>CADWAE010000470.1:720000-1920000 GCA_902982915.1 Phalloptychus januarius | reverse complement strand
TCATTTTCTTTTTAGTTTTAAGAATTGTGAAAATATAACTAGCTCAGTATGAAAGCAAGTGCTGAATGTTACTTGTGAGAATAGCTTCTTAGTTGCTCTAAAAAGATCTAAGATCAATCATATCCGTATTTCCTGTTTATTTTCCACTTCTGTTTCTCTTCTCTGATTTTTAAGTGTTTGCATTCTTCCAGAAAACTGAAAAACAGTCGAAACACTGAGCTCCTTTAAATCTAGACTAAAAACCACCTGTCGAGAGCTGCTTTAGAACCATAGAAAATGGTAATATGTTACTGTTTGTCTGTAATTGTTTACTGTATGGCAGGGATCGCCTTACTGGAATATTTTCCATATTTGACTATTTGGAAAAAAAAAAATTGAAATAATTTGAAGCCTGTCCATCATTTTGACAGGTTATAATTCACACCCCTAGTTGGTGCACATGACTACATAGCAGAGGCAACTAAAATAAATCAAGAAAAAAATGTTTTCTGAATATCATTTCTGACATGGACACTGATTAAATGCATCTTGCTGAAAGGAAGCTGACAGTGAATAGAAGAGCTATGAACGGAACACTTTGGAGTGTTTGAATCACATTCCAAATTTTGACTGATGTGGCATGTCCAATGTGGCGGTACTTACAGAACGGAGAAAGGTAAAGAGAGTTGTGTTGTGTTAACCTGTTTATAGTCTACAAAGAGGAACAGGCAGTTTATCTGGAGGAAATAAATAAAGGTGCAGAATCTGCCCTGCTCTGCTCCAGCAGTGGTGGAGGTGATCCAAGAAGATTTGCACTTGACTCACCCTCCGGTTACAACAAGTGACCAAATGGAGCTGGAAGACATTATCCTCCCACAATCAGAGTGCAAAGATCAAGATTAGCGCAGCAGAAGTCACGGTCGGACAGCAGGGGAAGGGAAAATATACAAAGAATTTCTTGTAAAATCCCACACCTGGACGCCATGTACAGGGTAAAAGACATGACTTCATGAAGCCTAATGCGACCGCTGCTACATGACTTTGTATTTTTGGTTTTTATTATGTAAAGCACTTTGAACTGCCTTGTTGATGAAATGTGTGATACAAATAAACTTGATTGATTGATTGATCCTTAACGAGAGTGTGTTGGTGTGCTGCGGAGGCGCAGGGGTTAAGCACAACCCACAAATGGAGGCCTTAGCCCTCGACGGGGCTGTCGCAGGTTAGATTCCCGGATGTCTTCCCTTTCTCTCATTACCCACTTTCTTGTCAAAGAACTATCAAGTAAAGTCCACTAGACCCAATAAAATGTTTAAAAAAAAACAAGAGTGTGTGTTAAGACTCGAAGGATTGGATTTGTGGGCAGTGTTCCTCGTTCTGTGTATCTGTCACAGACGGTACGTTTCAGTCCTCAGCTGCTACAGTTGGAAGCTCACAGCAGAGGAGGCGACAGTCCACAGGTTTGCTTACCATCTCCACCCAGCTCATTCCCCCTCCAACCAAACTCTTTCCTCATTTGCTTGTCTCACCTCTGCGCTGCGCTCTGTGACAGCTGCTGCAGTCAGAGGCGTTCATCCACAGCATCACCTGTCACCGCCACTCACTGGGTTTGTTGTTTCACCAGAATCAGGAGAGGAAGGAGGCGGCAGAGAGGGAAGTGAAAGGAGATAACACGGACTTGACATGTTTTTTGATGAAAAAGAAAGTGAATGGGGAAAGTGCATCACAGAGTAAAGCGCGTTTTGATTTAAGGCTACATTTACATTGTAGACATTCAGGTGACACTTTTATTATATTGAACAACTTATGACAGATACAAGAGAAAATACGCTCTTCCTGCCAGATGTGAAAGACTTCAATGTCATGATTTGCATTGTTAAGCCTAATGTCTTATCCACAAATCCACATTCACCTGCAGCATAGACAGAGAGAAGAGAAGAAGACTGTTTGAAAATGTGGATGCCATTCCAACTAAACTATTTAAACTTATATAGTTCATAAACTATGTTCCATGTACTCTTTAATAATAGCTAAATTCTAACACCATCTTCTTCTCTTTAAGCTTTTCCCTTCAGGGGTCACCGTCTATCCATCCGTCCCTCCGTCCATCCATCCATCCATCCATCCATCCATCCATCCATCCATCTGTCCAGAGAGATGTTCGTCCTCCGTCCGTCCATCCATCCATCCATCCATCCATCCATCCATCCATCCATCCATCCATCCATCCCTTTTCTAACATCCTTATCCCTAGAAGTGAGTTGTGCTGGTGCCCATCTCCAGCGGTCAGCGTGTGAGAGGCCGGGTCTCCCTGGACAGGCCACCAGGCCATCGCAGGCCTTTTGCTTCAGTCTTATTTCTTTTGGGTTTTATGTTAGATGCCTTTTTTGACACAACTCTGCATTTATCTGGACGTGGGGCATGAGACAATATTTGTTATCGTCCTAAAAAGTAACATTCTGTAGTTTACAGACTTGAAGGTCTCTGTTTTGTAAGAGTTTTTGGATTGATCAGATCTGGTAAATTAGTGCGGTGTTTAATATTCCTGGAGCTGAATGCTCTTATAAATATATACCCCACATAGAAGTTGATTGTAATATGATGTAACAATTGCCGAAGGGTTTTTTTCTCTTTTTTTCTCATCTTATTGTTTCTGAATATAAAGTTAAAGTGGTTGAGAAAATATTTACATGCTACATGTTCAGAAATAACAGAATTGAATACTGCTTTGAAAATATGTTATCGAATGGCAGGCGAGTATGAAGGTTTTAATTATTATGGATCTCCGAACATGTGTCCTCCTTCTGTTGGACATAAGTGATATTTGAGGTTTACAGATATTATTTATAATTTCTAAAAAGGAAATTATTTAAAGCAAATTTAAATTCAGCTGTACAGAAATTATTAAAACATTTCATACTGGCATTTGAACAGTTTTAATTTGTTATTCCAAAGTAAGAGTAAATTAAATTTAATGTACAAGCAAAAACTATTTCTAAATTTTACTTTAATAAAATGTAAAATAACAGCATTATTGATGTAATTCATCAGAATAGGCATGTTGAATTTATTTGATAAAACTCTTCATGACAAAACACTTCAAAATGACAGGAACATTTGCCCAAAATTATGGGACAAAGTTCATTTTACAATTTAACATTGATGTAATTACTGTTTGGTCAGTAAAACTGTTTACTTGATTATATAATTTACAACAGCTGACAGTTTTTCTCAGCAAGAACAGTGGATTTTTTTTGTGTATCTTTCAAAAATAGTTTATTTTACTCAATTATTGACCAAATTATTGAACCAACATATCTGCATGCCATCTTTCATTTTCCTCTGTCAAATCCACTTGCATTTGTGGTTTTCAAGTCAAAATATATTAAAAGATTTGCTCTTTGATGAAAAGACCAATTATGGCCCACTGGAAACACTGCTGCCTCAAAGCTTCACCATGGCTGTCAGACACTGAGACTATTGGATTATCACAGGTAATCCAGCATGCATTATTAAATTATGTGGAATGCTTTTATTTTACAGCAGGAGGCTGGAACACTGATGGAAAATATGAAGTAGATGCTGATAAAACCTTTGTTAGCAAACTAGCTACACTTTACAGTCTGGGTTAAAGGTTTTAGGTGTCATATACATATATATGTATATATCTATATAAATATATATATATTTTTTTCAAACCTTATTTGCAAATAAATTCGTTAATATTCAGACAATGTGATTTTCTGAATGTATTGTCTCATTTTTTCTCTAATAGTTGAGGTTCTACCTATGATGTCAATTACAGGCCTCTCATCTTTTTAAGTGGGAGAACTTGCTCTATTGGTGACTGACTAAATACTTTTTCCCCACTGTATAATCCACTATTACATTTTACATCCACTTTGCATTTTTCTGGAACATGAGGAACAGTGGAATGAGAATGAATCTCCAGTCTAAGACCGGGTTACAGAATTGGCTGTCCAGCAGCCAGAGCTTCTTCAGAGTGAGCTGGTAAAAGATGAGTTATTGATCACAGACCTCTTGACAGTGAAGGCAGCAGAGAAGCTATATCTGTGTAGGACAAACTGACAATCTGCTGGAAGAACAAAGATGGACAGTAGAAGAAGACTAGTATTAATCTTTTTTCTCAGATGAATTTTCCTTCCAGCTCTTTGGATGTCAAGAAAGTATATTTTCCTGTAGAAAGAAATATGTGCAAAGCTTGAGTCCTCTGTCCTGCACAGTAATGGATCCTGATATCATCCATTGCTATGGTGGGCTTACTCACAGCCCTGTCTGTTAACACTGCCATGACAAAGTAGTGCAATCAAAATGTGTTCCAACAGTAACCATCTGGATTGACTGAATTTAGAGGGAAGATGGTACAAAATAGTATTTGTCAGACCTTTCTCCAGGCCCTGTGTCCACAGTGACAGCTTCTGTGTTTGTATATATGCAGTATGTCAAAATGACATGACTTCTTTCCTCATGTCTGTGGAACATGCAGGAGATGGAAGTGAAGGCCTCTTTTCTGCTGCGATCAAGCTACACTTGTTGCCTACAGCATTTCCAGAGACTTCCAAGCATTTCTCTTCTGCTGACATTTTGCTGTAGCGTGCACCGCACCCGCTGACAAATGCTTTCTCTACAAAAATGCCAAAAATATGTAAGCATGCCACAGGAATACAAACTGATGATTTGCCAGAACTGGTATGAAAACACAAAGTCTTAAAATGTACAACATGGAGAAAGAAATGAGGCCTTTTAGGATTAGCTGTCATTTACACACTTTCTCTCAGATTGATCATCAGAGTAGCACCTACAAAATTAGTTTTCAAAACATTCTTAGTAAGAATTCTGAAAAGTGCGTATTACATATGTATTATATGTTATTCTACATAAGTTCAATATTTTTGTCCTGCTTCAGAAAGTGAAACAAATACATGATATATTAGATTTATTATGCACAGAGTGAAACATTTTAAGCCTTTGTTTCTTGTAAGTTTGATAGTTGTGACAGTCAGATAATGAAAATAAAAAAATTCTGTCTCAAAATTAGAATTTCACACCAGTCTGTTTGTTGTTGCTGTTGTTTTAATCTTCTTCAATGTGTAAGCAATGTATGTAATATTATGGCCTAAAGAACCATAGGTAAGACAGCTGACTGGACAGATGACAGAACACACTCATTGATTCTCTCCACAAAGAGGGAAATCCATATCAATTCTTTAGTGAAGAAGCTGGTTGTTCACAGTCCTGAAATCAAGCAAATTCATAGACAATGAAGTGGAAACAGTGGAAGGAAACACTGCACCAGCAACATGGAGTGTTGGAACTGGAGTGTCTCTAGTCTTAGAACATACTTAGAAAGTTCAAAGAATACGTATAATCACCTACCAACTCAGAAAAGAAATTAGAACAAACTTAAAATCCAGACAAAATACTTCCAGAACATTTAGTTCTCAAATGTTCTGGATCCATTTGAGAACATTTACAAATTTTAACATACTTAGAAAGTGCAGAGGATACTTCTACTTAACTAGCAACCCTGAACAGGAGCATCTATTTTTACGTACTTTGGATCAACATGAATTTCTTTTTCTCTTTTGCTCTTCCCTTTGGTTTGTTATTTTGTTTGTATTTCCTTCTAATTCCTGTAAGGACTTTGTTGCTGAAAATGTGCTATATAAATAAAATTACCTGACCTGACCTTGCCTGACCTTGCAGCTCAGTTTTGCTGACTCTGTGGGGTTTTTTAAAAAGCATCTAAAGACATTTTTAGTTCCACAGGCTTTTAACTCTTGATTTTGTTGTGTTTTCTTCTGGTGGTTTTGTGTTTTGTATTGTACAGCGCTTTGTGATTTCATGTTTGTGAGGAGCGCTTTAAAAATATACTTTACTTACTTACCGGGGCTGCAGTCAGAGCAGCTCCAACCAGACTGATCCTACATTCAGGCAGCAAATGCCACATTCCTCCAGACATCACAGAGTCTTTCATGGGCTAAGTAGGAAAACAAATTATGTTTTCAGATGAAAGTAAGAAATCAAGGCTCCAGGATCAGGAGGAAGAGTGGAGAGGGACAGGACGTTTCCAGTCAGCGATGGTTTGGCTCAGCATGTCATCTGCTGGTTCTGG
The DNA here is from genome assembly GCA_902982915.1 of Phalloptychus januarius. Taxonomy (NCBI): domain Eukaryota; kingdom Metazoa; phylum Chordata; class Actinopteri; order Cyprinodontiformes; family Poeciliidae; genus Phalloptychus; species Phalloptychus januarius. Next base: position 1,913,885 of record CADWAE010000470.1, on the reverse strand, counting down.
TCCACTGGGTTTTCTGAAGTCCACAGTCAATGCAGCTTCTAGCAGCAAATTCTAGACACTTCATGCTTCCTCTGCTGACCAGCTGGATGGAGATGCTGAAATATTTTCCTTTATGTGTAATAATTCTATATGTGGCAAATAAGTGCAAAAAGTATTGAACTTTATTTTGGGTTACAAAATTCTATTGTTTTTAGATTGATGTACCTGTATCAAGTACTTTGCAACGATCTTTAAGATAAAAACCCATGGGTCCCACAAGATGTGAAAACGTTCCAAAAGCATCCAACCCCACCAAGCTGCTGTTCAGCAAAGTCATTGATTTATGACTGAATTAACAACAACCGGCAGGAAAAAGATGTTTTAAATTTCAGTTTCATTTAGGAAGGTTTTTTGAAAGGTTGGACCAGGCTGGCTGTTGGACACATGAGCTCTTCTTTCTGCTCCATCCTTTATTTTTTTTGCTTTGTTTTTTTCTCTTTCTCAGAAACTGAGCTTCATTATCATACCTCTGGGAGCCATCATGGTGAGGGCCAGAGAGCTGACATATTGATTTCAGTTACCCCCCTGCCCCTCTCCCCCAGGGCTGTGTTGGCACAGTTTGTCTTGCGTCGCTGACTGGAAGGCTGTTTCTCATTCCACTGCTTACTGCAGTTTACCTCCCTGACTACATGCAGGTCTGCTGTTTGCAGCTCATGTTGAAAAGAAGAAAAACATTCTGATATAAGTTGCTTTTTAGTGATTTTTTTCTAATCAACACTGAAGAACTAAGAGCTGTGTTATAATATCACCTGAACTTTTCATCATCTGTCTCATTGACAAGGATTCCTGCAAGCAAAAATCCTCAATTCTTAGTCATTTATTCAACATTATTTATGAAACTATGAGTTAAAACACCAATATATAAAGACATAAGTTTGTGTCTTAAAGAGACACAAACTTATGTCTCTTTAAGCAAACAGAAGAGAATCACTCATGAGGCCTGCTGCATTCTGACAGGACGGTATTATATTCAGGGCATTTTGGTGTCCTATTATATTTTTGCAGGTAAGTTGGAGCTTTTTCTGAACAGTTACTTTATGTCTGAAATGCTTTTGGGAAGGACAGTTGTAATCTTTAAGTATCAGAAATTTTGGAAACAAGCGAAAAAACATTTTTTTTCGCTTGTTTTTAGAACAAGAAACTGGAATATCTGGTGTTTCAGAGAGCAGGATCAGACCATAACAACGGCCATGTTGTTATCATCTATCTAAATCTATATCTATATCTATATTTATATCTATATACTGTATATAGAGGTTAATCCAGTTCAGTTCAAAAATTTTTTGTAATCCCAAAAAGAAAAAAAATGTTGTTGATGATGAAGAGTTGCGGCTGTAGCAGGACAGGGCAGCCTTACTGTTTTCCTCTTAGTGGAAAACAGAAAGCATGTGTAAAGACACAGCTCAGTTCGTTACTTAATCATTAATGGAGGACAACTCCTGTAAAGAAGAACTTGCTCAGCCTGTAGCTTGCTGCTACAACTGGAGGTTCTGTAACAAAATAAAACATGGAACATGAGGGTTTGTGGTGATGAACTGAGCTGGATTCTAACTGAGCCAATAGGAGACGTTCTTTATGCTCATTCTGTGGATGCAGAAGCAAATAACCATTCAACCTTGTGGTAGCAGATTATCAAGCATCTCCTCTTGTTGTTTGTGTGAATTTGCTCAGCTCTCTCTAGCTGTGTTATTTATTTTTATTTCCCACTCGGCAATGTTTACGACTCCCTTTATGTCTCCGGCTCCCCCTGAAGTCCATTCCCTGCTGCACAGAGCCAATTTCCCAACAGAGATCAATTAGGTTGAATCTAATATTAAAAAAGGTAAACTGCAGGAGAACTTTCCACTTCAATCATCATTTATTTCTCATGTGTTTTTCCATTTACCCAATTTGTTTGTACCCACTATGTTCAATTATTATTCTAACTCTCTCAGTAGGATATCAGAAATGTACAAAACTGTATTTAAAGCACCAACTTAAAACCAGGAAGTCCTTATTTCACTATGTTGGAGTTAACACTATATTAAATTTCTGTGAATCGGGCTGGTATTTCTATTCCCTGCTCCCATAATGACCACCGTAATGATGCATCGTGATCTTTGATAAGCTGTCTAAAGCTTTCCTGTACTTTGTGATCCTTTATGGAAACACTGCAGCCATTCTTCAGTAAACCAGAACCCCATTACTTCCTCTAAACATATTTTAATCTACCACCATCTGCTTCTGAAGACCTGCTGCTGGTGTGTACACATAAAAATGTTTATTGTCTGCATAATGGCATTAAAACCGTACTACAATAATAAAAAATCAGGACTGTGGTCATATTAAGTCCACCTCCCTACCAGCATCAGAGCAGCTGGGATTGTGGAACCAAATAGGTCTGGACTACAACTCCCAGCATTCAAATAGGCAGTATATTCAATATATTTTATAATACATTTTATATTACCAAAATGGTTGCAAAACAGCTGCAGTTGACTGGGCTTGATTGGATAGATTATTTATTTAATTGGGATATTAAACTGAACTGCATTGGTTATTTCTAGTCAGTCGATAGGATTGGAATGAATTGCTTGCATATTCTAAATAACTATGTTTGGACCTTAAGTTGAAATTAGTTGTGAGTTTGAACCCACACATAGCCACCCATCTTATAAATCAAGTAGACTTTTAGTGGATCTGGCTTTTCATCAATGCATAACAGGCGTTTGTGTTGGACACTGGACACTGGCGATTCAGAGGTCAGCACATGACAGTCTGCAGCAAATAAAGCAGCACTGACATCACATCAGCCACCTGTTTGGCCAATGCTCTGGAGGAAAGATGGCTGCTATCTGAGTGGTGCTGATTTTTATGTTGGTTCAAAAACCTTTTACTTGTTTTTTTTTTTATAACCCCAACTTCTCCAAAATGTTGAGTTGCAAAGGACAAAGAGCTCTTGGAGGTCAGCTGCTTTACACCAGCCAATCGAGGCACAGTGCCAGCCAGCCTCAACATACTGATTTTAACATGATTCCAGTCTACATCATCTAGTGTTATATTAACTTTATTTTATAATGCAGTATTTAAAAATAGTTCAACCTCTGTCCATATAAATGAATCTCCTGGCACCATGTTTGTTTCCTAACAGGAAGTCGTGGTTGTTTTGAAGGATTGTGATTGGCGGACAGGTTTTATCTTTGCCCTACACTGCCCTCTATGGGTGTGGCATGTTCAAAACAAAGCTCAGTGGTGTAATTCAGCAGGTTCATGTGGATGAACACTTTCCTTAAACAGTTCTGGTGTGGACAAGATTATTTTGTAGAAACAAATATCTCTGCTGTATCATTTTACAAAAGACCTGGCTCTGTGTGGACTGGGCCTACATGAATGACATTAGATTTCTCATGGCTGCAGCTCTAATCAACACCATTCAGGACACATGGCAATGATGCCAAAACAAAGTAAAAGTGAAATAGCTGTGGTGTTTCTCACTCAACGTCCTCCCCCCCCATCCCACACACACACACACACACACACACACCACTCTTCCATTTGTCCTTTCATCTGTGTGCAAAATATGCAGATTTTATCGAAACTCCACAATCACCTCAGCAGCGTGTCACTGCTGTTTTCTGTCATTTTAGATTTTACACTGGCTATTTCATCCTCATTTTCCATCCCAGGAGTTTGGTCTTAGTAATCATGCAGCTGTCTGATAAGGCCTTGATAAGCCTGCTGCAGAAATCCCATAATGGATCAGAATTTTCTGGGCTGGTTTGGAGGTAATTACCAGATCTTACCTTTTAATTCTTCTGGCAGTTGCTGTGATCTGTGGAAATGAGGAGGAATGTACCGTGAACCACTTTTAATTGGGTTTTAGATGACTTTCACATGAACTGTGAAATTGTGTTAATCAACAGAAAGGGCAGCACAAAGATGGCTTCCAGACAGGGCTCTACCTCACATTATTCCAAATATTAAGAAAACTCTTCATGTTGCCTTTAAGTTTGCAAATGCAAACACCGAATTTATGGAGATCTGATGACTACGCTGAGGAGATTTGGGATTAATAAAGTAACTTCAGGTTTTACATGCCATAAGGATGTCTGGCTCTAACTGGGCCACATTAGTATTATTATGCATCTTCTGAAAATGAAATTATGAGCAAGAACTGCCCACTAAATCCCAATAAATCCCACACTGCCTCGTAGTCTACAGATTATCAGCTGTATGGACGGCATGTAGGATGCATTTTGTTACATTTAACTACAAGGGCTACTTTTAGTTTATTTATTGATTTACAAAATGTTATATTCAGCAGTCAGTGTTTTCCTCCGTTCAGACGGCCTAATGTTTCAGCTCACACTAGTTTTTTTCTTGATTTTTATGAATATTCTCTGAATATCGCTAATCACAAGTGGCACAGCTGATTCTCATCCCAGAGACTGTGTTGTAAATCTGTTTATTAAAATCAAAATAATAATCAAGACTTTTTAGGCAAATGTGTATATATAATTCTATTATTTAATGTGTAGCAGCTTTTTTCAAAGTGTTGATATATTTGTTTTTAATAAAAGCAAAAATAGCATGTTATACATTTCAATTTAAAATTGTGTTTAAATCTGTTACTGCAGTAAAACAAAGGCTCAGGTTTCTGTCTGGTGATGAGAATGTTGTGTCAGTAGAACACCATCACACCCTGAAGTGTGTGTGCGGGGGTGTGTGTGTGTGTCAGCCCATTAACCCTGAAAACACTGGCTCTGATGGAAATCCATCTCTGTTCATTAGAAAAGGCAGGATATGCCGTCATCTCTGATATCTCTCTTCAGTAGATCATATTTATGTTTTAATGAATAGATATTCATTTTATATGAGGTGATATAACTAAAATAATTTAAAAAACATGGACATGGACCTTCAGCTACTGTAAAGATCAATCGTTCAGCTGAATATCCCAATTCACTCTCACATTATGTTGTTTTATGAATTATTTATTGATCTTCAAAGCTCCCACAAAATGGAAGAAAACAGAATAAATGTATTTCAGTGTTTAAAGTTGCTCAGGAATGATTGTTTTATTCAAGTCTTTGCTTCACTGTCTGAGCTTTGAGCACTCTGCTATAACATAGAACATCAAGTTTCTTTAAATCCTAAAGCATAAAAACTAAGATGATCAGTATTGTTATCAGGGTGACTCTAACCTGCAGCTGCAATGCTTATCAGTTAAGCTTCATAGGAATCAGGTATGGAAGCTCAGACATTATAATTTCATGACCGAAATAAAGTTGTTTCCCATTATTACTGTGGAAAAGACATAAATAGAATTCCATACTTTTCTACACTGTAGGAACCTGTTTGCATGTCAATGTCAAATAACTGAATAAATGTTTTTACACTGTATGTTACAAACAACCACAAACTCTTCATTACCAGCCATTCTGGCATTGCTCCGCTGTGAAGAGCTCTAGATTGTATTTTTCTGAAGTCCCTTTGAGTCGTGCTACTTAAGAAAAAGCTAAAAACACAGGTGAGCATGAGAACAGGAATCATCTGCAACTGATTTATTTTTTGTCTGATTATTGCTCAATGCTGTGATGTGTGTTGAGTCCTCAGTGCTGCTTCATCCCTTCTGAAGTCAGTTAGTCATTTTTCCTGTTAGCCAGGAAGACTGGAGCTGCACTTGCTGCTGTTTCATTTCCTCACATCGTAGAGCCACAGAATTAAAAAATTAAAAAACTGTTGCTGAAAACGTTAACGATTACTTCAGTCCTCCATCTGCTGCAACCTCAGTGACTGTTAGGATTCCCATTGGTTAGCATCACACAGCTAGCCACTGAGCATGTCTGTGAAATCTGCTCCGCAGCGCGCGCTGGATGTTTTGTCAATATCAGATGGTTGAAGAGCCCTGGGCCTGGCATCATAGCAGGCATCACAGCTATCTCTGGCACCGCTCTTATTGAACTGTTTACCCTGAGAGGAACGGCTGCTGACTGCATGGGCGTTTGATGCCCTCCATCTTTCTCTGTCATCGTGGCTTTTCCTCTGCGTCTAATCTTGCCAGGGCACCAGCTGCACCCAGAATGGCATCTCCTACGGCACACAACACTTCCTCTCAGAACTTCCCCCTTCCCCTTTGCTCCCACACAAACACCCGTCTCGCTGGGACCCTGTGGCCAGGCTGCAGTTGATGAAGCCAAGTTCACACGGCTGGAATGATTGCAGTGACAGCTGTGTTTTTCTGCTCGTCTGCAGAGACTGGTTTTATCTGGTCTGCTTCACAGAGCCACTGCCAACCGCAGCTTTGACAGGTTGAAAGTCAAACAGGCTGATCAAGTGATTGACTGGATGAATCACTGGAGGCTTATAACAAGGCCTGCAGCATCAGAGGACAGCTCTAAATTTGCTCACTGAAGCCTACTGTCCCTTCAACGGGTGGTAAAATATCACAAATTATCGCTCACAGAGTTCTAATTTCTACTTTCACCACAAATAGGAAAACAACCTGTAGCTTTCAGTCACAATAGATAAGCCAATAAACATCTCTCAAAGAGAATGAAAGCAGAATATAAAAATATATAACATTTTAATTTAGGTGTGTGCTTTTCAGTGTAAAACTCAACCTGTCATGGTTGAGTTTTGTCACTAGAGTTAAACATACAGTAAGTTTTAAAGGTGCAATGTCATGAGAAAATGACCTTTTTAGCTTTACATTATGATAAAATGTTATTTTTTCATCTGTTGCCTTTTTTCTTTCAATCCTGTTTGAAAAATCCTTCGATCTCCCATGGCAACCATTCAGAGGTGCCTAGAGGCTTGTTCTCAGAACCCAAAGCTCCCTGTTGGAGGCTCAGTCTCACCGAGCATCCCTCCCCCTCACCTCCCTGATTCAGATCCTGCAGACTAGCAGCAGTAATTATCAAACACCTGCTGGAACTATACATCTGCTGAGCTCGTCATACCAACTACAATACTCCTATCATTGAACCTGGAGAGTTGGGAAGAGTAAGATGAAGAGAACATAGTTACATGATTGCCCTCTTAAATGGCACTATGTGCCTGGAAACGACATAAACTGCCTGTTTGGAGCTGGATCTTTGACAGCTATTGTTTCCTTTTTCCAGGTGGGAGCTGGATTCATGAGCCGTGGGAGAAGCTGTATTGTGAGAGAGAGGACTGCATGACGAAGAGCTCTGTACAGACAGCCAGAGCAGGGAGGAGAACTGAACCAAGACTTTAACCTCTCACGCTGTGAGCAGAGAGACGGAGGGTTAGCGTCAGGACAACAGAAGGAACAGAGGCCTGATTCACTCAGCATCACTTAACGATGCCGTAACGGTTTTTCTCTTCTTTAGGTTGTAACAGCAGCTTGCATCCAAAACTTTGCACTCCTGCCTATGTCATTACTTTTCCTAAACTCTTTAAATGAGTCCAACATCTTTCAAAAGATGAAATCTTTCCTTTCCTTCCCTTTTGATTTAACTGAGCAACCATTAAATCCTCAGTTCCTTACTATCACCCATCTACACACCCACTTTTCTTCTCTGGTTCCCATGCTTCCTACAGTTTCTGAAACGTGTTCGACCATAAACCAATTCTTTCTTTAAACGAGTGCCGTTCAACAACCGTTTATCCCTCTATTTCTTGTTAAATCAACAGTTTTTTACACTTTGTGTTAACTGCAGTTTTAACTCATTCTTCCTTTGCACTTTGCAAAGGAATATGCAATTCCTGCATATTTCAACTCTCCTTTTCAGAACATCAAGCACATCTCTTCTTTCCTTTCCATATCTTAGCAACACGTCCATCTTCCTAACAATAGAAACAAATCTCTGGTTTTGGTACCAAACACTAAACTTTATCAAACCAAAGAAAACCTCCTTTGTCATTTCTTTTCTTTCAAATTCCACCAGCACAGAATCTGTTTCAGTTTTCTCTTGACCTCCAGTCAGTCTTGCTCTTTTAGCTTCTGAATTTCTTACCTTTAAGTTCTCACCCAGTTCTTTCACATTTATTCTGACTTCTTTCTATTATTTCTCTTTTCTTCAGCTCTTACAGTTGTTTAATCTTAAGTTTGTACACCCACATGTTTCCACGCTTTCCCACCTGATCATGTCAATATGTTGATTTCCATCTCTTAGTATCTTAACATATTTGATTTTTCCTACTTGTGCTCTGTTTCTGCGAACTTAAGTGTGCTAATTTTCTATACTCCATTGTCTTCTTCTCTCATTCATTGATTAATTTTTTGACGTTTGCTTCCTCTTCCTCACTTCTCTTTTTTCTCTTTCTTTCATGAGCTCCATGTATCTCTCCATCTCCACATTCATTTTCTTCACCTTGTTTGCTGATCTCTTCCTCTTCTCTACCATCCATGTTATTCTCTTCACTTCCTTCTACTCCTATTGATGCCAGTTCAATCCAAATATTACTGCAACATTGATCCACTAATAGTCAGGAAATCATTAGTATTTATATATCTGTGAATAGATACATTTAAAAAGTAACCATTTATTCATGAACAATACACATATGTTGGATCCAGCTTGGGCTGTGCAGTGAGCTGTTGCATTGCAGCAAGAAAGTTCTGGGTTCAATTCCCAGCCCCAGTCTTTCTGCATGGAGATTGCATATTCTCCCTGTGCATGCATGGGTTGTCTATGGGTCCCAGAGTCCAAAAACAGGTGACTGTCAGGTTGATTGGTCTCCCTAGATGTGTGTACATGGCTGTGTGTCCTGTGTGTCTCTGTTGCCTTGCGACAGACTGGCGACCTGTCCAGGTGACTCCGCCTCCAGCTAACGCTCGGAACGTTAGCTAAAGATAGACACCAGCACCTCTCGACCCCAGTAGGGACAAGGGGGTTACAAAATGGATGGATCCAGCTTTCACTTTTCAGTTAGCAAAATAAACTTCTTTGCATTTAACTACATTATCCTGCAGCAGCAGTTGTTTCTACTCTCCAGACAACAATAAGGGTTTACTTCCCATTAGTCTAGAAAAGGTTATTCAATCACCTCAGAAAACTGGAGCATTTTACTGCAGTGACAAAGACTATTTAAAGGTGGAAAACCCCAGGCAGTTGATAGCCCTGAGTCTGAAGAGTCAGATTGAGAAAACCTCTAATTACCTGGGAACATTTTAAATCTGTTTATGGCTGTGCAGGCTGAAGCTGGCATGTTAAATGGTAAGATTCATGAAAGGACAGCCAGCAAAACACTAAACAGTTATGGCTTGTTTGGAAGAGTTACACAGAGAAAGAGACCTAATTTATGTTTAACAATCACGTTTCACAATTTCATGGTGATGCACCACCACAGCAAAGACATTAAGACAGGAGAAAAGCTCCAGAAACTTGTAGGGTTTGAAAGTAGATGTTTTTTAATTTCATCTTATGAAGCATAGTCAGATTGAATTCAAGAATACTTCATGAATCCCAGATAAAAAAAATACATAAAAACCGTGGTAAACACCTCAGACATGTGGAAAGTAAATTGTTCTGAAATAACTTGACTTCTGTCACTTTGCTTTGCTGGGAATCTGTGATTGTGGGGGCAGAGTCGGTGAATGAACTCCTTTAGTGTTGGAGCCGCTGTAAGAGTTCAGAGTTAAGAAATCAAGAGTTGATTCCATTTTAAAACCTCTTGGTTTGATATGGAAACACTTTGTTTTAACACTGGATTTTAACTACTAATAATATACACCGCAGAAAACAGAATGTGACTCTATGAGAGTAAAATTAACTCTGCTTTTGCACAAAGTCTACTAACAACAAAACATTTAACACTTTTGAATTTGCTGTGCAGTTAATACCCACTTGCAATGAAACCTACTTGATTATAACTTGAAACAAAAATCCCTAACTAATCCTACAAACTCTTGAAGACTCTCTAACAACACAATGATATTATTTTAAAATTCCTCTAAACAAGGAAGACTCTTCCATGGTTTACAACAGAAGCCCGTTCAAATATCACCATATTCAAACAGATGTTAAGATACTAACAAACCTGCAGTCTGAACACTGGCTGCAGTGGAAACAGAATCACACACATTCAGAAATAGTCAAAAAAGATCAGCTGGTAACATCAGAGAAGCAAAACGTTCTGATAAATCAAACACATCACAGTCAAGGCAAGGCAGAGTGTGACTTTATGCTTTGTTTTGCTAAATGTCTTCAAACAAGGAATGACCTCAGAAATGTGTATTAAATTATTGAGAGTACCAATGTAACTATATATTCATCATACATGTGTGATTTATGTTTCTTAATGTTGAATTAGAAACAAATATTTGGTTTAAACGAGGAGTTTAAAGTATGAACTGGTCCCTTCAACAATGTTATGTAATGTTGTTTTTAATGCAACATGTTGCATTAAAAACTTACATGCAACATGTTCAGTTTTTAATGTTAATGTCAGATAAATATAGATGTATTTAATGTGACACATTAAAACCTGTTCGCCTGGTGGGAGATAAAATCTATGTCCTGTTATTATGATAAAGCAGCTGGAGTCAAAGATTGAAACACTAATGAATTAACCAAAGTGAAAATGACATCTTCCATTAGTTTAATAACAAAGGGAAATTTAGTTACAGGGATTTTAAAAATGTATGGTAGCTGATTATATGTGAGTCAAACTTGTGTTCACATCGTAGCAATTAATAATAATAATAATTACTCATTGTCATTACTGTTGAAAAGTATGATAAATAGCTTGTGCTTGTGTGGCACTTTATCAAGTCCAGAGATACACAAGGTGCTTCATATTCATTCACACACACATTCACACACTGGTGGTGGTAAGCTATGATGTAGCCACAGCTGTCCTGGGTCAGTATGACAGAGGGAAGGCTACCATGCAGCAGCGCCACCTGTTGGGCCCTCTGACCATCACCAGCATCATGGCACAAACAGAGCAGGTGTTTGAGATGAGCTTCTACTGTCTGAGCCACTGACTTTCTAACCAGATGAAGTTTACTCATGTAAACATTAAGTTCAAACCATTTTCAACGCCAATTAGTTTTTCAGTTTATGATTTCTGTAATATTAGTGCACTGATGTCTAACCTGGCACCTGATGCCTGTCACCCAGCAACAGTTTTATCACAATGTTTTGTGGTTTTATTCCGATAATGATAACAGTGACAATAAGAACTACTTATTGTTTCTTTTTTAGTATCATTATTTCTGTAGTTGTGACTGACTGCATGGAACCCAAAGCTTGACAAACAAACAAAACCATATTGAATTCGCTTCCTCAGAACATAAAGAAGTGTGATTTGTATCACTGAGCTGCATTTAATCAAATGTATTTTTATTTATTGATTCTCTCATTGGACAAACATTGAAGAAAATAATAAAAATAACAATCCGATAATACAAATTATTTTAAACTACTTTACTGTTGCAGCAATGATAAATCAAAATTATTTTATAAAAATAATACGTAACAATAAACAATACAGTAAAGGCCTACCCCTAATGTGGCCCATCCTTCTGCTTGAAACCCAAACTACAGACAGCTGTGTGGATTGAATCTGAAAAAGAGCTGATTTTTTATAAATATATCGAAAGAATGACTCTTTCAATATATTTTGAGAAGTCAGTGTCTTCTCTGTTTCTGAACTGAGAGTTTCACAGTAAGAATCAATATTCTGCTGCCCCAGAGACAGAAAGGCAGGGAGAGACACTGAGGAAGAGGATGAGGAAGAGGAGGAGGAAGAGGTGGGGGGGACACGGACCGTTTGGGACATTGGAATCTTATAGAAACTGCAGCTTTGTTTCAGTTTATTGAGAAGTAAAGAAGAGCAGCGAAAGATGAGGCCATTTGTCTCAGTTGAGGTGGGAAAACAGATCGAAGACATGTGTGTGGTGTGTCCTCTGAATATGTGTATTCTGAGTAAAGATGGATGCTCTTACTGTTTCCGCACATCTAACATCTGTGAAACATTGCCTCCTCTTTAGCTATTCTCTTCTTTGTCTCCCCTCCTTTTAACTTCCCTCTGTTATTTTTTCTTTGTCTCTGGCTTCCCCGCTAATCCCCCCCACCATCTCTTCATTCCTGCTTTCAAACCGCCTACTAACATTCAGACTAAAGGAATGATGCAAACTCCTTTTCTCTTTCTCGAGCTTGATCCTTTCAGCTTGCCAGCGGCCCCAGGAAGTTTAGGAAACAGTTTCTTTTTTTAATACATCTGAGTCAAAACAAGAAGCAACACATATGTTTTTTTAAATATCCATGTGCAAAACCAACTCTGCCAACAAGCTCAGCATACATCTCAGTCTGGAGTATTAAATATTATTAAAGGCCTTGAGTCAGAGTCAGCTTCAGAGGATAAAATAGAAACCAGCTGCATTTACACTTCAGTGTTTTTGTACCTCTTTGTGTTTCTGTTATAAACACCTGCTATGTTTTATTGACAGAAGTGACTTTTTGTACGCCTTTTTAGAGTTTTATTTATTTAAATTTTTTTTACAAAGACTAAGCAATAATAAATTTGCACATTTATGTGACATTAAATGTTGAACAGAATATTTAATGTCACAAATAATCTGCTACATGTAACTGAGGGACGTTCATGTTTGTCTTTTTTTATTTAGTTTTATTTCAGTTACATGCTGTTACAGCAGCTGAGCAGTTACATGTAGCAGAAATGCAACACCTAATTAGAAAATAAAAACTGTAATTCAGTACAGTTTCTGAGAAAAAACAATTATATTTAAGTTACTTTCAAAAATACTCATGATTACAGTTTGTATTATATCTAAATATCTTCAGCAAAAGAGCAAGACCTCACATTAATTTTCAGTCATCTATAAATGCATTTGCACTTAGTACGGTGGCCCTGAGGTGCAAAACACTACAACATTAACAAAAACACTACAACATTAACAACCCGATCTGTCACCGCGGTTAATCCTGAGGTTAGCCGGCTCTTTGGACCAGGTGCTTCCTACACTGCTAGCAGCAGCAGCACAGCTGAAGCTAACCCACAAGGTTTAAAATGCAGCAACATTTTGGCAGATGGACCTCAAAATTGAGAAAGAGATGAGTTCAAAAATGAGAACTGACTTGCTTGCATTTCACTTTGTTTAAATTAATTACATTTTAGAACAAAGGTAGTTAAACATTGATGCATTGAATGCCTATGTTTTTAGGGTTGCCACTCATGCTTTAAAATACAGAATCGTTGTGTATTTGGCTGTTAAATGGTGCGTCCCGTATTGAGCCGATACGAGACATGAGAACTCTGGACACCAGCATGGGACAAGTGTTGCACACTGGATGCTCTGTTATTGTCAAGACATTGGAAGTATACAATTGTCTGACTGAAGCCATGCATTCTTTCATTATAGAGAACAAAACTGTAATTAGTAGAGAACTAAAGGTCTAAAGCTCAGCCACTTCCCTATTATGCTGTCCCGGGACAGAGATCTGACAGACCAACCCACCAGGTCATGTCTGCATTAATAGTCACCTCACTGTTATCAACTTAGCAATATTCTTGCTATAGTTAGCAAGATTTCAGACATAAAAATGGTATTTGCCAAAATCAGAAATGACAGATCAGTGATCGGTAAAGCAAAAGTTTTGGAAATATCGCAAAAGTATTGCGAGGGAATACAATACTTATGTGAGGCAGCATAAAAGAAAAAGCATTAACAGAACGACTATTTGGAATGAAGTTAAAGAAATACTGACAATGTTCACCAAAGCTCAGCTTACTCATTCACTCTGCATTTCCTGGAGTCTCTGATATATCTGAAACCTTATACAGAATTTTTCAAGCCTTTAGTTTTTAAACCAAATGTTTACCCACTCAGACTTAGAGACATAAACTCTTGTTTGTTCTGGATAGCTGCTCAGATTCTTGACTGATGTCAACATGTTCTTTAGCTGCACAATAAATACAAACAATTATGGATGTATAATTTGCCAGAGCATCACCTTTAATTTACCAGCTATCAACTTTGCATGTCTAAATATTACTTTTTCAAGAAAAAAAAAACTCTTTGAAAGACAGGCTTCAGCTTTTATGAAAGAAATATACCTGGGTTGGTCATGTGTTTTTGAATATAACTTTGTTGCCTGAAATTCTAAAATATAGTCATTTTTGGTAAATTCGAGTTATTCTGATGTGGTTTATTTGTTAGATCCAGAATACATTTTGAAAACACCGACCTTTAAGCAGGTATTAAATGTGCTTTTATTCAAAAATCATCAGTCTCAGGCACATTTTCTAACCCCAAATTCAACAGTTAATGGACTTAATCATAGCAGGTGTGCTGCCTAAGGAGGTCAACATCCTGTACAAAGGTGGGCATAATCATTAGGAAACTTCTTTTTCTTAGGATAATTGGCCTAAATAAGAGATTTAACTGATTCTGAAAAGTCAAACCAAAGATCACTCAGAGCGATGCAGTGCTCAAGAAACTGTTGGTATTGGGGTGTGATCACAGAACCATCAAGCATTTTTGATGCTATGCTAAGTGGCTAATGAGTATATTAGCTTGACTCTTTGTAACATTGCAATCATAGAAGTGGAGATGATCTTGTTGAAGGGTTCATCAGGGTTCCAGTCATCCTGGTGACACAAACAGGCTTTAGGACTTGTTGCTTAGAACAGGGGATGCTGTGTATGTTTTCATCCAACCAGATGAGTGTGATAATGACTTCTGGTGATCTTTGTTGACTCATGTGCCAAAAACCCCAACATTTGCATGAATTACTTGCTGATCTGCTAACAGATAGTTTAAAGTTGTATCAGATTGCACTAGAATTTCTCACTTACATCACTCATTGCTTGTTTGTCAGAAATCCAAGTCTTTGCTGTCCAGCTGCTGATACTTTTCAAACAGTATTGTTCTGCAGCATCATACACTGTGCAATGAATATCTGAATGTCTCTGAGCGTACCACACTGTCCACAGCAGGTGTGTTGTTACAGGGGCAAGTATGTACTGAAAAACTTCCAACTGTTTCATCAAGTGTCAGAGGAATCGTAGCATCTGTTTGATTTCATCAGCTGAGACTTGGATTGGGCTTTGAGGTTCCCAGTGCTGCCGAAGCGGTCTGTGTGTCACACAGGCATCTGTACAGGCAGACAGCAACAGGCACATCCTCACTACCCCTCTGCTCTAATGGTGTAAACACCATCGCTCCGATAAGAATATTTGAGTTTGTTTACATACAGGATCAAAAGCAAAGTACAGCTTGTCCAAAACTCACAGGGGATATGACAACCTACTGGCTTCCAAGTTTGGGTGTGCAGTATGTAGATTATCTAGCAGTAGATCAGAGGCCCTCCAGCCTTTCACCACCCGGCCATTTTCACAGTCAGCATTTAATGGTAAAATGCAGAACATACAGGCCCGATTATCTGTCTGATAGGTCAAATTTCTGACACCAGTCAACACAATGTATACTTGCAAGCAAGTCTAAATGTAAGTCAAGAGTTACAGTAGTAACTCCTGTCATTTTGGTTTGTTTGCTCATGTAATTGTGGCTGCTGCAACATCTAGCTTTGAGTTCAGATCTCACCTCTGAAAGGACAAATGACTGTTCTGACTTTTTATGTCACCCATTTTCCAATGAAAGTGAACAGGTTCCTCTAGCACTCACCTCACAGCTCACAATACATCATCAGATGATGGCAGTATTGTCTGGGTTCCCTGAATCAGCAACATCAGAGCCAGGGACCTAAAAAGACTCAACAGCCTGAAGAAGGCTGATTCTGTTCTGGTTCTGCTCTTGTTCTGTTCTGGGGTCAACTGTGGGACCTCTGGGAATGACGATGCAAAGAAGGATTCTTCAAAATATCAAGAAAGTTATGGACAATCCTGAACATCCTCTTCATGAGACTGTCCAATGAAAGCTTGACTGTTACTCTGGATTCAAAGCCGAGTGTGTTTTCTATTTAAAAAGTTACTCAAACAAAATGTAGCTACTGCCCAGGTATGCAAGGCAGCTTCACAGACATATTGCATGACTTAGTCAGCTGGATTCAGGCAGCCCAGGTGTGAGACTAAAACCAGTTTAATAAAGGCCTCGTCTCCACAGCCACAGTGCAGAAACCTGGAGGAAAAACAAAGTTCCCGATGGTGTCGGAGCCTCTGTCCTCCATCTATCTGACCTTTATTTTCAGATAAAGGTCTGGATAAAAACACACAAAAAACAGAAAACCCCTTCAGTGGCAACAGTTATCGGTGAAGGTCACATAACTGCTTTAATTCTTTGGGCTCCATTTAGTAGAGCTTGGTTGGCCTGGGTTTTTTCTCTGTCTATCCCAGAGGCAGACTTTCTGCTTTGTCCTTGGACCCTGTTCTCACATTTCACAGCCAGTATGAGTGGTTCAACCACACACACCAACGCATAAGCACGTTGCGCACACACACAAGTCTACAGATGGATCAGTCCTGGCCCTGGGGAGTGAGAAGTGTGAGCCAGAGGCATTTCTATCTAATAAAGCTCTAACAGCTCCTGTGTTTATTTCTGGTTCAGTTTAACACCTTCTGCTCACTGCTCACCCTCCATCAGCCCCCTGCCCACCGGGACACAAATGACACCAAAAACACTAAGTGAGCTATGAAACACCTCGGCTTGCTTGTGTCGCCGTGTGTGAGTGTGTGTTGGTGTCCTGTCCCCCCAGGGATCAGATGAGTGCGGTTGGATTTTCCTAAGTTGAAATTCCCCAAGTTAAGTTGGTATTTTTCTGCCTCCACAGTGAGCGAAACAAAGAATGCTGCCCCATTTCAGTATTTCAACCCCAATGAGTGAGTATGGATGTGAGGTTAGCATGGTCTGGCAGAGCAAGTCCAGGTTGGAGAAATGGAACTTTTAGTGGTCATTAGATCTGGCATTACTTTCAATAAAGATAATGGCAGGACTTTACTGCGTTCACAGAGCAGGCAAATGTGACTCAAATATGATTTCTTTTCCTAAATGTGACCCATATCCAGTGTTGGAAATGATAATTCAATTATGCTAGTTTTAACTTTAAGCACATGTTTAAATATTTGACTGATCAACATTACCTTGAGTAGGACTCAATTTTAAGTTAGATTTCACATGGCTTAATCCATATTATTGATCAGTAGAAGATAATTGCGCAGTTCTTAGATCCAAATCAGCCCGTCTTGATATTCTAGGTAAGAGGACGGCTCTGAGCCATCGGCCTCCTGCTGTGCTTGGAATGCAGCAGCATCTGTGCTGGGACAGCAGGAGGGGGTCTGCATAGAGATAACTGTTTCCTGGACCCATATAAGGATTGGGGCCTTTTGCTATGTGGGCACCTGAAGAGAGATAGGATCTCACACAAAAGTGTGGAAGGTTGGTCGTCTCGGGACAATCAACATTCATCAGCCCAGCAACGACAGTCATAAAACATTTGAAGCAACTTCCCTTTGAAATTTGGAACTTATTCTAATTAGAGAGCAGGAACCTCCCAGACTGCATAAATTAGAGAAGAGAACACACCTTCCTATAAAAGTTTCGGACCTGGAAGAATAGATCAGATCGCTGGGGTGCGGTGGCACCGGCGCTCTCCGGAGACGCGCTGCGTCTCGGTATTGTTCTCCGTATTGTTCTCCGTATTGTTCTCCGTATTGTTCTCCGTATTGGTCTCCGTATTGGTCTCCGTATTGGTCTCCGTATTGGTCTCCGTATTGGTCTCCGTATTGGTCTTCGTATTGGTCTCCGTATTGGTCCATTTTGCTGTTTCTTTCAGCTGATTGATGTCTGTCTTGTGGTTTTGAGTTTCTGATGATTCTGGTATGTGATTGGTGTGATTTGATGCATTTGTTTGTCTGAATAAACTCTGGATATGATTGAAGTAGAACCGTGAATGTTGAGAACTGCCCTTACGCACGGAGGAACCCTCGACCCGGGAACTAGAGAGGAGACAACGAGCTACAGGTGTTAATCATTATCCTCTCAATAATTGGGGGCTCGTCCTGTCCTGGGTTTTTGTCGTGTGTATCAGCCGAGACTGGATTGATTTGCTACAGCCCACGACGCCGGTTAGGTAAGAATTTTTCTTATCTCTCTTCTTATTTGAAGCGCTGACTTCTTGGGCTCTCGCGGATCGATCTCAGCGGCTGCGAGGTGATTGATTGACGTGTGATTGTTTGTGTGTCTCTTTTTAATTAAGGGTTTTAGCTGTTAGAATTGATAAAAGTACCTGCAGCGGTGGATGGCTAAACCCCTGGTTGTTGGGACGCCTCAACCAGATCATGCTAGGGGTAATCTGCCCTAGGGACCGTTGCTGCACCCTGAAACGGATCTGGATTGATTTATGATAGGTACAGTAGTTTAGGAAACGGTGTGAATCCACCGAGGGTTCGGGACCCGCCCTTTAAAGGACTGAGGTATCTGTGAGGGGATATATATATAATTGGAATGGGTTGCATCGCCCGGGGTCGGAGTTCAGTATACTGACTGCTGGCACGAATGGACTTAGTTTAAATTTGTGAATTCGGCATCGTCCATTGTTACAGTGTCAGCAAATTCGGCTGTAACATGAAAGGACTTAGTCTAAATTGGAAAGGCATCTACCCAGACGACAAGCGTCTAAAAGGACTTAGTTATGTGATTTATTAAAGGCCTCTTTGTCACCGGTGACCGTAGGGAAGTGTGTATGTGATTATTTGTTGATGTTCTACAATGGTGCTGCTTGGTTGTTTCTGTGAGACAAATGGTCTCTTTCTCTGTGTGTGTGTGTTGGCGCCAATGTGTGTGTGATGGCTGCGAGTTGCTGTATGGGTTGATTGTCTGTCTATATGTTTCATGTGTGTGCGCAATAACTCTGTCTGCGCCGTTTTATGTCTGCGCCGCTGTACGTCTCCACTGCGCGCTGCAGTGTTTTTGCTTTAATTTTATTTATTTTTTTTTGCAACTGGGAAAATGTTTATTTTGAATCACAAGTCTGAATCCGTCTGTGTGTGTGTGTGTGTGACTCTGAAATGAGCTTCAGGGACAGTAGGGCAAGGGGTGTGTGTGTGTGTGTGTGTGTGTGTGTGTGTGGGTGTATGTAAATTGCTTGGTTTTGGGTGGAAAACAAAACTACAAAATTAAGAGCTGACAAGTCTTGAAAATGTCATTAAATTTGAACTAATATCCAGTTACTGAATCCTAGCGATTTGGATCAGTTTTATTATATTAATGATTAGCGGACAGTTCATAATGCGCTATAATTATGGATTTTGAAATTACTATGTTTATCAAATAAGTTACATAAGGAATGAACCCTGATTATTGGTCTGTTTGCATATCGGGTCAGTTAATAATTCATTAGTCAATAATTCTAAAACGTTTATTTCAATAACATTATTGTGGTCACACATACAGTTGCAATGTGTGGATAAATTGCCTCTTTGGGTGACTAAAATATGGAATCTAGAACATAACAGCTGCTACTAAACTCAAACTGGTGATTTCTAATTGAACAGCTTCACTTCTGCTGACTGTAATATTCATCAATGCTTTCAGACGTTGCTGTATGTCAGGCAGTGCTTCAAAGTTGTTCTCTAGTTAAATGAAGCTCAAGCTTTGTGCACAATATGTGTGCAAAGGAGGTGGAAATGTTATTTTGAGATGGAAATCTCGACTAGCTGAACTACAGAATTAAAATTAAAACAGATTAAACTTAAACATTATATGACTTCTGAATATTAATTAGGACCTGTACTGGATCATGTCAGCGTAACAATACGATCTTTTTTTTTGGTATTTTATATGAATAAAGTTTTATTTTTCACTTTTATTTTTCACTACACCAGGAGGGACATAAGGGTGTTTTGTCCTGGATTATGACAATATATTATGATGGTCTCAAATAACTGAACGTTTATGAGTATAAGATATATCATTACTTTACAATATGCATTTCAATGAACGATCTTGCGTGTGACACAAAATATTTACCTTGTTAATTGGTTTCTACCTAAAATTTTCAGATAAACATTTATTGTATGACTGTTTAATTTTTGAATTCGCTGCAGATTTTAAGGAATACTTGATGAATGGTTCAGACACAGTGGGAGTCATCCAGGTAATGACAAATACTACTTTAAAGTGCTACCTCGATCAGTAAGTGGGCCTACTAGTTTAATTTGAACATATCTCCATGAGGAAATGTCTGCTTTACTTTCACATTTTTCTCTATCCCAGAGTTCGGAGTGATCAAACGTGAGCAGAGGGAGGAGCTGGAGAGATGCTGCATTAGCTGCTGCTCCGAGAGGACGAACACATAAACAAACAGGGGGAAATTTAATTACAAATTTAGTGGCATTTATTCTAATATCTATTCTACTCTTTTACTGAAGGTCTGTTTCCTGGAGACGTTGCTGTGGGTCCTGACGGGGAGGTTTTCAATGGAAGAGAGGAGGTCATGGGGACGAGGTGTGGAGGCTGCCACACTTGGGACAGCGGCCAGAACTCTGTTATTAGCCATAAAGACATTGTGTGAGGTTCTGTCCTCAACAACTCCCACTATGGACTGGACTCTACTTGATGCTACTCTGAAGCCTGAGAACTGTTGAAAGATCCTATGATTTCCATGAAGGTCAGTGACACTGAACTGCCGTTTCCTGTTGATACTGGGACAAACCATCTTCATCCTCAATATGTCCCCTTCAACGGATGATTCTCTGATTGCGAAGCTGCTGCTCACCAGGCCTCTGCTAAAGCCTCCCCCGAAAGACTGTGTCCCTCACAGGGCTGACCTTAATTGATCAAAGGAAACGCCTCTTCTGTGTTGTGCTGATGTTTGTCTGTGATGTGACAGAGGGATCGGACCTGCAATGAAGGTCTGAGACAATGGGACAGTTCCTGATACAGCAGATAAGGCTGCAATCTGCTGATATACACTGGGCTTCAAACTACAGCTTGTGCAGTTGTTCTACCGCCTACCTACTGTGGAGATCCTGGCTCCGCCTCCAGCCATGCCCCTCGACCCTGGCTCCTCCCCCTCGTGGCTCGCTTCAACGACCGGGCTTCAGACCATTTGGTATCAGACAACTTTGGTAATGTTTGACTGTTTCTTTTACGATGCTATTCTGCATTTTATGCGACGCCAGTTTTACTCTCCCCCGTTTGCTTACATACCAAATTGCTTCTCTCCTCTCACTCCTCTGACTTTGCATTTTGACCCCCCACATTGTGATCATGTTAATTAGGTTGGCAGTTACATGCTGCCTGTTTGGCATAGTTTGGGTCTGTAGAGTTTGTGACTGAAATGGGGGAGGGATGCAGGGCAGAGTGTTGGCTCTATCTGCATCTTTCGGGACGACTTTAGTTATTAAACAAAATGGTATAAGGAAGCACCACATGGCTCACAAATTAGGCAATATATACGAAACATGACTCTCATTTTGTCTGTCCCAGTTTTGGATAATACATTTTTGCCCTTTAGAATATAAGGGACTACAATTAAACACACAATTTTACAGTCATACTTAAATATCTTTGTAGTCAGCTGACCAGGCTTCAACTAGAATATGGATAGATTACCTTATGTCTGACTAGCTTCACCGGAGGAACAAACATACCTTACAAGCAAATGAGAACTCATATTTAAGGTGATAATGTAGCTTTGATTTATAATACAATTTGAAACATAGACATATTTTTTATAGGGAATTTGTGGTGACATTGAAGTCATGATATTATATGTTTGAGCTAATTTTAATATTTTCAGATTGAATACTTCATCTTTTACCATACTGATTCATTTGAGGTTTCCTCATCTAATTGATATGTCTGTAGAGTTTCGACTGCGGAGGCTGAATTTTACTGACGAAGGATTTTTAAATGACTTACATTATACGCTTTCATGACATAACTTTACTTCTAACATAAACTAACTCTTTCTAAATATGGTTTTCGGTAACAGGTTCTGTTACCGAAAAAGGGGGAGTTAAGATAGATCGAGTTAGTTTATTCAGCAAACCGGAGTTAAGTTATTGGGTAAAATTTTGGTTTTAGTTCTCTTTATTTTTTGAGCAAAAGAGGCTATTAAATTCACTAAATATGTTTCAAGACTTAATATCACATTAATTATTAGTAGGTTTTCTTAAAACATGAGATTGATCACTTGATTGCTGCATTTATGCTGCTTCACTTCAAATAGTGATATGTTGTCTAACCAGGTTATTCAAGGAAATATGAGGATTCAAATTACAATCGGTTTAAAGTAGAGATTGATAAAATTAGAAATCATGGAACTGCTTCTGAAAATTGACAGGAAGTTTTGGGCTTAGCAGCCTCTAAAATTTGAATTTCTTTTCTGGCTTGTAAATTTAAAAAGGGGGACAAAATACAGTATGATTAAAATAAAGGAATAAAGAAGCAGTCTCCTCAACCTCTATGTTTACTGGTTTGAAAATTTCACTTATTCTGTAGTTAAAGTAAGAAAATACCTACTTGAAGTCTGATCTTATCTTGATTGCCAAATGGTAATAAATGATCCCCCAGGAACTCTCCCTTCACAGCAGGAAGGACAATTGGCAGGAAGAGCAGGCGAGACTTTTAACTTTCACTTGTTAATTAGTTATGGCTGTGGGGTCAAGCTGGTGTAAAAAACACATTCCACACGTTGGGTCTTTTTCTGATTGAGTATCACAGCTGTGAGAGCATCTAAACATCTGGAAAACTTCTTCAATGAAAATATATTTTGTAGAAATACGGAGACACAGTAGATTAATCAGTAATCACTGATAAAAGTATCAACGGTTCGATCAAGGCTGAAATAAGCTTAAACACTAAATTCTCTTACACTACTGGGTTTGATTAAACATTATTTTTATCCAGAGTAAATAAAAAAACAAATAATTAAATATTACTAATACTAATGAATAAATGAACATACTAACATATGATAATGGGACCTATTTTTAGAACTAAGGACCTGCTGCAGCTGGAGATAAAACTGGGTGAAGCCTGCTTGTTGAACTGTCTATCACAGGCATGAAGTAAATAACAAAGTAAGAATAAATTGGAGCATCAATTGGCGACTCTGTGCACAGACCAAATTTATTAAATTGGTTTAATGCTTTTTCTCTTATGGTAATGACCATTAGGATTTTTATTAACGTGAGCTCTAGATAGGATGACCAATGACTGAACTGACGAGACGAACACGACTAGACAAAATTTGTTTCAGCATTCGCCAACCAGCTGAGGGCCAAACCGCCAACGAGGAACTACAAGCTGCACTACAGGGTCAAAAGGAGGACCTTCAGTCTCAACCTGGTGTACGGAAGCGTCTTCAGCTCCAACCTGGAACGCAGACGGCTCTGCGCTCCCAGCCAGAAATACAACAGGATTTCCTGGCTCAACCATCTTCGTTCTGGAGTCAAGGTCTTCAAGACACGGAAAAGGCATAATAATCCTTTTCCGGTGTCTGTAAATGAGAAGAGGAGATTACGCTTTATATCTTAAACTCACTGACAAGATCAGAGGCATAATAAACCCTCTCAGTGAGCAACGAACACTCAGGTAAAACACCTGAGTGTTAAAACCCGACAAGGAAATTAGGTTTCCCGAGGATCAAGCTGCAAGTGGATCGTTGTTGATCTTCGCTTTCTTTCTTTTTGCGAACTTTCGTTTCGTTTGCGATCTGCCAACGAACTCACATTTCCACTTTAAGGAACATCAAAGAACACAGAGACAGAAAATGAGAATGTTTAAAAAAAAAAAAAAAATTGTTCAGTCAGTTTGTAAATAACCATCTTTCTTCCACAGGGATTGTTGTTCCGATGCATAACTTGTTCTAATCATAATTTTTTACAGGTATCTAAGGTAACATTGCTTAAAGTTATTACAATCAATCATAATTTACATCATAATTATTGGTTTAAGATAAAATAAGCTTGTCTTTTCATCATGACAAATTATACATAAGGGATTTTGATTTAAGGTATATTACTAGCTTTTTATATTATTAATCATATTTCACAGGCATGTGGTCATTAAGT
Organism: Phalloptychus januarius; assembly: GCA_902982915.1. Lineage (NCBI taxonomy): Eukaryota > Metazoa > Chordata > Actinopteri > Cyprinodontiformes > Poeciliidae > Phalloptychus > Phalloptychus januarius. The sequence continues at coordinate 1,889,894 of CADWAE010000470.1, read as the reverse complement.
ATAATGTGCAGGATATCTTGGTCAAGTTTCTTTCTGGGAATTCTTTATGCATTTTGATCATAATTTTACATGATAAGAGATGACAGTGGGCTTGATAATTTGGAACATTTATTTCAGGGTCTTATCTTTTTATGAATGTTGATGTCTGATTCTATGTGTCTTTCAATAATGATGATGAACCTGACCCTAACAGCTAATGCCATCTTGAATGTGTAAATGTTCTATTGGTTTCCGTCTTAGTATTTCTGTAACTGCCATTTGGAGAAAGCTTAAGTTCTGAATCACTGTGAAGGGACGCAGTCTCCAACAGCTCCATTTCCTTATTAGATGATGCAAATAAAGTTTGTAGGGAAAACAGGCAGTGGAGCTGCTGGGAACTGCACAATGAGAATCCCACAGATGAAGGTTTAATTCTTCAGATAACAGATTATCACTTTGGTTGAAGGCTGGTAGCCTCTCTCTACAATGTCTTAGGATTCAGATCATTTCTATTGGTGATCTCTTTCTGAAGAGATCAAAAGGAGGAATGTTGGAAATGATAATTCAATTATGCTAGTTTTAACTTTAAGCACATGTTTAAATATTTGACTGATCAACATTACCTTGAGTAGGACTCAATTTTAAGTTAGATTTAGAGTCATGGCTTAATCAACATAATCTGATCAGTAGAAGATAATTGTACCAGTTCTTAGATCCAAATCAGCCCGTTTGATATTCTACGTGAGAGGACGGCTCTGAGCCATCGGCCTCCTGCTGTGCTTGGAATGCAGCAGCATCTGTGCTGGGACAGCAGGAGGGGGTCTGCATAGAGATAACTGTTTCCTGGACCCATATAAGGATTGGGGCCTTTTGCTATGTGGACACATGAAGAGAGATAGGATCTCGCACAAAAGTGTGGAAGGTTGGTCGTCTCGGGACAATCAACATTCCTCAACCCAGTAACGACAGTCATAAAACATTTGAAGTAACTTCCCTTTGAAATTTGGAACTTATTCTAATTAGAGAGCAGGAACCTCCCAGACTGCATAAATTAGAGAAGAGACACACCTTCCTTTAAAAGTTTCAGACCTGGAAGAATAGATCAGATCGCTGGGGTGCGGTGGCACCGGCGCTCCGGAGAGCTGCGCTGCGTCTCCGTGTGGTCTCCGTATTGGTCTCCGTATTGGTCTCCGTATTGGTCTCCGTATTGGTCTCCGTATTGGTCTTTGTATTTGTCCATTTTTCTGTTTCTTTCAGGTGATTGATGTCTGTCTTGTGGTTTTTAGTTTCTGTTGATTCTGGTGTGTGATTGGTGTGATTTGATGCATTTGTTTGTCTGAATAAACTCTGGATATGATTGAAGTAGAACCGTGAATGTTGAGAACTGCCCTTACGCACGAGAAACCCTCGACCCGGGAACTAGAGAGGAGACAACGAGCTACAGGTGTTAATCATTATCCTCTCAATACCAGCTTTTTCATTGCAGTTGGAATGGTTCAATTCTGTTGTATGGTACTCATAAGATTTTTCTTTCAGTCTTAGTTGTGGAAATGGGCTAAGTTTAGCCCATTTCAGCTCATTGAGCATAGTTGTTAGCCACTCAGCACTCAGACACTTTTCTTGGTTTCTATGGAGAAATTTTACTGACATTTTCAATTTGAAAGCAGGATTTAATTTCTTTATTCTTAAAACTTGTAATGCTTGCATTCAAGACTTCTGCTCTCTTTCAAATATTCTCTGTGCTCTCTCAAATCTTGTGTTCAGATTTTGAATGCTTGTAACCTCCGCTGTCGGTTTGAGTTGCTTTTTGGGTTTGTTCTCTGCCTTGATGGGTAAGGCGGAGAAAGGTGGAGGGTGATGTCAGGTGCTGGGTTGTTTTGGGTTTGATTAGTTTATTCCAGTTTCATTGTAATTTTGTTTTTTTTAGTCTCTTTCTTTGATTCGATCAGCCTTGTTTGTGTTTTATCTTAGTTCAGTTTAACTTAAGGATTTTGTTTATTTCTTCCCTGTGTCTAGTTGGGGCCTACCATAGCAATGCATAGGAGAGAAGTGCATTGGATTGCGAAACATTAGCATAACATTAGCCCTGTACCTAAGATAAGCATTTAGCAAAACTTTAATTTTGCTACCTATATTTATCATAATGAATGGATTAAATTAACATAAATCAACATGCTGGTGATACCACACATGCTACTTGTAACATTTTGCTAATTTTGGGCTATACGCTAATGTTAGCATACTCAATGGAGTAAGTCAAGACTCAAGACAATAATAATTTGGGTCAGATGAGAATGCTGGACTCCCAGTTGACACACACTCTTTGGCAGGTACCTTTTAAATTTTTTCTCAAATTTTCTAGTTGTTCTTTGTTACACTTAGGTTCATTTCTTACTTTCCTTTTCTGCTCTCCCTCGCCCCTTTCTGCCACTCTCTCTCCTCAGACTGCTTTCCCCTCACACCTGCAGCCTGTTAGCTTTCCCCATGGTCTTTGGTTCTAGCATTCACCCTCACAATATTTAAACACGTGTCCTACCCTCACTCCTCGCTCTCATCATGTTCCCTTGCACCCAGTTCCAGTTTTGTTCCTGATTTTTGTGTTCACCTGGCTCCCTGTTGGTTAAAATGACACTTCTAAACATGACACTACTGGCTACTTTATTCACAAATGCTGTCTCCTAAAAATCTGTGAAATAATTGTATTTAAGAAACTGCTTAAACATTGCAATGACACAAAAACGTAATCTTTATACAAATATAAGCAATAACTTAATCGCTTAATTTAAGTTTTGAAATCCCTCTTGCATTTGCAGCATTTTTACTTTCCTCACAGTTTTATTTTATTTTATTTATTTATTTATTTTTTTTTATTATTCACATATGCCTTGTCAAAATATTTTCTTTGAATTTTCAAAGAAGACAAAAAAAATTGTCATATGTTTGTCAATTAATTTCAAATGTTACAAGCAGCGATGAATTGTGGGTAATATATTTGGCCGAAGTCCACCTGGTTGCAGGCTTATCCAAAGTAGAGGATCCAGGGTGCGAAAGGGGCTGGGTGAAAGCGCTGTGGAGAACTGGGACACACTGGGCACTCAGACCCTTCAGCTGAAGGACACAACAGCAGAACAAAGGTGGAAGTGTGAGTCCTGGGACCAGCCATAGAGTGAAAGCGTTATACTCAGAGTCCTGGTCCCAATACTCGCACCTCCACCCTAGTTCTGCCCTTCAACTGCACATTTATGCTGAAAGGTTTGAGAGCCTAGTGTGTTCCAGTTTTCCACATCCATCTTTTGCCCTGCCCATTTTGGTCCTATTCCCACACTTCTGCAAAGCCCACATCCTGGCGGGCTTTAGTGAAGTGTATTACCCACAATTTATTGCTGCATGTGATGTTTTATTTTAAAAGGTGGAATTATCGCAATTTTGTTTTTTTGTTTTTACTGAAAATGTAAAAAATCAATGCAAGACAAGTCACACATCAATAACAAAAAAGTTTGAACTGAGGAGAAATAAGAACAGATAAAAAAGAGCATGTCTCACAGTGAGGAAAGTGAAACAGAAAATGTTACAAATGTAAGAGAAGTTTTAAACTATTGAACTATTATTTGTATAAAGATTGAGCTTTTTTGTTGTTGCAAATAGTAAACCATAAATAAAATGGGTCTGTAATCCATTTTTCAGTCTGAAATGTATAAAAATGACTAAGCCTGAAAAGATTACTCTTCCATTTTTCCTGTGTGTTGGGCTCCCAGTGCTCAACAACTTTAAAATTCATCCATTGATGCCGGCATCCATTATTATGTCCGTAAACAGAGCGCTGCTGTGTGATCTATGTTTTTGTTCTGTGCTTGTGGGTCGCTGTGGGGTTGTAAATCGTTCACACACAAGACTGCACACCCAAAAAAATCCTAGTGGGTACAACATTTTGTTATTTAGTTTTTTTTTTTCAATGTATCGGTTTACAGATCTGAGAGTAAAAAAAAATGATATAACTTTGGCGCTGTTTTGCTAATTAGACAATTCAACACCCGAGCACTCAGATGCACCATAACAGCCCAGAAATCCCCTCTGTCATGAGGGACACAGCAGGACAATGCTAATGTGCTGTTGTAAAAACAGCGCTGCATGCATACCAAACCAACAAGACTGTACTTGCTGTTTTTGGTATGAATACACCACAACACCCATAAGTAACTACGTCCAAAGAGGAAAGAGCTTGCATAGCTACGATCCCAACCATTACTCATTTTCTAAAACTCTTGTAAATGTAATGTTTTAGCACCTGTCTGGAATGTAAAACTCATACAGGTTCAGGGCTTTAAAGACAAAATATTCACTGTAATCATAAGAACTTAAGCATTCAGGATCCACTCAAAACAAGTGAGAAATGACTGCTGTTCTTTATTGTGTTTGAAACAGAAGAAAACTGCTTTTGGAAAAGGTTGCAGCAGCTCTAAGACAAGCTAAATGCAGGAATGAACAGGCTGCTAGTGGATTGACCATTCTGAGAAAATTACCTCCAGAGCCCACACACACACACACCCCCCCACACACACACTGCAAATTCCTTCCACTGCAAGGCTTTAGCAAATCCAGATGTGTTTGTGGGCTGAAGACAAAGACAGGCTTTGAAAGCATTTCTTCAGGCAGAGATGTGTTTGGATTGGTTGAGTTCTGACTCCTGTTGTGAGGAATGTCATCAGGACAGGAATGTAACCAGGTCATTATGGAATTTTCTATAATGACCATAAGTCAGTGTACACATGATGGATATGTAAATATCCGTGAAGGTGCAGAGTCAGGCAGGCAACCAGTCTAATGACCTTTGAAATGATGCTAAATCAGAAAAATGAACATTTCCAGCAGGGCTATAGCAGCTTCGTGAACAGAAAGCAGCAGCACAATCAGTTTGCCAAAGTGGATTTGGATTCTGCTTAGGGCTGCAGGATTTCAGCAGGACTTTTCATGTCTACGCGGAAGGTTATGACGACTCAGCAAAGCCAAGAGGTGGTCAGCCCTTCACTAAGTTTTGTGCTCATCAAGAACTACAGGAGGCAAGGAAAAGGGGGAAAGCTCATTGAAAGAGGGGAGAGAGAAAAAAATAGGTCACAGCTGTTCTCTATCTTCCCCCTCCACTCCAAACCCTCAGCCAAACGAACCCCATTCCACCTCCTCAGCAATCCAAATCGTATGTACACGCTTGGAACAGACCTCACGTCTCATGTTTATTTTATATGTGCAGGGAAAAGAAAGAGGAGAAAAAAATACATTCCAGAGGAAACATGATCTGGTGGTCAAGAAGAAAAAAAGAAGGAAAAGAAGGAGGAGGGAGGAAGAAAACATTAGATTTTGATCAGTGCAGTCTTGCCTGCAGTGGTGGGAAGGAGTGTCAGCATGTGGAAAAGGTTTTGGATTTGCATTTACTCAGTTATGTGAAAGTTGGTCAGGTATCGAGAAAAAACCTCCCTCATATGACAACCAGGACGTTCTTGTGCTGCACTTTGTTTTAATGCCAATGGGAGCCTTTCAGACATGACACTACAGCACTTAAACTGTTAATAATCAGCAGACAGATGTAAGACGTGTATGTGCATGTCCAGAGTGGTGTGTGTGAGTCACTGGGGTTCAACCCCATGCAGGTCTGCTTGGATCAGAGGTATTCTTTCTCTCTTTTATGCTAATGGACAAACTTTATTTGATATAACAGAGCCTTTTGGACAAGACTGTTGAACTGTAGCTCACTGTGACCTGAACATTAATAAGTAGCTCACTGACTGAAAACCGTGTGCATCCTGAACATTTTACTGAGGTTCTCTATAATCACAGACCCACAGGACTAATAAAAGAACAACTCCACAGAACTGCCGGTATCAGTGAAAGCAAAAATGTCATCAGTATCACATTTTGACACTTCAAGCATAACCCATTCATATATTTTTGGGTGTCCAAAGTGCAGTAAATATTGATATTTTGCTCAGACAAATAAATTAAGCTCCCTTTTTGTACATTAAATAAGTGTAGTGTCAAGATTATTATGACATTCCTGCTAACTCACACTCACACATTGACTTAGTGTGTCATGCTAACTCTGGTTAGCAGCAACAGTTGGCTGTTTTTACAGGGGGTTCTATTTTTTTGTAGTTTTTGTTAAATATGTTTTGATATTCTCCTTGTGCTATAATTAAAATTTCTAATTCCATTGATGAAAAATGCAGACTTTCAGGTTTTTTTTTCCCTGTTGCCATGGTGAATTATATTATCTGTGTTCCATCGACGAGAGCTTCTTCTATACTTGGGTTCACACTCATCTCCTGTTCTGAGACTGAAAACCTTGAGTGTCACAGAAGTAGGTAAGTTCATTCAGAGTATCTGCCTACTACTCAAAGTTTGTTAACCCTGCTTTCTGAAACAGGGTCTAGATCCAGATAGTCATATCTGACAATTAGAAATCAGCCTCTGAGGATCCAGTGGAGCAGCGGCTAGAGCGTGAGGCACATATACAGAGAGCCCGGTACTCGACGCAGCTGGTTTGAGTCCAGGCCTGTTGACCTTTGCCACATGTCTTCTCCTCTCTCTGATAAGCCACTTTCCTGACTACTGGAGCCAAAAAAATCCTTTAAAAAAAAGAACTCAACCTCTGTCTCTTTAAGAAACTTCTGCTCTTTCCGACACGCCCCCCTTCAACTTGTCATCACAACAATATCTCTCCATGATGTTGTCGCTCGTCGCTCAACAGATGAGCAGTTCCATCCAGGGTGGTGCATAGGGTGGAAGCTGGGGTTGGAGCAGCAACAGCTCTGAAGACGAGTTTTTAAAGGAATAAGCATTTATGTGCAGCTGACTGGTTGCCACGGGAGATTAAAGGATTCCTCAAACATGCATGAAAGAATAACACATTAGGAATGTTTTTGAGGAAGGAATAATATTATATAACATATTATAAAGCTGAAAAAAAAGATTTTACATGGCATTTGTATTTGCATTGTACATGACTTCGACTCGACCTACAGCAATTCTTATGGACTTGAAATTTGACTTCATTTTCAAAAAAATAAAAACAACACAATTGTCAACATCTCTGGCACAAGAAGACAAATATTTCTATCACACTCCTTGTGTGACAGCAGTGAGTCTGCAGATTAGACTGACAGAATGAATCTAGCTGGACTCTTTCATTTGCTGATAATATGGCTGCAATACATTACTGACCAGCTTTAGAAAAATACAGAAAAACCTTTTCGTGCTGTGAAATAAACCTTTTCAAAGTTTTGGCAAAATAAATTTACCTGTATCCATTTTACCAAACTCAAACCAAAAAATGTTATAAAATGAAGATATTTGGTGGATCTTTGCCAAGTTTCATCTTGCATTACCTGGGAAATAATAAAAGCAACAAAATATCAAAAGAACACAAGCACTGGGAAACGTTCCAAGGTGCCAGGCTGATCCTAAAACTTCTCAGGTTGAAAAGGTCAAAGAGCTATCACACCCTGCAGCAAGTTGATAGTTTCCTTCGAACAGATAGATAAAAAGTATGGAGTGAAAACAGTCTCATAATTCACAAATGCACAGGACGAAATCCACGAGCTTTGTGTGAGTTTTCTTTATGATCTGTGCGTTGTTCAGCTCCTAAGATCTTCCCTCTCCGTGATTCCACTAGTTAGCTCCTTCAAATTATCCAGCAGCAATCAGCAAACACCTGGTGTGAAAGCAAACTGCTGAGCTCACAGCTACTCAGCTTCAAAGTAGCTAGCTAGGAAGGAAGGAAAGAAGGAAGGAAGAGAGGGAGGGAGGGAGGGAGGAAGGAAGGAAGAGAAGGAGGGAGGGAGGAAGGAAGGAAGAGAAGGAGGGAGGGAGGGAGGGAGGAAGGAAGGAAGGAACGGACGAACATGTTTTTGAAGAGACAGAAGTCCCCAGTTTTGGTTAAATTACAGAACCAAATTTCTTTCAAGTCGTATTTGATATACAGCATTTTCATAACAACTGAAGGTCACAGTACTTTGATTGTTCTGTAAAACAGCACCAGGTGCCTGCAAAACACATTATAATGCCCTTTAAGCGTTCCATCTTCAAGTTTTCATCATGGAGGTACAACTAGCAATGTCACGATATCTATCTATCTATCATGTCTCGATAGATCCTGGAGACATACCAACAATTAAACTTTGTCTGAGTTAAACTGCTGAGTCAGGCCCATCCAGCCTGATGGACCTTGATTTCTTGCTGCTGAATATAATTTTAAATACTCCAGTTTCAGTATGTTAAGGTAGTTTTGATCCAGAGGATAGTGTCAACCTTCTCCTTTCTGTTTGCTGTATTTCCTTTATTTGGCTCTGTACTGTGGGGATCATGCACACAGCTCGGTTCGTTTTCCTCCACACTCTACAGAACTGTAGAGTGACTCAGTCGACAGTAAGGTAACCAAGCTGCTCTGTCACATCACTGCCTCTCCTCTCCTCCTCTCTGTGGCCTGGCACCTCATCTCAGGAGGCTTTTCTCTCCTACTGCTCTGCTTAAAGGCAGCAGAAATCACTTTCTGCTGAGTCACTAAAACCAATAGTCAGGATAGCACCAATGTCTCTACACCAAACTAAACTTTCCTTCATCGCTGTTGTGCCAAAACATGCTTGAAAACACACCCGCACAGGTGCATTTCAACTGTTTTTCTAGACGTAAAATATCACTCCCGGGTTTTGGAGTTTATTTCCGGGAACTGATGTCTTTCTAAACCAAGAAAACCAGAAGCTGCTAACACCTCGTTCCCTTCTGTCAAGCTTCCACTGCTAATTGAGCATATGCTCTCCCCCCACTGTACCTCATTAGAGGTAGAGAGAGGGAAGGGAGGCAGACAGAGACACAGCAAACACAGAGGGAGGAAGAGGAGGAAGTGATTGAAAGTTGGAGAAAATTGAAGAGAAAATAACTGACAGCAGGAGATGGGAAGAGAGAGAGCTGGGACTGTCTCAGGTTAAGTGTGCTCTAGCTATGAAGATAAACTTCTGTTCTCTATCCCTGCTGAATGCCATGAATGTAAACAGTCCTGGATACATTTACACACGCAAACACACCGACAATTTCCCAACCCTTTCATTGAAAGCAACGTTGGTGTTTCAATAAACTTGGTTTTTATAGTTGCAAAAAGACTGGATTCAGTTTGACCATATCATCATTTTTATGCATATTTTCCAACTCCAAGCTGTATAAACTTTAATGCTTATTGAATGTATCAGCTAATGTGTATTTATTTAATGAGGAGGGTGGAGCCAACAAAATCAACATGCTATATCAAAATGTGCATAATTATTAGGCAGCTTCTTTTCCTCAGGCAAAATGGGCCAAAGAATAGATGTAACTGACTCCGGAAAGTCCAAAATTGTAAAAAGTCCTTCAGAGGGATGCAGCACTGTTGAAATTGCTAAGATATTGGGTCATGATCACAGAACCATCAAATGTTTTTCTGCAAATAGTGAACAGGGTCGGAAGAACTGTGTTGAGGAAAAAAAAAAGATACATGAACTGAGAAGATTTGAGAGGAATCTAGCCGTTAGTAATCATTTCACTTCATTGAGGACCCAGAGGGTTTGGTGCGTCGTTGCATTGCTTGTAGTGTTCTATTAAAATCAGACATTTCCAGATGTAAATGAAGATGCTTAATGGGAAAAGGAAACAGCTTTACCTTATGTTTGGTTACCTTAGTGAAGCTAAGAGGCTTCATGCTACATTAAGACTCTCGTCTCTGTGTTTGCATACACAAAAAGACATAGGCCCTGCTTGGATTTGACTTTGCTTACAGAGCTCACACTGTCAAAGCAGCCACACAGTCAGACTGAACACAATGTCCCTGTTCAGACAGACTGCTGAATGTTTACCATCACTTTATGAATAAGAACTTCAACACCCTGTAGTTTTCTATTGGATGAAAACCTACCAGACATTTTAAATGACATTTCAAAATGAAAATCTGATTAATGCGCAAAGACAAGATAAGAAGACAACAAAAAAAAAAACCTGGAAACTGACTGGTGTATGTAGCTACACATGCAGTAAATGAAACCTGCCATTTTGTGAGTCAGCTCTGATTTTCACTTCTTCTGCTGTTTCATTTCTGTTTCTGGCCAAACAGCCAGCTGCTTTCCATAGCTTTTACATGTGCTCCTAACGATAACATGTATTTGTTTTCCAAGCAAAATGCAGGCAAATGCCAGCAGAGGAGACGCAAGTTTTCTGCGAAGAAGACACAGACTATTTGCGAATCACTTATGATCCAAATTAAAATGAAATGAAAAGGTTCTTTATTTCAGACTTTAAGTTACTCACTTAGTATTTATGTACTAAACAACTGTTTTCAGTTGTGGAAAATGTGTTAATCTTTTAAAAAGGGTCAAATCATTGGAATGCATTAAAAAGAGAAACACATGAGAAGATTGCAGGAACTACTAACATTAAGAAGTGTCAGATGGATTGTTAACATTTGGAAGGAAAGTGAGGATCCATCATCTTCAAGAAATGTGATCAGAAGAAAATTGGAAGACTCGTGATCAGAGATCATATAAACATTAGGTGAAGTCAAATTGGAAAAAAAACAAGAGCAGAACTCAGAGCTATGCTAATAGTGAAAGTCAGAACATTTCCACACACAACGTGTGAAGGGACTCACTTGGCCCCACTGAGAATCTGTGGGATATAAATATTGAGCCTGTCTTCTTCTCGTCTGCTTCTGCTGCAGGTTCTGCCTGTTTCTGAATGTCAGATGGAGGCATAAACTATTCTCACTGCTAACATGGTGCTCAGGCATTCCTTCATTTAATTTGTCTTGAATGGATCACAACAAATTTGTGAAAGTTACAATGCCAAACCCACAGAAAGACGGAGGCCATAACACCACAGCAACATGGCTGTTATTGTCTCACCCTATAATATACATGCAGCTATTCCTTCATCATGCAAAATATAAAGAAAAGATCAGACTGTTCTGTCATGGATGTCCAAACAGCAGGGAAGTGAGCTGAAGTAGGCATCGGTTTTCACCCGAGACGTGTTACAATACCATGAGCTGCAAATTAAAGACAAAACAATACATTAGAATAAGATAACTTTATAGAGCTTTGGAACGTGACGTCACTCTTGTAGACGGAGGGATATCAGCGCCATCTTGTGAGGCTATAAACATAACCGGCGAAAGCGACTGTCTCAGATATTTTGAATCTCGGTTACTTAAAAGTAATTTAGCAATGGTACGCACTTGCTGTGTTACTGGGTGCAATGTCCGGTCACACGACCACAACGGTAAAAAGATGGAAAAAGGACTTTGATTTCACTGTTTTCCTGCCTGGAAACAACGCGAGGGGGCTAACGTATCGGAGCTAACGTAAAGGAAACGAATAGCCTGGGTATCAGCGCTGTGGCGTCCTGACGTTACATTCTCCCCCAGATTCCTAACACTTTGCTCCAGACATTTCCATTCTGGTGAGTGTCTAAATTTGCTTTGTTGCTGTTATGTCGTATGGGGCCTGCCCATAGCAATGCATAAGGAGAGCAGTGTCTGGCTTGCGAAGCAAGCCAGACACTGCCTCCATGCATTGCATGGCAGGCACCTATTGTTCTACACCGAATAGAATGTCTTTTGCTATGATTTTGCCGGATGTACTCACGTTCAGTTTATACGGAGCCAAGAAGGGGATATGGAGAAAAAATAAAGAGATCCCGACTTATTTTCTCCAGATCCCGGCTTTTTCTTTCATTTCACGGTATCTCTTGAAACTAAATCGGGATCTTGATTTAGTTTCTCGGGATCTCGAGAAAATAAGCCGGGATTTCTTTTTTTTCTCTCTCTCCATGTTCCCTTCGGGCAGTGTTTCTCAATTCCAGTCCTCACGCCCCCCTGCCCTGCATGTTTTAGGTGTTTCCCTACTGTCACACACCTGGATTGAATATTTGGGCGATTAACAGTCTTCTGCAGTACTTGATGGTCATGCAATCATTTGAATCTGCTGTTCTGGAATAGAGGAACATCTAAAACGTGCAGAGCAGGGGGGCCTGAGGACTGGAATTGAGAAGCACTGCCTCAGGGGCTCCGTAACATTGTGATTGATTGTAAAATAATGTACATTATGAACGTTGTTGGAAATGATAATTCAATTATGCTAGTTTTAACTTTAAGCACATGTTTAAATATTAGACAGATCAATGTTGCCTTGAGTAGGACTTAATTTTAAGTTAGATTTAGAGTCATGGCTTAATCAACATAATCTGATCAGTAGAAGATAATTGCGCCAGTTCTTAGATCCAAATCAGCCCGTCGTGATATTCTAGGTAAGAGGACGGCTCTGAGCCATCAGCCTCCTGTGGTTCTTGGTTTGAAGCCAGCATCTGTGCTGGGACAGCAGGAGGGGGTCTGCATAGAGATAACTGTTTCCTGAACCCATATAAGGATTGGGGCCTTTCGTCTTGTGTTTGTGGGAGAGGACACCTGGAGAGATTCTAGGATCTCACACAGAGGTGTGAAATGTTGCTTCTCTCAGGACTCACCAGCCCAGCAATGACAGTCATAAAACATTTGGAGCAATTCCCCTTTGAAATTTGAAACTTATTCTAATTGGAGAGCAGGGAACCTCTCAGACTGCATACATTAGAGAAGAGACACACCTTTCTATAAAAGTTTCGGACCTGAAAGAATTAATCAGATCGTTGGGGTGCTGCGGCACCGGCGCTCTCCGGAGACGCGCTGTGTCTCCGTATTGGTCTCCGATTGGTCTCCGTATTGGTCTCGTATTGGTCCCGTATGGTCTCCGTATTGTGTCTCCGTATTGGTCTTCGTATTGGTCTCTGTATTTGTGCATTTTTCTGTTTCTTTCAGGTGATTGATGTCTGTCTTGTGGTTTTGAGTTTCTGATTATTCTGGTATGTCATTGGTGTGATTTGATGCATTTGCTTGTCTGAATAAACTCTGGATATGTTTGGAGTAGAACCGTGAATGTTGTGAACTGCCCTTACGCACAGGAAACCCTCGACCCGGGGAACGAGAGAGGAAACAACGAGCTACAGGTGTTAATCATTATCCTCTCAATACTATCTAGCTATCTATCTATCATTTCCATGTGTGTTTCTTTTTATTACAGTATTTCTTTCTATAATTTCCTGTTTGGTTTAATTTTGAGCAATAATGACTAAATATCTTGACTCAGTTCAATCAGGATTCATCCAAAAATCTAATGAACCTCAAAACACTCAGCAGTGCAGAGAATCAGAATGTTTGAGGTTTGCATCAACTATAATGTGGCAGAATTTCTGTAAAAATGTGATGTAAATCTTCTCATGATAATAGAGTAAGGATCTCTGTGCTTCAACAAAGACAGATTCAGGCCCCATTAATTCATTCAAAGTCCCCTGTAACAGTGGAGCAGCGTCTAAATGAGAGAAGTCCAGAGGTTTTCATCATGTTTCTTTGCCGTTTGTCAGCATTGGCCGGTATTCTGCTGGTGTCCGCCGTATCTGTCCGACAGAAGCCTGTCCCCATGGGTCTAATGAAAACCACAGGGCAGAGTTTGCAGCCAATCCAGGCTAAATGCTCCTGACAGCTCAGCGGCTCCAGGTCAGCCAAGTCTCTTCCAAGAAACACATAGACACGCATGTAAAGGTCCACATATTTATCCACTTCCCCACACACATATATGGAGGCGTATTGCCTCAGGTCTGTCCCTGCTGGGTCAGACCTGGGATTCACCTCCCTCCATTCCTCCTGTGTTTAATCAGTGTGCCTTTGGCAAGCGCTCATCTCTGGCCCCGAGTATACCTTCATCCTTCCTCGTCAGACCCGTCTCCGTATCCTCACTTGGCCCCGATCTGCACATCGACCTAAAGTCATGTTCACCGTGTCACACTTTCCTTTTCTTCCACTCGCTCTTGTTTCACTCACGTCAAAGTCATGGATGGAAGTTGATGTTTCCTTAATCCTGAAGATTTTTTTATTATTGAAAACTGCAGTACTAATAAAAAAACTAAAACAAATGAAAAAAAACAGAGAAATAGAAAGTGGTGGGACTGGGATGTGATATCATAGATAGTGATAGATAGATCAGGTCAGGTTTTATTCTAATTTGATTTAGAGAAATCTGATCTTCTGACTAAATGGATGACATTTTTGTGACTTTATCTGTTCATTTCTCTTAATATTTCTAATACAAAAAATGTTCTGTATGAAAACTGTTTTCTAACAGAGAAACATTACGTCTTCCTTGTGTAAAATTCTCTGTCTTTCCTGTCCTGATGGAGTCTCCTCCTGCTCGTCACTCATTGATCCCAGATTCTCAAGAAACTGATCCACAGGCAAGAACAAGTCATGCATTTTGATGGTCATGTTGCTCCATAGTTCAGAAAGTTGACCTGACATCAGGAGTTACAAAAAATTTTAAGTTTTGGTGAAATTAAGTCTCAACTTATTTTCCCTGTTTTTAGAAAGTAGAAAACAGAAAATAAAAAAATGTTGGCTGACGAATAAAAAAATATTAGAGGAAAAGAAACGCTTAGCAGTAATGTGGGAAAATGAACAATATTTTAAGTCAAAGTTGTTTTCGGTCTTAAGTATATGGAATTCATCTTCATAAGCTTCAAGAACTACTCAAAAGCCTACTAGAAAGCCTGCTTTGAGTGTGTCTTAGAGAAATGCACAGCGTAATCTACTTTTTCCTTCTCCACTCCCCCCGAAGCAAAACAAAGAGCTCAGGAAGAGCATCTGTGATGCTAATTCTGCAGGAATAAATATGCAACACCAAATTCAGACACTTTAGGAGAGCAGAAAGATCAAGAAGAGTAGTGATGTAAAAAGAAACGACGCTTAAGGGGGCTGCCAGAAGGGAACACAGTAATCCGTTAACAGAGTCTAAATATTCACTGTGTGGAGAAGACAGGAAATTAGAACATGTTCATGCTGAAATATGAAAATAGGTTATATTGAAAGAAGAGCAGCCAATCCCAGCTGTAAAGCATTACCTGGTGATGTGACAGGGGCTTAATTCTGTTCATCCTGTGTGCAACACATGACTTTTGTCTCATTGGAAGCATTGAAACCAGGAGAATGATCAAATCCAGAGGAATAGGTCACATCGGTGCATTTCTCAAATCCTTTTTGATATTTGCAAACTGTCGGTGCAGTTCTCAAAACTATTCATACAAACAGCAATTAGGTCTGGATTACCTGAAAACGTCACGTCTTTTCACAGAATTCTTAGCTTTTAGTCCATTTCTCAAAATGAAATATCTGAGCCAGTGAACATATCAGTCCTGTTTTCATTGTGTTCAGATAAGACAGTGAAAGTGGTTAGTCATGTTGTCAATATAACGGTCTGTAGTCTGTATAACAGTGCAGTCTGGACTGACGTCCTGTTGTAAACAAATGACAAGTATAGGAAAAAGTCATTGTGGGACATCAATGGCAAGAAGCAAAATGTATCAAATAATTTTAGGTTTACAGTACTTGAATTGCACAACATGACTTCATTTGTTTTTATATGTTTCAACAATTGATTCTTTTGAGGCAATTTATTTGCATAGATTTCAATAAATAGCATATATTTTCCAGTTTAGTCCAGTTTGTCATTGGATCATGATGTCATTTGGGTTCGTGCCTTTGGTAAGGCACAGACCCATCAATGGTTGGGAAGGTTCGCTATGTCAGACCAAATGTGTTTCCATCTCCCCTTTAACACACTGACTCTTTTTCAGGAAAGCTGAAACCACCTCAAGCACGTGAGGGTTAAAACATCTTTTTCAAAAACAAGGAAGTTCTTTTGTATTTTAATGTTTCTATCAATTTTTACTAATGTGATACTTCAAAATGCATGCAAAAAAAAACCTTGATGGAAGAATGGCTACTGAAGGTTTCCCAGTTTTCCCACAGTGTATTATCAGCCTGGCGGGCTGTCAGGCTTTACTTGTGACCCCACCAGGCTAATCATTGTTTGTTTTAATTATGTCGGGGTTTTTTTTTTTGCCTTTTTGAAGACTTAGTTGTTGGTGTTTAGGTTTTGTTAACAATGTTTTAGAATAACACATAATTGGCTAGTGATATATTCAAATTTCCTGTCAACTTTAATCGTTGTTTAACTGAAAACAGTAGGATGACTGCCCTGGTGCTCCTACCACTGGGGTTAATGAGGTTTCTGGTGGAAACCACAGGTAATTATTTAAAGACACCAAAAGAAGCACATTTTGTGCAGATATCAAACACAGAAAAGTAGACCTTTCTCACCTCAAATAAACTCTGAGATTCTGTTTATGAACACCACAAACACGGGCCAGTCCCACTGGACTCCACAGTCCACTGGGAACCGAATCATCTTTGTGCTGAGATAAGCGGAGCTCCTGCTTATGTTACATAAGGACTGGATATTGATAAAACATCCTGTTAAACCCCAATCAACACACCGTTCTGGTTCAACCATGGCTCTTTTTCTCTGAGAAAGCCAAAAATGACAAATAGGTTCTAACTGGGTTGCGGGGGTTGATGAGATTTTAACCTAATTTGAATAACCCAGATCTGAGATGATATACTGCAGAGCACAGGGAGGTGATAGCCCAATCCGTCACTGAAGGGAAGGGAAGGAGGGTTAAAGAGGAGAGAATGGGAAAGGGGGAAAAGGAAGGGGGGGGGGGCTGCAGAGGGAGGGGCAAAGATGGAAAAGGGGGTGAAGAGAGAGGGAGGTGGAAGAAGGAGATAGTGGCTCAATCTGAGAAGATTAAAGCCTCCTCCGTTCAGCGTTGGCCCCATTAATGTTTAACAAAATGTCTGAGCTTGAAAAAGATCATCTCCCCTTCCTGTGATCCCTTTCAACCCCACTCAGGGCCACACAAGGCAACACAGCAAAAAGACTCCCCAAATGAAATATTTACAAAAGGCAATCATTTGTTTATATGCCTGACATGAATAAATGGGTTTTATGTTTTATTCATGCCGTATTGTTTATTGCCTTCAATCTGAGGAGAACAGGCAAACTTTTGAGCATCTACTGAGACAGACAATTATCTAAGTGTGAACCTCTTTGCGCCGCAGTGTGTATGGGAGTGAGCCTTTTGTGTCTTGTCTCTCAAAGAAAACAAGGAGCTCTTGTTTCTCCTGCTGAAGGGGGAGCGGTGTCACCGTTTGTCGTAATTGACACTGAGCCTCCATGAAAGGTGGGGAGCGCCGCAGAGGGGAGGTGGAGAGGAATGAGATTGAGGTGGGGGAGACAGGCCCAAAGGCACGCAGAGTGGAGGTAAAAACAGTGTGTAAAGCATGTTTACTGAGGTGTGTTGATCACAAGTGACTTCCAATTTAACCGTGTTCCCAGGCAGCACTGCGACACAGCAAGCATGAATATTTATGCAGCGGAGACGAGCTGCTGTTTACCCGGCTGGGAGAGAAATTCAGAACTTACCCGTTCAGCAGTAATTACACATATAAATCCTCAACATAAACAGAGCAATGGAACATCTGCTTCCTCTAAATCAATAATCAATGGGTTGTTATTTGGCAAGTCACATGGAGGACTTGTTCTGCTTTATTCCATAATCAATTTATGAATAAAATTGTTGTCATCTGGGATAAATATCATAATGTCTATTGCAGTGACAAAAAAAATCCTTTTAAAGTTTTTTTATCATCATTGACAATTGGCACAAATAAAAAACTGAAATTTTCAAATACATTTGCTAAGGGAAGAAGTTATCCAAACCAACCTGCCTTTATCTAAAAAAAGCAATTTGTAACTTTAACATTTTTTTTGCCATCAAGGATTTGCAATAAATGAGTCATCAGCCTCACTGATATTGAAATTTTAGCCTTCTTAAAAAAAATCATATTAAATATTAGAGGGGTTTGAGTGAGAACAGACTTTGACTAGGCCACTGAAAAGTCCTTAATTTTTCCATCCAAAAGTGGATTTGCTGCACTCAGGACACCCTGAACTCTGAAGCAGATTGGTCGGGTCTGACAGTTCAGAATAGGGAACTAGGCAACACACAGACTCATAAAACTCTGCAATATCAGAGCAAAATGTCACCTGGTTTGGTGGGTCTTGATTTCAGCTGCAACATCAGAATTTGGTGTGAACAAGAATACATAGATCCATTCTGCCTTCTATCAACAGCCCAGGATGCTAGAGATGATGTGGTCAACACCACCTATGGAAGAAATGCACAGGTTCTGAAGGCAGCAGCGGGCCCAACCTAAATCTAACACAGAACCAGCAAAGTCATGTACAGTATGTCCAGTTTAGAACTAAATGACATCTGCTATTTTCTGACATTTGATCTGCAGTTTCTTCCTGTGACTGGGAGTTAACCACATCATCATTTTGCCTCAGCCTCACTTCCTTCTATAGAGAACAGAAATGGTCTTCTACAAAGAGCATGTATTGACCAGCTATAAGCTAACTCCTCGTCTCATCATTAGGAGGCTGCATTGAATCTCTCCTACATTACACCTCACTGCACTCATTTAAAAGTTGCTTGATGACCTCTGGTTTGTTCTGCCTCCTGCCAGTCAGCCTTAATGGGCTGAAAGTTGATTAAGGTCAGGAGTTAGGTAATTGTCTGCCATAGCCTTACAGTAAATATGCCTGATGGTAAAAAAGCTGCCTCTGGCTGGCCTTTCATTCTGCTGCAGGCGCTGATGTGCTTTGTATTGATTGCACTTGCAGTAAGCAGAGAGCCTCTGTAAATCAAGTATTACATTTGACTGCTAACCAAATGCTGTCAAACCATGTTTGACACAGTAACACCTCTGTACCCTGATCGTATAAATGAAATACATCATCATGTAGTTCCTCGCTGGCAGTGTCCAGGCACTTAAGGAATAAATTACCTTTATATTAGTGGGAAATCCATTGGGTGTCTTTGATTGAATATGGCAAGGCACTTTCCAAACATTAAGTAAAATGTTCATGCAGCACCTTGCACAACAATCCATCTCTCTTCATCTGGGAAGAATCACAAACCTTGATGTACTTTGTCAAGATTTAACACGAGAGATCAGCAGGAAGCAGTGAAAATGGAAACATTGTTAATTCTTCTTTTTTTCTTTTTTGCTGATAAAAATTAAAACCATGTATTCTCATCAGGCAGGTCAGGGAGAAAGTTATGAAGAAGTTTGTATCTGCTTTCCAAGGTTTGAACATCACACAGTTTTCCTTTATAGTTCATCGTCTGACATCAGAAGAGCAGGACAGATCCTCAAATCTTGCAAGACATGAATCTCCGCCTAAACCTGGAGGCTGGGCAGGAACACATTAATCAGAGAAGCAGCCGAAAGGCCCTAATTCTGGAGGAGCTGCAGAGATCTACAGCCCAGGCATAAAAAAACATTGAAGGGTAAAAGACTAATCATGCCCTACACAAATCTGGTTTCCATGGAACAGTGGCATCAGGAAAACCACTGGCGAGGCAAAGCTAAAAGATGTCCTGTATGCAGTTTGCCACAAGTCAGAGGCGACACAGCAGAAACATTGAAGAAGGTGCTCTGGACAGAAGGGACAACTATTTATGGAGGACAATTACCTGAAAAAACTATCCTTACTCCCAAAAGCGGAGGACTTTTATTCAGCTGACTTACTTACAGGAAAGTAAGTCAGAGTCGGAGGGAAGATGGATGGAGGGACAAAACTGCAAGGAAACCTGTTAGAGAGAGCAGGAGGGTGGAGACGGGGTGGAGGTTCACCTTCCAACAGGACAACCACCTGAACATACAGCTACAATGGAATACTTTAGATGATAGCAAATAAAGTATTGATGCTATCATCAAAACTGATGATAGCAGTCAAACAAGGCATGATTTGGAATATTCACTTGACTATGCCAAGTGATTATGATAAGCATAGTCACTTGGAATGACTATGCCATTGCACGAATTGGAATGGCATAGTCAAAGTTTAGATACATATCCAAATGAAAATCTGTTGCAGGATGTCAAAATTGTTGACAACAGACATTGTCCATCCGATGTGTCCAATTTTGGGCAATTTTGAAAAGAAGAAGTGATAAAAATGTCTTTCTTTAGATGTGTAAAGCTGGAAGAGGGTCACCCCAGTGAACATAAAGACTTAAAGTGCCACAAATGACTTAGGAGCGTTTGACAAGGCATGGTTTCAACACTTTCCAGTTTTAAAAAAATCTAATCTAATTTTTTGCACAGATTTGTTTGGTCTATCACAAAATAGGGCAACATATGGATAGTTGAAGGGGTGTGAATAATTACGCAAGACACAGTAAAATGTCAGTTCAGGATTAAAAGCTCTGTGTTGCACACAGTGATATCCAACAGATGGCTCGACTTGCCAAAATGATGATTTTTGTCCATAAACTGGGCTAATCCTCCAAACTGTTCATTTAGTGGAGAAGAAATCAGCTTTAGAATGAGCTGGAAACTCAAGAGAAGAGAAAACCAGAGCAAATACCTGGAGTTTACCCTGCTGTTAATGGAGTGTGTAGGCTGACAGTGCCGAGGAATCTGCTGTCTTAATCCCAGCACAGAGAGAAGGCGTGGGTGTGAGATGATCCTGCATGATAACAGAACGCCAAATTAAAAAGGACACGCAACGTTACGCTCAGAGGGACTCCACATCTCCTCCAGCACAAAAAGAAAACACTTAGGAGGCTGATCAAAGTAGGTTAATTGAAAATGTTCTGTCTTCCAGCCACCACTACCTCCAGATGAATCACCCATGGCGCTCAAAGATGATATAGATGTTAAATATAGATGGAGACAAACAGCCTGTTGGCAGTAAATCCTCATCTAAACATGCTGCAAAAAAATAATCTTCATATCATGTTGTTAACGTGACTATGTGAGTGTTTGAACACACTGAAACGATTCTATGTCTGTTTAATACCCCCAGCTGTTCCCTCTGATGTCAGGTTTCACAGTGACACAAGTCACACACAGTCTAGAAGTGTCTGTTCAAAATATCATTTAAAAAGTAGAACTTTACTGAATAATATACAAACCATTGGGATTAGAGATCTGTCAGTAAAAGTTCATCTGAGAAGTTCTTATCATGTCTTTACTGGTTCACAAGGAAATAATATGATGGTGTAAAAATAACCTGCTGTATCAAGCCTGAAAATAACAGGCAGAAACAAAAGATGATAACGCCGAGTCGGCACAGGGAGTTTTTTTGAACTGCAAAGTGGAACAGATGCTAGTACCACTGCCTGGCAAGAAGGTTCTAGATTTCATTACTGCATGGGACACCATGGACTAAAATCACAACACAACATTTGTTCCAATTTGAATTAGTGCAGTTTATTTTCACACTACACTGTGTCAACTAGACCAAGACCTTTGAAAACCTGTTCCCTTCCTCACCTGTGGTGGTGCTGCACCAAGAGCCACTGAAAGAAACAACACAAAAACCTCTGAGGAAGACACCGAGCGCAAGTTCTTTCTTCTTGAAATGCAAAAGATAATAGAGTGGCGTCAGATTTTAGCAGTTGGAAGATTTATTTTTTCTCCTGGTAAAAGACTATGAGTCATTTATCCTGCTAGGACCGAACACATGTGTTGGTTTTGTCTGCATTTACCCAAAATGCCCTGAGCTGTAGTGTGCCTCCTGCTTTTGGAGTCTCCAATCTGCTCGGCGTTCACATAAGCATTCGAACCGCTCCCGAGTTCACCTCAACTGAATCGATTTGATTACACATTCACACATCCAGAAACCAACTGGACCTCACAAAAAAACAAACTAGAGTTTGATTATCCATCCATCCATCCATCCATCTTCTACCGCTTATCCGGGGTCGGGTCGCGGGGGTAGCAGCTTAAGGAGGGAGGCCCAGACTTCCCTCTCCCCAGCCACTTGTTCCAGCTCCTCCGGGGGAATCCCGAGGCGTTCCCAGGCCAGCCAAGAGACATAGTCCCTCCAGCGTGTCCTGGGTCTCCCCCGGGGCCTCCTCCCGGTGGGACGTGCCCGGAACACCTCACCAGGGAGGCGTCCAGGAGGCATCCTGACCAGATGCCCGAGCCACCTCAACTGGCTCCTCTCGAAGTGGAGAAGCAGCGGCTCTACTCTGAGTCCCTCCCGGATGGCCGAGCTTCTCACCCTATCTCTAAGGGAGAGCCCAGCCACCCTGCGGAGAAAACCCATTTCGGCCGCTTGTATCCGGTTTGATTAAAGTAAACTAAATAGAGTTGGTGTGAATGCACTCGATATGGCAACTGTGTTAAACTGGGAAAATAAAACAAAGAAAGTTTGGCATACACTTTTAGTCACCCACTCTTACTCTAACACCTACAAATAAAACCGAGATGATGTTCACATGATTAAATTATGGTGGGGTCAATTTTAATTACTCTGCATTCTGTGAGTTTTATACTAATGGACACTAGTCCCTGACCTAACTATATAGTTTCAGTTTTATAATTCAGTCTAAAGATGGTTTGGAAGGTGAGAGTGATCTGTGGCATTGCATTATGGCAGAGAAGTGTTAGGTTATGTTAAAAATGGCTTCTATAATCACTATTTAATTTGGCAGAAGGAGACTGCAGGGTTGGTGACTAGAAAAAGGGACATCTTGTAATCTGGTAGGAACAGGATCAGATCCTTCACTGGGCTACTATAAAACACACATACGTGTGCGCACACACACGCAAATTCACACAAATACAAATGCTCATAAATGATTCATGACGAGAGGAATTACCGCTCAGTTCTCCTTCTGTTTTCCCATAACCAACTGCTCTCTCGTGTTCTCTAATAACAACTACACACAAACACATACGCAGGGCCAGATGCAGGGAAAAGGTTCACTGCACACAGACGCACCCACACCCCCACACACACACACAATCCTCACAGCCATCTCTCACAGTTCATTTCATTCCAAGATAATTAAACACAGAGTCGGGGTGTATATGTGTGTGTTTGCCCGCTCTGCTCTGGCGTACAGAGGAAAATGAGCCGCAGAGTTCTGCAGATCTTTAATCCTAACTTTCCCTTGTTTTATGGTGTTTCATCAGCTCCCTGTTACGACACACATGCTGACATAACATGATGAAACTCCAAAATGCTCAAATTTTCCAAATTTTCCAATTAGGACTCAGTGTATTCTTGTTTTGGAGTTAACTATGGTTATTACCTCCCACTGAACACATTGCACCATGTGTTTAATGTAGTAGAACATGGTAGACATCTGCAGAGCAAAAAAGAGGAGAAGTGATTGAGAAAAGTTCAATTTCTATCCAAAACACCACCGAGGATCATTGGGCAAATATCGCAGTTTTCTATCGTGTGTGTGAAGTTCCCAGTTCTGTAAACCATGATTGTTAGAGGTGTTAGAGTTTCAAAAATATAATACAGAAAACAAAGATTTTGCCTTTATTTTGCTTTTAGAAATAAAGAATTTAGATCTACAGTATTTGATTCTGTTTGAAGCAAAAGTTGTCAGGGGTTGCCTTATCCAAAAATTAAACATCTTATATTAAAATTCATACTGTTGATTTATGTCCAATTCAATCCAATCCAAAAATTCAAACATGATTAATGTTTCCCTCAAATTTACCACATTTCACTTTCACCCTCTTTTTGTTACACAATTTAAGAATCGTAGCATCGATCGATCGATCCATCCATCCATCCATCCATCGATCCATCCATTTATTTTCTTCCACTTACCCAGAGTCGGGTCGCGGGGGTAGCAGCCTAAGAAGGGAGGCCCAGACTTCCCTCTCCCCAGCCTCTTGTTCCAGCTCCAGTCAATGTTTCCTCCCGGTAGGAACACCTCACCAGGGAGGCGTCCAGGAGGCATCCTGACCACATACCCGAGCCACCTCAACTGGCTCCTCTCGACGTGAAGGGACTATTCTGAGTCCCGCCCTATTTCTAAGGGAGAGCCCAGACACCCTACGGAGGAAACCCATTACGGCCGCTTGTGTCTGCGACCTCGTTCTTTCGGTCATGCACATATGACACTCTTAGGCCTTAACATGATTTTCGTTATGGACAATCCGTGATAAGCACAGAAGTCCAACAACAGAATACCGCTCGAGTTCAGATTGGGGGTGCCATTCCTCCCAACCACGCCCCTCCAGGTCTCACTGTCATCGTAGAGAACAAGGGAGTCCCCAGGAGGGGCACTCTCCAGTACCCCCTCCAAGGACTCCAAAAAGTGTGGGTAATCTGAACTGTTGTTCGGCCCGTAAGCACAAATAACAGTCAGAACCCGTCCCCCCATCCATAGGTGGAGGGAGGCTACCCTCTCGCTCACCGGGGTAAACCTCAACGTACAGGCACCGAGATGGGGGGCAACAAGTATGCCCATTCCTGCCCGGCGCCTCTCGCCATGGGCAACTCCAAAGTGGAAGTATGCCCAGCCCCTCTGAAGGAGCCATGCGTCAAGATGAAACCGACTATTTCTAGCCGGAACCTCTCAACCTCACACAGTAGCTCCGGCTCCTTCCCCACCAGAAAGGTGACATCCCACGTCCCAAGAGTCACCTTCTGCAACTGTGGATCGGACCGCCAGGGCCCCCTCCCTCGGCCACCACCCAGCACACATTGTACCCGAACCCTTTGGCCCCTGCGACAAGTGGTGAGCCCATTGGAAGGGGGACCCATGTCTCTACGGGCTGAGCCCAGCCGGGTATTGATACATCAGTTAGAAATTTAAAAATAATGTTGGAACTACAGTCTTACTCAGTAAATAAAAATATACCTTACAATTTGTCAGATTAAAACTATTTGATTGTAATAACAGTACTTTTACTTAAAATCCCATTTTTACAGGAACAGTTATTAGCCTAAAGTAATGTTCTCATTTTAAATGTCATGTTTTCAGTATCTGTAAGTGGAAAATCATCATCCTCAACACAAATAAAAGCTCTGAAACATACATCGGTGTTTCACTCGGTGATAAAAATCCTGAAATAAATGGGATTTTAATAATCAATGTTCCAGTTGCAAACCAGAGGAGCATCGAAGCTGAATGCTGCTGGAGATCCAGAGCAGAAGCAGAACCAGAAGACTTGAAAGGTTTGGAAGGTTGATACAACAGATCTTTAATATATTAAAGATCATTAAGTATCTGTAATAATGGTCTTGAGTATTTTGATGCTAAACTGTTCAGTGATTTATAAGATTATTGTGCAAATAAGAACATTATGGACAACCCTGAACATCCTCTTTATGAAACTTCACAAAAATAGTGTCTTCAGTCAGAGGCTTCTGAAGGTTTGCTGTAATACAGGCCACTACAGAAAATCCTTTGTGCCTACAGCCATCGGCAAACCCAAATCTTCAAGCAACACTGAAGAATTGCAGCTTCTCTTAATTTCTCTCTAGGGTTAGTAAAGTATTTTAAATTAAATTAAGCCAGGTTTCAGAATGTTTTTGAGCCTAACCAAGTGGAAGTATTAAATAATAAAATTGGTGAGGATGATAACATACAGTACATGAACCTGTAGAAGTTGTCCCTGATCTTATTATGACCTGATCCAGTAGAATGTAGAGAAGCTTCTGTTTCTCTGCAGCGCTTGGTTTCGGTGAAAGTTAACTATGGACACTATTTTTCTGAACAAGCTCAAAGTTTCATCTAACACTCTCAGTTACAAAACAATAACTGAATTTAAAATGGAATGCAATTAGTTTGCACACACCACAGAACTGTAATTTATGCAAAACATGTAGAGTCTCAGTTATTTGGACCAATAAAATCTAACTTTCATAATATTCTTCTAGTAAATACAGAAAAATGCTAGAGCTCAATATTTCCAATTCACAAATAAAGGCTTATAACTTTTAGATGATAGAATGAGTTGATAATACGCAACACACATGTGGAAGATGTTTCTTAATGAAAACAGTAATAGAGCAGCCTTCTGCCAAACAAACCACAGGAGGAGAAATGTTTATTTTATTGCTATGGAATAACAGAGCATGTCCCCCAGACCAAGAAGAAAATAGGACTCACTTCCAAAATAACAAACAGCCAAAGAACACACAAGCATGCTCCCTCAGATTGAACAGAAACACAGAAGATGTGCAGCACGCTCTGCCACCTTTAGGCTGTTGTCAACGGGCAAAGGATGCTAATGAGCCACGGCTCCTAGCATGCTCCACGCTGTGAAAGCTACACATTTAAAGGCTAGGTGAACTCTGTGTGTTTCACACTGTTTGTTCTCCAACACACCCCTGGGGTCCAATATTCTTCTGACATTTGGAGAGAGCAGAGGCTCCACCGAGGCAGATCCATGCAGCACACACACATTTCATACCCCCTCACTCCCAACACACACGCACACGCATACAGTTCTCTCTGCAAGTCCAGACTGAAGGTCTGCCTGTTGCATCTGCACCCCGACATCCTGTGCCATTATGAACATCATGATGTTATCGGCATCGCATCATTTTAAGGATCATCATTTGTTTGCATCAATACAGAACTTTTTTGCTTATGTTTGAAATGTTCTAATTGATAGAAAAAGATACGACATGTTTTCTTCATTTTTCATTTTCATTCTTCATTTTTCAACATTCTATTATCATCCATCCATTTTCCTGCACCCTTTTCCCTTACTGGGGTCGGGATGGTTGCTGGTGCCTATCTCCAGCTATCGTTTCGGGCGAAAGGCAGGGTCACCGTGGACAGGTCGCCAGTCTGTCACAGGGCAACAAGTCATTAACAGACAGGACAAACAAACATGCACACACACACTCACACCTAGGGACAATTTAGAGAGGCCAATTAACCTGACAGTCATGTTTTTGGACTGTAGGAGGAAGCCGGAGTACCCGGAGAGAACCCACGCATGCACAGGGAGAACATGGAAACTCCATACAGAAAGACCGGGGCCGGGAATCGAACCCAGAACCTTCTTGCTGCAAGGCAACAGCTCTACCAGCTGCGCCACTGTGCAGCCCATTCTATTATCAGCTTTAGATAATTAATTATACACAATAAACAGCTTTATGGTGTATAAATGACACTCATTAGAGTTCAAGATTTTTTTATTACACTCATTTGAAACACATCAGTTATGTAAAGAGACATAAAATAACTGAGTATCTAATAAATTATTAAATTATTGCTAGTTATAATTTGCTTTACCTTTTAGTTGTGGTCAAAAATGCTTATCAGTGACAGAAATGAGTTCAGCAACTTTTGTGGCTTCAATTTTTTCAGTCTATTGTGTCAAATATCACTTTTTACTTATACTTATTTTTATATTTAAAAATATTTTAATATTTTTGTCTTTGTGTGAATGTACATATTTCAATGTCTTGCCACTTTGCTGCTCTGACACCTAAACTTCACCTATGTGGGATTATAAAGGTTATTTATTCTATTAAATGCATATGATCAATTTGATATAAATTCATTTAAGATCACTTTAATGGCTGTTTAATTGTTTAGATAACATTTGACTCTTTCAAGTGTCATACTGGCATCATGTGTTACTCTGAAATCTTAATCTGAAATCCATCTAATTATCAGACGGATTGTAATAACAGAGGGACAGATGTGCTTGGAAACTCCGTCTCCTTCTGTTAGCTTCACTCTGGACACAGGTGGAGGTCCTCAATCACTGCACAGGACTCCTCAGTTCATAGTACGATGCATATGCTGCGATTAACACCAGAACAATAGCATGCATCCATCATGAGCTGCCTCTCAGACAAACGCCTCACATCATGTCATCAGCTCCCAGATGTTGTGGGTGGTTTGAAACCTGCTGAACGCAGGAAACACAACAAACACAGTTATTTCTGAGCTCAAAATGCATTTCGGCTGACATAATGATCATCAATTTTGTTTAAGTGGAATTACATCAGTTTCTTTTCCAGACATAGAAAATAGGATTAAATATTTATATGTAAACATGTCTTCATGAAAAAAAATAAATTTTTTTTATTGGTTGTCCTTTTTTCATAATTTTGTAATTACCATAGTTTGATAGTGAGTGTCAATTACAAAAAACATTTCCTGCACTTAATTCATATAAGTTTAGAGAATTACCTCTGCTTCATTTTTATTTACACCTATCAGTTATCAGGTGCTTTAAAAACAATCAATGATACATTGATTGAATAATATACTTTTTGAATAATATACTTTTCAACAGAAATCTTGTGTCCATGTGGAGAACATGCTTGTTCTCAACATGTCCAAACATGGTCAAAAGACTCTCCTAATCTTCCACTACTACTGGGGAGCCAATACTATAATTGATCCTCCAGCAACCATCCCTGTGACTGTCAGGTTTACATTGTTCCATGTGTTTTCTGTTTGCATGACTTAATCCTGGTTTGTCACATCGCATGTAGAGAAGAAAGCTGCTCATCAAGCAAGCCTTTTGCCAACGTCAGTAGATCTCAAGGTTGAGGACGGCACAAACACACGGGGAAAAAAGACGATTAGAAGGATGAAAGTTCCAGCAATCAAAATGGGAAGGAATAAAAAGTGACACTGGCTGGAAGAGGAAACTGGGCCAGCTGAGTGTGCAAGGAGTTTAGGGATTGTCAATGCAATACATTCCTTGCTTACAGAAAATGGGGGAAAGTGATAAAGGGAAGTGAGGGCAGAAGGGACGTTTCTGCAGCTTGCAGTGACACAGAACAAGCAGCCACTGACCAGAGTGTGGAGGATGGGTGGAGAGAAAGAAGGCAAAGTTTGTGAAATCCTTCACTCCAGGGATTGGAAAGACGGGAAGAGTGATGGAAGAGAAGGAAAGCAGAGGACAGAGATTAGTCGTGAGGGCTAACCCAGGGGAGAGCGGAGTGGTTTGCCAGTGGAAATGCATCATGGGTATTTTATTGTGGTTGTGTGCTTTGGCTTGGAAAGTGAGAGACCATTTATAATTCAGGGTGACTAGTACCACCCGAGGCAGACACTCTCAATCTGGCTTAATTCTCTTTCTCTTTCGTCTATTCTTTTGCCTCCTCTCCCTCCTCCTCCTCTTGTTTTCCTCGTTTTTCTCTCCCAGAAGCGTCTAGCTGTCGCTCCCCGTCTCATTGTTATCCTGCATTTGCTCGCCTTCTTTTCTCAAAAGCCATTTCTCTAGCACTTGCTCTGCCTTTTCCCTGTAGTTTTAGCTTCCTAAATAAAACAAGCCATGCAGGAAGATGGCTTTTTTTGTTTGTTCTTCGTTGGTCACAGCAAAAACATGAGGGCTATTGAAGCATTCCAGTTAAAAAAAACAGAGGAAACAGGAATTTTGCTAAAGTGCAAAGTGTCATCACATCACTGAAATTCTGGCTGCACCTTTAAATATATACAACTGTAGATGAAAGACATTACATCTTAGACTGTTCTACCTTTATTGCAGAGATGGGTAATATTTCATCAAAGCGTAAACTGAAATGTAGTAACATAAATAGTTGACCATTAATTGTAGCAACTCAGAATACAACACAAATATTTTTGAATCAAGAGGTCAATTGTTTCATTAAGAAAAAAATAAGGAAGAGTAAGTGAGAAAAACTATTTTCTTATCTTTCTCATTTATCAAAAAATATGCAGCAGCAAATGCATCTGAAAATAAATGTTCAGAGTACCATTATCTGATTACAGGTCTAACTTTATCCAACAATTTGTGTGTGTGTGTGTGTGTGTGTGTGTGGTTGGTTGTTCTGTGTGTCTCTCCAGGGTGCAATCTGCCTTCTCACCTAGCATATATGCACCAGCCTGTGTCCCTCCAAGAACAAGAGGGTTTCAACAGTGAATGGATAACGTGTCAAGACTTTTTAGCCGACTTCATGTTGTCAGACGGATTCTGTCTTACAGAAACGAATTGCTGTCACGGAGGAAAATACAATTTTGAAAACTATCCTGTTACATAACATGAACATTTTATTGTATAAATGTGATCATTTCAACCAGAAGGTGGCGGTAGTGTGCTTTTTGTGCATACATAATGAAGACTTGTGCAGTGGCTAACAGGGCTTAGTCAAGTGTCCCTTCATGCTTGGTCTACGACATGGAGCGATACAAATGCTGCTGAGCTTTGTGGATGAAATCATCAATAGTATGCAAACTCTGAGCAGGATCCTAACAGAATAGACTGCAGAGGAAGAAATCAGTCTGATCCTCTAGATGTGGTGACCTTCCTCATTGACCAGCTGGAGAGTGATGGGATCCATCAGGTTCACCACCATAGATATGCTGCGACTTGGTACAATAAGATGTTTATTAAAATTTCTTGACCTTTGTGGTGCGTAATGAAGGCAAAGAGTCAGCACATCGGTTTATGCAAATGGACTTAATTTCATGGGGTATGTAGACTCCTTGGACATGGCTTTTGTACGAATAACAACAAAGCTCTGTTCGTTTTGTTTCCTTAGCACATGCATCCCAAATGAACCTGGTATGCTAACTTCTTCCTTCTGCTGAGTTTCATTGTGATGGAGCCTAAAACCATATCGCCATCATCTGAATGACATTGTCATGTTTATGTAACGTTATTATCACATTAGTACTATGGATTATCATATTTGCACCACATATTCATTTTTGTTCAGTAATATTATATTATAACATATTTCAAATGCATATTTTCCTCAGTGACACTTCCATATTTTCTACCAGTTTTTGGGTTAGGGAAAAAATGTATTCAAGTCTTCATTGACATGCATTTTTAAATAGGGCCAGGTGGGTTTAGAAAGCCTTTAGAAATAAATACATTATTTGAAAACTGCTACTTTTTTTGTTCAAGATGGTTTTACATAAAGTTAAATTAGTTAATAGTAATCTAAATCTTCTAAGTGTGACAATATTAATAATATAAAATACCTAATAAATATGTAATACCTTTTCCCAGCCTTAGGACACATTATATGGCATTGCCATGGGAACCATGTACTCAGTCATACTCTGTGGTTTATTTATATTTTGATGCCATGTGATGAAGCACTGAAAGCCTAAACCAAGCTGTCATGTTACTTTAGTGATGAAAAACCTTCGACTGGCGAGTCTTTGTAACACCATTAAACTTTGTTGTGTTATTTCTCATGAACTTCAAAATTCAATCTGTGCACTACTGAGACTTGGAAAGCTGAAAAGTGCATGCAATGAAATAAACAACATGGCAGAAAAACATAAAGCTTGAAAAGTCCCAGCATGAGTTTGTTTTTGTCTTCTCTGTGTTTGGATTAAATCTGATCAGGGAGGGAAAAAAAACTAAGTAAGTGATATGACAAAGACCTGATTCCTTTAATAACTTCACACATTGTGCTTATGTGACATACCTGAAAAATATATGTGTTGTCCAATGTTCCAATAAATGGCATATCATTTAACAGGCAACATTTAGAGAAAAATATGAAGTCACTCAGTATAGAGTGAAAAAAATGAAACATTAAACCTTGTACTCAACAATACTCCTCATCAACATCCCAGGATTGCAGCTGATCATTTTACATTTATATTTCTATGTATCAATGGGATGACCCTAAAGAAACTGGCTAATGGAGATGAGGAGTACATCACTGAGCCTCGTTCACCTCCAGTCCTCCATGGTCTAATATCTGGTGGTGACATCCTGCATTATGAACATGTCCTTTGTTTCATGTCCGCATGAGACAAAAGGCCTTTAATGACACTTGGTTGATGTGCAGATCTGTTGGAGGCTGTGTGGGTGTGGCTCAGTGTGGGAATTAATGGCTGTAAATATAATACCTCTGAATGGTGGGCATGTTGGTGCAGATGGGTAACTGGGTAATGAAAAACCAGCTGGTTCTTTAATACAAAGTGGCTACCAGAATGATATAATGGATGAACCCCTTTTCATGACTTTGAACACTTCACTTAACTTTCTCACCACAAACCTAAAAGCATTCTGCTTAGAGCAGCTTACTGTATAGCTGAGGCTTAATCATCCAGAGTACATTTTTAATATCAACATTCAGTAACTGCCTCAATACACCCTCAAAGTTAAAGATACAACCTGGTTGTCAGGGTAAGTTCCTGGAACCACTGGCAGAAATATTCAATGAATCAAACATCGCTCATGTACAGGATGTGTTGTAGGTGAGACATTAATTTGCACATTAAAGAAATGTAAAACAGATGGATATGGAAAACTACAATTGCAGTACAAATATATTCTTGTTAGCATATTTTTAAAGGTGGAACCTTCCCCCAGGATACCGTGACCAGGGAAGAGTGAGCAACTTCAGACTTAAGTGAGGAAAAAAAAACAGCCACATAAGTAGAGGGATTAGACTGCTTTGATTTCTGCAGGACAAGGAGTCAAGAGTTTTTTATGTGGGTATGTTGAATACGTTACATGTTGTGAAAAAGTGCAGATAATATCAGTTTTTATGTTTAAGCCTTTTGTGCAGTGTGTGCATATTAAATAAAGAACTGGCTTTGGCTTTTTTTTGCTTTTATTTACAAAGAAGTTCAAAGGTGAAGACATCACTATTTCCTTTTAGATTATTACCACATTCACATAACTGAAAATGAGCTGATCTTATTATCAATGCATGTATCAGAAGAAGGCTTCAAATACAGGACTTTTCTCAAGCCCACAGGGAAACCTAAAACTCCACACTTAGAATATGACAAATTTGAAAAACTGTGCAAAGGAAAAAAAATCAGGCAAAGAATGGCTGCATGCTGATCGACAAAACATTGTGAGCGGTGAAGTGGACACCAATTATGTTTTTTATCGTGGCACAGATACTGTATGTTAGTGAGATATATACGGCAGCAAAAACACGTTTTGTCCTTAAAGTTGATGTGGTGAAAGTGTGAAAAAATAAGTAGCTTAAGGATATGAGTGAATTTGTTTAGGGCCACATTGTGATGGCGCACTGACATCATCAGAACATCTGCAGCACTTCTGCAGTGGTCAGTATCTATCAAGAACATTCTTAGGAGGGAACAGTGGTGAGCAACTGTAGATAAATGTGAAGTGTCTGTAAAGAAATAAATTCAATTTCAAATTCATTTGTCTCTAAAACTTGTTTATAGTAATGTGTGCATGATAATCCTTCCTGTCTGTCTAAGTGTTACCCCGGGGTGCACTTGTGATCTCTCTCTAGTCCATCCCAGTCTCACCAATATACAATCACAAAAATTTATTTAACATATTTAAAATACATATTTTAAACATCCAGCTTTCCAGTGCTTCACAGGATTATCACCTTAACCTTGACCTTGAACCACAGGTTTTGCAGCAGGTGGGAAAGTTGCATTCACAGTCTGATGCAGTAGCAGTGTTAAAAAAAGAATGCAGTGGGGTGCTTTGGTGGCGCAGGGGTTTAGCACACCCACATACGGAGGCCTTAGTCCTCGACGCGGCCGTCCCAGGTTTGATTCCTGGCCTGGTGACCTTTGCCGCATGTCTTCCCCCTCTCTCATTTCCCTCATTCCTGTCCACTTACTATTAAATAAAGGTCACTAGAGCCAATAAAACCTTAAAAAAAGAAAAGAATGTAGTCACTGTATGATGAAAGTGGACTCCCTGAAATTCTCACATTTGAGAAATTTAAAAACAGACGTTTGATTCACTGGTGCATGTTCAGGTTGTGAAGTTTCATCTCATTTGCTTCAAATAGTATGTAAAACACATCCATATTGCTTCATATCAGATATTTAGCCAGCTCCAATGATATACATTCAACTGAATTCAACATCATATATATTAGTATATATATGATGTTGAATTTGGACACATATGCTTTGAAGCTTGGATAAAAGCTCCAGAGAGAAAACATTTGTGATGCCTCCTTCGGTGATAAGATTCCTAAGTGCAGAGAGAATCACTGTTGACAGAGATGCAGAGTGATGGCTTTGCATCATATTTTATCCCTTCTCTCCAAAATGTAATAACAGTTTTGGTGCAAAAAAAATATACTTGCAATTGATCATTGTCAGGAATACTTTTGAAAGAAGGATTGTGCTAATATCACAAATAAACCCAGAGAGAAACCAAATTACAACATTAGGTTGACAATTCCGTCTGAATAATGTGTTATCTTCTGCTCTTGGTGGGGGTTGGGGGGGGGGGGGTTCTTTGTTGATGCCTGTGCTGCTGATGTGGGTTTTATAAACGTATATTTCAGATGCTGTCGCATTATGCCGATCCTGGTCTGTGTGAGAGCTGAAGCTGAACTTTAGCTTCAGTGATGGTTCTCTTTAGGTCACACTTACACAGTGAAGTTATCAGACTCTGTTCTGTTTCTGCCTCTTATTTTCTTTGTTTGTGGCATTTTGCGCTTGTTCAGATGGCAGCACACTGAGAATGCTGCATTTACAGAGCTGGATGGCCACAGCTTGTCCGTGACAAGGAAAGACTGGCAGACGTCCTTTGTTGGATGATTGTAGCATAGCTTTTTGAGAAATAAAAGGGCCACATGTCATTTTCAGTCTCTTCATGTCCACTCTCCTCTTTCTCCGTTCGCTTGTATTTTCAAAGGGTGTTGTTGCAGAGTGCTGCTATGCACAGCAGAAAAGAGTCTGTTTACAATGCTCCCCTTCCTTGTGAACTCTCATGACACTAATGGGGAGCTTTATCCTGAGTAAATATTTCCCTGGATGCATGTAACCCTGCACTATTTCATCACTGCAATTTTGCTGTTGAAGGATGGAATAGCAAAATACATCTGTGATTGGCTGGCTGTTGACCAGCATCTATTCCTTAATGAATCATTGATCAGTGGAATTCATAATGATCTCTGTGGTTTTGTTTGTCATACATCATAAGCAGAAAGTGCTCTTCCAGTCTGTCTTCTAGAACCCCCGTTGGCAAATGAGCCAGGTTCTGGTTCTGCTGGACAGGTCACCAGTCCATCCACACCTAAAGAGAATTTAGACAGTACAATCAACCTGACAGTCATGTTTTTGGACTGTGGGAGAACCCACACATACATAGAACATGCAAACTCCATGCAAAAGACCCCTTGCCAGGATTCGAACCAACAACCTTCATACTGCAAGGCAACAGCTCTACCAACTGTGCCACTGTGCAGCCCACCTGCTGGGTTTCATTGCCAGCATTTGTTACTCCCTACAAAGTACTCCGTACTCCATGGGTTCATTGAATTGATTAAATATCTTGCACAATGGGAAAGATGTTTGGGAAGAGGAACAAATTTAGGTTCAGGAATTATTCAAAACTGTTCATAAAATAATTATAATAAAGAAAACCACAGAAATAATCTGAGATTGCTGTACAAATAACTTTATAAATGTTACTGTGCCACAGTGGAAGCATCCAGTTGGGAACGTATTCTTTGAGATTTTCTGGAAGAAAGAAAAACAGAACAATTCAGTTATGAAGTACTCAGTACTCTGCTGGGCAACAGTGACGTTACTAAATATGAAGTGAGCTTCCAACCAGAAAGAAGAACCTGGTTCTTCCAACAAGAAAGAACCAGGTGCTCCAGTGGACATATTGAACCTGATCTGAGATGCTTCGTTCTGAACAGGAGTCCTCTGTGTTCTGGGGAAGATTTGATGGTCACACTGGACAAACACTGAGCTAGCCGGCCACAATAACACATCTGTATTGGGATAGTCATGGTGAGGCTGTACCAACTATTAACTCTTTGCCAACTAGGCATGTAGCATCAGTGGTACTGGTCCATTGGGCAAAGCAATGGTCTACCTGGAGATTGTTTAATGTCACCACTGATGAACAGATGGATGACAAATGGAAACAGTTGGATTTTCCAACGGGAAAGTAAACCTCAAACAATTATCAAAGCTGGTGTTTGACTGGATAAAAGATGCTAACAGAATCAATCGGAGAAAGACTTCATCTCGATCTTGACCTGACCTGAGTCTTACAAAAGAAACACTACAATATCTGATTAGTGTACCTGATTCATATTTTTAAAGCCACTGCTGTTTTATGTTTTCCTCATGAAAAATAACATTACTATTGTCTCTGCCCTTTCCTTGTTCTTTCTCCTCTTATTACCCTCCGGATTCCCCTCCCTTCCACTTCAACCCATTCACCCTGATGTCTGGTCTTCGTCCTCCTTGTCCTCTCTGTCTCATTGTCCTATTTCCGGGACTGAAATCATCACAGACAATTAGAGAAGATGTCTTTTCCACCAAAGGCCATAGGAGATGAGGAGAAGCGTGTCGGGGATGTGAGATGCGATGAAACAGCGGGGGTCCTGCAGTGCTCTTCTAACTAAATGCCAACACGCTCCTTCAGTTTCTCCTCTCTGTCTTTGTTTTTAGATTTGCGTCATCTTCACTGCAGCTCTGTCTGGCTCATACAGGGGGAATGATGTATTCAGCTGTCGGGAGGTATTTAGTCTATTGTCTTTGTGAGCCTGAAGACCAGCTGAATGCTCAGCTAAATGCTTCTTTGTCTGAAGGAAAGCTGAAAACACAGCTGACAAACAAAGCGTTTTTGCCAACTTTTGTTCCCATATTACATCAAGAAGAAAGCGAAAACAATACAGTAAAGCTTTGTGGCCTGCTTTCTTCACTTTCCTGTGTCTTGATTTATGAATGGATGGACTTATCCGCATGGCATTGTCCTCCAGCTGCCTCACACACAAGCTTGTCTCAGGATGAATGTAGGCCACCGACATGCAGCGCTATTAAGCTCGAAAGAGGAGGATGAACGATTAAAAGACAGGAAGAGTTTTTTCCTCTCTCACCTTAAATCACCAAAACCCTCACTCCTACCCGCCCACCATTAGCATACTAATTAGGTCAAACGTCTGCCTCCTCGGAGGACGGAGAGGACGACTGTCTGTCCTTTGTTTCTCCTCTCTTCATTTTGTGTCCCTCTAAAACACTAACGGGTGAAAAAAAGTTCTTGGAGGTAGATGGGAAAGTTCTTTATTCAACAAAAAATGAAATGTGGGACAATGACCCTGTTGTTGGTTTTGTTGTTCTCCGTCTTCATATCAATTGCCAATTAATTCATTACAAAACCTGTAAATGAATTAATTGTAATTAAACACCTTTTAAACAAAATATAAAATATTGATAAAATAAGCAACATTTCAATTCAGAAACTCTTCTTACTGCTGAATTAATAAATACGTAAACAGAAGGGCTCAACAACACAGATATTTTTTTCTTTCTAATGGCTTTTTTCTTAAACCATCAGGGCAAAATGTTATTCTATCCATTCATCTGTCTATTTTTTCAGAAACTGCTGATCAGCTTCTTTACAAATGTGACATTAGCTTTGGGGACATCTGTGCTGCTGCTATCTGTTTAGCACTGAGTTGCTATTTTAGGCTTAAATAGCTTCGCAGACTGGCTAACGCCTTTTAGCACAACTTGAACACAGCAATAGTCTTTTCCAGCGTCCAATCAGATTGATTTTTGGAGCAGAAATTAAAGCTCCAGCGAGCCGAGAGGTTGTCATATTCACGTAACACAATACAAATTCTCCAGTGATTAATTTAACATTTTTAACAAATTCTCAAGTCTATGTCATAAATTAATCAAAATTAGGCAAAAACACACAATGAGCTAAATCATTGTGTTTAGCTTAAATGACCTTTAACTGTAATTTAAAGTTACAGTTAAAGGTTGTCTATAACCGCTATGTGGCATTGAAAAGATGTAACATATTGCAGCCTGTTGGGTGGATGATGGCGGTGACAGAGGGAGGAGTTTGCCCTGCAATCGGCAGGTTGCTGGTTCAAACCCCACTGCCTCTGTGTCCTTGGGCAAGACACTTCTCCGGTCTCTGCTGCTGGTGGTCAGGCTGCTATCCAGTAGCTTGTCATCAGCATGTGTGTGATTGACTTGGTGCGAAGAGCTTTGGGGGCTCAAGACATTATCCCATAATGCTTTTTATTTATTTTTGAAGGAACTGGTGGATAATTATTAAAACTGGGAAGTTTTATCTTTAGGAAATTTTAAAGTGTTAGGAGCAACATGTGTCACAACACGGGTTTCCATCATCAGTGAGTAATGTTAGAATTCTAACAAAATGTTAGAATGTACCTTGAATTGTGCAGTCTAACCTCTGAGGTTTGAAAAACACAGAAATATAATTATTTATGATTTATTTTGTCTGTCAGACAGAATTTAATTCAAGTAGATATTATAAATCATAGCTATCTACAGGCAAATATAGAAATGTTAAAGCAAGAAGAATCTCACATGTTGAACACAAATCAATAGGCATTACTGATACACATAAGGGAGAACAAGGCTTTTTTCAAAGGGTTCTCTCTCTATGTTTTTATGCAATTTTTGACATTTTTGTGTAAACTGGTTTAGCTCATTGTGTTTTTCTGGCCTAAAACAGTCTTAGTGCTGGCTTCCTTAAGTTGAGCTTGGCAGTTGGATTCTCTCTATTTGTTTAAAATGGTATGGGTCTGGTGCAGCTCTTTGTCACTCAGCACTGCAGAATAAAAACATTTCTCTCACTCAGTCACTTGGGACAGCGCCTCGATGTGAATCAGGAGTTGCAATGGTGAACCAAGTGTTGCCGTGGTGAGTACTGATTGTTAGCATTACGAAGGTTAGAATTGTGGACACGCAGTGGAAGGGTCTGCTCTGCTCTGACTATTGCTGACTGAGGGGACTGCAGGACTCGAAAGAGGATCACTGCATAAAGGTCTCCAGCAACACAGAAAAGGGTTACTAGATTTGTCACTTATTGTTTTTTTAATTAAAGAGTTACTAAATATACCAACAAGGTTCATAAGAAAGCAAAACTGCTTCTTTTGCTTCCTATGCACAGCCCTGCTTGCCCCGTCCTCTCATTTTAACTCGACCTTGTCTCTCAGCATGTCTTGGCTCCGCCCACTTTGACAGAATTTTTCTAAATGTGTCAGGAGTTGGGTTTAGTTTTCCTAGAGGTCTTAGTTACACTTTAATACTGCAGCCTCTGAGGACTTAGTGATCCTGATGGATGCATTCATGGGAGACTGTCTCTCTTTTGGGATACAATTTAGGGTGAGAGAATATACCTAAATCACACCTACTGATAAGGTTCATACTGTGCAACTTACTGCCAACTGAACTATTTTTTAGCTGCCAGAAGATGCATGTTAAACCCTTGAGTCAACCATTGATGTGCTAATTACAGTGTGAAGAATGCACAGGTGCTGCAAAGTACCAGTGGGAGGAAAATGTGTGAAGTGTGTGCATGTGTGAAAAATGAATCAGCAGAGAACAAAGAACACCACACAGAATACATACTGAGGAGAGTAATCAGAAAAAAACAACAGGGATGAGAACAAGGTGTGTGGCAAATTTAAAAGAGCAACTAACCTGGAAGGAAATAGAAAGAAAACTTTAAATGAGAAAATCTAATTAAAAAAACAAACAGATTTCAACTAATTAATAAATCTTCAACAGCAATATCAAAATCAAAATGCTGAACTGAAACCAAAATCACCCAAAAAGGTTTGACTGGATGCCATTAAAGTCATGTGAAAGTTGTTAACTCTGACTTAAAACAAATAGATACCCATAATAGTTACTTACATTTTTTTGTTTGAGAATAAAACAAATTCAATATGTTTTCAGTTAGCAGTGAGGAGGTTTGTATTGAAGCTTGTTTAAAGAGGATCTCTAATGAGAAGCTGAGGTCCAAAATGCCCCATTTCTGTTAATGAGAAACACTAAGCCAAGGTGACGTCACACTGAAACCTTGTTGAATAAACAGAACCAAATGTAACGGTTTGTTCTAAAACCTCAGCCGTAAATATCTGCTAACATATAGTGCTATCCCTCACTTTAAGTTAGCTAAAAGAAATACTGTGCATCTGATTGGCTGATTGCTTATTTAATTCCCAACAAACTCAGAATGATTTGACATATTTCTAGAACCTCACTTCAAATATGAACAAACCCATTGATTGTAAAAAGTACTGTTCTTAACACGGAATCTTGAGGGACTCCTTTAGTCATTTTCAGGTAACACACAGAACACAAAAAGTTCAAAATACTGAGTTCAAAATACCTTACAAACTTTACAATATCTGGTTCTAGAAGGTCTTTTACCAGGACACACTTTATGTTCAGTGTCATATGAATAAAAACATGCTGTTTCCGTGTTTCATTTGTAAGTAATTAATGACTTATCATGGGCTAAGACTAGTTTTTCTCATTTTGTGAGGAGCTGTTGATGGTGGCAGAAGATAAGGGTTGGTGTTAGCGGCATTCAGGTTGCATTCAAATTTTTATCACATTGATTTTTTTTTCATATTTTGTTGCTTTACTTTTTCAGATAAGCCAATAAAACTTGGCAAACATCAAAAATAGACAATAAAGACACCACTTTGTTGTCTTTATTTAGACACAAAATTTAATCAATCAAAAATTAGCCCCTTCCTGGACGGCTAATTTTTGAGTAAACAAAACATGTTATTGGATACTGGAAAAGACTACTGTTCTTTTCAAGTTGTGCTAAAAGGAGTCAGCCTATCAGTGAATCTTTTCAAGCCTAAAATAGCATCTCAGTGCTAAACATGTAGCAGCAGCACAGAGGTTACCAATGCTAAAGTGACGTCTACAGTCCAAATTTGTAAAGAATGATCAGGAGTTCCTGAAACACTGGAAAGGTGAATGGATAAAATAAAAACAACAAATATCTTTGTTGTTGAGCTCATGTGTCTAGTTTGTCAATAAATTAGCAGCTCATATTGTTTTTAAATTTAAAAGTTGTTTACTTTGTTGATTTTGGTGAATAGTCTACTGTTCCTTGAATGCAGGAGGACTTGCAGGTTGTCACTGATTTGATTTTTGGATGCATGCTGAAGCTTATAAATTGTCACCTGGGAATGGGACAGATACATAAAACTACACACTTACTCTTCTATGACCTTTACCGCTGTGACATTTCCCAGTATTGCTCAGTCTATTACAGTGTTATTGCAGGTGTTGTCTTTCACCAGGCAGTTCTCTTTATTTCAACGAAAAACTTGTTCTTGACTTTCTCAAGAATCAGATTAGAGTGGCTGGAAGATAACAAGGAGAATCAAATTGACATTAACATACTGATGTGGGAAAATAGAAGCATGGTAAGAAGAGGGGGAAACTCTTCCTCCCAGCGCGCTCTTGTTTAATTGAATTAATGTTAACGAAGTGCTGATGCAATTACAAGAAAGAGACCTTCTTTATTCTTCCCCTCGTGAGAGTCACGTTAGTTTCAGGCTGGTCCAGGTCATAAAATTCTCATTCACTTCTGTTCAACTCTTTTCAACTGCACATACAGTATGTTCTCTATGCAGCACCGCTCCATGAGTTGCTTGTTGTCTTTCATAACCTCGACCGCTTTTCGTCCAGCAGTCAGGAAAGAGTACCAAGCTCTTCTGGAGTAGAGTGCTTGTAGTTGTGCAGGGCATTTTAAGATGCAGTGATTATTTGCCTATTTTAGTGTGCAAGGAGCGGCAGTGATGCTCCAGGGGCTTTTTATCATCCCACTCACTTCCTGGATTAAAGCTGGTATAATCATAAGTATGAATATTCATCAGGCCTGAGACCTGAGGGAAAGTGAGAGAGACTGACGGGCAAAAATCTACAGACAAGCTGAGTAACAAACAACATGCAGAAGTTAAACTCAGGGGAAAGCACTGTGCATACATGGTGACTGAAAACATCCTGATAGCTTTGCGTAATGCTCCCTGTAACTACTTAATGTCTGAAGACATTAGGCAACATGCTGCATATTGTAGATTACATGGCTGTTAAAGCTAAGATTGCTGCTAATCTTGTCAAACTGTAACTTCAGCACAATTTTGTCACAAGCTGTTTTTCGCAAGTTTCTCCTTTTGGAAGAAAGATTCATGCAAATGTTTTATTTTCTTCTGTAAGAAAAGTTAATGAGAAACATACAAAAAAAAAAAAAACAACAATTGCCATTACTGCAAAATATGAGACAAAGTACGAAAATGATGAAGTAAGACCCAATAGCAATATTGATCCTCACCTACAAAGGACTTTATGGTCAGATGCAGACTTGCCAGCAGAGGACTGCTGAATCTGTAGTCTGTACGCTGCATTAATATGGGTGTGGTGGGTTTGTTGGACATTTAAAATTAGATCAGATCCACTGGGTGTATTGTTGGTCTATATGTGCTATTTAGAGAAAGGTTTGCTTCAGATAACATATAGATGGTGTTTCCTTTCACAGCCTGAACATGCCCCAGTGCATCAGACTGAAATAACACCAGCTCAGCCCACTGGAAATATAATATAGGCACTCACAAGGTCTAATGTGAATTTCTCATGCAGTTTGCTAAATGTGCATTTATTAAAATTCATTCTGCTCACCTCTGTCAGACGTCAGAATGTTTATGATATTTGCTTTTACAATCATCATTACAGCTAACTGTCAACATATAACTGGCAGAGGCAGCAGCCACATTCTGTAAGACAACGACTAATCAGTTTATTGACCAGGTTTTTTTATTTGAACCAAATTATGAACTGTGATTTTACCAGGGCAGTCTGAAAAAGTACAAAAATGTAGGGAATTTGCAATTAAAATTTTACATGTTTTCAAAATAAAGGCTACAAACTAAATTATGTTTTGCTGGGATTATTAATGCTGTGCTAAACAGTAAAGTTGATGGAAAATGACCAGTGGTTTTCTAATTTAACAAAATGTTACAACGCATCAAAATAATTCAAACCAAAATAAATTGAATGTAGAGATTCTTTGAACCTAAATTCTGGATTCTATCAAACATGACATATAAACATTTTGCAACTTTTTTGCAAAATTATTCCGGTCAGTTGCATATTTCTTTGGGTGGGAGTGTGCTAATTGTAATAAATGCAGAAGATACTATGTAATAATATTGTCCTTACACCATAATATGTTATTGTTAGTTTTATAGACATTTACATATTTTTATCATTGTGTAAACCTACATGCCTCAATGACCTGCCACTTTTTTACACGTGAATTTTCCCACTGTGGGATAATAAAGGACATTTCTATTTTATTTTATTTTATTTTATTCTGTTGTGTTCTCTTCTGTGTTCTAGTTTTACAAATATTTATTTTGGAAGGAACTTATCTTTACCAGTTTCTTGGACCACACATTTATCAGGCCAATTATTTTAAATCGACTGAACATTCAGGACACTCTGTAATGCTCATGTGGAAATCTATTACTTATACTCTATGCAGTTCCAGTCTTTTTCTGCCAAGTAAAACTCAGTATTTTAATAGAATCCCCAGTGTGAGTCTGTGTAAACACTGCATGACTTTTAATGAAGTTTCCATCTGTACAGTCTCTCTCTATTCTCTCCACATTATGTTCAGGGTGAGTCCATCTCCCTTCACCAATATGCCATACTGTAAATCTGTCCTCCACCATCGGGGTATTTTTAGTAAAATTTTCAGGATATTTATTGGGGCAATAGCCCAATAAACAGAAATGGAAATGGAAATCCTCAAAGGATTTCTTGAATCTTTTCCACAATATTGTGACCTGTTGCTTAGACCTTCAGACAGAATCTAAAGTCATTTGCAACAGGTGGAATTCCCGATCCTAAAGCTTAAAGGCCAAACATATCTTGTGTCCAAGGTCTGCTCTTCCTAGCATCTGCAGATCCAAGCATCTCCATCGTAACGTTTCTTTGATCCTCTCCAATCAGCAGGAAGCTTTCTGTGTTAACAGCTGCAGGCTCTCGAGAAACAAACTTCCCCCGAGGCTTAGCTGGAATTTGGGGCTACACTCCGCCTCAGTGTTTTTCTCCATCTTGTTTCTTTAATGCCACAGCTGTCTGCTTGACATATGCATACCTTCCGTAGCGAAAGGTAAACACAGCTTCACAGTTCAGCAGGGAGAAGAGGAATTTTCTGCGTTTTAAATTCTGTCTCCCAGTGTGTCATAGATTTATAGAAAGTCAGGGAGGGTTTGCATGTCAGTGACAGGGGGCTGTGTGGATATTTATATATCTACTCTATGAGTCACAGCAGGGGAATCACATTAGCCACGGCTGTACTGTCACCATTGGACTCTTCAACAGGATTCTCTCTCTCCTCGGTTCTCCTCTACCTCACTCTCTCCGGTTCTGTATTTTAAACTTATCAGGTCCCTATTTTTTTAATCCGCCCAGGTCCTGGGAGAAGTCATGAAATATTTTCAGCTCCAGATGTCTCTAAATAAGTGTTAAAGCAAGGAGTGTTGGCTAATGGTGTGTCATATCCTGCCAAGGCTAGGAAGCCTGTGTAAGCACTTGAAGGGGCTGGGGGCCTGAAGGGGCCGTTTGGGGACTGGCTGATGATAGCAGTGGAGCAGTAATAACCCACAAGCACTGAGAAATAGCTTCAGTGATTATGTGGGCTCTGTTGCACTGCTGGTTGCTCATGATGTAGAGCACCCAACTGCTGGCAGACTGTGAGCAGAATGCTGGAAAGACTGATATGGACGAGTTTTCATCAAAAACCCCAAAGTTCTGAAACTCTGTCCTGTCTGTCAGAGCTGAGTGAGAGTGCATCCTCCTCTGATGGATGTTCATAATCAGTAGTGTGGGTGACATACACCAATCAGGCATAACATTATGACCACTGAGCGGTGAAGTAACTATCACATATGATGAAGAGTTCCTGGCCAGCAGTGACCGATATCTATCTTCCAGGAAGTAAGAGTGTCACAGGGATAGGGCTAGGATGTTAGGGTTTACGGTGATAGGGGTAGGATTGTTGGGCTTAGGGTGGCCTATCTGATGCCATCCAATAAATGAGTTCTGTAGGTCAGATTGGTTGTCCAAAGATACATCACATCATAGGCCAGTCAGGATGTTCCTGCCCACCAGAACTTCCTCCTCAGGAGGTAGAAGTTCACCCTTTAATTGAGTTGTCGGGTTGATTCTCAGGCTTTGTGTACCTGAGGATGACACTTCCCCTGCCTCGTACCAGGGTGGTCAGAGGGTCCAGTGACCCCAGTGCCTGGCAGCCTGGTAGCCTGGCCTCTGCAGCTTTGACTGCTATCCAAGAATTTGTCACCATCAGCGTGTGACTGAATGAATATTGTGT
Organism: Phalloptychus januarius; assembly: GCA_902982915.1. NCBI lineage: Eukaryota > Metazoa > Chordata > Actinopteri > Cyprinodontiformes > Poeciliidae > Phalloptychus > Phalloptychus januarius. The sequence continues at coordinate 1,845,013 of CADWAE010000470.1, read as the reverse complement.
AAATTAGCTTCAACAACTTAAATTTGACATTGCAGCAGCTCATTTTATGGTTTTATTTATTAATATCTTTTAGAAAATGTTCAGTTTATTAACTCAGATTGTAACATTTAATTCGGGCTGCACAGTTTGTGTAATTGTCAAAAGCGAAAACATGTAAATGATTCATCTACATGTGAACTTGTAGAGTTCACATGTAGATGAAGAGAGTCTACATGTCTACATGTAAAGTCTTCATGAAACCTTTTTAAAGTGTAAATGTTTGTTACGCGTCAGCTTCATCAGCTTATTCCTTTACAAAAAGTGCACTTTTTGTGCAAAACTTACAACAATTTTGCTTTTATTTTATCTTCTCAGAGAAGAAAAGTGCAAAACATTTTTCATTCACAGTAAACCCAAGGGCCATGCAGGATTCATTTGACTTTCTTTTTTTCTGTGGAAGCTATCTGCTTTAAGGCTAAGTTGTCACACTTTTAAAATGTCCATGTATTTGGAAACTGTATTACAGAATGACACAGTCCCTCTATTAGCTGGAATGCAAAAAATGGGCTGAACAGTATCCTAATATTGTATTTGTTTCTGCAGCTTCCACCATGCAGATATCAGTCAGAGTTTTTCCATGTTAGGTTTTGAAAATCAATATTGTTTCTTTCCATTTTAGTGTCTCCTTTCAACCCCGGGATAACCCAATACCAATATCCCAGGCTGCTTAGCAGAACACACAAACTGATCCCTGACTGATGATGGCTTTCTGAGCTGCTGGTCACACAGCTTGTTCTGCTTTATTATCTGCTTGGTTTGGTCCACTGGAAGGCAGCTGATAGTCAGACTCAACTGCTCTGCAATTCTCTTTGCTTCTGCTTCTGCCTGACTCAGAAAAGGCAACACAAATGTTTGCTAAAATAAGACTCTATATAAAGGCTGGAATTTGACGCTGGTTTATTTGAGAAAGTGGTATTATGATGGAACAATTCAGGAACATTCCTCATGGATGTAGTTTGTACCTTTATGCAGAAAGCAAACATCGCAAAAAAAAAAAAAAATACTAGCAGCACGGCGTTGTATTGTGTATGTTACTACCATTCAGTCACTTAACCTGATCAGTTTAACTCCATCTGATATGGAATATATGTGTTACATGAGCACTTAGTTGATCTGAGACTGATGACTGTTTTCTAAGTGAGGTGGAAGCTAATGGTCAAAAGTGCATGCAGGTTTTGACAACAGGCTAAAATGACAGTGCTATCTAATGGTCTGGCATGACAACTACAGCAGATTTTCTCCAATCATCTTTTCTCCAATCACCATCTGGAAATACCGACACTTTTCAGACAGCAGTCTCGTGCAAAAATAGCCTAAGTTGGCTACGTTTAACTCCATCATCATTTTTTGAAGTGCTGGATGTTCATTGAGTGCAAAGCCAAGTTTAGTTCCATAAAATAAGGCAGGATGGATGCAGAGCCACAAGCTCTGAGTTCAAAGGGTTGCTGTACTCTCATCTATTCCCAGGGTCCAATCACTTTGGTGTTAGGTCAAATGAAGACTCTACATCACCCTTTATCCATGAGTGTGTGTATGTGTGCAAGGTGTCTGCAGTGTGTATCTCTTGGTTTCTCTATGAAGCATGGAGGACTTCTCCACTGAGTGAACCCAGACTTTCACCAAATAATTTATTTTAGGGTATCAACAGATTTGCTTGCTTATGAGAACAATGGTGATCCCCCATCTTAAGCCAAGTTCATGCTGTGCAATTAGTCATGGTGTTTGATTAAATCACTGTCAGGAAGGAATTATGTGAAACTGTCTTGTTATAAGCTTTGTCTGGTGGTCTGTGGCCATTCAGAGTAAGGCAGTGAACTCACACAGACTGAGGACCTTCTTGCTGAAAGGCAACAGCTCTACCATCTGCGCCACTGTGCAGACGATTTTATTTATTTGTTTACTTATTTATTTATTAATTTATTTTGAACAGACAAAAATAAAAGCAAGCAAGAAAGAAAATAAAAGTAATTAAATTAAAACTAATTATCATGCCCAGTTGAAATGCAATTTTATATTATTTATTAAGGAGCTGATAGAAGATACAAGATCTTATGATTTCTTGCCCGTTTCATGCTCATCATCTTATAAACAAAACAAGTTCTGCAGGAAGTGTCAGTTTATTTCCCTGCTATGATAACAACAGTGCCTGAAGAACAGAGTTGGTCAGATAATCTCTCAGGATAATCTTTTCTATTAATTAGATCTTTCAAGGACTCTTAGGAAATAAAAAAATATATGTTGAAAAACTTTTGGACAGGTTTTGGACAGGGTGTTTTTTCCTTCTCTGGTCCTCTGGTAAGATCAACAACCACAGACATGTAAACCTGCCTCACTTCTCAGTCATTTTTAAGCAGGTCAGTATTTAGATTTTGTGGGGATTTTTGTGGTTTAAATTGAACTCCAGACAGTGACAATCAGCAGCGTCAGTGTTTAGGGAAACACACAACCACTCTGCCACAACTATGTGCTCTCATATACATCACTAACGCTCATTCTCAGTAAATATGGGTGGTTTACAGAGTACAGAGTTAACAAAGTACTTTGTCTCAACACAGTGGCGGCGCCAGGGGGGCCCTCGGTGCTATAGCTCCCCCTGGAAAAGTCAGAGCACCCCCACAGCCCGCCTCTCGCCCGAAACGATAACTGGAGATAGGCACCAGCAACCCTCCCGACCAAAGTAAGGGACAAGGGTGTAGGAAAATGGATGGATGGATGACAATATGAGCCTTTGTATGTGACGTCTCTCTCTCCACCACGATGGATGTCAAAACATATACGCTCCTGTAGAGGCTGTCACAATACGTTCATGTGGCAGCCTGATATTCAGGCCTTTATTCACTTGATTTTGCAGTAAATAGTCACACGGTGCACAAAAAGACAAGGGTCAAAACCAAACTTAAACTGTATGTTTTTAAGGCTGCTCCGGTTTAAGGGGAAACGCCGTTAATGACACAGTGACAAAGCTGGTAATTTGATCAACAGAACAGGAGGGAGGAGGTTCGGGTTGGTTTCTAAGCTAGCTGTTTCAGGCTTCTGTAAATACGGCCATCTATGAGCCAACCAGGTGAGTTATGTTCACAGACAAATTAGCTTGATTCCAGCAAGTCAAATGTATAAACTGGCAAAAACAACTTTAGCCGCTCAGTTCAACACTCCCGACCCTCACACTGCGTACATCATGGCGCTTCGAATGATAAAGTGACGTAGTCGCAAAGGCTCAATACTAAGGTATCCCCTTTGTCATAAATGCTGCTTTAACCTAAACAATGTAATATTATCTGGAAGGAATCTGGCTAATGGCTCAAGGCTACATGCTGACGTCTAAACGTCAAATAAATGCAAATCAGACTGATGAAAATAACAATAGTAACGTGTGTGTGTTGATAACTATAGGGAAAAAAAAAGATCCGTCATAGCATCCTCAGTAATATGCTTAGCTCCCCTTTACCTGCAGAAACAATGTCTGGAGCCGCCACTGTCTCAACGGGTAACACTTGTGACTTTATCGTGTTTTCCAGACCCAGTGATCAGGAACAACATACAGGCAAAAATGACTCAAAAGTTTTGAAGTTGTCTTTAGATGACCTGACGTCTCACCTACAAATAACTGTTTATGATTTAATGCCCAATCCTAGAAAACAAATAAACCATTGCCAATTTGCTTAATGCATTTTTGATGCTACTTCATGTTAATACATCCAGACAGCATCTTATAGTAAAAATCTAATGGCTGCTGATTTTTATCTTCGGGTGCAACACTGGGTCAGCAGACAAAGTTCATGCATAATTAAATATTGGTAAATCTGGCCCTTGCTTCTCTATAGCACAGATCACATTCAGTGTAACAGCAAGATCATAAATATTCACCACTGATTAAAAGATTAGAAAATTAATCTCTCAAGTCCTCCAAGCACTAATCCTAAACCCTGAGGAGTAAACAAAGTCCTGCTCAGCCCTGATCAATAAATTCCCCAGTGACAAAGAGAAGGGAGCTAACAAGGACTGACAAAACACTCTGATTGCTTATGCTCATTAAGTGTTCTGTGCATAATTATATTAGTGAATTCTGAAGGATCTTCTAAAACTGGCACTTATATCTTGGAGACACAGTAAGAAAAACATGAAGCTCCAACCTGCAAACTGAACATTTCACAGCTGGAAACATGGATGAACCGAAATCTGGGATTCTTGACTATCCAGATGTTGCTCTGTACCTCATGACAGCACTATACGGTCCTTGAACGCCAGTGTCATGTGATTGTGTGTTTATCGTTTGAACCTGTGTGTCTTAGCTTCGTCTGTTTGGTTTCCTGACAGAGGACTGTCTGTGTTGAGTCATAGGTCATTAAGATGCTTGGCTGGCTTTGATGCTGACGGCCTCATAAATGGATGAGAAACGCCTGTCCTTCACTGTGACTGCTCAGTATCTTGTAATGCATAACATGATGTGACACACACTCTCCCTCTTAAAAACACACACATGCGCACCCCTGACAGAGAGGAGAAAAACACTCCTCACTCTCACCAGTGACAACTGCTGAAGTAACTGTTTACTTCTCATGTGAACCTACTTTATGTGCCACTTTCAGTCTTTGATAAAAGTTAGATTAAGAGGCAAGGAGAAGAAAGAAGAGCCAGAGAGTCAGACATGGCGACGGTGAATCTGGTCAATAAAACTGTTCTGGACATTCAGCAGACGAGTGATGCTACTTCATGTTAGCGCATCACGACAGGCAGAAGCGTTGGTCACACAGCGCTGCAGAATGATGTACTGGATAATCCAGGGTTTACTGATGACCAGAGCAGGAGACAACCCAACAGGAGAGAATGGATTAGTGAATGAATGGGTGAATGAATGAATATACTTTATTAATCCCTGAGGGAAATTCACATTTCAGTATAATCTGTCCAAAAACTCTTTGGACATGAGATGACATAGGTAGACAGTGACTGACGCTGTAGGCTTGGGAGGCGTCGCCCCTTTCTTAGATGACGATGACAACGTGAGGTTAAATGAAGGGAAAATCATATTTCACAAAAAACCTCGACACACAAATCTGTCATGTTCTTATCTACTCTTCGAACCCACATGCGGAAACAAATCGACGACAGTATAGCTTGTTAGTGAGTTTTAATGTTTAGGTATGGGTTTAGGTGTCAGCTCCACGGGATCGGGAACCGTGCCGGCGTCTCTGGAGGTTGGTGACAGAGGGAGTTCCGCAGCGAGGATGAGGAATGCGGCTGAGGGAACAGAGTGGGTGAGGAGGCCACGGGTGAGGAGGCCGCGGTGGAGGGCGGACAGTCTGGCTCGAGCTCCAGTGGAGATGGCAGCTGGGGCGGCTGCTGACCAGGGGATCCGAGGAATACAGAGCCTGGAACGAGGCACACAAAGAGTCACGAAGAATATCCACAAAACACAAGTAAATGCTGAGAGGCCTGAAGTACCATAACTGGCAAACACTCTGGCACTGAAGTGTCGGCAGCCTCCCACAGATATACTCCTCCGAGCTGATTTGATCACCTACAGGTGTGCTGGATCCCGGTACCAAACCGGGCCCACCGGCCGGCTCAGCCTCCTCCGCCCCACCTAGTGGAGAAACAACAGAACACCCCCCACTCCAGATCCCCACAAAATCAACATATAGACAATGTAAGGATGGGGTAGAGGAGTTGGAGGGGGCAGTGAAGGCGGTGACCCAGTGTATATCTATGCATTTGTAAATACGTCTGTGAACACTGTCCAGATCTCCCACCCCAGCCACAGCTGTTGAAGACTGATGGACTCGGCTCTGATCCACAGAGGTCAAGGTGGGAGGAAACAGTGGGAGCAGAGCGTCTTGTTTTCATATCATCCAGGAGAATTTGAGAAAGTCAGCCTTCCAAGGTCGACACAGGGGAGCCAGATTCAGATCACAGCAATTGTTTTGGGTCAGAACAGCATTAATTTTCTGTCTGCATCAGTGTCTCAGTGGTAGGTCTCAATGCTGAATTTCAAATAGTCAAATATGTGGCCAGTCCAGCCGAGCCGTGCTAGTAACTTCTCCAAGGCAATTCCCAGTGAGGTCCAGGAGCCGCAGCTGGCTCGCTACTGTCAGGAAGAACCGTGTCCGGTTTGTGGTTCTGGTTAGCATATTAACCTGAGCGCTCACCACTCGGCACATTCCCTCCTACAAGCCAAGTAGCATCTCAACGGCCTGAACAGCTACCAACGTTTCCTGAATTTCACCAAATGCCAGGTAACCACCAACGCCAAAAAGCAGAAATGATCAAAAACCCAACATCCTCCACTGACTTTATGGACAGACACACTGGCTTCCACTGCCACCAGGTCCACAGTGCACCCAGATCCATACAGCTTTGGAAAATTAAGAGACCACTTAAAATGATCAGTTTGTCTGATTTTACTTTTTATAATTATATTTTTGTGTAAAATGAACACTGTACTTTTTCCAATGCCTTTGAAATTACAAGCAAAACTTAGTATTTATTTGCAGAAAATGAGAAAAGAAAAAAAAATCACAAAAAAGATGCAACACTTTCAGACCTCAAATAATGCAAAGAAAACAAGTTCATGTTCATTTAGAAACAACAACACTAATGTTTTAAGAGTTCAGAAATCAATTATTTGGTGGAATAACCATGAGGTTCAGTGCAGTGGGCTCTTCCTTTTCCCACAGCTGAATGTCCGGTCAGGGCAACAGGGCTCTCCTTTGCCCAGGCTTCTCATCAAGAAAATTCATCCGTTGCATTGAGAGACCAAATGACCAGATCAAGAATTTGCAATTTAGAAAATATTGAAAGAGAGACTTAAAAAAGAATAGCCAGATGAGACACAAGGGCAAAAAATCAGGGGCAGAAAAGAGGGCAACAAAGTATTTGTTTGCCTTCACTGAGAGCAAGAAGAGGGAAAACCAATAAATAAATGAAGCAGTTCAGAACGGCATGGATGCCATGAAGGCTACACTCACTCGCTGCATTTTTAGAGTTATCATTCCAGTTACTATCAAACGACACATATTAACACATTTATAGATAGACAGACGGATATTTATTGAATTTATTTATTGGGTTTTGCATTTATATCTTGATTGAAAACGATAACTGTATGCTTTTTGCATGAATTGAACATGACTGAGAAGGTAGCCAGCATGTTCCATTCGTTCCCCCTGACAGTGTGGTGTTGCTCTATCAACAGGCATTGGCCTGTCACAAAGCTTACAGGAGCCCGACTGGTTTCTCACAACACACTTCCTGCTACTTGCTCTTTCGGCTTGTTAATATGTGTGACACAACCTTCTGAATGAGAGTTTTATCATCACAGTTGACGGCAACAGCCAGAGCTGCCACAAAGCACCATGTTGCAGTCTGCAGGAGGACCAGGAGACCCTGGTGGGCAGGTACACAACTGTAAGATGTCCCACAGGCTTTGTAATTGAACAAGGGACAGAGCGTCGAGCAGACTGTCAGAACCGGTCTTCATCAATGATCGCGGCTGATGAGTTTGTGCTACATTCTACGTGCTGATCTCCAGTCACTGTTTGGAACTCGGTATACCATGTGACATGAGCTCCATGATGACAGAGTTGCGGTTAAACTCCTAATATGAGTTTGGCAGCCCAGTTTCTTGGATTGACTTCTGAATGAAAAGCTACATGTTTTATTCACTGCAACCCAGTTAAATGCATTTTGCACAAAGAAACATGAACAGAGTCTGTAATTTCTGAGAGCCAGCCCCATACGAGGAACAGAGGCCATGAAAGGAAAGATTACGAAAAAGTCCAGTGAGGGGTGAACTGTTGGTGTGTAGATACTGAGAAAAAGTTGACTGTTGCCTTGACAGGCAAATGAGAGAAAAAAGAGGCAGAAGTTGGAGAAGAGCAATGAAAATGACTACAGAGAGAAGAGAAAGAGATGCTTGACTGCTTGCGTCTTTGTGCGTAGCCCCATAGCCCTCGGGCAGGCAGGATGATGGGCACATGAATCAGAAACTGTCTGACTGAAAAATGGTTTTAAAAAAAGAAAGAAAGCAAAATGGCCCCCTGATTGTCTCTCACAAGGCCTGCACTCTGCGATGAATGAGAGGAAGAGCAGCGAAGGCCTCAGAGAGAGGAGGAGAAAGATAGAGTCAACCCAAATGACAAAACAGAGGAAATCAAAAAGCATCTGTGTGACTGGGCAGGGAGGTGACAAGAAGAAAGAAAAGGGGATGAGGAAAAATGGAAAGAGAGAAAAGGAGAAGAGATGGACAAAAACACTAGCAAGGGATCTGAGTAACAAGAGGGACATAGAGAAATGAAGAGGAATTACAACAGAGAGCTGATGATGTCTTTGAACAGACAGAATCTCTTAGACTTAGAAAAAGAACAATTCATGGTAAGAAGAAGTAGGAAAAAGAAAGCAGGAGAAATGAAGAAGAGGAAGAAGAAATGGAAGGACGACTGCAGTAGTGTTTTTTATTCATTTATTTAAAACGTAACTCTTATTTTCTCTTCCCTAAAGTTTTTGTAGAAATTATTCGTATTTTATATTTCACTTTCACTCAAACTTGTGTTAGTTTAATAGAGCAAAGTTCTGCCCCGAACTTAACAGTCTCCTGATTGAAAAGTTGGTTTCCGATTTGAGTTCAAACCCCAAAACATTCAATTCCATAATCACCATGAGTCTTTAGTGGGTCGGAGATGGAAGAGCATCAGATCTGATTCAGGCTCGCTCACCGCCTCGGTCATTACACATGCAGTCAGGTAGAAGTGATGTGCTGTTAGTGGCATCGCTTCCCTGATTCAGGCGGGAAGAGACCCGAGGCGGGAGGAGACCATCTTCGCCTGATTTATTGGTTTAAATTTTATTTACTGAACACAGGACTTCAAGTTTATGCCTCGTTATCATGTATATTCATTTTCCCCTCTTTTACCCCGTTTTGGTGTTTTATTATTGAGGTCAAGAGCCGTTCCTGACCTCAAACCTGATCAATGTAAATTGCTGAAATGGAAAACAAGCACAAAGTTTGCAATCTAATGACAAGAAATATATTTTTTTTAAAAAGCACTTCTGGTACTTGGCTGACATTCTGCTCAATATTCCTGGGGTGAAAAACTGCTGAAAACAACATTTGTTATTACATTATATTATTTAAAACATTGTTTTTTAAAATGCAGTCCAAGTTATTTTTTTAACTCTATCAGTATAGGGTGTAACAGGGTGTAAAACAACATACAAAACAAAAGGTGGAGCCAAACTCAGGGTCAAGGAAGCCGGGGCTAATCTGCTAAACTCTGGTTAGTGTGTTAAGATGGTTAGGCCTGCAGGTCAACTACATAACAACATCATCCAAGTATACGTTACAGTTTGGAATGTCACTCAACACAGCTCGTTCCAAGGACCTTTTCAGTGTACTGCAAGAAATGACCCTAAGGCTCTGGAGATGAAGGCGACCTGCTGGTAGCCTTTCAGGAGGTCTAACTTTGTTTTATACTAAGCTTGTCCAATATTGTCAACGCAGTCTTCCGTACCTGATAATGGAAATGAGTCTGGTATTGTGACTGTACTTACTTGGAAAAAAATCAGTGCAAAACCAAAGGGAACCGTCAGACCTTGGAGTTTAGAGACAAATGGAACTTTTACTTGGACTGACCAGATCATGTTCAAGAAGGTATTCTCTCTTTTTTTCATCAGTTCTCTTTTTAGTGGAGGGCAACAATATGAGTCGCATTATCATCATCAATATTATGCAGTAATGTCAGAAACCAGAGTAGGTTGGGACTGGATCAGATTTGTCACATCCTGCCTCAGTAAGTCATTGAATCACTGAGTTTCTCACGGTCTGGGTATGAATATATTTGGGCTGTTTTGTGTCATTTCAGCATCAGAGCAGAATAAGTTGGATAACTACCCAACTAATCTAATGAAATGTAATAATCTCTATAGAAGCTGTTCAACTCCACAGGAAGTCAAGTCCACCACCGACTGGGCCCAAAGACTCTTAGTGCAGCTACTAACCTGGTTCCAGAGATCCCAGAACATCAGCAGACATCCTGAAACATCTGCCCCAGCACGCTTTTGCTTCCAGATCTCTGAGATGGAAACATACATATGGAAAAAGGAACGTGCTACATAAATAGGTTCAGGGATTGTGATGATTGCGGGGGAATGTGAAAATAACATCCGCGATCAAATTTTTTCAGCTTGCTTGAAAGCCATGAAGGATGTTGTAGACAAACCAAAGAAAAGATAAATACAGAAAGACAGGTCTCCCTTTAACAATAGACTTCTTTTCACTTGCTGCTGCCACTAATCGTTTTATTTTTAGTCAGCTCCACCCGTCAGCAAGCCGTCTGCCACTTCAAGACTCTTCTTCAGAGTACAAAAAAGCATCAATTTGTCACAAAATTCAGCAGAGAAACAATCAAAGCCTCTCTCTCCCCACCAGATAAAAGACTCCCTCTCTGCACAAGCTTCCCACTTTCTACCTCCTTCTCTCCCTTTTCTCTCTCCAACCCTCTCTCTCTCCCTCTCTTATTTTCTTTCTCTCTCTCTCGCTCAGTCTTTCTCTTTTTCTCCTCTCCTCTCTTCTCTCTCTCTTTCTCTCCGCTCTTTCAGTCTCTTTAAACTTTGTGTCTGTAGCTCCATCCAAATCAGAGGAACGTGGTGCTCTGGCCTCATTCCAGCTCTGTCTCAGTGGAACAGCTGGTTTCAATTAGGTCCTCTTTCAGGTTCCTGTGTTCCCGTTCTGATACACACACGCACACGCACACACCCACCTACACAATACACACAGTAGAACAGCCTGCTTTCTTTGGCTCACTGCTCAGATGAAGGAGTAATGGAATAATTTGACCAAAATATTGGCTGTGCAGTGAAGCATTCAGGGCTGTGCTTCATGTCCTTCTATTAGACTTGGCTGGTCAAACAGTCACTGAGCCTAAAGAAACAGTAATGTTCAGTCCTAATCCAATGTGGATATGGAGTCTGTAGTCATACTTTGGTTAGACTTGGACAGAATTTCAAAATGTGTAACCAGCGCAAGCTTTTAGTGCTCAACTAAAGACTTTTGTATGAAATAAAGATATAATATTTTGGAGAAGCAACTAAAAGTAATTCCATTGCTCATTAACTCTTTTAGTGCTGTCAGATTTAACGTGGAACTATCAGGCTTTTAAAACATTCCTTTTCACATGTAAATCATTCATATATGGTCTATATAAAGTAAAACTGTGCTGTTTTGGTCTGAATTCCTGGTTATTGTAGCTCCACAGACTCCTCCTTTACTCTGTTTTGAGGGGTTTAGAGAGGCTTGTTTTGCTGCTGTCTTTTTAATATGAACAATACATTTCACGCCCCCCGCACCCATCCAGGTCACAAAGAATTCCACTCCACCCTGTTCAGCCATTTTTGTAGTTTGATAGAAGCAATACGATTTGATCAAAATATTGGCCAAATATTGGGAATAAGAAAATCTTCTTATTCCCAATTTTATTAACTTTATTAAAGATGTCATCAACAGAAGACTTGTCTATCTAACCTTCTATGTTGGAGCCAGAGTCTGACCCAGAACAGGAGGATGAAGACAATAAACCTGCAGAACCACCGTTCAAATTCATTTATCACAGTGGTGTTTTTACTGTATTTACACCTTCACCATCCATACCAACTACCTACACTATGGAGCGTTGTTTAACTACAGTCTCTTAGCACATTTTACCGGCTGAGGAGGAAAGGAACCGGATTGTTGGTCCAGAGTTCTCTTATCAGATTAAATAAATTCTTTAAATCAGGTTCCAGGATCAGGAGGAAGAGTGGAGAGGAACAGAAAGTCCAGTGTGAAGTTTCCAGTGTGATGGTTTGAGTCAGCATGTCATCTGCTGGTTCTGGTCCACTGGTTTTCTGAAGTCCAGAGTCAATGCAGCTTCTAGCAGCAAATTCTAGACACTTTAGGCTTCGTCTGCTGACCAGCTGGTTGGAGATGCTGCTTTGATTTTCCAGCAGGACTTGGTACCAGCCCACTCTGCCAGAGGTCCAAAAGCTGCTTCAGTTACCATGGTGTCCCTGTTTCTGATTGGCCAGCAGACTCCCCTGACCTTTAACCCCACAGAAATCCTCTGAGAAGATGAGAGACACCAGACCCAACAAGGCAGATGCCGTGAAGGTCACTGTCAAAGCAACCTGGACTTCCATTACACCTTCGCAGAACCACAGGCTGGTCGCCTCCATGAAACGAAGCATTGATGCAGTAATTCATGCAAGAGGGGCAGGGTCACCCTGCGCAGGTCGCTAGTCTGTCACAGAGATTTGTAACTAAAGCACAAATTTTTGATGGATGCAATGTGATATTCTAATTTTCTGAGAGAATAAATTTTGGATAGATGTTTATGGAAAGTCAGTTGTAATTATTTGTAGCCAACATGTTTATCAACAGACATCCATTTGCAGTGAAGACGTGTTCATGAACAACCTTCAGTGTTTGCTGTCCATGGATTATGTATGTGTAGAACTGGGCTGGGTCAGAATCTTGGCAAATGACGGAGAACAGTTGGTATCTCTCTGTTCCACATTCTCCAGGCACATCAATACTTGGGTTGGCAATAACTTTGAGTTTCTTGTTACACCTGGTTGACTGTGACAGAAAAAAGAACAGGATATTGTTGTCAGTCAAGCAGTGTTTGTGACTTAACTTTGTTCCGCAGTCTGAGCAAATAGTTGTGACCCCCATTTCCACCCAACATCTAAAAAGAGATGCAATGTTATCTATTGCTGTGGAAGGTGGGACTACAACTAGGGGACCTTTACTCAACAGCTCTAAGGACTCCATTTCACATGTAGTACAACTGCCTGCATTGTACAATTCCCTGTCCGTATTGCCACCAAAAGAGTAGAGCCAGACCAGAACACATTCAAGTAAACAAGATATTTCAAAGTCTCTTCCCAAGCCCAGTTTTCTCTCCCTCAGCTCCATCAGTACTGGGGAGATGTCTTCTGGAGAAATGTGCTTTCCCGGATGGTGGACGGCTGAGTGGAGGAGACCCGCACAGCACGGGATGGATGACCCCTCTATGAAAACCTTTTCCAGAGCAAAACACCTCCTGGTGACGCTCAGGTTCAGGACGGATTGCATAGTGGCGTTCACCCAACTGTTTTGGAAGTTGTTGGAGAACTTGAAGAAGTTTTCCTCTGTGTCCTCCATGACAGCTTGTCCTTGCTGTGTGGCCTCAGTCCTCACCTCATCCAGGATGTCTGAGCCGGCTCTCTGCTCCGAAAGGTTAACGTTCCCTTTGGGAACAGTGAAAAAACTGTCCCCAAAGACTTCGCTGTCATGCTCAGAGAGCTACCCCAGCTGGGGTATGCTCGTCTTTGGGACAAGCCACAAACATGCCACTGGTTGGGGTTTCAGAGATGTTTGTGTCTGTCAATTGAGCTTGCCCATTCGGGGAACAGTTAAGCTCAACAACAACAGACATTTACAATTCAGAGATGATGTTTTTGCCAGACCAATGGCTGTGACGTCTCTGTTGACCCTGTTTCCCTCTGAGACATGTTCCCAACCCGGGGAGATCGCTAATTCAAAGACAGCAGTGAATGTGCCTTTTAGTGACGATTTCTTTGGCAAAGTCAGCGATGGAATTGAAGAAGCCAAAACGTCAGCAAAACCTTGAGCTGTGAGGTCAGCCAGACAGCAAGACAGTATGCTCATCCAAGGCACTGTCTTGTAAAGCCTCAGTTGAGTCAAAGTCCTTGGTTCTATCAATTGCTGGTTCAACGCAAACCTCCCCACCCGGGTCAGTTTGTTCAGAGCTACTTACATCCAAATCCTCTCCTGGAAAGTAGTGATCAAATGCCTTCTTCATCTCTGTAGTCACTGCAGATCCAAGTCCCCAGCCGAGGTAGAAGGAAGGGGACTAGCGGCTTGGAAACACTAAACATCCTTAAGAAGCACGGTCTTGCTTTTGATTGCTGCTATGGAAACGATCAGATCAGTTCTGCATGTCTCAAACTATAGACGAAATAATGACTGCTTGCGATTTTTAGGCCCGTGCAGCAAAAGCACTCGAGCGTAAACTGATAACATCACCTAAGACCCACCCCTTTCCAACAAAAAGTCACCTGTTATTCTTCTGCTGGATGTTTTGCTTTTACTCTATATGGGTTTAATCCTGTGCCAAAAATGATATCAGTTGGCATATCATTTTATGCCAACTGACATAAAATAATATGCTGATGAACTCTGTCAATACTGACTGCTGGCTAAACCGTGTGGGCATGGCAGAACGGTGAATTTCAATCCCTCGCCGTTTGCACACAATCATCTCTAAATCACACGTGCATCATCCAATTTATACCCAACTTGTTCTGATTGACTCTTGTGAATCTCTACTAAGCCCAATAGCATTACATTGTAATTTCAGTCCAGTGTGCCCCCTAAGTTAATACATCAGCTAAATCTCCTCACAACATCAGCCGATCTGCACCAGATTTTGGCTGTGTCGTCAGGGAGCACTGCCGAACGCATCAATGTGTATCGCCTGATGGACGGGTGGGAGAACTGCGCCAGAGCGTCTGCTGTGGCGAGCGGACAGCGGTGCTGGAACCCCCGCGGTCGCCAATAGAGGCTGCTTGCAGCTTTAATTTTATATATATTTTATAAAAGTATGAATAAAGGCTGCACAGTGGTGCAGTTAGTAGCACTGTTGCCTTGCAGCAAGAAGGTCCTGGGTTTGAGTCAGGACCTTCCGACCGGGGTTTTTTCTGCATGGAGTTTGCATGTTCTCCCTGTGTATGGTGTGTTCTCTCTAGGTGCTCCCGCTTCCTCCCACAGCCCAAAAAGATGACTGTTATGTTAATTGATTTCTCTAAATTCTCCTTAGGTATGGATGTGTGTGTTTGTTTTTCCTGTCTGTCTCTGTGTTGCCCTTGTAACCAAAATATTTTTTCCTATTTTTTTGTTAACTCACAATTATTTATTTGTGTTCAGAGTTATTTAAAATTAAAATCCTCTTTTCTTTATTTTTTGTTCTCGTGTGGTTTTAAGTCACGTAATTGGCTACACGTCAGCGTCTCAATTAGTAAGCAATGGTTTATATGACTGCTGCTCACCTGTCTGGGTGGGAGACGCTGTCTGACGCTGCTGCAGATTGAACATTGTGAATAAAACAGTCACGAGGATAGGATCACGAGGTTTGGCAAGAGGAACTGGCCAGGTTTTTTCCTGCCTACATCCAGATCCCCTGGTGGATCCGGACCCCATAAAGGATTGTCTGTGTTACTATCAGGACCAGACTGGCGAGCAACATTGGCCAAGGATTACCAGGAACATCGAATGCTAGCGGCTGGACTAAATTACACTAGCATCCTTTTGTTCTACTGTGGTTCCGCTCCCGTCAAGGAACCACCCGGATTTCCCCCCTGCTAAGGGATAAAAGTTATTTTTGTTTGCAGTTCATGAAACATTGTAAATAGTGTATATTAATATTGTAAATATCAATACAGTCACATTTTGCACAAAGTTTTGTTGTTTTGCTGTGTTATTACAAATCGCCACTCCCTCCAGCAGCCAAACTTAGACAATTTATTTTTCTGATTTAATGTTGACCATTTACCCAAGTAGTATATGTTACACCCTGCAATGGACTGGCGACCTGTCCAGGATGACCTGGCCCAAATTGCCTCATTGGACATAGACACCAACAGCCCCCCCGACACCCCTAGGGACAAGGGTGTAAGAAAATAGATGGATTTTTTTGTTTTTGTTGTTCTAATTCTTCCTCCTCCATATTTCTTTTGCTTTGCTTCCCGATTTATTGCTCCATCACTGTGGATTCTTCATGGGCTCTCACAATCATTTCCTTCTGCCCTTGCTGCAATACAAGTGACTGCGATTGATTTTGATTCTTTTCAATCATTTTTCAATCTCCCTTCATCTTTATTCACTTTCCTCTCTCTTTTCCTTCTCCAGCAAACTCGCTGATTTCCGGCTGTGGAGGAGATAGCAAGCAGCACAGATTGAATTGCAGGAGGCTAATAATTGTGCTACACTGATTGCAATTTTACATTCACTTTTCTGGAACAATCAGATTATAGAGACTGCGGGCGTGCATGTGCGTGTGTGAGTGTGTGTATTAGTGTGCATGCCTTTGGGCCAGTATGTGTGCACCACCCTCAGTTAGTGCAGATGTTGGCAGAAAACTGGAGATCCGCAGCAGAGATCTCATCTCTGTTATCGGAGTGAAAGGATTGTTCCACAGCTGACTTTGCATAAACAATGAGACAAGGGGTGAAGGAGAATTTTTCTTCTTTCTGCTTCCCAAATCAAATTTTATACTGTCTAAACTTCATGTATTTAAATGAACTATTATCTATCAGACAGGCAGCCGTTCCTCTGCCTGTTAATGTGGATGTCACATGTGGAGATACGTGGGAGTTTGCTCACAATAAATCCGATCCACAGGTGCAGCACAGCGCGAGAAGGAATAAATCAATGTTGTAAATACACAATCACAAATGCCAACAGAGATAAATCATTGATGCTCACGTTTTAATAATTTATTCAGCTGCATCTGAATAGTTTGAAAGCTGGCTAAAAATGGTTCCTAAAAAGGCAGCAAAAGGAGACCAAAACAATAAACTTCATTGTTTTTTTTATTTTTTTATTTGTTTTGTTTTTGCTGATCAACATGATTTACTGTATCTCATTCTGAGAATATATGAGCTCTTCAAAAGAATGGATTTTTATTTAAGTGAATTCAACTCAATGAACTCCTTGGTCACTTGATGTCAAAGCCCAGGGAACTCAAAGTAGACGGCCAGGCTACATGGAAGCAACCAGGGCTGATTTATCCTGGGCCAGCAGCTTTTCTCAAATTCACACTGGAATTCTGAAACATTTTCATCCCATCAAGCAGATTGTTGCTGCTGTTGCTCGTGTATTTCAAAAGAGACAAAACTCAGAATTTGCTAGGGTTACCTACAAAGGCTAGTTTTCATCACCCACAGGACACTATCGATGTAAATGCAATTCATTACAGTGCAATACAGATGAGTTAGCATAATAATAATAATAATAATAATAATACATTTAAATTGTTCTATCTAAGACAAAAGACATAAAGGTACATATCTAAAAGGAATAAATATAAATGCTGTTTCTTAAGATGAATACAGACTTCAGACCAATCTTCACATCTAAAGCATCTCTTCTCTTTCTTAGGAAACACCCAGAAACACTAACAACCTGCTGCTGCAAGAACTGCTGATCAGAACCTATGAAGGCAGAATCACTTGTTAGCAGAGCAGACATGACGTTTCACTTTATATTTTTGATTTCACAAATTTCATACTGAGTCTCAGCCAGTCTCTTGCTAAAGTATCTTTTTTTCCCATGACACATGCAGCAGTCTCTCCTCTGTGACGGGCCATGAAGGTGTTCTTCTGAAGCACATTGAGGTCCCACCTGGTGAACACAACACAAGGAAGTTCCTGGTGTGTCATATAACTGCATTTGTATTTATAGAATACTGTCTACTCTTTACTACATCAACCGAATTCCTTAGTTGACCCGGCCAGTGTTCCGAGGATTACTCACACACAGAACCATCTGATTACATTTAGAAATGTTTAGAGATCAGGCCCACATTCTACCTCCTCCAAACTGTGAAAGACATGAAAATAAGACAGAGCATGACTACAACATGTTAGAGTTCCTGCTTGAAGGGGATTAAAGCCAGACATCTCTGGCTTGCTCACACCCACACGCACACACACCCCTTCTGCTGGAAGGATTAGTGTGTGATCTTGCAGTTTGTAGCCGGGTCAGACATAACACTTGGATGCCCAAGCACTGGACTGTGTCCAAACTTAGAATAATATAAAAGGAATGCTATTAATTGCACTCATCAGAACAGGTTGCTGACTCTCAATAAATCTATAAATCAACACTTCAGGATATAAAATACAAACCTGCATACACACTTTCTTGTTGACGTTTTATAATTATCCTTTTGTCAATCACACCGAAAAAAGAGAAAACATGTTTATTCTCTTCTGACATGTTTTCATCTGGCAGTTTTCATCATCATTACAGGCAGATGGAGTTTTCTCAGTTCTCACAACTCTGTTATCAGCATAAGACTAAAGGCCCGTTCCATTTCCAGGTCCTCCCCCTGGAATTCGTTTGACCTCTAGTGTCCTTCAAACTCACCAGGTGTTGTCTGAAATATTAAAGTCATGGAGGACATCATCTGATGATGCTGATTCTTTTGATGTTTATTGGTAATCTCTGCTTTGAAGGCTTTTGGAAATTATTACAACAAGCTTTCTGCAACAATTTGGCAAAATCAAATGGTCAATTCCTGAAAAGTAATTTCCAGCCTAAGTGAACCAGAGGACGATGGAGGTAAAATCCATTACTGTTAATGGACAACAAATGAGAAGAAAATGAAATCATTACCTGTGCAGTTTCACAATCTGATTCTTTTAAATGTAGAAATGCAGCTTCATATTGTTGTTGATTAATATTTCAAAGGTAATCTTTTTGTTAATAAAGATTTTTATAGACTTAGCGAGTTCTCCAGATCTGAGGCCTCTGTGAAAAGCAGCATCTGTTTTAAAATTACACCGAGCTCAGAAGAGAACTGAAAATGCTTGTGTAGCACATTCATGATGTATTAAATCCAAATGCAGAAAATCAATAATGAACCTAAACATTTACATGAATTTCCTTGGAGATTCTTGGTTTCTTTGTTTTTCAGTCAAGCAGACAGAGAAGAATGTAAAACATGTGAGCACCGCTGTGTGCTCCAGTGGATGTGAATGGCTTATTTTCCAGTTGTCCTCTAATCAGACACGAGTTTAGTTTAGGCGCCTCAGTACACACACACAAACACACACACACATGCACGCATAAAGAGCATGTGAGGGAGGACAGAGGCGGGCGGTCAGGGTCAGGGTGAGTTGGGGAGCGTGGTAGGGAGCATCGAGATCAGCCAGCGAAGCCAAAACATCACGAGGAATGACAGTCAGAGAGGAAGTGACTGACTGTAATCTGCAGCCCTGACGGACAAATTAAAGCAAGAAGCAGCTCCAAAGCATAATGCTACAAAATAATGGAAAACATGTAAAAGCTTCAGAAATGAATTGTAATTCACTTCTAATATTTCCTTGTTTATGTTTTTTGCTCTTGCTAAATGAAAAGCAAATATTGTGATGAATATACGTAGTTTTAAGGAACAACAAAAACAACTCCAAAAGTTTTCATGCTTGCAGAGAGAATTACAACGAATGCTGTGTTGTGTTCAGCGCGTCTCCATGAACTTTAGATGTTCTCTATCAGTCATAACACAATACCAATGAGTTCACATAGACATCTTTTTAATGATCCCTCATTATTTAAATTATTCATAGGATTTTTACAGAATATATTTGAAGATGCATGGTGTCCATTTTGTTTTAGATAATTATTGTTTTATTATTCATAATCAACAACAAGCAGAGATCAGGGAGGGGGAAAGGAAACTCATACAGCGTTAAAACAGAATTTGCAAAGTAATAATGCAATAATTCTTCACCCTATTGTTGTTGCAGATCTAAAAATCTGCAAGAAAGAACAATCAATCAATCAAATTGTATTTGTATAGCACATTGTAGCAACAAGGCATTTCAAAGTGCAGCTTTCTGATGGAGCTGCAGTTTTGATGTCGACAGAGTGAAACACCAGAACTGCGTAATATTAACTTGTGAGGTGATTTTTATTTTTAATTTATTTTTAAAAATGATAATAACAAAGTTTATGTGTGGCTTTTGGCTTATATCTTTTGATTGCATCACCTAAATCCAAAAGGTTGCACATTTAAAAAAAATAAAGTGCCAGAATTTAATTATATGTGTAGCAAAATAATCAGCTGAGCTGAGTCTTTATCATTATGTTTGGTCCAGCAATGGATTTTTATTATACAAAATGAAACATCTGGGTTTATTTTACTCCTCTGGAACCAGAACCTCAGGGTTCTCCATTGCTGAGTGTTGCTGCAAATATCAGCAGAGAGTTGAACACAGCTGCTGCTGCTCACATCTTGCCCACAACAGTGAAACAGAGAGTATCATGGAAAAGCTCACTACCTGGTGCAAAACCAAAGCGCACATTAACTGTTTAGTTTGGTTTGGGATTTCTGTCTACTCATTCTCAGCAGCTGAATGAATCAATCTGAAAACAGGACTCTGTGGTAGGATTTTATAGGCTAAGAGATAAAAACTCTGTGGAAGGACTCTGAGAATCTTTGTGAATCCGGGTCGAGGGACTTGTGACCTACTGAACACTGATCTGGGCCCAGGTCATGGTAATGCCACAGTGGAAGCAGCTTCAGTCTTCAGGCTCCTCACCAGGAGCAGAATGAAGCTACTTCCAGAAACACGACACAGTGACAGCTGCAGTTAGATCCTGAAGAGAGAAGGATACGTATCAGAAGTCATTTCAGGTTGTGTTTACACACAGTTTCAAAGTCAGGTGTGATAGCCTGTGTTATTTTCCCCTGTGATGGCTGATAAAAACATCACCATAAACATCCTCTGTTAGTTTTTTTCACTCTGTCAGGAAGACTTAGACTCTGAAAGAGCAAGAAGTGTAAAAGGTAAGACTGTTGACTTTCTAATGTGCATTTCATCTCTACAAAACCTCACTGTGCTTTAGATTTGAATACATAACATAATGGTTAGTTTATATGAAAATATATCATAAAAATGCAGCTCCTGAACACATTAACACATAAAGTTGTGAAAATCCAGAGTTTTAAAATGGAGGCTGTAATCTGTGCCTCGTCTTGCTAATCTCCAGAGTTTTGCAGGTATTTTCAAGCAGGCTGAGGATGTGTGTCTCTGTGGCTGTGGGGAGGTAGCACTGATTAGCTCTCTCTCTGTTTGGGTTCAGAGGAGCGAGGCACAAATTGGAGCAGTCCTCTAAAAATAGTTTGCATTATTTACCCCTCCCAACATTCAGGTCTTTGTGAATGTGAGTGCAGGCATGCTCTGCCAGTATTTCATCCCAACTCATTCTGGTGCATCATACACACACATCTCCGTTTCCTGTTGTGGGAGGCCTCAGGGTGGAACGTTGCTCCTTTCTTGTACAAATCGGTTATATTTCATGCAGATTTTTGAATACGGTAGTGCTGCCATAATGCTGTCGCTTGATCAACCCTCAGAAGAATAAATGGGTCAACGTTGACCCAGAGACATCTTGCAATGTCTTTCACTATCCAGCTGTTCTGATAAATATGATTTATATCATTGTAATCAAAATGTTACCTTACCTTTTGTTCAGTTTAAAACTTATAGTTTGGTAACCAGCCCATGCTGCCATAGGTTGGTCGAAAATGACCAACCTACCAAACATTCCTTTGTTATCAATTAGAAATGTTTGATTCTTATTAGCTGAGAATGTCATAATTAGATCACACAGAATACAATGTAATTTTTGTCACTAAAGAAGATTATTCTTTCGATATTAACCTTATTTCTTCTTTCAGATTTTGTCTTCAACATACCTGAATCTTATACGTTAGTGTTTTTTCGGTTTCATAGCAAGCACACCGTTACCACCGTTACAGATCGGTTCACATCATACAAGTCCAGCTGCCTGGCTTAGAGGCTTGAGATAAACTCAGGCTTTCCCTTGTGTCAGTTAGGATGTTTTAGTTATTGTGTTTAATATGTCACCTTCATCATAAAGAAAAAAAAATCCAATAAGGTATATTTTACTAAATTATAGTACTGAACAATCTGAATAGAATCAGTCTCTTTTTTCACTATTCGAGGAGTTTATTCTTTCATTTGAAGCAGAGATATTTCAGTCGCCACAGATATTAGTAATCAAAATAAATTTGAATAAAGCTGTTAAAGGTAAGTGCTTTGTTCATGAAATAAAGGACCTTTTCCTTCGATGAATTAAAACACCTGACAGAACTTAAATTATAAAGTGTTATTTCAGCGAGTGTGATTAATCTCTCTGCCTTTCGTAACTCCCTGGCTGCCCTACGAGTGCTGCTGAAACCACAAAGCAACATGAGGTCAGAGCCTGCAGCCAAGTTCCCACCACCACAGGCCCACTGTGTCACAGTGTGGGGTGGGTGAGGGTGGGCTGTGGCTGTGGTGAGACAGACGGTAGCTGGAGAGAACCTGACAGATGCCCTTTTCACCAGCAAGCGCAGGCTGTCTGCCACGGGTCAAAGTGTGGGTCAAAGGTCCCCATGCCTGCTGTATGTATGGGCGGGCCAGAAACCATCGTGAAATATTAAGAGGATGGCTCAACATGCTAATCAGCAGTTTGAGCTGAATCTTTAGATTAGTATGAGTTTATGTAAATATTATGTTCTCAACACTGGATGAATAATTTGACTAAAACTACAATAAAACCTGAAGAAATGAAGCTTCTGGGGCCTGCATGAACAGTTATCCAGACACCACAATGCATATGAACCAAATTTGCTTAATATTATAATATTAATGTGCAAAACTTTCATCTCCAGTTCAGTTTGGTGAACCCTAAGGTCAGCTGCTGTGATGTCAGATGACACTTCAGTAAACCAAACTTTTATGAACCTTACTGTTCATAGTTTGTTTTAACCTCATGTCAGTCATCTACATGCATTTCAAAACTGTTCATATCACTTAAACTTTTTCAATTTTTTACATTACATCTGATCGCAGTACATGTATATTAAATTGGAATATACATGTACTGTATATTCCAATTGATCTTTGTTATCAACCCAAATTTATAATGAAAATTATTTGAAAACTTTTATATCAAAGAAACAACTTGCGTATCGTCATTGACTTGGAACATTCACTCCTCCTGGATGATCGTGTAGCGACAATCACTTGCATTGTGGACTTTACAGCAGACCCTCATAATGAGAATACAAATAATGATGGTGGAGAGGAAAAATTTCCCTTTAACAGGGAGAAACCTCCACAAGAACCAGGCTAACTACATTCGGTTGGTCGGTCAGTCGGTCGGTTGCGACCATCTGCCATGTCTAACTGGGGGTTTGAGAAGACAGCGCAGAATGCAGAATGCAGAATGCAGAAGATGAAACAGAAGAACTGATGTAGGATTATTTTCTAACCTAACTTCACTTTTAACACCAGCAGCACAAGTTTGTTGTGCACACATGATGCAGACAACATATTAGCTTCCAGTGTGGGTTTGACCTATGAAACATGTTGACCAGCAGAATCTGACACAGACAACACTAAGGATGGAACACAACAACCCAGCTTGTTTTTAATATTCTGAATGTGACACCGACCCCAGCCCACACCTCACTTAATATAGAAATATGCACTGAGACTCTAAATCTTCCCAATATTTAGTTGAAGCAGCTCTGGTTGCAATAAGAGTATGTTGTTACAGAAGGTCAGCACATCTGCTCCAGGTTTCACTTCCTTCTGCTTTAAACAAACATTTCACTCACAGCAGCATTTCACGTCTCTGCAGATAAGGTTGACTTTCTCTGCTTTTAGGTTCTAATCCTCCAGATCCCAAAACATTTTCAATCAAAACTTCCCCCTACATTCTCATGTCAGTAGACGTGCATACTTCAATTTATGCTAAAAAAAACTAACTGCAATTCCAGAATATTACTTGGAAACTCCCAGTATTTTTATACCTTTTAAATATAGCTGAGTGGATGGATCAGGACTTGCTGGAGGACAGAAACGTTTCTAAAACAACAAACAGGCAAAGCTGCATATGCAACAGGAAGAAAGGAAGAAAGAGGGAGGGAGAGAACAAAAGAAGAAAGAGAATGAATAAGAGATAGAACAAAAAAAAGAAACAGACAAAGAAGGAAGGAGAGGAAACTGAATCCTGTTTCTCAACACAACCAAGACTCACTGCTAAAAGTCAAAGATGTATTATTGGGGCCTGCCCATAGCAATGCATAGGGAGAGCAGTGACTGACTTGCAACGCAAAGCCATTCAAATTTCATTTTGTAGATACGCCCGTGATTTCTTCTAAAGTGAAGATACTAATTCCACAATTTGTCTCTAAGGGCACCAAAGTTTTCGAATTTCGTAAATTTAGAGTGTAAGTGCCGCTCCGCTAGAGTGAGGAGTGAAGTGGATTTCTGACCCCAAAATATTTTTTTAACTCACTCTAAAGACCACAAATATCGCCATATTGATATCAAAGTTGGTCATGACATTGATACGCATGCCTGCTCCCATAAAATGTTTTCAAAATTGCCCTAGGGCTTACAGTTTTCTATCAAGATGCTTCAGAGCAAAGTGATGTGACAGGATAAAGTCTTGCTCTGACCTATTGACATCCATATATTTCAGAAAAATTTAAGAGCTCAATGCACACATTCTTTCTCTCATCACTTTTATTACTGGGAGTGAGGTAGAGATATGAATCACGGTAATATTGGAGAGGACAGATAGCCCTCTCATAAGGTTCAAACGGTTTTCGAATACGTATCACGGTTCCCAAACGGGAAGGAGTTGTTCGGACTGTTTTTTAGTGAAACTCGGTGGCTCAACAGATTCTGTCCTCAGTGACTACAGAGGACGACTGAGCTGGCATTCAGAACTACTTGCTGTTTTGGACAGTATACAACTGGTTTAACACAACCACTGTTACACATGGGATTAGTGTGGCACTTTAAAATGAAGTTTACTGAAAATTTCAAAATCAAAGCCTTGACATTTTTTACATCAGGCAATTGCTCTTTTGGACTTTATATGACAGGTGTAACCAAACCACTGTTACAGATTGGATTCGTGTGGCCATTTAAAATGAAGCTTAATACAAATGTCAAAATTAAACCTTTGAGAATTTTTTATGTAACTGCTATTTTGGGCATTGTATAATTGATTTAACCCAACAACTGTTGCACGTGAGATTAGGGTGGCACTTTAAAATAAAGCTTACTCAAAATTTCAAAATGAAAGCCTTCACATTATTCACATCAAGTAATTGGTCTTTTGGAGATTACATAACTGGTTTAACCCAGCCACTGTTACACATGGGATTAGTGTTGCCATTTAAAATGAAGCTTACTGAAATTTCAAAATAAAAGCCTCAATATTCCCCTCAGGTTTAAATTTTAAATTAGCCTGTACTATGTTTGCCTCCCAAGTTGCTGCGCTTAATGGAGGAAGTGACTGTAGGACAATATGCTAGTGATATCCCACAAGCTATTCACAGCATTCATACAACATTAGCATTTCGGCAAATTTTAGCTTATGCATTAATTTTAACATACTGAATGGTGCAAGTCCATGTTAGTGAACATTCTTGTGATTCTCCACATGCTACTCTGTCATTTTTAAGCTAAGCTTAGCATTGATGCTTATTTTTAGCATCAAAACGCTGGGTCCAACCGGACGGGCACACCTTGGCAGGCCCGGGTTATTTTAGTCATTATTGTTACACTTGGTGTTGAGATGTGTGTGATAGCCGTGTGTATCAGACATATATAGAAATAAGGAACAAACATCTTGTTTTTATTAGCTGTAAGATGATAAAATTAAGATAAATAAGGCTTAAAATGTGAGCCTGTGAGTAATTAATTTAGATAATGTATTTCAATTTAGTGACTGGATTAACTTAACATTAACTCTTGAAGTAAGCCACCCATTCATTGTCTTACTTGTTTATCACAGAGGGGTTGCGAGTGGTGCTGGCGCCTATCTCAAGTGGTCACACACTCACACCAGAAGCAAATTTAGAGAGACCAATCAACTTGACAGTCATGCTTTTAGATTATGGGAGAAAGCCGGAGTACCCGGAGAGAACCCACGCATGCTCAGGGAGAACATTCAAACTCCCTTCAGAAAGACCCTGAGCCGGGAATCGAACCCAGGACCTTCTTGTTGCCAGGCAACAAGTGGTACTAACTGTGCACCTCTTTTTAAGTAATATTCAAATTTATTGAATGTAGTTCAAAATAATTACTAATGTAATTATTTAATCTAAGGTCATAAAACTATTGTAAATAAATGTATAGAAACACTAAATAAGTTGAACGAATCTATAATAGTTAATCCAGATCCTCCTTCTGGGTCTGTTGACATCGGTCTTCTTCTCATCTCCTACAACCATCAGGCTTTGCTTTGTTTCCCCCAAAGCTGTAGAGAAGTTCAAGTCCAGTCCTCGAGTGCTGCCATCCTGCAACGTTCAGATGCATCCTTGCTCCAACACACCTGAGTCAAATAAATGGCTTGTTACCAGGCCTGTTCAGAGATGACTGATTGCTGATGAGGGAATTCAGCCATTTGATCACGGTCCGTTGGAGTAAGTGTCCTAACTCATTGGTTTTTGGTCTTTAACCTTTAGGGAACAACCTTCTCTTGGTGTTCTCCAGATCCCTCATTCTATGCAACTGCAGGTCAAGACTTCCACAGCATGAGAGAAGAACCTTCTTAAAGAAGTGTCTCTACTTTTCTGGAGCTTAAGGAGTTGATTTTGGAAGCACGACACGAACATGTTGTCAACAAACTCATGTTCCATGAAAGCCAGTGTCCATTGAGCAGAACAGGTTTTCGTCATGTCCTTGAAAACCTTCTGGCTGAGGCTTGGAACCCATTACTGCTCTATTTGAAATTCCTGGCTCTCAACTACGGCCCAGAGTTTGTTGACAAGACGTTCTTCAGTGTCTTTCAAGTCCTGAAGACAGCAAGACGTCTTAGACTGTCTGAGCCTCTACAAATCAACTTCTTCACAAAAAGCCATAATGTGCACTTTCTCTCCTCCTCAGGGGCCACATCCTTGGGAATGTCTGTTAGTTTCTCAGAGGAAATACTCAGATTTTCCATTCCACCCTTCATCACTCTCAGTTCTTGGATCATAGCGATGATCTGTTGCACCAGAGAACGAGATCGTACACTGGCCTTTAGTAGCTTAACGGGGTCATTCTTCTTCAAAGGAGACATGACCTCTGATATCACATGTTTTAAGAAAAACACGTTAAATATCTCGGTCGTCTCTGACTGGAAGTCCCCCTCGATGCCCAGGGCCTGAGCAAAGGCCTGAGAAACAATGTTTCCAATTACGACTTTAAGGTCTCCATAATTGTATTGGCAGAACTTAATTGTCCCCAAAACCGAGTCTGAAAAGTCCTGTGTTAAGAAGAACAACAGATATCCGGTCTCCTCTCTCGTGTTTCCTTGTGGACGTCCTGATGCCAAATCTTCCCAGATTTCTTCAGAAATTTGCCAAATAAAATCTTCAACTGCAGGAATAGCGTAGGTTTTGACCAGAAACTGGAATTCCAATCTCATAAGATCCGTGAAAGTCATCTTGTTTGCTCAAACTACAATATGTTTCCAGTGGGACTGACTTGAAATATGGTAGAATTTTACTAAAAGGAGTTCTATATATGCCGCCCACGTGTGATGCAACAATGTGACATCACAAACGCATCAGCACAGTGCAGCGCTATGATGTATTCGGCCTAGAAATGGAGTGTTCTGAGGATCAGTGCTACCTAGTCAGGTTATCCTACTGTAGCACATCTAGATAGTTAAGTCTGTTGGTCTGTGCTACCTTTCCAAAACCGCTACCTTCATGTTTACATGCCAAAGAGCTTAGCAGTTAGTGTCAATGTTAAATATAATAATCGGAAATCATTCTTTAAGTGACAGGACTTAAGCGGTGCTTAGCAGTGATGGCATTTAAAAAAATATGTGAATGACAAAAACTTTTCTAAAAGCACCAGAATATTTTTTTAAATACCTGCTTGTGTAAAAGCACTAAAATCCTTAACACAACTTGTATGCATTTAATCAGAATATCCTACTTGTTAGATATGTGTGGTTCGGTAAGACCCTGTATCAGAATATTCTACCTTTTTAAAAATTATTTAAAATACTGAGGTAGTGTGTCATAGCGCTGTAATATATTTCTAACCAACTGGTTTTTTGGGTCTGAGCAGCGAAGCGCTGTGAAGGCATATTGTATCTGAAGGAATTCTTCAGATTTTTATTTTCTGCCCAATATTGCATGTTTGGTGTCTAAACATATTCAAAAACTCACCAAACCTTGCTCAAAATTGTCCCCAGCATGAAATTAAATGATTTTAATGGAATCACAAGTGTGAAAACTGCTCTACAGCGACCCCTAGTGCGTGATTGGACAAACTGAACATCGTAGAGATCTGGTGGTTGATACGCCCCAAATTATGAAAAAAGTAACTTGGAGGTATGCCCTAAAATGTACAGGGAAGCAGCCATTTTAGCCTAAACACTTATGTTTGCACACTGAATGGATTCAGTTCAACATAATATTGATACTCCACATGCTATTGCTTACATGTTAGCTGAGCTTAGCATTGATGCTACGTCTTAGCCTTAGAACGCTGGGTTCCAACCTACGGAACCAGCAGCTCACACTTTTCATTTTCTGGTTATTTACTCATTTTTTTACTGAGCTTTTTCTATTTGCACACTTTGGAAGGCCTCGTTTAAATTTCTTCAGAAATGTTCTAGTTTATTTATTTATTTTTTATTATTATTATTATTATGGTTCAATAATACTTCATTTAATTAGAACTTATAGTTGAATCCACATATTTACATAATCTGCATAAAAAGACACTGTCTCTTCCCTCACTATAACATTATGTCATATTAGACATTTTCCTGATTTAGGTCAGTTAGAATTATCAAAATGATTTCTGTTTACTAAATGATAAAATAATGACATACAGAACTTTTCATTTAAAAGCTAACATGGATTTAATTATTGTGGGGGATCTGAGATTATGATGCTATGGCTTGTAATAAAAACAGTTTTCTATGGCTTAGAAGCATTTGGAATTAGTAGACTTTATCCTTTAGCCTCCTGGAAAGAAGAGCTGGAGCTAAGGATGAGATCTATTTTAGCAGTGGAACTGG
The DNA here is from genome assembly GCA_902982915.1 of Phalloptychus januarius. Classification (NCBI taxonomy): domain Eukaryota; kingdom Metazoa; phylum Chordata; class Actinopteri; order Cyprinodontiformes; family Poeciliidae; genus Phalloptychus; species Phalloptychus januarius. Next base: position 1,816,095 of record CADWAE010000470.1, on the reverse strand, counting down.
TCTGGAGAGGAAACAGGCAAGAATATGTGAACCTATCTTCACAGTTCTTTTTGTTTTTCTCAATCACTGTTGTTTACTGACACACAGATCTATGAAAACAAACATTTTATATTCTCAAGTGTACCACTCATAAACAATTGAATAAATAAATAAAAAAATAATTCAAATACATGCTCATGAAACTTAAAATCCAACATAAATCTCAGAGGTCATGTGAATTGCTCTGCATTGTCCTTCATGATGAAGGAACTTTGCATTTGAATTGCTACTCAAAGTACAAAGCTATGAGAAAAACTTTTGCAGCTGAAATTGTAGCACAAGGTGTTTCCACAAAGTATTAACGCAGATGGGCTGAACACTTTTGAAATATGGTTTAATGAACTGGATCCATTAAACCCTGAAAACATGCAAAAGCTCCAGGTTTTCACTGAGCACAGCTGCAGCACACTGAGTGTTATTCTGTTAGATCACTGAGTGTTTTGTCCACAACTTCTTTAATTCTTTATAATACACCTATATGCACAGAAATCATTTAAAAATGAGATTTTAAAATTTGTAAAAATGAAATGTTCTTTTGTATACTTAAAGATATAAGACAGAAAAAGCGTTTAGTTTTGTTTTGTTGAACATGTGTACATGTGAAGGTTAGCCACAAATCTGTTCTCAGCTGCTTTGACCTTGATCTGTTATAATCAGATTAATTGTGCAATCAAATTAGAAATTCCTCATGTAAACACCTCAATAAGACCAAACTGATATGATGCAGATTAATATGAATAAATTAGGAATGGTGGGATAAACCTTTTCATAAGCTTGTAAACAAAATGGAGACACATGTAGAATATTTGTAGTTTCATACTTATTTCTAAAGATACATGTGGTTCTGCTACAAGCATTTCAAACTTTTAAGGATGAATAGCGAGCATGGCAAATTTTGGACCGGATCCAGATATGTCAGCAGATAGACTAAACCAGTGGGGGAAAAAAACCTTTCCTATTCCTGCTGGAGAACATTAACAACTTTGGCTTCATCTAGTTTAAAATGTGGACCAGCCTCTGCCAGAGCTCAGCGCCTCCCTGCTTAACAGCAGTAGGGCAGCCATGATCGATCATTTTTATATTCTGTATTCGCAACCTGTTTGAAAAGTTCCTGTAAAACTAGATGCTTATATAAACTGTAGCACAGGAACTTCTTCTTCTCACTGACTGACATTAAACCAGATAAATCTTCTCCTGTTTTCAGTCATTTAGAGAATGATTTTACTGCCTCAGTGACAAAATATTATTTTTTTTACTTTTTTACTTTTTCTAAATTTAGGCAATATTAAACTAATTCTCACAGGTCTTTTAAGAGCCACAATTGCACCATGTATAGAACACATATAGAGTTCAGCCCCCCCTCCTCAGAATTAGATGATATAGTTTGGTATTTAAATGAGTGTGTTTGACGTGCGTCTGGGAGGCTGCGTCCCGCCTCTGAGCCCACAGATGCTTTCTTTCCTGAGCTTTACTCTCCAAGCTGAGCTGTGACTCCCCTGAATGGCATGTTCCTTACATCATTTAAAAACAATATTTGACTAGCTGCAGTCCCCAAACTCTCTCTGGTGGGTTTTTTTAGAAAGCCAAAAACAGCTGCAATTTAAGAGCTTGAGAGGAGCCAGAGCTCTTCCCGCTGCTGCCCTCCTCCCTCCTCTTTCCTTTCTCCACACGGCTTTTCGCTTTTATCCTCCTGCTAACTTTTCATGTCTGGAGCACAGCAATCCCTCGGGTTTTAGGTCTGGTGTGGTTTTTCTGCTGAACGTGACATAAAAAATCCTGAACTTTAAATTTTGCTCTCTCTCTCTTTCCAAGAGTGTGTTTAATGTGAGGATTTAAGACTCTGGATGGAAACAGTCTCTCCTGGATGGGAAAAGAAAGGAAACGTAGATGGCAAAGCTTAAAAAAAAGCACAGAGAGCTCAGAGAGGGAACGAGGGAAAAAGACTCAAAGACGGAATAAAAGTCTGCCAGAAATCTGAGACTAATCAATCCATGACCGCTTTCCCTAAATCCATGTCCTGTGCAGTCCATTTACAGCTATATGAACTTTACTGCAGCTTTAGTAAATGTGCAATAACTTCTAACATTGTGTTTGTCTGTTTCTGTGATTTAACACAATTTCATAGGCAGTAAAATGACCTGTATTTCCATGAGAAGCTGAAGCAACAGACGCTTCAAACATTCATTCAGAAATAAAGACAAAAATAGATTAAAACAAACAAAAAACATTTTTCACCATTTAAACTGTAGAGTGAACTTGAAGTTCACAAGAACAAGTTCACTTGATAATAATTTCATTGCCAGAAACTAACGTTTGCATTTTTTTAATATAAATTCAGTTTTTAATCAGTTTGATCCCACAGGCCTGAGCGGTCTGTGGGGTTAAAATAACAACGATACATCTTTAATGTATTTTGTAACTCAGTGTAAAACACTAGAACTAGCAAGTAACATGTTAATAAATGTAAAAATCTGACCCTATCAACAGGTCTTTGTGTCTTGGTCTCCACTGATTTTGGTGTTTTAAGTATTTCCTGCTATTTATGCTCATTCAGTTTCACCTAACCTGGTAAAAACCAGCTCAGAGGTTCTGGACTCTCGGCTGATGAGAAAAGATCGCTTTGTGGAGGCGTGGCCTGTGTTGAGTTTTTAAATTTTACCCAGTCACTAACGTTTGTCCATGACAAATGCAATGTGCCAGTTCAATGCCATGAAGCTTACTGCAAACTGTCTGTCCTGTAAACAACAAGAAGAGCTGATCTGAACTTGTCGGCTCTTGAAGTCAAGTCAATATTTGGACAATTTTGACGAATACTGACTAACCAGCTTCCTTCACTTCTTCAATTATAATTCTACTACAATTCTAAGACAAAGCAGAAAATCAACATTCACAACTTCTCCTTCTCCAAGTGAAGGGGAGAAAGTCCAGACTGCCTAAAACAAGATTTTTTTTGAGTGGAATACCAGAGGAAGGCTATGGCCTTATTCATTTACCCTCTTGGTTTGTTCTTGTGCTCTCTTCATTGTGCATTAGGAGTTAGCTCTCTTAAATCCATCTTTCTTTGGTTTACAGTTTCTTTGGGTCTTGGTGTGTTACTGGTCTTTCTCCTTTGGTTTTCATGCTTACATGCTCCGCAGCTGTTCCTTATCACCTCTGATTGCTTCATCTTGTTCATTTTTCTTGTGTCACCATTGCCTCAGTTCATAAGACCAAATGGTCTTCTTGTTTTTTGCTGGATTTTTCAGTTGATGCATTCCATCAGTTGCTCTCTCTGAGGTGATGTGTAAACGTCCTCCCAAACGTTAACATGATAGAAGCAGCAGAAAGATTCACGAAAATATTCTGGAGTCTAGCAAAAAAAAAAATCAAATGGTTAGGAAAACAAAGAAGAAATAAAAAAATAAAAAAACAAAGAAAATGTTGTTGAAAATTGGTTCATTCTGAGAAATGATCTAATGCTCTTCCTCTGTCTGCTTTAAAGTCTCAGCTCATTTGAAAAGCAATAAAGATGTTCTTATTCATGCTTTTCCTTATGATCTTATTTTGTTTTTTAATTACTGGTGGCTCTTAACTTGATCTTTGTCTTTCATTCGCATTGTAATATTTCTGCTCTCTTTGTGAAGAGCTTCCTCCCCGTCCTTCCTTACTCACCATGTCATAAACATGATATCTCTGTCACTGTGGGCATCCCTCACCTAACTTTAACTGAAAAACTGATTTTTTTCCCCTGCAAGGGAAATTATGTGAAATTAACAAGTCATAACAAACCATGATGTTTAGATGGATTGTTATGAAGGACAAGTCACATGTATGAACATATTTCAGCTCCCAAACAGCTGGATGGAGGTGGAGCTTCATTGGGGCTGCTAGGTTTATTTTTACAGAAAGATTTGCATATATCTGCCTTAGAAGTATTCACTTTGAATGAACCAATAGGCGAGCTCTTAGTAATTCATGTGTTTGAGGAAATATGCAGAAAAAACTTTGGACTTGAAACAGGCTGATATCTGTCTCTGTTTAGACAGTGGTGTGATGGATGGGGGGCATTCTGAGGCTGAGTGGTGCCATGAGAGAGAAACACACGCGCACACATCCCCCCCCCCCCCACACACACACACACACACACACAAGAGTATAAAGGATCTTATTGTTCTAAGTTCTCTCAAAATGCTGGGGGTGGAGCAGAGAAGGTATTACGTTGCAAACCATGTGAAGCGCTCTATTTTCGTTTCAGGCTGGGTGGAAGTTTGTAAGGGAGCGAAAAGAAGAAAAACCGAAGGAAAAACAGGGAAGAGGAATTGGAAACAAACTGAGGTTTAGAAAAGAAAATGTATCCAGTAAAATTGGCTTCTACTCCATCTACACACACACAAACATGAAAATGCCTCTTTTTCTGTGTTTTTAAAGACATGGCATAAAGTTTCCACCACCATAAACAGTTTGACATAAACTCCAACTCAGGTAACCCAAACTAACAACCACAGCAAAGAAACCCTTCTGAGCTCCTTGTGGTCTATGTGAGCATGTTATGCTCAGCTCACATTGAAACTCCTCTGGGACTCCCACAGCCAAATGACTAACAGGCAGTGGATAACCAGGCAGCCATTACACTGGTGGACAAAATTCACAGCAGTTCAGCTGTGACAAAAACAACAATCTCAAGTGACAGCAACATCAAGACAGGAAACAGAAATAGGATGTTCTTCAAGAGGGAATACAGAAGATGTGAAACATGGTGCTAGTGGTCACCTGAGATCAGTTTCAGCAGAAGTAACCTGGCTTTAAAGGCAGAGCTCAATACGCACCTTATCCCAAATCCATACATGGCGTGACGATTCATGGCTGATAATGTGTCAGAGGGGAACCAAACACATCATCAGCTTCAAGAACAATACTTCAACACAATTTACAGAAAAGGACAGGAAGTACTCAAGTATTTCCTGCACAGAAGCTTTTGGCTTTCTAACCTATGAAATTGCAGATGCAGAAGGGAGATGGGAACTACATAACCTCAGTGCACCGATCGTAGCAGACACAGTCTTCCATCAGGAGTGTAAACATTCTACTGCGTTCAAGTCAACGCTTTATGTTTGATACAGAAAATGCAGCTTACAGAAAGAAAGCATACAGAACAGCAGAGCAGTCTTTATCCCCCGACTCCCCACATGTATGGACCACATAATGATGTCATCAGGGATTTGCCTTTTCACATGCTGCATGCATTCATGCTGAGCTGCTCCCACATCTTCTGCCAAGCAGGCTGTCAGAGATAGTTAGCATTCATGATATGAATCCTTGTTCCGTTGTGGAGTTTCATTCTGAACACTTCATGCACTACAAGTTCAAAGAGATGTAAATATGATCCACCCCAGTTGGTAGACATTATTTCGCATTTGACCCCTAAGTGGGAATCTAATTCACTTGCGCTCACATTTATGTTTTGGTTTATTTGCATTAGAATATTTAAAACTCACAACAACATGCATCATACCCTTTGGAGAGGATCTGAGCAATGCTCCGAACCCCAAACCTTGGAGGTTTCTGTCCATGGAGGGCAAGTTTGAAGTTTGTCTTCGGTTTCTAAACATCTTCCTGCAACCAGCAAGATTTCTGACTGTCTTCATGTTCTACTTCGCTACAACACTGCAACTATCTCCTTTGACTTCAAATAAGAGATTCTCATCACAGTGGAAGATGCATAACACGAGGCAGAGGAGAACCTGAACAATCCATGCCTGATAGGCAGACTATAAGAAACTTCCTTCAAGAACTCAGGCTGTTTATGCTTACCACACATTGTTTATAAGTAGCTGTGCTTCACACTACAACCACATCCCAGGTTGGTTCTGGGATGTGGTATGAAACCTGTTTCAGCCACATTGATCCAAAAAGCACTTCAACCTTCAGGGTGTGAAGGGATGGATGTAGAGGGGCTTCCTGTGCTCAGTATCTCAGCCAAAAGACTCAAAGATGTGGTCCTAAACTCAGGAGATGCTGACTGAAGCAGTAGCATTTAGAAGCTGGTTTCATCCAGGTGAAGAACTTCAGTCAAGATTAGAACCTCAAAGCTTTGACCTAGATCCTCACCAGAACATCGCCGCAAATGTCTTATTTCCTGTTGTATTCTATTCTATTCACATTCTTTCAATAATCATAGAACTATCGCTGCTCTTCTAAAGCCTAATGAAAGCTTTGTTTTTTCCATTAGGTCTAACTGGTTCTGCCGAGTCTAACCCTGACCAGCTTCGGCTCCATTTTTAGATCTTGAGCAGTTTCTCCTTGTTTTTCCCTAAACTGGGCCAAGAAACAGCAGACTACCTTCATTGATTGGGTTAAGTTTGTATCATAGATATGTTACACTTTAGGCTGTTTGTCTTTACAACAACATGAAATGTCTGGATTAATTTGAACCAGCCATCCTTCTGTCAAGAAATGGCTTTGCCAGAACCTCTTTTAAGGCTTTGATCTTAGCTAATAATCATTTTAGTAACACATTCATCTGGATCACAACTCATCAAAGCCCCAACCCTGAGGTTCTCCATCGCTGAGTGTTGCTGTAAACAGCTCGCCCACCTTCCCACGTTCCTGCCCATATTCACGCCAACATGGGGAGGAACAGTGGAGATGCTCCTAACTTAGCTAAAACTGAACTGTGATTTATTGAGCATTTTATTCACATTTTATCCCTCAATGCTTTGTACTTTTCCTTAGTGCAGCTGTATTGTTTTTGTTTTCTAACCTGCACATTATGTTTGTTCTTTCACATTTTTAGAACCTATAGACTGGGAACACAAAACAAATTTGGTCATCCTCCATATCAGTGGTTCTCGATCCTTTTCCTCTGGGCCCACTGTTGTGTTTCCGTTGCAGCGTACCTGATTCAGATTGCATTAGCTGGTCTTCATGCCATCCAGTGCTGGAGAAGTCAGTTAATCGCTCATTTTCTTAGGTCAGGTGTGTGGCAGCAGGGAAGCACCTTAAACATGGCAGCAGCTCCGAGAGCTTCTGTTCTACATTGAAGAACTTTAAAAGTGATTTAAAAACCTTTCCATAGTTTCCAACTAAAACTTAATTTAGTGGTGCCAGTGGCTATACAGTTCATGTGGGGTAGCAAATCAACAAATGTTTTTCTAAGCTAAAATTCCAGCTTCTCTTGTTTTGTGTGTTCCATCTAGTCTCCGGTGTTACCTCAGGAGCTTTTCTTCTCTAAGATGGCTTCAGTAGAACCGTACAGGGGAACGTCAGGGTGCCCCGCAGTGAGCCATTTGTTACGATCTAGCCAGCTAGCTCTGGGTCTGCCCTGAGGCCGCTGCCATTGGAACAGCTTTAAAACAACATCCCTGGCAGATGTCTGGAAAACATCCTTATCAAATGCTTACAGAACCTTCACTGACTTCTGAGTTTTTGTTGGATAAAACGTATATTTACACTATGCTAAATTTGCCATACATGTGAAATAATTAAGCATATTCAGAGTTAAAATACATGTTGAAACTCTGGCTGAAGAATAAGTGATAGAATGCATGAATGTATGCACTACCTTACCAGCATTGATGTCTATGAATATTAAGATAAATATTTATTAATATTTTGTTGGTGTGTCCTTATTAATTTAGTTCTGAGTGCAAGTGGAACCGTATGTTTTCTGCACTTGTTCTCTTTAAGTAATACATTATCTAATATTTCAATGTATTTTGAAACTTTTATCTTCTTTATAACTGGGCCAAACCAGCATTCTACCACAGCAAACAGACCATTGAATGACTTTGTGTGAGTCAACCAATCAAAAAATAATAAGAAATTGTAATGAATATACACTCCATCTTCCTTATTTTTGTGTCTTTCCGATGCTGCAGTTTGACCCAAGGACTCCAGCCAAACTGTCAAGTGGCTTTACCATGCGCTGGAGTGGGAGGGAGGCATCAAGGAGAGAGACCCAAACCCAAAGCATGCGAACCTGCATTACCCCAACACACAATGTTTCCATGGTTCATATAGTACAAGGCTCAACCTCATGGACACTGTACTTCCATGGACAATAAACTGTTGTTCTGTCTGTCAAAATTGAGCCAAATATGTTACAAATATGTTAAGACCCCATCTCCCTTGATAGAAAGAAATTAAACATTTTAGCGAGAGCCATGGTGACGCTTTCAGACCTCCAACATTGAACTGCGTGCTCTCAATGGCCTTATCTGGTTTGCATACTCTTTGGAAAGGCACATGGCATCAACCTGTTGGTATTTGGCATCTTCTTTCCTGTTGCTCAGGGACAAGATGCTGGCTGTCTTGACCAATGACTGTTTTTCTTTTTCATCGCTTTTAAGTTTGTGTTCACACATTTTTGTAAATATGGTAATGCAAGATCATTTTGAACAACATAACACACATTGTTTCTTTCCACTTTCTCAAAGTATAAAGTGACAGCGGTATGCCCCCAATGACTTGTTGCAGTTACAACTGATTCAGATGCAACTGCAGCTGCAGTGAAGGGGACACCTATAAATGATGCACTCATGTTAGCAAAGTGTGTATCAAAAGTGATTTTGACAAAGTTACATTTTAAGGAAGTTGTTTGTGTGTATCTGAGAGGTTTTATATTTCAGAAAAGCCTTGCTGTTAAAAGCATTCAACATGTATGGTTGATGGTTTCAATATTAGCTCTCAAAGATTTCAAGTTTGATAAAGTCAGTGGTTTGATCAGGACTTGTTCAGTGTACATATTCAGAGTGTATGCGTCCTTATCGTTGTGGTGATCCACTTCCTGCAGGTTCTGCTCTGGGTTTGACCATAAGGGGTCTCTACAGAGTCTGGAGGCAACTGAAAACTGGACAGGGGGAGCAGAAAGCAGGAGACAGACGGAAACCCACCGCAAGGCTCCAGATGAAACTGATTCCCCCAAGAGGAAAAGTGTGGGAGGAGTGTGTGTGTTTGTGTACGTCGTGTGTGCGCGCGGGGTGTGTGTGTGTAGGTGTGCAGCTCATATGTGGGTTCATGGTAAGGTGTTTTCTTCAGACTATGATGTGGTTCATTTTTATCTGCATGCATTGTGTGTGTGCTTTCATGGTTTTGTTGGCATTGTGGTGAAATATGTTTGCCCACATATGGGTGTGTAGTTAGTAATGTGCATGTCTGTAGTCTGACGTTCAAAATTCCCTTCACACACACACTCTCTCTATCTCTCTGTCTTTCTCTCTCTCTTTTATTCTCTCTCTTTCACACACGCACACACCTACACACACACACGTGCGCGCACGCATATATGTGGACATAAAAAAACACATTGTGGCCAAACTGGGGCTCTTAGCGAGGCCAGTATTCACTGCCAGGAGAGGGAGTCTGGTGCAGAGAAACACAGGGAGTAACAGAATGAGACAGTTTGAACAGTTTGAATCTGTAAGGAGTGTTATACTAAGGGTGATGGCAGAGAGGCCTTTCAACCTTAAATGAAGCCCTCAACAAACATAAATTCTTAAAATATCAAACAACATACACATGTGTATGTGTGTGTGTGTGAAGGGAATTTTGACAGTCAGACTACAGACATGGATCACTGCCACTGTTAGCTGCAGTACCAGTAAAGATACTTTCCATCAATATGTAGAAAAATGTAAATATGTTTTGTCATGCCATTTTTCTAAATTAAAATTCAAATAAAATTTTTGTCCTTGCACATATCCTTGCAAGGTTTGTCAACATATCTGAGATTTTATTTAATTATTAAATAAAAGAATTAACTGTAAAATAATAATTTACTGCAGTTAAGGAATAAGTATTCAGATGTTTTGTTGTGTGTAAGTCTTAAGTGAAAATAAGCAGGACATTAAATTATCAAAAGGGGAATTCCAGGTGCCTCAGAGCAGCGAGTCTCCATAGTGACGGGGCGTTGACTTCGAGAATAATCAGAAAGTCTTATTCTTTACAAATTAATGCATAAATAATCATTCTAACAGTCACTGAGATTCTTCACTTCCTACAGTTAATACATGTATCATGAGGACACATGTCCTCCTAATGGCAGATTTGACATTAGGATAATTTAACGTGGATGTGGATCAGTATGAAGAATAAGACCAGATTTTACAATTAGATAGTTCAAGGAATATTCAATATATTTTAGATTCAAGCTTAACAGTGACTAACATATTGTTAGTCACTTAAAGTCATTTGCAGTGATGAGACATAAAACTGATAGATTAACAGGGACAATTATCTCTAGGCCCTTTTAGACAAAGGTTAGTTTGTAGAAACAGTTCATGGTTATACAGGTTACGGTTTTGTCTTATAAAATATGTATAATCATAAGAAGATGTAAACATGGAAAAGTGATAATGATGGAAAGTTCATCTAAGCTGTATGATTATGACATTGATAAGTTAAAATTGTAAACAATCAGATGACTTTTGATATTGAATGCTACAAATATCAATAATGAAGAAATACTGAACTACAATATCAATAATTTTGATAATTTAATTTTGAAGTAATGTTTTGACTTCAGATGGTAAAATGAAAGCAGAAGGAAATCCTGTCGGACAGTTTTCTTATATCTGCCAGAGAACATTTACTATCCAGGAAGCTTCCAGCTGGAGCCACACTGGGATGGTCTGAAGACAACATGGTGAATATTGTGAAATGGCCTAACCAGTGCAGACCTTTTTTTTTGCTTTTATGAATATAATTATTGTATAACTATTAACTCAAATGAATAGAAACAGCTTGAAAACATATTATGGAGAATACCCTTCAAGTTCGAAAGTTGTCAGCATGGATAATATCTGATCAACATATTTGTGATTCCTCTGCTCATTTTTCCTGACTCATCTCATCCCAGGGAGACAGGAGAAAGTAGTGAGAAAGTCTGCATTTTTTTTCCTTTTACAGAGTAGCAAAAGTAGGGTAATTTGCAAATAAACTAATCATCAGTTTTCATCCTAAAAACACTACTTTCATCTTTTCACATTTTTGATTGCTGCCTGTTTTTCACAACACTCAGTACTTTTGTGTGTTGGTATGATTCTGTGTAATTTCTCCAAATTCAGATGATCGAGAGAGCAAAACAAACTTGTGAAAACCCAAGTGTATCTTTAAACTGGGGGAAAGTTAATTAGCTTCTAAAAAGACGGGAAAATTGCTCGCTTTGAAAATTTTAAAAGGGCCTTTGCTCCAACTCCTTGATGATGCAGAGAGATGCTCTCTGATTGGTTATCTGCTCAGATAATGAGTGATCTCCCCTAAGGTAGCTCCATGGTGTTGTGTGAGCTCCCTCAGGAACCTTTCACATGGCTATGCTAATGGGTTTTGGAAGTACAGTAAGACTAAATATTGCGTGTCAATCACACACTAATGGAAACAAGCTAATTCTGGAGAACTCCGACAGCTCTTCTGCTCTATATGTTTTAATTGTTCAACTCAATTCAGTTCTGCAGTTTATTTATACTGCATTTACACAACAAATATCATTTCGACACAAGCAAGACCAACAGATCCAATTTACATCCAGTTTGAACCAAATTCAACTCAAGTCGATGCATGCTGTAATTAACAAATCAGCTGTTCAGATGCAAACATACTTTACCCAAAACATTCTAAACTCCCCCACTATAGAGTATAGAACTCATGCAATAGTCCAAACACCAGGAAAAAGGCCTCCAGACATAAATCCTCCTGATTTAAATCCTCCTGTGAGGTTTTGATCTCAGAAACAACGCTGAGCCCAAAATAACTCAGTTTTGGTAAATACCAAAACAAGAAAATATTACACCAGGCCTGGTGCAGAGTGTGGGTCTGGTTGTTGGTCTGTGGTGATGAATTCCAAAGGAATCCTCAACCTCGTTCTCAAAAAACTTCCTCATAACCCCAAAAACAACGTCTTCAGGGAACCTCTGGAGCGTCACCAGAGGGAAGTGCCTCTCCCTGCTCACTCCCCCCTTTAGGTCTGGAACCCTGAGCCTTTTCAGACTAGTTCAGACTGGTATGTGCTCCAGATCCCAGTGGACTATTTTTTACATGGAAATAGTTTAGCTAATATATTCTTGCATATGCAGTAATAAATGATCATTTTTTTTGTTGATTTTCAGTAGATTGTCTTCCCCACATCTATGCATCAACTTACCATCATGTGATTGGCTGATTTATTATTTCTGGTAGTGAACAACTATACTGGTGTACCTAATAAAGTGGCTGGTGAGAGTATTCGATCCGACTAAATGCAGCTCAGTTTGATCATTAATCCTACTTAATGTAGTTCTGTCAAAATCAGTTGATCACTCAGTTTATTCCCAACTGACAGTTCCAGCATCTTCTCTGTCTTTGCCTCATGTCTATCCTCTTCCCTTTAATATTAATTAAGGGTGGAGGCTCACTGCAGGAGGCTGCACCACCCACCAAGGGCTCCTAGAAAGGAAGCAAAATGGAGGAGAAGATTAAATCATTCCTGGTACAAAAGCATCTGTGCATAAGTGTGCCTTAAGGGTGAATGACAAGGTGAGAAAGTGTGACTTAGCACTTAGCTATGTGTGAGTTTGCCCTCAGCGGGGTGGTAGTGAGTGTGGGGAGGTCAGCTCAGGGGTTAAAGGTTACCTGTGGCTTCACAAAAGACACTGATTCCTCCACAAAAAGTAATGTGCCTGTGAGTGGGGGCTGGGAGGAAATCAATTATTACTGCAGGCGCTGGCCTGGCCTCCAACAATGACAGATCAGCATCTGTACGTCCTGACACTCTGACATTTATCCCTCCGTGGAGGGTGGGGGCAAGTGCAGCAGAAGGACAGGGGAGATTGGTAGACATCTGTAGATATGCAACAGCATGTTACTGCTGCAAACCGCGCCGGCTGTCAGGCATCAGCAGATCATCCGACTCCGGCTGCCGTCCATCTGCATATCACTGCAGCCTTTCAATGGGCAGGGTAAGCCTGGCCAGTCAGAGGTGGGGAGTGACGAACCAGCAGACAAACAGGTGCAAAGAGCTTTCCTTCTGTTTGTTTTTAAACAGCTCTTCATAACTAAAGGCATCACATGTCCTGATTACTATAGAGATCATAAAACAGCAACATTCACAAAGCTTCCACGGTTTACTCAGGAAAATAAACTCTTGGTTTGCAATCCTGAAACCAACAAAAAATGTTTGTTTTTTTTACTTTATGAATACAATGAATTATGTGAATTGTGACAGACATAGGAAGTTATAACGGGGTTAACATTTATGATAAAGTCCAAGACGATAAACTCCAGCACCAGGTTTTGCAAAACAGGGAGCATGGGACTGAGTTTGCAATAAAGTGGAATTAGTTTGAGAAGCTGAGGGTCGTCCTTCACTGCTGACCTGGTTTATTGTTAACCGGGCTGCCATGCAGAAATTCGCCCGCAACAGATGTCACCTAAAAAGGCTCTGCATCAGATGACGACCCCCAGCGTGTCCAGTTAGGCTGCTGGGATCAATGAGTGGACCTGAGGAAAACATGATCAGCTGACAAGACATTTTTACACAGACTAAAAATAATAACAGAAAGAGATTCATTAAAAAATGTTACCTAATGTTCAAACTACTGAGGAAGTTTGTTTTCCTATTATTGCCAAAATGCATCATCAGTTTTATTATTGAAGATTTTTAACAGAACATTTCATCTAAATTAATCATGAAAATCTTTAAGTGTTGTATACAGACTTACTGGTCAGCTGAACATGCAAGATTTGAAATATTACTTCACAAAGGCCATAAAAAAATATTGTTGTGTAACTGTTGTAATCAGGCAATATCCAGGCTATGGCTGGAGATTATCACATAAGTTTTTCACAACACAAATTCAAATTAATAACGCAATTTATGAGACAAGATTTGTTTCAATAAATGGACAATAGTGTTTAGGAGTTTAAATATCAGATTACATCACAGTTTACAATCTCTGCTTTAGTCAGTGAAACACTGAGAGATGTTGGCCCCACAGCGTGCCTGACATGTCCTGTCTGGCTTATTGATTCTTAAAATCTAACTTGTATATGGTTATTCTCATTACTTATTGCACAATAAAATATTGTAATTGTTTGCCTGACACCATTTGGTTGATAAGTGATGGCACCAGTGCCACCCAGTGTAGCATGCCAGTTTCTGGCCAGTCATAGCTGTCGTGGAAAAAAATGACTTTAGCAAGAGTCTAGATGAGAAGAAATAAGAAATTTATTAAAAACCTTGCAAGGTGAGAGCAGAAATACAGAGTCACAGGAGTCTGTCAAGTCTGCTCTGACCAACAGTGGATCTGGCTTCCTTTTATAGGTTCTGGTCAGAGAAGAGAGACTTGATTGGACAATAGGTGTGAATCGCTGATCGTTATGTACCAAGGATTCTGTGGAGCCCAATACAGATCGTCTGGCCATTTGCCTATTGTTAGGGAAAGAGGGTTGTTAAAAGGCAGCCGCACCGTCTCTGTGCTGGGGAAGGAACACCTAGATGGTAACCCTGCTGTTATATGGCCCTGTAGAAGTCTATAGGAGAGCAGCTAATCCAATATCCTGATAAGACCATGCAGACACAATGTAAAGCACAAAAGGGGTGAGGAGCACATTATAAAATTTTCCATTACAATAGCATGTAAATAACAGCTCATAGCAAACTGGATTGTTTCCTTTGAGTGCTGAACTTAGTGTCATGCTCGTTTTGTTGGCAAGATTTAGCTGCAATTAAATCAGTCTATGGAATGCATTGTATTAATGAGCAGATCTTCATGGCTTCAGGTCAATGTTCCTATTATGCCCAAACCCATTTATATTGTTTTAATTGTACACTAAACAATGTTTAGTGCAAACATTGAGGAGTAGCCTCCAAGCAGTTACTCAAAAAGCCTCTGTAGCTTCTTTAGCAGACCGAAGAGGAACACAGTGAGGAAGAGTAGATTAGAACTGAAGCAACGTGGATACCTGCCTTTAGGCAAGACTAATTTTGTCATGACTTATCCCTGGGACTCTCTTTTGTAAATCAACGCTAGGAAGGTAATTAGAAAGCTCTTTCATTACCTCCAGCACAGGTCCCTCCTTCACCAGTTGAACCCCGGAGAGAATCCTTCCTGGGAGCATTAGTTGTTTTTGAGCCTTAAGTTTTCATGAACAAAGCCACTGAGCATCAATGGGGTGAAAAAAGCAGAATAGTGAGAAGATGTGAGCAGAAAAGGAGCCTCACTGCACCGAGCCAGATCATTAGGTGTTCTCTTATTTCTCTTATAGTTTTTTTTATCCTCCCTACAGCTCAGATTCTAATTAATAGTCAATTAGGCTCACTATTAACATGCATGCAAAGATTTTAAGGAAACTTGTGTGTGTTTGACCTTTTAGTTTGTTCTAATGCAAATATCTCCCCCCCCCCGCCTGCCCACCCTGATGAGCTGGGAGTCCGGTTCACAGAGCAGCTCGGCTCTGAAGCTTTCCCTCCTGATCACACAGGTACAGGTAGTCACAACGCCGGCTCTGGCCCACATTTTAACCATGTGACTTCACACAAAATATCCACACACACACAGCGAGGGCTTGAGTGTGCTGTGCCCTGCGGCTGTCTGTACACCTCCCTTGGTAACGTGGAATGGTTCTGTCTGGAGAACATGAACATGGTTGATGCCAGGAGACTCTTTAGCTGTCAGAAAATCTTGTTTACTTTTCATTTTTACACTGCGCCACAACCCCACTCCGGGGCTTTCTTATCTCTCTTACACTCTAAAAACTTGTTCTGCCTGCACTTTTGCTTCTTCTCTGTCTATTTCTTTCTTTCATGCTGGTGGTTCTGAAAGCCAGCTCAACAAATACAGTACAGTGTACAGTGTTAGGCCAACTCTGCTATGTTTTAGCTATAAATGGCTTGCATGTGTGTTTGCATGAGCTGATGGTGTTTGATTCAGCAGATTTCTTTCAAATAACCAGACCGGGCTGAGTTTGATGACAACCCTCTCACTAACGGAGTCAAAACAAGACTGTAATAACAAACTGCTTTTTTAGCTATGGTAATAATAACCTCAAAATTCTGCATACTTCTGTTAAAGTTTTGTGTGATGATAAGACCATGAAAAATCATGTTATCTACCTTTAGTTTGTTTATTTGCATGCTTTAGCCAAACTCACAGTTTGGCGAGTGATTCCACAAGATAATAGGACTCTCATTGTGTAAATGAGAATCCCATTATATCTTAATAAAACAGATACAAAAAAAGAATCACCAGGTTAAATATCAAACTTGAGATAATTTGAGAAAATATGTAACAAAAAAAAACAAAATGAAAACTGTTATTTTTATGAACGTAGATAATGCGTCTCTAACAGAGATAGACCTGAAGTTCCTGGATGATGGGCTTGAAGTGCAGATGAGAGGAAAGCTTTGCTTTCTGACGCTGCTACTGGGTCTCAGCAGACCAAACGACTTATAGGTCAAACAAGTGGCTGAAAAAGTAAGAACAAATCTCTGACAATCACTTGATTTTCTGTACCGTACTGTAATTGGGTTAAAAAAAACAACCAGGATTCAAAGAAAAAACCCTGAAAGCACTTTAGATCTTCCTTAACTAATATGTTTCACAAACAAAGAATCACAAGGAACCCGGGTCTGCTGCTGGGGGAGGGGCAGGTCTGTCGTGAAGTCATTTTCTTCCCAGGATGGACCTGGAACATATTTCTCCAAAAACCTTGGGTGTTCCACTCATTAGGACTGTCCTGGTTACATCCCGCCTAATGAGTATACGCTTTAGGTTCTTCTCCATTTGGGCCTTTGTGATAAATACAACTGCTCTTTTCATCATGTGAACCTTTTAATTTCTGTCATAAAACGACATCCAGCAGTGATAACTAATGGAGCTGAATTGTCTGAATTAGGCATTTTCTGGAATAACAACTTACATGCTAGTTAAATTTTTGGATTGTTTTTGGATTATTGTTGGATTGCTGCTTTCTTTTTTTTTTTTTTACAAAAAAGCAACAACTTTCTTGTAAAAAATAAATTTTTACAATAAAATTTATATTACAAGATTTTCTTGTAAAGTAAATTTGGCATTTCTTTTACAATGTCAGATTGGTGAACTTTCCACCCAAAGTAAAAGTCAACAGATTAAAAAGGGCTGATAAAATAATTTCATTACAAAGCAGAAACCAAAGCAAGGCGGCAATTGAGTTGAAAGTCAAGCAACATTGGGATATTGTGCAGTCTGCTGCCAAAACTGATCCATGGACCTTCAAGAGCTTTCACTCAAACAGCCCTGAAATTAAGAACACGTGGCGCTTCAGTGAGAAAGATTCAACCCCCACACCAAAAATGAAAATAAAAGAGAGGCAGAAAGGATGGCGCCTGTTTCACAGATGCCAAGACAAACAGAAAAGAAGACGTTGGGTCTAGTGGGTTACTAGGGATGGTTAATCTTCATCCTAACGAATGAGCACTCCTGCAAATATGTCACCCATTGGCCCTACATGTGGTAAACATTCAAATGGAGTGACACAGGAGGCCTTTGTTTGCTGCCTTCCCCCCTCTGACAAATGGGTGACTACAGAGGAACTCCTAGACTGCTGCTCTGGTCTCTGCATTGTCCTGCCGCAATGCATTAGCAGCAATTCAGAGACGTTTCAAAAGAGAAGAAGAGGGAGACAGCATTGTGTCTGTGTGTCTAATGAGTTGTTACTTGACAAGTTAGTGAGTTAAACATGATTTTAAAGTGGCATGAAAGAAGTACCTCCATATATTCAACATTCATCTTATCTTGGTGAATCTTATCAAGCAAGAACTTAGGCTACATTTACAAGACCACTGCCTGGGAACTGCCGGTGTTTTTGGATGTTGATTGTGAAAAAGAATCCAGAGTCATATTTCATCACCAAGCTTAAATCCAGTGTAGTTCTCATGCCAGGCCACTGCATGATGCTGTGATGTCAGCATGCCATTGAATGTGAATGCTCTTTGAGCTTTAGCTTCCACCTCATTTAGAAAACAGCAACATGTCTCAGATGAACCAAGTCCTCAGGTAACACATTTAAATCCTTATGTAAAGTTGTATTAAACTGAACAGGTTCAGTAGCACACAGTACAATGCTATCCGCCATGTTTGTTGCTGTTATTGTATCTGCCTTTGCATGTGTAGAATAAACCCTGGGTCTTCACATGTGGGTTTTCATACCTGCAGAGTTAAAGGTCCCACAGTTCCACTCTGGGACCTGGCTTCAAAACGTGCCGGTGTCAGAAACTCCAATCATTGGAGATGTGTGAAGGAGTGGCTACTGTTGACTGAAGAGCTGCTCCATGTGAATGGAGCCTTAATGTGTTGCTTTTTGTATCCTGAAGCCCACTGCAACAACTCAGCAACTACTGGAAACAAGGCTTCACTTGTCACATTGAAACTTGTTATTTTCAGGAATACAACTACAGTTGACAATTCTGCCACAAGCCAGGAAAAAGGAAAGTTTTTACATTTACAATATTTATTACGGAAAACCCGAGTGACATCTCCTACTGAAGCATAAACACCACTTCAGCTTTACTTTAAGGAAACACAATTGTTGTGGATCTTTGGTTTGAGTCTTTTGAATGGTTGAACGCCTTATATTTTTACAAGTTACAATAATTTAGTATTTATTTTTTATTTTATTACATAAGAAGATGTTAATGAATCAAACAGTTAAAGTTAACAGGTGGTATGAGGGTTAGTCTACTTTATATCAATATGTTTAATGTTGAAACATCAACCAGTCAAAATACTTTGTCCTCCTCCACAACAATACTCCCAAAAGCTCTGAGTAAATGTAAAAGTGGTGTTTTTGTCTCACCTTTTCTCTGGGGCTTAACTTCAGAATTTTTTTGCTGATTTCTGTTCGCCCTCATGAAAACACACCTGTAGTTTGTGTTGGATAAACAATCAGAAATAGAAGGTTTGAAATATATCTTGCCTTAAGCAGAACCTAACTGACATGTGGTGGATACTACTTCAAGGCAAAAGATTAAAATGTAGGGTGTGGTTACATTTCTGATACAAAAGATTTGGAAGTTATTAGAAAAAAACAATAAACTGGAGCGTAATCTCTCTGTGCTAAGATATGAAAAGAGGGTGTAGACCAGGAGCAGCTATTGTGAAGCCTTCAAAACAGGTTATCAAGTAACAGGGTACCATATGGCAGGCGTGTGTCCCTCTGAGGAGAGGCCTTTTGCTCCATCCCAGCATGAATGCATGCGTAAAAGTGCCTGTGATCATCTGAAACAGGCCTACTCTGTTGGAGCAGGAAATTTAACACGACCACATGTCTTCCTAGGTGAGCTGGAGACGTCAGTTGGCTTTTGTGGCAGATACAAGCAGGCAGCCGAGTGCCAGCAGACAAATACCTATGTAGAGTTTGTCGGCACGGTTCATGTCAACCGGCTCCTTGCTCAGGATATCGATTAGATGCTCCTGATTTTTGAAGCTCATTAATATTTTATGTGTGAACCGACTTCATAAAGGAACTAATTTAATAATATAATAATATAACATTTTTAATGCACATTTTGAAGTATCACATTGGAAAAGATTGATGGAAATGTCAATATTTAAAATAATATAAATATTAGTTTTCACTTTTTCTAAAAAGAGTTGATCAGCTGAAGGGGATTATTACAGCTCTGGGTAACATCAGCATCTGACAAAATGACCCTTTGTGTAGCCTGGTGGATTTGCTTCAAACCAGCAAATGGAAACAGATAGTTCACATTTTCTTCTTTATTTTTCATTTTTGGCAAAAGTTTAAAAATGTCCTGGAAATCCATGTGACAATGGGAAGGAAACATAACTACTGCTTAGTTATTTTGTGAGAGTGCTCCTTCAGTGTAAACTGTGAATCCTGAGAGGGCATTTTTAAAAGTTAGAGAAAGCCAATACAGTAAATGGTGATGACAGACAGAAAATACTTCACAAGACAAGGGCCTTTTAGAAAGCTTTGGGCCCCATCAACAAGACAAGGGCCATTAGAAAGCTTTGGGCCCCATCAACAAGACACGGGCCTTCTTGAAAGTTCCCAGTGTGAATAGAGTTCAAGACTGCAGTCCGGGATGGGATAACAGAGAAGACGATCAGAGCTGATCAGAGGCAAAGAGGAGCAAACAAGCTTTTCTGCTGCTCTGAAAGATAAACAGTTACTACTACAGAGAACAGCTCAACATGGACATTCAAAAATGATGCAAACAGAGGTGTAGTTACAACTCACTGACTGCTAAGCTCACTTCTTTGTCTTGTATTAAAATTTTGAAGCTCAGCAGATTTTCACTGGGGACTCAGTTCAGTTCAGTCCAAACAAAAGCAGCTGAGACACATCAGTGTTGCATCTTCAACTCAACCCCTTTGCATAGCCTGGTGGCTCTTCTCATGCTAGCAGAGAAGAGCTTTATCATCAGTGAAAACTGTGTTCAGTGAAATCATGCACAAAACTCTCTGATATTAAGCAGAGTGTGTGTGTCTGCAAAGAATACAGTCTCCCAAAACGTATTATCCCTCTATAACCTGCTCTTATAACCTTCTACAATCCCAAGCCTCACTCTAGCTGGGTAATGTCTGATTTGGTTCAGCCAAGTCAGATATGTTTCCGCTGGCAGTTCTTCATGATGTGGGCATGAAAATGGGTAGGGATGTGGACGGGGCATGAGGACCTGCCATCAATACTCTGCTGTTTGTGCAGTCAGGATTATCAAAATTCCTTAATAAATGTGTTCATCGCGGGTTGCTCTGTCCTGTTGATGCTGCATTTGCTCTTCTGCCATAATTGGTAGAAACGTTTGAACTTCAAGGTTTGATCATAAAATCATCCATTTGCAGCTCACAATCTTCCCAACTGCTACGGTCTTTTCACACATTCCACAGGCCAATTAACAAATGCAGTGTGGTGCCAATCAAATCGCTTACAGGCCATTACCAGCCAGGTCCGGTTATACAACCCGGACCTGGCTGGGTTTGTGAGTTTGTTCCAAAGAATGTGGAGGAACCACAAGATTTGTAAATGGAGACAAATGTGACTGACTGGGAAAGAACCGGTTAAAGCCTCGACCATGGCAAAGAGGTTAGAGAGATATGTATTTAAAGTTAACATATTTAATATGAACTCAGAAAAATGTTCAGTATGTTAAAGTGACAGGACAGTTTCCTGATGGAGTTCCAACTGAAGACACTTCAGTTCAAGATGATGTGACCTCAGTCATCTTCATAACTTTGTATGTTTGTGTTTTTATTATGTGAAGCACTTTGAACTGCTTTAATGCTGAGATGTGCCACACAAATAAACTTGATTGTTCTTATAGTGTTGCCATCCAAACACTTTGCAAAATGCAAAAAGCAAGAAGGTGAAAGTCTGTTGGCTTTCCCTCCATGTCCAGCTCTGCGTCTTATATGCCATCAAAATAACAGCACAATTTAAATGATTAAAATTGCAGTAATAAAAAATAAAACATCCACTTGTTTTACTGAAAAATTTCCAAAATAATAAGGAAAAATATAAATCTTTTTTTTTGACTATCTTTCTTTAATTATTGGACTGGTCTACAAATAACGACAAAGAAAGACTTACATTAAATCATGTGTAATCATTTACAAGGAGATAATTTGTCTGGGAAATTTTACAATATTAAATGTGCAGAAAGATGATATTGGGGTGTGAGTATTTTTTTATAGAATATTTTCTTTCATGATCCATGATCCAGGATTGCCATGTGTGATCCAGGATTGCCATGTGTAATCCTGCTCCCTTTTTATTTTTTTCTTATAGGAAAAATGCATCTAATCTCAGGGATTTTCTGTTGCATTACTTTTTACGAACGAACTGAAAAGTATCTTTGATTTTATTTGTACACTTTTGTTCAGCACCGAATTGAAGTTTCATTTGCATCTACAGAGCTTTGTGTTCCTGTCTGTGCACCATATTAATAACTAAAAAGCTAAAAATGAAATCATTTGTAGAAGACAGATCTGGCATCACTGACAGTGCAAACCTGTCCAAACCAAAATGTGTTTGTGGAAATGTGCAAATGTACAGGCGTCTTAATGCTGACTTAGTAACTAAAGTCCATTTTTATACTAAAGCTATCACACTAGAGTTCTTAGATTTCTCAGTTGGAAAACAATGAAAAACCAGGTTGACAGTCAGAGAGAGGAAGAATTCAATTTGCAGCTTTGCATAGTTGCACATTTGTCACCTTACCTTCTGTATCCGTCTGTGTGTTGACTTTAAACTACCATCCTGCACTGTCCCACTTAGGCAAAGCAAAGCAATTTCCTTTTGCAAGAAATGCTAGACATCACTTCCTTTTGTGGAGTTTGACGCTCCAGGCTGGAGATGCAACACAAGCTAAACCTTGAAGGTTTTTGAAACACAATTACTCCTGAAAAATATTAAACATGACAAGCAGCAGAGGCATTCCTCCGAGGGCGAAGGGAAGCAGAGCTCTGAAGATTCCAATCAGACGGTGAAGAAATAGTCTTTATCATTTCTGAAAGAGAGTTCTCTGCTCGCCTTATTTATCTAAATATATATTTTTGGGCAATGGTAACCAGCTGTGGTCTGAGTGGGTAATGAGTTAGGAAAGCAGTAAGAAGCTGCAGAAGAGCTGGAACTCTGTGATTCTGTCTGTTCTAGGTCCAATACTTTCCTCCCAATAGGTTCTTCCAAACAGGTGGCATCAAGATTCTGGGTTGTTGGGTCTTGCATTTCCACAGTGTTTGCATTTTTTATCTCTTTCTTGTTTATTTGTGTTCACTCTTATTCTTTGTTTTTTTTTTTCAGTTTTTGTTCATCTTTCTGCTACTTTGATTTGTCTTTCCTTTGTTATCTATGCACTTATGTTTAGATTTTACTGACTTAGTTCATTCCTCCTGTTCTCTCTTTTCTGTTAGATTTATGTTCTGGCTGTTTCCTGGTTTGTGTTTACTCGTCCCCCCTTCCTCTCCTGCTCTCTCTCTCTCTCTCTCTTTCAACCTGCCTGTCTGCTCTCCTCTTTCTGTTGCTCTCCTCCCACTTCCTGCTTATAAGTTTAGATTTTGTTTCATTAAAATCTCATAATTATAACATCTGTATGTTGGGTCCAACTACAAATCTACATTATGACGAGTTGAACAATTGTCCTCCAGACATGAGACAGTGCATCATGAGGCTGACCTGAAACCAGGGAGAGGAGCAGAAACACTTTCACTGTCTGAAGTTTCCTCTGCGAATTTACACACACTGAAGCAACATTATTAGTGACCTCCAGTTGGTGCAACCAGGTGTCATCATGAGTGTGTGTATTTATCTTTATTCTTGGACAATGGAAGGGATGGATGAAGTTCTGCCTGTAGAAATGATGAAAAAGAGGACTGAATTTTTGAAAACCAAATTTCTCACTGTTGTAGTTCTGCAGGAACGTTCAGTATGACCCTCTGCTGCCTCTGTTTGGTTATTTCTGTCTAGCTGATGTAATGGTCAGCTGCTACCAGCTGATCATAGTGAAGAGCACCAGATCTTCCTCCATAGTTCTTATAAACGCTGGAGCAGAAGCACCGTGTCCGGCTCTTTTATTGAAACACTCCCCTTCTTCAGGGCTACAATAAAACACACCTTGCATTTCACAAACATGGGTGCACTTTATTTAAGAGTTTTAGTTGAGAAGATAATGCATTAATAAACTACAGTATATAAATATTTGTGATCCCATTGATAATCCAACTGGTTTACTGCATTTGTGCAACACTTTTAGACAGAGCTATTGAAGTTAACTTTGTGCAGCAAACTTTTCTTTACCAGAGAGAGAGCCTAGCTATTTGGTTTTTCCTAGCCAAGCTAGGAAAAACTAAATGTTTTCATTTTGCAAATAAAGTCATAATATTTTGAAAATGAAGTTGTACCACAATAAAGTTGTATTAGGCAAGAATAAACTGGAATTATTGTGCAAATAAAATAATATTAGGAGAATAAGATCATATACAGTATTAGGAGATTTTATGAAAATTTTTCCAAAAAAATATTTAAAAAATAAAATGAGGAATACAGAGCATTTTGTGAAGTTATACTGTGGTATCAGTTTTACAAATAAGGAAATACTTCACACTACAGAATGTACCTTTTACAAAAGTATGTTTTCTTACATATTTGTTCAAACTATCACCGTGTCAGGACAATATAAAATTAGGCAGATGGTCAGAGAAAAAATTATCTCCCTCACTTTCCTGAGCTGATATTGTCCGGTGAAGAAATGCACCACTATTGGTCAAGAACAACCAATGAGAGCCAGGGGAAGCAGCGTCAATCACACTTCAGTAAGTGCTGCTAAATGTTGGAGAAACTGCTTATCGTTTCAGAAAAACCTTTCATCCACCATCATCTTCTTCAGGGAGTGAGCAGCGCGTGCATGAGAAAAATTGACAGCGCTAAGGCCCTCCTCCTGGGTCTGATTGATCTTTTAACACATCGGCATCAAATTATTATCAGTCAAAGTCACTAAGACCTTCAGACAATTGTGCAATTGTGAGAAAGAGCCACAGACTAGATGAGGTAGTCACATCAGATCTGATAACTCTATAAAAACCTTTTTCTCATTAAAATGCCTTTTTTCTCTTAAATTGCACAACTTTCATTTAAGAATTTTGTGCTGTTGCTCTACTAATACTATGATTAGTTTGGTCCTAATCTTTCAGACCCAGGATTCAGAGTTTTTTGTGTCTCTGCCAGTTGATACTCGATCTTCATGTTTGTTCAGCTGTCAGCAGATTCTTTCTACAGAGTCAATGATTTAACAAAATCAGCTGGGTTTCCTTCCAACTGGCATTCAATTCTGAATGTGACTGCAGTGTTTCATCTGAGCTGCTTGTCTCAGTAAGTGTGTTTAGATGTCATTTGTTGTACATTTTTGCTCTATAAATGAATCGTATTGAACTGGATTCTATTTAAATCAGTTCAGTGATTCAGTTCAGTTTAATTCAGATGAACTAGATGTCAGTTCCTCAGCTGAGTGTGGCCAGTGTTTGGGTCTGTCTCATGCCCAGACTGCACGGCTTTGTGAAGCCGGTCGTGACCGGCCTGCAGAGCGCCCCATGAATTGGAAAGACAGATATCAGCTTCAGTGCCCAGCTACAACTCAGTGCTTAAATGAGACCAGACTTCACTCCATAAACATCTTCAAACATAGCTTGTCCATTACCTTCCTGTGCAATGTTGCTTCCAGCACAGTCTAGGCGTTCTCGGATTTTCTCTGGGTGATTCTTTACTGGGCCAATCAGCAAACAGAAAGAGAAGTTGTGAATGGTGATGTCGATTTTCTGCTGTTTTAGATGTTTTAGCAATGACAGCAGAGGAAGTGAATGAAGGCCTTTAGTCAGAGCTGGTCACGCTTTCAAATATTTAAATATTAAATTAACATTAATATCCTCCACTCTTCACAGTGGAGGATGTTTCTTTACAGAACAGGTTGTTTCCAGTAAGCTTCATAATGTTGAGCTGGCGCATTACAAACAAAACCTCAACAAAGGCCACGTCTCCATGAAGCTATCGTCCATCTATCGACAGCTGAGAGTCCAGACCCTCTGGATGAAGCAAAGTGTAGAACAAGTGGCTGGTTTTTACCAGGCTACTTCAAACATAGATGTTATGCTACTTATTTTTATTGACATCCTCATTCCTCCTACTTTTATTTTGGTAAATCCCTTCAGTTTTGACAGAGTTCCACTTTGTCCTGCTTTAAACTGTGGAATCAGAGATCAGCTGGTTCTGCATTCAAATTTGTCAGTGTGTCATTCTGGCCCAGGCCTGGTGGGTGGGAAAAATCCTGCTTCTCTTTCTCTCACCCAAAATCCTTTCTGTCTCGCACAAGCTAACAGCATGGTAATGAGACAGCGGCAGATGCTCGCGTGCCTTTACAATCCCCCCAACCTCTGACACACGCCGAGACTTGCCTCGGCCTCATGAGAAACACATGCTGACTACCAACCTATGAGGACTGAGATTTATCGATAGCCGAATATTTGCTAATAATAAATCTTAAATGCTAAAGTTATGTTTACATCTACTTTTATTGTTTTTGCCTAAAACCAAGCTGTCTGTTTCTGGCTCTTCTCTCTTTTGGGGAATTTTGTCATTTTTTGTCTCGTAAACTATCAGCAGATGACTCCAAGAAAAGCACAGAGTGCACGATTTCCCGTAATATAAACATGCACACACGACACCAGCCCTCCTCTCCAGAATCCCCCTCCTCCAACGCAGCCGTCTTCTCTCCACCTGCTATGCTGCCTTTGTCACAGGGATTTCCTGCTTCATTTCAATGACAAAGTTGTGCAGCCCCTCACCCTTCAGCCCAGCCACCCCACAGCATCTCTGAACTCTTTTCACTAATTTTATGGTCCCTGAGGGCAACTCTGCATTCACCCGTCCACCCTATCACCTCTCTCACGTCCACATGAACCGTTTGGGGTGAGGAGGCTTGAGTCTTATTGAAATGAGTTGACTCTGTCTGGATCCAGGATGGTTGTGTGCCTGCATGCTAACCTGTTGGTTTGTATAATTATCATGAAGAATATTCCTCCTGCAGTGTTGCTGCTGGACCCTTCCAAGCCGTCATCTGCACATACTCTTCACGCCTTACAATAAGATGAAACATGGAGCTGGGAATTAAAGCATGGCATGCTGCATTTCCATTATAAATGTGTGCAAAACCTTGTTGATATTCTACTAACCTTGAAAAAACACTATTTTGCATTTGTGGTGTTTCCATTAAATAATAAACACAATTAAAATCAAACATGAATAAGTTTGTTTATTTAAAAACGTGTTGTTCCTTCATCCTCCGATCACTTCCTGTCATCTTCAACTTTTCCACCAGTGGTAACGTCAGGTTGTTGATCACATGGCTTATGTGCTGCAGTTTTGTGAAATATACTAATATCTGGTATGGCCAAAAAAAAAACCATCTCATCCTACTGCAAAAACTTTTGATCAATTTTTTTTTTCTCTTTTTTTTTACCATGTTTCTATTAAGCAAATTTATTCTGTAATTCCATTTTTGCAGTTTTATGTTCAGTGGAAATGTAGCTATTGATATGATAGCACCACTGAATGTTGCATATTATGAGTTAAGTGGTCAGAATTATTAGTTTAGGGGGATTCCAACTGATTTTTCAAACAAGGAACACAAGAACTCCAAGTTGTGATTACAAATGGAAAGCATGATTACACCCAGAGTCTCTGCATGAGATTTAGTTTCCTTTAAAGACTTTAGCACACAAACAATTACACACAAAAAAATCTCTCCTGGCACAGAGTTTCCACCCTTTGGAGGTTTTCCCACTTTCCCAAAAGTCATGTGAGCCGAACTTCCAGTTCATCTGTTGAACTGTTGATTTAAAAAACAAAACACTGATTCAACTGACAGACAGACAGACGTGACAACATGATGCTGATGTTCACAAACACACAAGCATGCTATAAACTCTGCCCCTGTGAGTCATGCATCATCCATGCGGGGTGTGTGTGTGTGTGTGTGTGTGTTTGTCTGCAGCCGATGTCCGTGTGTTGGTTCAGAGACAGATGGCGGCGCGCAGAGCCCGTTCCCACGACTCGCACATAGGAATTTAAAATGCAGATAAAATCCATCACAGAGGCCCGGCCGTAGGAAGATCATTTGTTGTGTGGAAACCAAATGGTGCGCCGTTGGGCTCATTCTCTAGGTTCCCCTTCAGGCTTTCAGCTCCAGACGAAGCTTCTGGAAAATGTGTCTGGGCAGCGTCTGCATTCACCCTGAATGATTTTCTGCTACCAGAGAATAATTTTGCCTTTGGAAAAATGTATGTCTGATAAGGTATAATATTTACCAGCTTTAGCAGCTGCACTTTAATGATTACTCAACAACAGTGTGACTCCCAGATTCATAAGACCTTCTAAATGCCTCTCTGACTGCTTTCATTAGTTGAACTTTCAATATTTTTCACGGCAGCAAGAGGAGAGAGAGTGTTAGATTTTGTCTATCATGGCTGGACCTAATTCTCCCTGGCTGGCTGTCGGGTGAGGTCTGATGGGGTCATGATAGATGATAATTGTAGGTTTGGGTTGTCTGAGGCTCGGGCCAGATGGCCTGGTGCTGCTTTCATAAAGCTTTGCTCGCCCACTTGTTTGCTCTCTGCAGGCTGATCAGCATAGAAGGCTTCCACAAAACATTGTTATGCAGCGAAGGTCATGAGAAGGAGGGGTGGGGTCAGATGGGTGGGGTCAGAGCACTGGTCATTACCTCAGCCTTCAAGGTTCTGACAATCCCATTTAGCTTAAAAGTACTGCTGCATCCTCATATGCCAAATCCATCAGCTATTCTCTCTCTGCCTCATGATTTGCATTTTAGCAGTAAGAATATGTTGGTTTCAAAATAGTATTATCTTTTCACCTTAACTACTTTCTTAGCTTCCATGTTTCTGTTTTCTTTCTTTTTTTAGCAAGCCAGCAGCAGATTTTGGGGAATGTCTGAATATTCATTTGATTCTGCCCTTAGTAAAAGGGAACTAAGAGAGAAATCTGATGAAAGATATTTTCTGTAGCTCCATTCATCATTCCACCAACATCAGTGAGGCACTTCACCCATCTCCTGAAAAGCTCTTGATCTAATTTAGCTTTCAAAATTAAACTGAATGTGGTTTACGATATTTTTCCCAAGTAATAAAATGGGGATGAACCATATAGCTTAAGAAACATTAATAAATGAACGTGCTCTTTCCTGTTGATGTATCTCTTTCTATTACGTAAATATCTAAAGAAGTTTTTAAATAAGTTCTGTTGTGAAGGCCATTCACAAAGGACAAAACTAATATTCCAAAACCAACATAAAACATCTGATCACAGCTTGAAGACGACCTCAGAGACAAACACCTTGGATTTTCTAGAAATGTGATTTGGTCTGAAGAAACTCCCATGGACAGAATCAATTAGATCAGGCAGAACATCATGTGGAAACATGGAAGCAACATTTGAAGTCAAAAACCAGGAAGTTAAAGTTTTGGTTCTTTAAAATGGATGATAAAGAACTGAAACCATGACAGAGCAGCTTACTGACAGTGAAGGTAATGCTTAGCGTCTCTGTGCCCTGATCTCAGCCTGGAGATGTTTTGTAGGCAGAGGGAAAAATCACAGCAGGATCCGACCAAAATTCTAGGAAACTGCTGCCAAAAGATGTGGATGGACACCTGAACTGTTTGAATCACAGACAATTCTACCAAACTAAGACTGTATACTGCTGGATTTGAAGAAAGTCATGTAAATACTATAAAACATAGTTTGATGCTGAAATAACTTTTGCAAAGCAAGGCAACTTAATTTATACAGCACCTTTCATCTGGAGACAATTCAAAGTGCTTGTACAAAAAAGTTAAAAACAACATACAACAAGAAGATAAATAAATAAAATAAAAATATATATTAAGCAGATTAAAAATAGACAAAGTAAACATTAAAATTTGAAATGTAGTGAATGACTAGAATAAAAAAAGTAAGAATGTAATCTAATCTTTGTAAAAACTATAAACACAAAACGACGTAAGATAGAAAGATTTGATATAGTGTGAAGTAGCAGTTCATGTAAATAATGTCTATGTTTTGTTATGAATAATGACGCAGTGTATGGGAAGGTATCTTGTGCGTAACTGCGCACCATGAGCGCGCTTTAAGCAAGGGTTTGGGAACTAGCAAAATCCTGAAAGTTGCATGGAAACCAGAGAGATGAGATAATGAGAACCTCAATGATTCTTCCAACTTTTAAATACAAAATGACTGGGAGCTTCCTCTTTTCTTCCTTATGAGTGCGGCAGGTCTGCAGTTTAGGCACACATAAAGAAGAAACCGAGTTGGCACACGTTCTAAACAATGTAAGTCTGTCAAGGTCAGTGATGGCTGTGTTAGAAGTAGCAGAGCCCGGAATAAATTATTTTCTGCTCCATTGTTGTGGCACACTTTTAATTCAGGGGTGTCTTCAGTGTTAGTGGGAGGGTAGAAAGGAGAGGTGGACGGGGCTCCCATGAATAATCCCTCCTGTGCTGCCTTAAGGAGGACATTCTAGCGAATTAGAGAAGGAGGGGTGCAGTGTGTGGAAAAAGAAAAGGGGGGAAGGCAGATGGGTGCGGGGCGGGCGCATAGAGAGAGAAAGGATCCGAGGAGCGGCGACAGGGCAGACTTCACCCTCCTCCCCTCCCCTCCACTTCTCCCTCTCTCTTTCTCCCTGTCTCTCTCACGCAGACTGGGAGAAAGCTGCGCCTTTCTTTGCTCAGACACGCACTCTCACTCATCCATCAGCGCGCACAGAGGAGCCGGATGGACATCTGTAGAAGCAGACAAGAGTTCACTCTTCAAGGAGACTTCAGTGATCCGGCGCTCTGAAATCATCTACTCTTATTTATTTATTTATTTATTTTTATTTATCCCCTGAAATGTGCTGGAGTTTACTTTAGTTTTTTTTTCCACCATTGCGCAACAACAGTGGACTTAAGATGCCAGACTTCTGAAGTGACATCGGTTTTTTTACCCCCCTCCCTTCCCCTGATTTTCCCCTCTTTGTGGAAGTACTCACAACAGTGTGACTACCAAAGATGGGGCCAAAAATGATTCAAGCCAAACGAAACGTCCACTCCACGGTTCCACTGGCGCTGCTGCTGCTCCTGGTGGCTCTCCTCCAGGGCTCCACCGGTAAGACTCTTAAATACAAAGTTTACGAGGAGCAGAGAGTGGGGACAGTTATTGCACGGCTAAAGGAAGATGTTGCCGGGGTTTTGTCCAAACTCCCGAGTTCCCTGAGCTTTCGGTTTCGCGCAATGCAGCGGGGCAGCACGCAATTACTGTCCGTCCAGGAGGAGGACGGAGAGATCAGCATTGGGACCAAAATCGATCGTGAGAAGCTCTGCGAAAAAAACTTAAACTGTTCGATCGAATTCGACGTGGTCACGCTGCCCACGGAGTACTTGCAGCTGTTTCACGTGGAGGTGGAGGTGCTGGACATTAACGACAATTCCCCGCACTTCTCCCGCGCCATCGTCCCCATCGAGATTTCAGAGAGCGCATCAGTTGGGACGCGCATCCGGCTGGACGGCGCAGTGGACGCAGACGTCGGAGAGAACTCTCTGCACACCTACTCTCTGACGCCCAACAACTTCTTCAAAATAGACGTGAGGGCCAGGACGGACGGCGCCAAGTACGCAGAACTGGTGGTGATGAGGGAACTGGACCGTGAGGTGCAATCCAGCTACCAGCTGCAGCTCACTGCTTCAGATAATGGCGTGCCCCCCAAATCAGGATCCACTTTACTCAAGATAAGCATCTCAGATTCCAATGACAACAGCCCAGCGTTTGATGAGCAGGCTTATGTCATCAATTTGATGGAAAACTCTCCTCTTGGGACTCTCATCATTGACTTAAACGCCACAGATCCAGATGAGGGCACAAATGGGAAAATAGTTTACTCTTTCAGCAGCCATGTTTCACCAAAGATTTTGGAAACATTTAAAATAAATCCAGAAAATGGCCATATCACTCTCATCAAGAAAGTGGACTATGAAACCACTGCTTCCTATGAGCTGGATGTCCAAGCCCAGGACTTGGGCCCTAATTCAATCCCTGGACTTTGCAAAATTGTGGTGAAAGTAGTTGATGTGAATGACAACAAACCAGAGATAAACATCAATCTGATGACTCCAGGCAAAGAGGAGGTTGCCTACATTTCAGAGGGGGCCCCTGTGGACACATTCATAGCTCTGGTACGTGTTGATGACATGGATGCTGGCCTCAATGGGGAAGTGGTGTGCAGGCTGCATGGTCATGGACACTTCAGGCTCCAGAAGACCCATGAGAAGAACTACATGATCTTAACCAATGTGTCGTTGGACAGGGAGAAGAGGTCAGAATACAGCTTGACTGTCATGGCTGAAGACAAGGGCTCCCCCAGCCTTTCTACCATCAAACATTTCACTGTTCAGGTGCTGGATGAAAATGACAACCCCCCACATTTTGAGAAAAGTCGCTATGAGGTTTTTAAATCTGAAAATAACTCACCTGGAGCCTACTTAATGACTGTGGTGGCCTCAGATCCAGATCTGGGCACCAACGGTCAGGTCACATACACCATTATAGATGCTGTGATCCAAGCAAGCCCCATTTCTACCTACGTCACCATTGATCCATCTAACGGGGCCATCTACGCCTTACGCAGCTTTGATCATGAGGACGTCAGCCGTGTTGCCTTCACTGTCCAAGCTTGTGATGGTGGGAACCCTGCACTGTCAGCCAACACCACTGTCCTCCTCACTGTTCTGGATGAAAACGACAACCCACCCATCATCCACTCGCCCTCTCTCCGGAACCACACAGCTGAGCTTCCAGTGTGGAAGTACGCATCACCTGGTCAGCTGATCAGTACTCTGAAAATCACAGACCGGGACTCTGGTGCTAATGGAGAGGTGAGCTGTTCCATTGTTGGGGGTAATGAAGATGGGTTGTTTGTGATGGATGCCAGGCGGTGTGAGCTCAGAACCAATGCCAGCCTGGAGCAGGCCCCACGGGACGTAATGGAGATTAGAATTGAGGTACAGGACAGAGGAACCAGTCGGCTAACCACAGGAGCCCTCTTCAGGCTCTCCCTGCAGGAGAACATGGACATCCTCCCTCCTCTTTATCCCACTGGATCCAGCCAGGCCTCGCTGGATCTCTCCCTCATTGGCATCATTTCTCTGGGTGCTGTTTGTGCTCTGCTGCTCACAGTGATGGTGATGTTTGCAACTGCCCGCTGCAGTCGTGAGAAAAAAGACCCCAGGCACAACTATAATTGTCGTGTGGCTGAGAACAGTTACCAGAAGCACCCTAAGAAGCCTGCCAGGCAGATCCACAAGGCAGATATCACCTTGGTGCCCACTGTCAACGGAACCTTACCCGTTCGATCTCACCCACGTTCTCCCTTGCCCTCCCCAACTCCTGAGCGAGGCACTCTGGGGAGCAGGCATAGCCATCATAGTCGGCAGTCTCTCAACAGCCTAGTGACTATCTCCTCCAATCACGTGGCTGAGAACTTTGCCTTGGAGCTAGCCCATGCCACACCTCCTGTTGAGGTAAGACAACCACATTTTTAATACTTTGGCCTCTTTCTTAACAGATCCATCTAAAGCAGAAATAACAGAAGTTATGTTTGTATTCACCATCAAAAACAGAAAGAGAAATTTGATGCAGGATGTGATACACTGACCATGTCTTTGTTTTATATGCAGTCTTTGTTCTGAGTTTTGTTCCTTACTTCCATATTTTGTTACTCACAGTAGTCCCCCTCATGTTTTTGTCAACCATCATTTCAGGGTCAAATCACAATGTCATCTCACCTCAGCTTGTAGCCCTTCCCCTCAATGCACTCCCACCACAAACCCAACATTGTCTTGTGGTCTTGCTTGTGGAACCCATTCATTTCCCCTCTTCATTTTTCTTTTTATTTTTGTCTTTTGTCCTTTTGGTTTCTTTTGGGATTGTAGCAAGTCTCACAGCTTCTGTCCATGCTCCATCAGGGCCAGTACCAGCCACGACC
Organism: Phalloptychus januarius; assembly: GCA_902982915.1. Lineage (NCBI taxonomy): Eukaryota > Metazoa > Chordata > Actinopteri > Cyprinodontiformes > Poeciliidae > Phalloptychus > Phalloptychus januarius. The sequence continues at coordinate 1,782,533 of CADWAE010000470.1, read as the reverse complement.
AAGCTTCAGAGGCAACAAATACACTCGGAGCTACAGGTAATGCAACATTATGTTCTCAAAGCCTTTGGTGTCAGACTTGGGCAGAAATGGATTACTTTTTGATGTCAATGCTTTCACATATTTCCTTTATTCATAACCATTAGGGATTTTTTGGCCTGGATCAAAGCTGGATGCTCCACAACTTGAAATTTCCATAATTTTATGCTAAACCCCTTATGCAGAGCACAGTCTGTCTCTGTGAACTTTATGATCCATCAGTAACATGTTTCCCCCCTATAGTCATGACAGTGTTACAATCTGTGATTAATGCATCAAATCTTATTGTGACTGTGCAGATATGCTCTCAATGAGATGGATAAGTTCAGTCTGAAGGACAGCGGTCGTGGAGACAGTGAAGCTGGTGACAGTGACTACGAACCAGGAAGGGAGTCGCCCGTCGACAGGCTCCTTGGTGAGGCCTTTACTGAGCTATATTCCCCCGATGGCCAGCACTGTTCGCATGCAGGTACAACCCTGTCCACAACCCACAACTTCCCTCCTGTCTCCACCCCTGGGTGCATTCACTCCATCCCAAAACTCAACCCCTCATTTCCCAATGTAGGCCTGAAACGGCAAATTCTCAGTATTTCCCCTGACTTATGCATATAGTTAGAGGTAGTAACGCCGTCTAAAGACCATCAGACAAGTTCAGCAAAAATATTGCAATTTCTAGAGCTGCGCAATATATTGACTTAGCCAATTGGGGCTGTTCTCACATACTTTTCTGACAAAACATGAGCTGAAGAGAGTGATTTGATTTGTAAACCTAATCAGTGATGTCATTTCAACAATAATGTGGCTCTTTCATCTTTTATATTCTGCAGCTCTAATTTCACCTTCGGTTCTTTGGCTTGTCTAAGGTTTATTCCTGATTATGTTAATTTGTTTTCCTCTGTCCCTAGCTGTGTACTGACAGTCCTTTGTCATTGAGTTCGTACATAATAGGGGTGGGTGATATTACCAAAAATGTATGGCAATATATATTTTTGTAATACTTCAATGACGATGTCACAGATGATATTCCACACTTTCTGTATTTATTATCCATATATTTTTTAGTGTTTTTTACCAACTATGTAACTTCCAAACAACCTTGTTTTGCTTTGTTTTTTAAACTGTCACCAGAATAGAAGATATATTTTCCAAATTAATATATTTTGTCACCTTTATTTTGTTTCTTTCTAATATTTTCCCTGTTATCTTTATACTGCCTCTTTATTAATACAAAAATAAATATTTCAAATTGTTCAACAACAAATTATGGAGATGTCACAGACATCTCCATTGAAGTAATATCTGTCAGCGTTTAGAGTTTAAGTTTTTAAACTGTTGTTACCAGATAAGGCTCACCCTTAGTACATGAACATTTTCCTAGTTTTGTCTTAAATGATCAATCTGTAATCAACAAAAAAGAATACTTGAAATCACACACCAACTGAGGACTAGCAAAGACAAGCATATTGAGATCCAAGTGGGGCCTCTTTAACCTCTATAGAAAATGGCCGTCCTAAGATGTTGCATTGCATCATTTGCTCTGATCTAATGCAACAGAGACAGGAGACAAAACACACAGTTTATGTTGTGTAAATATGCATTGTCATACAGATCATTTCCAGACTTTAGTGTTTGTTTATCAAGAGCTAATGCTGTCCCAGAGAGCTGTAATCACTAAAGTTTTGGTGCCAAGCTGTAGATGTACAGTATCAGAAAGGCTTGTGGAAGCTTTTCTAAATTACTCCATATAATCGGCATATTATATGGCATTTAATAACTCATTTATGGTCACTAAGACCTTTGTCTTTTCTGTTAAAGCATCAGTCTTCAACTATATTGTAAAGTGTGTAATGTTAGGATGATGATTCTAACTCAGTGAATGGTAGAGAAGTTAGAGCAAGTGAAACCCCTGCACTGAAAAAATGCCTCACATTGAGCTGGACTGATTGTTCTGCACTAAATGCAGAATGTTCTGCTTTTGCCTTTGGAAGATGGTAACTGCTGGTGTATGCACATCTGTCCTCACTGTCACTAAGTTCTTAAGATATCTTTCCAAATATCTCTAGTGATCCTCCATTACAGCCAGCCATTGCCTCTCTGTGCTGTCAGACTGTATGGATTTCCAATCCTCTCTACTGCCCCGTTAACAGGTTAGAACTTGGAACACTTGTTGAGTGTCCCGGCTGACTTTGAAATGCTGAGCTTCCAAGCATCACATATACGCCACCCTGTGAAGACTAGTTGTGAGGGACACAATTGGTCACTTGCTCCAAAATTCCTCCATCTCTCTCCTGTCTCAGCAGATGTTACTGAGGTTACAGAGCACCGTCTTTTATCACCCCATCCATTTTCTCCCAGTGCTGGTGCCTCTACCCATCCAGCCAGCTTCCCACACAGCCATCACTTGATACGCCATTTGAGATACATCCCAATTAAAGTCTCTGCAGACAGGCAGAGAGTCTCATCACTAACACCTCCTTCCCCGACTCCCCTCCTTTGCAGCTGTGTGAGGAGCTCAGCTCGTTAGTCACTTTCTTTTTTTCCTTCCTTCAAGCTTTCACTTTCACCCATTGAATCCGAACCTCTCCTGCTTCCCTGATGAAAAGGAGCCATTTAATTGCCATGTGGCAAATAGTTGCTATGGAGTCAGATCTAAGTAGTGCTCATGATTAGGGCCTGAAGAACATAATTGCAACTCAAAGCTCACCTTTCTCCATATGCAGACTGGGCCCACCTCCTGCCCCCACGTTCACTGCATGGTGGTGGAATCTGAGCAGCATTTAGTTTCCTCTTTACAATTATGACTGGGTTTGAGGACCTCTGCAGTCTGCTAAATGTGGCAAACACTGGAGTTCTGGTAGATGTAGGAGATTTTTCAGTGCATTTTTTGGTCAGAATGCAGAATTTGACTAACTGACTTTCTTGATGGAGTGAGAGGAGATTGAAAATAGCTAGCCTAATCTCACATGCTTTGACAGAGTCATCAGTCCTTCCTCACCTTTGCTTCTGGCCCTGATCAAACTAAAAGATATTTTGTAAAGCGGATATATTTTGTTGCTTTCGCAGCACCTGTCCACACCTAAATATTTATAAAAACGCTTGTTTGTGACTGAATCCCCAGAAATGACTGAAGATCACAACAATCTAGGTTTTCTTGTAACTTTTTTCACATCTGTCTAACTTTATGGTGACTCCATTTTCACAAAACGTCATCCCTTCCAAAGAAAATTGGACCTATAATCCCTGTTGCTCAAGGATAGTCCAGTTCACTGTTTTAGTAGTTTTTCTACAAATGTTCAGTAAAATACCGGTAGCCAGAGATTTACTGTATAAATAGGATAAATTCAACCACTGCTGCCAGTATTTTGCAGTGATTTAAGTGGGATGTATCTCAAATGGCGTATCAAGTTTTTTTTGTTTGTTTGTTTTGTTTTTCTTTTTCTTTACCTTTACAGGGATTAAAATACTATGAATATGTTTCGAGCGACAAATGGACTTATGAAATGATTTCATAATATAAATACTTTGCCTGAACCTACACTAAGTAAATCAGTTTTTATGATATCAAGCTTAATCAAAAGACGGTTATCACACACAGAGAGGAGGCGAATGACTGACTGAGGCTGTGTGAATCAAATGTCGGGATTTATCTCTGTCAGACAGTTTCAGTGGAAAAAAAAGAAAAACATTAGACTGTAAAAAAGAAAAGACGGAAAAACTCAGGCAGACAGGAAAAGCACTTCAAGACCACTTTAAGGTTCATTGTGCTTTTCTTAAACCTCCCGTACAAAGCCAGCCTTCTGTATGACATCAAGGACATACTGTAAAGTTGTAGCAGAATAATTCTTATTCTGACAGAAGATTATGATTCACTTCAGCAGGGCTTCTTTGGTACAATTTAAAAAGTGATTCTATTGCCAGTTAATCTTCAACAGAGCATTTTGTTGTTTTGGTGTTTTTGCCTGCTCAGATAAATAGAATTGGTAATTGGTAGTAAACAATTACAGTCTTTGCAATTTAGCTGCGTCAACTTGAATAAACTTGTCAAATTATTTGCTGGCAAATAAATCAGTTAAACTGCAGCCCAGCCAAGCCTTCAGGCAAACTTTGCTTGATGCATTCTTCTTTTTATGTTCACACACAGATCACTAGGGTTAAATCTTTTATTTTCATCCTTTCATCAGCGGGGCACCCAATCAGTCTCTGCCTACGCAATTTTTTTCCTTTTCCTTCCAGTGCGCCCAAATGCACTTTTCATCTGCTCTAAGATGTATTATAAATGTTCCTTTCATGTTAATGAGGGGATAATGAAGTCCCTCAATGGCACAACTGAAAAGCAGCACACTCCTTTAATGAAGGCTTTAAGTTGGCATATTTGATTTGTCTAATTTATTCTTTGGAGATTTTCTATTTGAAGATTTAATATTGAAAAGAGTGACATGAAAGGGGAAAATGCCAGGCTTTTAAAGAGGGAGTTATTTTCAATGTGTAACAGGCATTGATCGGCCTTGCTGAATTGTCTCTCCATGGTAAATACATTGGAAGGTAGCAGGCTGAGCTCCTGCAGGGAGCCTTTCAGACTAATTAGGGCAGACTTCTACCATGTTTAGAGAGCGGGAAAAAAAACACTTAAGAACTGGCAAGGAAATATCAACAAGATGAAAAAAGACATGGAGCCGACTTTTTTCAGCTTTGATTTGGATTTATAGCTCCTTATTTTTATACATACAGAATATTAATAAAGTGATCAAATATGTTTTTATCAGTTAATTAGCCCAACTAAAAGTCCAATTTTATTTTTTTGTAGGCATAAAAATCTCTCAATACAAAGATTGTTTTTCCCTGCTTCCTGTGAAGAAACAATAAGTGAACATTATGATATTTAATATTTCTTGATCATTGGTATTTTGTTGTCTTCTCCTTTGTTATTAAGCTTATTTTTAGTGTATGTAGGGTTTCCAAAGGTTCTGTGATTCATCCGAGGTCAGAAAGAGTAAAGTGTGGTTTTACTCAGAGTGGAGGAGTTCTGAGTGGAGATGTTCTCCTGTTAGACCAAATCTGTACATGAATATCTGTATCTTATATTTGATTAAAGAATAATGAAGTCCATTATGAAATAACATCATATGGTTCCTGTTTGACGGAAAACATTTGAGTATTCTTATGATTTCTTGAATTCTCAGACTTGTCCCTGAAGCTGAACAGCATAACCAACATTCTCTAAAAAATATCCAAAATACTCAAGATGACCCCAATAGCTTCACAGTAGAAGGCCAGCAGCAGTTAACTATCTGCCACTGACAGGAGATGCAAAATTGAAGCACATCTTGTTGCCCTGATTGACCCCTTTTTTTCCGCTCCATCACCAACTCTGTGCTAGCTTACAATAGGCAGCGTAAAAACAAGCTGTACATTAGCATGTATACGGTATATGCATATTCAACCATGCATTGTTTTTTTTTTACCAGCTTTTACTTGTTGGTTGTGCAGAAAACCAGCTCTGGATTCTTGTGGAATTAACTGCAGTTTAATGTTAACTCATACACCAGTATCCACCTGTGCATCAGCTTTAAACTGTGTACTAATGAGGATTTATATCCCTTGTTGCAGCTATGAAGCTCTGCACAGAGGAGTGCCGAGTTCTGGGCCATTCTGATCAGTGCTGGATGCCCCCATTGGGCTGCCCTGCCTCTTCCTCCACTGACTACCGCAGCAATCTCTACATTCCTGGGGAGGAAGCCCATCAAATCACTAACATCACTCAGGAAAAGATCCCCCAGCCTTGCACTGACACCTGCACTGCTCGCAATCAGAGTTTTTCCACCTTTGGTAAAGACCTGGGTGGGGAAGATGGTACAGAAGAGGATGGGCTGGAGGGGGGCTCCAAGTCCACAGATGAAGACCTGTGTGGGACCACCTCACTGCTGTCGGAGATGAGCAGCGTGTTCCAGAGGTTGCTACCGCAGGGTCTGGATGCTTATGTCCAGGTCAATGAGAACCAGAAGGGGACTAGCTTGAGCGGTGTTGGCGTTCCCATGACGGGATCTTTAGACCGCCGGAGGGGTCATCTACCTGGAAAGCCCAGCCCCTCAGTTCACCAGCAGGGTGTGGCAGCCTGGGCTGCCAATACTCACTTCCAGAATCCAGGAAGTAGCATCGGCCCTTCTGGGCAGCACCAGGCCGGCAGCTACCACAAACTCAGGCCAACCAAAGGATCACAGGCGCCTAAAAACAGCCCCCAGAACAGCGGCCACAGCACCAAACCCACCAGCAGCCCCGTCCTGACAGGGCTGGTCAGCCCAACACAGGTGCAGACTTCTCTGGCCCAGCCCCCAGTACAAGCCACGCTCAATGGGCCCTCTTCAAAATGGCTTCCAGCCATGGAGGAGATCCCCGAGAACTATGAGGAGGACGATTTTGACTCGGTGCTCAGCCACCTTCAGGGCAAGCGCAGCGACAGCCGACATGAGCTGGTGGACGCCAGCGAGCTCGTGGCTGAGATCAACAAACTCTTACAGGATGTCCGGCAGACGTAAAGGCCCATCCTCTTATTTATTACTGGATGCTCATTGTTTCCTTTTATGAAGAACAAAACTGTGGGTAACCATAAAAGTAACGGAGCTAAGTAACTCTTGTAAGAATAAAAAGACGAAAAAAGTGAGACCTGCAATTGTCGTTAAAGTTGCATTTCTTCTGAAATGTTTGTGTTTTGTGAATGCTAAATATCCAAAAAATGTTTGTAAATGCTGTTTGGTACACAATGTACACTAAGTGATTGTATTTATCTTTGTATTTTAAAAATACATTTGTATTCTTATATTTATTAAAAAAAATGTGTATATACATTTAATCAAAAGTCTATTTTTATAATTTAATGCATGTTGAGTACAGAAATGATGAATCAAAACTTTGACATGCGATTGACATTCTGCATATTTAAAACTCTTTTGTATTGTGATTCTTTTTAATCTGTCAATATTATATGTATACATGAGTATGATACTGAATTATTGGACACTTGTTGTGATTTATTGTGAAGAGAAGAGGAGGGTAGACAAATAAAACAGAACACAAACCTCTGTTTATTGGTGATTATGTAAATATGAATTTGTTGGTTGGTTGGTTGGATGGATGGATGGATGGATGGATGGATGGATGGATGGATGGATGGATGGATGGATGGATGGATGGATAGATAGATAGATAGATAGATAGATAGATAGATAGATAGATAGATAGATAGATAGATAGATAGATAGATAGATAGATAGATAGATAGATAGATAGATCTATGATACTCAGCTTAAAAAAGGGAAAAAAACAATATTGATATTTAGTTGCATCCCCAGACTAATGCTCAGAGATGTGACCAGAATGAAAGGACTGAGCTACTGCTCTTCAAATCAGAAATGTTCTTGTTTACTGGCCAAATGGAAACATGAAGCATTTCCTTGAAAATCACAAAACAATAAAGGTAAAGGAACTGCCTGTGGGAGACACAACTGTGGAGGCAGATGGAAAAAGCTGCTGTGAAGAGACAAAGAGAGGTGCTGAGAGCTTCATGGAGGGCTTTGTTAGATCCCCTGCCCCCACCCACACCGGTCCCAGCCCCCTCACCAGTCTCCTGCCCCTTGTGCTGCTGGAACAGCTAGATACTGAGTGACACCTAGAGGTTCATCGTGTGCACTGGAAGCTCAGGACTCCAACTCTGAGCTCCCGGCATCTCATCACTACCACTGCAGCAATCAGCAGCGAGACACAGCAAGTAACCAAACAGAGCCCCCTGAAGGGAGCTTTGCTGAACTGCAGCTTGATAAAAAAAGGAAAAACAGACCCCGATGTTCCTTAAAGCAACATTTATGCCATAGTACCTGAGTATAGCCATATGGTTTATATTAAAAAATTATGATGATTATATTCATATTTAATTGGATCAAAAGGTTTTCATTAAGTCTTCATGCTTGGCTGATTATTTAAATGCAATTGCTGTTGGATGACTACCTCTATGCACAACTTTGAGCTAAATTAGGTTCAGCTTATGCAGGTTTGGAGGACATTTGACATATTTTATTGTTTCTAAGCCAGGGGGCGGGGCCAATGGTCAGCACTGTTTCCTTAAGGTAAGAAGGTCCAGGTTTCACTCTGTTTCACTGGGGGTTCACTTATTCTTCCTGCATGGGTGTTCAACAGAAAGCTCAAATAGGTCCTTTGGTGTGAATGTGTGTGGATGGTTGTTAGTTTCATCATTAAAAGTTAAACGTTTTCAGCTGGTCCAAAATGCTGCAGCAAAAGTTCTAATGAAAATTAAAAAGCTAGATAATATTTCTCCTATTTTAGTTTCTCTTCTTCCTGTTAGAGCCGGAATATATTTTAAGATTATCCTTCTCACATATAAAGTCCTTAATAATCAGCTTCATCATATATCAGAGATCTGATTGGTCCAGATGTTCCCAGCAGAGCTCTTTGCTCTCAGCTTTGCTGCTGGTTCTTATATTTCTAATAGAATGTGAAGCAGATCCTTTGGTTCTCAGGCTCCTCTCCTGTGGAACCAGCTCCTAGTATATTCAGGCAGACAGCCTGAAGACATTTAAGACTAGGCTTTAATCCCTTCTTTTTTATATAAAGCTTAAAATTAGACTGGTTTAGATTAAACTGAGCTGTTTCTGTTATGTTGCTATAGGCTAAGGCTGCTGAAGGACTAACTGGGCACTTCTTACTCATTGCATTCTCCTCCTTTTGTCCAATTTTGTAAAATTTGCTGTTATTCCAGCTTTTAGCTTCATCTTTCCTCCAAGTCTCCTTCTACAGATGATACAATTGGCCTTGTCTTTCCATGTGACCATGTCTCTATAATCAGCCATTGACTGAGCTTTTGCTGTGGCTAACTGTTTGTCCTCGTTCACTGAATATCTTTAAATCCATCTCAGAGCGTATATTTTAAGATGCGTTTCTCTCCTATATGAAGCCAATAAATGGCTACTATTGTCATCAATTTCTTATTTTTCTCTAACAGAAAAGTACTGAGCAGGAGTTCATCTGTTTCTTCTTGTGCATTGGGCTCTGACCGTTTATACTAAATTAGATTCTGGTTCTGCTGGAGGTTTCTTCCCTTTAAAGGAAGGGGGAGTTTTTCCTCTCCAATGTCACTACATGCACGCTCTGTATGAAGGATTGCTGTAAAAGCAACAACTCAAAGCAGAAACGTGTTACTTCATGTGTTACTTCATGTACAAACATGAAGTAACACTCCTGTGAATGATGCTTTGATAGCCAGCATCAGTTGGAAAGAACTGTGCATGACTGAACTGACTTTTTAGTAAAGTCCCTTGAGATGATTTGAGTATTGAATTAGTGCAATAGAAATAGACCAAACCGAACTGAATCATTACAAGAGGAGGATGGAGTTGGTTGTCACATCTTTTGTTTTAATTTAAATAAAAAAGGGAGATGCTTAGTCAATACCATTTTGGTGTGGATTGGAAACTGTCAGATATCCTGTCAGAAACGAGGAACTGTTCTTCATCAACAGATATGCTCCACCAAACTCTGCCTGTGGAAATGTGACAACCAACCTCATTGCTTGATTGGTCGCATATTATAGGGCAGTCGTCCCCAACCACTGCGCCGCGGACCGGTACCGGTCCGTGAACCAATTGGTACCGGGCCGCACAAGAAAAAAATATTTTCATTTTATGTATTATCTGAGTCTGGAGGATCTTTTATTTTGATAACCCTTTAACCAGATTCTCTCAGTTACGTCTTGCTGCCAACATCGAGCACACAATCATAGGTGCAAATCCCAAGGGTCCTGGAGGGGGGCCGGGGGGTCCGGATCCCCACAATCTCGGAAAAGTCTAGAATTGTCCAGCCCAAAGAAATCATGAAAGAAACCTTTGTATTCAAACAATATTGTTGTTGTTTGCACTGTGATTAAGTTAACAGTAGCTACTTAATGTCGAATAACAGATCCATTGTGGCACAACCATAGATATTTGACACAGATGCATAAGTAGAGCCTGAACAACCATCACATCCATCAACAACCACTGAAGAATTAAACGTTGTGGATCTGACACATTTTGTTATTAGCTCAAACTGAGGACTCTTATTTGCTTCAGGGCAGAGTCCCATGACAGGAATTCCAGGAACCGTCATCAGTATAATAATTCAGTGCAAAGGCTGTTTTTTCCCACAAATGCAACCTTTTTAAAAATATGTACTTGTCAGGTTAGAGGGAAGCACTTCTCTCAACATGTAAAAAAAAAAAGCAGGCAATGTCCGTAATGTGTTGACTACCACTGCATCTTCTCAATGCAGACAATCACTTCCAGTTTAATACAATTCTGACAGTAAATGTGCAGATGCTGTGGGTAAGGTAACTTGAGACACAGAACCAGCAGAGGCTACCATTCAGGGTTAGCTTGCCAAACACAACATTATGTACTTACATCACATCATCTGTATATTTGTGATGAACAGCAGGACCAGAACCTTCCTCCAGGCCAAGTCTTCTGGTATATTCTACTGTGCTGGTAGTTTTTAGAGGACTTCTTCCTAAACTGATCTGAACAAACTACAACTTTCTTTGCTGTTAATATCCCAGAAACATTGCAAGGAAAAATAAAATCAAGCTATACAGCTCTGTTCTCCATGACAGAGAGAGAAAATGCATGAACACATGTTCTGTAATGCAGCAGACAGGAATATAGGTTCCTTTTCCAGCAGCCATTATTGACAAAGTTAGCGTTGTATTGTAATGAAGTGGGTGGAGCAAAATTAATTTTGCATAATAGTGGATCTTTAATGTAATTCTGAGCTTTTTACAATTAAATTCCTAATCAGTTTTATCAGCGTCCTGGAGGAGAGGATAAAATGCCGACAGAGTGAAAGGCCTCTTATCGTAGTCAGGCCCTCACTGGAACAGTCTCTGACTTTCATGGTGCAGAAGATAATCAGTCTGTTTTCACTTTGGTTTCCACCTCTCACAAAGCAACACGGCTGCTCTCAGCTGTCAAGACAATATGCTCCTGTTTTCAGTTTTCATTACAGCAACACTGAAAGATGTTTTTTTGTTTTTTTTCACCAGGATTACAGCTTCGACGATGCTGCTTTTGTCTCTGAGTGTGCCTTAGTGAAGCCGCTGTGTGTTTGTTTCTGTGTGGGGTGAATGTAGTAGTGCTGCTGTGTGACAAAAAGCTTATAGCCATGGTGGGAGGTGTGCTATCCACAAATACACACAGAGACCCATTGGTGATGAGAAGGGCTGGCTGTAGTTAGATAATGGACCATCAGCTGAATAATGGCTGCTGAACATGTGTGCTGTGCTTTATTGTTTGTGTGTAGATGTCTTATTATCTCAGTGTGTAGGTGTGTGTCCTTCATTTTTTTGTGCAGTCCATTTTGACCACACACATTTTTGATTTTTGATTGTTTCGTGTAACAATATTTGTGTAATGATGTTTTTAATAGAACACTGACACATGAATGTATCCCCCTGCATGTGTAATTCTGGCCTATATCTGTACCCACTGCGTTTCTGCTTTGATGGGTCGGCGTGTGCATGCGTGTGTGTGTGTGTGTGCGAGTGCGGGCGTTAGGTGGTGTGTGGGCGTGCGTGTGCTACAGAGAGAGGGGGTAACAAAGCAGGACAATGGGGAGTGGATGTGTGTGTTCAGGCTCAATAAGCCGGTGTAATCTTTGTGTATATGTCAGTAAACACCTTGCTGGGTTTCTGGCCACTATCTGTGAACATGCTGGGGGTGCCCACAGCAGATTAACCTGATATCAGTGTTTATGTGTGTGGAAGCGACAGGATGTGTCAGACATACAAAGGAGATGGAAGTCAGTGTGTGCAGCTTGGGGATAGTTTTGGACAGATAGCATGAGCTTTTTGACTCTCTGAGATATGTGCTGAGTGTTTATAAAGCAAGATTTGAATAAAAACAGAAATTCACCATGTTGGAACTGTTTACTAACTTCAGTTACCAAAAACAAGAAGGAGAATGAATTACTCGTGGTATACAAATTGTTCTCTAAATAATTTATTAGCATTTAGGGTCCCTAAAGGGTCCGAACTGCCAAAATCAGTTTTGCAATTGAATGATGAAAATCACATAATTTTGTTCTCTTCCTCATGTGGTCCATCCCTTCTCATCAGAAACCCCTGACAAACCTTTCACCTACAGTACCTTTGTTGGCAAGACTATTGTGTGATTGATCTGAATTTCGTGAGTGTTTTTATTTATGAGCTTCAACTACTTAACTTCCAGCAAGAAAGCTGAAAAAAAACAAGGATGGAGAGTTTTGAGGAGCAAATATGTGAGGTTGTGAGGACATGCGTAGTGTTGGACCAAAACACTGAAGTCCCAGCTTGGATCTGGTCCTGTGCTTCACAGGAGCTCAGCGAGGTTTGTTATCCTTGAAGAGTGTGTGTAAACACAAACGTCCTGAGCAGTGGTACCACCCTTCTACTGTTTAAGACTTTAAGGTAGTAACTATTCTGATTCTATTCTGACATATGTTTGGGTTAGAGTTTTTCTCCTATGATCATTCTGGGACTGGTCACCATCCATTCATCTTACTGTCCCCGTGCATGAATGGTATCACCACAGCATGATGATGCCAACACCATGTTTGTGCTTGCTGTGTCCCCAACGTGGCTGCCAGTTAACTTTAAATAGGACACTGTTGTTTTATCAACACTCACCTATCAAAGCCACCTTAGTGCTCAAGTTTGGTCCAACAATTGATTCTTCCAGTCAAGCAGTGACATGATTACCTTCATGGAGCACCGTTCTTTTTCCATCTTCAGAAAGTTTCTTAACAGAGCTGTGTGAGCTCTGCTTCAGTCATGAAACACTCAACGACATACATGGAACAAAGAGACCAATATAAAACTACAAATCCCACAATGCAATTCTATAAGCCACTTTCAGTTTTAGGAGTAAGTTGCACAGCAATAACCTGACCCTGCTTTAAGTTTCTCCACAGCTTTCTGCTGCTCTGCTGTGTTCCGTGGGGTCTTACACTGACATTAAATGACATACACAATGTATGTAATTGCCCTTTAAAGTGGGTAATCACAACATGCACACTACAGAGGGCAGGTGCCTGCACTGGATTTTATGTCAGGGTATCAGAGAAAAAAAATACAATTGCACAGAATACTTTTAGATTTTGATTTGTAAATGGTTATTTAAGAAACAGAGTATTTGTTTCCCTACTTCTCAGGTATGCTTTACGTTGTGTTGCTCTCAGACACAAATAATATTCATATAAAGAAAGAGTTCAGGGTTGTCAATAGATTTGCAAAGTACTGTAGAGAAACACTACATTGATGACAAAACTGCATTTGTCAGAATGTATAGAATGTGAACTCCACTGTGTTGAGATGGCAACATGTGGGGCAGGTTCATGGTTTCTTCTGTTTCCACTCAGAAGCTGAGATCTGATCTGATCTGATCTGATCTGCTGAGATGATCTTTGTCAGTGTCACACCAGCCTTATTATAAGACAATTACTGTAAAACATTATTTTTGTGTAGTGACAACAGTAAACATTTTCTAAGCTAAACTGGAGATGCATTTTTTTTATTTGATGTTAATATTTCACCTTTCTGTTGCCACAAACTGCTTGTTGCATTGTGCTAGTTGCATTATTTTCCTCTCTCTTTACCCCTCCCATCCATGCTCGGTAGCTGAAACTCATAGAATAATTAGATGCCTTCCATACTCTCGTCTCTGCTTTCAATAAACATTCTTTGGTCACATAATAGGAAGGAAACCAAGTCTGACCAGATAGAGACCTTTATCTTCAGCTGAAAGCTAGTAAAAAAACAGATGCAGGAGGAGAAACAGAAAGAAAGCAACTTGCTGTGCTGCTTTACAAAATGAGGGCAGGAGGTGTGATTCATCCTCTCTTTAGTGATGTGTGTGCCTGCAGAACTGCCGTGTTGCAATCCATATTTTGTGTAATACATAACCTTTTTATTTAGCTTCCTGAACCTGTATTTTAAACTAGATGACTTTGAACAAAAAGTCCTTTACACTATAATTTAGACATGGATCAACAGAACACAAATAAACCGTGAAATGCTTCTTGGGCCTTTGTTCTTTTGAGTCCCTGAGAAAAAAAAGGTAGTCAGTTTTTATTTATTGGGCAAAAAAAGCAATATATGCTGATGGTTTAGAAAACATCTTAATAGTGAATGAATGACAGGCTCACAGCAAGTAGTCAGACATACTGGGCAGGATGTAGAGGGTTAAACCGAACAGTTGTGTTTTGCTGCAGTGTAAATCCCCCTGAACCTAATCCCATAACTCATCATCCTGCAGTATCACCTTTAGCAGCAATAATTTGAAGTAATTGTCTCCCATATATCCTAATTGCTTTGCCTTGCTATGATGCAATGTTGGTACATCCATCTACAGAATATTAATTTCTACTCTGACATCTCAACTTTTCCACATCTAATTCTCTTTTTAAGCCCTTTTGCAGTAGACTGGATGCTGCCTCACACCTTCATAGCTCCAGCTGGGCGTCACATGAAGCTGCAGAATACTTTGCAAAGGAAAGGAGTTTATGGTTGAGTCAGTGTGTGACTGATGCCCATCGTCTTGACGCCAGAATACCTTTATTCCAAGTGTCATGAGTTCATACTTTGCATGCTAGTGTTATCAGATTGTTGAATGGCGTCTCCCTGCAGTCGATGCTAAAGGTCTCCAAAGGTGCTGGCAGTAGAGAGGAGAACCAGGGGAAGATGGTCCTCCTCATCTTCATCAGCTCTTCTGATTTCTACATTCTGATCGATTTCAATGCACAATTTAAAGGCTTACTCAATCCATTATCCATCCATCCATCTATTTTCTAACACCCTTGTAGGGACAATCCCACTAGGGAGTGGGGTCAGGAGGGCTGGTGTCTATCTCCAGTGAACGTTTGGGGCGAGAGGCGGGGTCACCCTGGACAGGTCACCAGTCCATCGCAGTAAAAGGGTTAATAACGTTACTCATCACTGTTGTGGCTGGAGGGAGTGAGGCAGTTGGATCAATTTGACATCATTTACCCAGAATACATTGCAGCATGAGCAACATAGTGATGTTGGTGTGACGATATTTTATTAAAATTGATAAAAACTAAATAACCTGCAGTATTACTTTATTGTTTTTACATCTAAAATAAATATTTCCCAAATAAAGTCTATTGTTACAACTAGTCGTGGATCCATTTAACACACTGCATGTTTCTCTTGACCTAAGGATCTCATGCTGAACAAGGCCATTTGCTTGGCACCCAGCAAATGTACGGATCAGTGGGACTTAGAGCTAATAAACTCAGATGCCCAAAAGTGTCTAATTATGAACTACAATCTGCTTCATGTTTCTGACATGTTTCTGAAAAGAAGTACAAAAATATCTTTACAACTCCCAGTGAAAGAGACAATAGTGAACCAGGAACAAGAGCAGATATTGTTCATGTTCTGTTCCATTGATCTCTTTGGTCCAAACCTGGATCTGAGTATGACTTCAAACCCCATTGACACGCGTTCCTGTTCAGTGTTTGGAAAACAGTGACCAAGCTATTTATTACTAACTATGTCATGTACTAACAATAATTTTTTGTGCATTTTTTTGCAGTTCTTTGAAGACATGTATTTAAGATCTGATGAGATGCAAATGAAATGATAATGAACCACCTGCACATAGTTTTATTTGCAAGAATCCTCCAACTTTTCCGCTTTGAATTAATCAAAGTGCACATAACCTTTGATTGAAAATCTGATTTATAGTTAAATATCAATAGAAATATAAACAAAATCTTATTGTACTAAAATATCAATCAGGTTCTTGGAAAATTTGATACTTATAAAAAGTTCTGTTTTCTGAAGGTTCCCACATTTGTTAATGATACAGTGATATAGCAAATATTGTTTGCTTGAACAAAGACATGAAAGGTTTTGATTAAACTGCAGAAGAATTTGCAGCAGCAAATTCAAAGCAGAGATTCAAAGCAAGCCGGTATGTTTCAACATTAGACTGCAACTCTTCAACGTCCTCAATGAGAATGGACACACGATCTGATTAGCTGAACTCTGTTTCTGCTGAGGTCTTGCAGTAAACACAGCTGTTCTTGGCCAGAGTGCTCATTTAACATCAACAGCTTCTCGGGGTGTGTTTGGGTGTGTATGTGTGTGTGTGTGAGAGAGAGAAAAAGAGAAAGAGAGAGTGTGTGCATCTATCTCCACCATCTCAGGCTCACACTGCTTGCCAAGAAGGCTTTCTTTATGGAAGATGCAGCAACATCCACCTTGGCAGGCTGAAGCAGAGCGCCATCTAACCCGCCACACAGGGTACGCTTCTCTGCGCTGGGCTGCATCACCAGCATCCGATATAAATCAGCAAACACACATCTGTCCTTGCCAGAGACACGAACACCCCCACTACTGATGAATTAATCTTTCATGTAAAGAAAGCAGTTCAGAATGGGGAATGTTTGGGTGTGTGTGTGTGTGTGTGTTTGAATACCTTTGTGTGAAAAAAACTCAAGCTTTTTACCTGAGATTGGTCATGTGATGGAGGTAGTTATTATTGTTTGTCTTGAGCTTGCTCTTTTGCACAAACTCTGACTGTGACTGTTATGCTAATTCCTTTGTTAAGTAGTGTAATTTCTTCATCATTATTTTGCTGATATGATTACATTGGGTTCAACGATCTTCTGCATGTTCTCTTTGCTGCAATCTTTCTTACACCACTGGGGGGAGCTCTGCCCTTTCCATAAAACCATCCGGTCGTTCTCCGCTCTTTCCCTGTGGATGGGACTGCCAGCTCTCTGACTAAAGCAGCAAATGGATCAGCAGTGGAATAACAAAAGGATGGATATGATCCCTCGATATCCCCTCTTTCTCTGACTCTAGCCTCCTCTCCAACTGGCAGCAGCATGTGTCTCATATCTGGCGTGAGCCTCTGCTCCGGTTTAGAAGGATTACACTTACACCTGGTGTTAAAATGCATCTCCAGTATACACACTTAAATTGGATTTATCTTCGCTCACCAAAGCCTCAGCAGATTGTTGCACACATCTGTTGTCATTTTCCCTTTTGACAGTGACTGCGATGCAGGAATAATGAGTTCAAAGCATGAGCTACAGTTTGCATGTCTGCTCTGCTTCCGATCAAGTTCAGTGCCAGGTGGAAGTGTTCCTGCTCAGAACCAAAGGGCTGCTTAGCAGTCACGTTGGGATCACACGCTATGTGTTATTATAAATGCTCTCATAAGTGTGCTCTAATCCAAGCACAACACTTTTTACGGTACTTGTCTTTCACATCATAAAATATGTTTCCGTGCAGGAAGAAAAGGGCAAGTTTAATTAATTACTCTGACTGTGACTGTTATGCTAATCCTGGAGCTGCACAGTCTGGCTCACCCACATGGAATAGCCATTTTAAATTTAATTTGAACTTTATGACTCCAGCAATGTAAAGGTTGGTGAGAAAGGTCTAATATGGTATTTAGTTTGATTAAAGCAAATCATTTATTTTGCTTGTTTATCAGCCAGTTGTGTGCTGAAATCAGAGGCAGATGAACACGGCTCCCAGGCGCCACTGACCTCCGTGTCTCTCCACCGCTCTTTGGGTTCTGTTTGTTTTGGATTGCATATATTTTCCTTGATCAGTATGCACCAAACATTCTTGTATAAATTGGAATAATGAAGGTCTGAGGGCTTCAGAAAAAAACGCCATTATTCATTCTTTTCAATTATTTCAGTAACTGTTGCTGTAGTTAAGCTGAAGCAGAATGTGAATGCTGTCTGAGAGGAGTCACACACACACACCCCCACCTACACACACACAAAACCCAATGCTTAACGTAGCTGAACATTAGTAACTTCAGTATGTTGTACTTTATTTGCATGAGGAACAATTCTATGTATACAAGCTGCACTAATATGGGGAGTTTATAATATGGACACAGTTGTTTTCTTTAGAAATAAAAATACAGAAATAAAATACAAATGTATTAAAAATGTATCCAGTGAAAAATATTGTATAGATTCTATTTTAAAATGTAAAAATCCACCCATCTGTTTCTGTAGCTCACTGAAAACACCGTAACAAGTTCTAATGAACAAAAAGAAAATATTGTATTTCAATTTCAGCTTTTCTTTTTTATTTCATGCCGAATCCAGAGTACAAATAAAACTCTGAATAATCAAACTCCATCTAATAATGAGCACCATTTTTTTAAAGTTCATTTTATGTTAATGCTGATACAACAAACCAAGCACAATTTTCAATAAATTATACAGTGACCAAGTATAATACAATACAATTTATCCATCATAAATTGTCTTGCAGAAAAAAGAAGTACAGTTGAAACAAACTGTATAAAACAACAAAAACAATCTGTATTATTGTTTGAAAATCTGATTTCTTGCTGGTTAATACCTTTTAGTTTTTTTTTGTTTTTGTTGAATTATCAACTACACAATAGGATAATACTATCCATCCATCCGTCCATCCATCTTGCACAATTATCCCTATGGGGTGGCGTGGCATGCTGGTTACTTTCCCCTGCGGTCAACGGGTGAGAGGCGGGGTCACCCTGGACAGAGATTAATACTAATATGATATTAATTATTTTTATTAAGCTGGCGACAGTATCAATAATAATATAGTACAGCAAAATAGTGGTGCAATTTCATTTCTAAAAAAACATTTTGAGTCATGTATATTTTTCTTTCTACTTCACTGGGCAACTATGTGACAAAATATGGAAAAGTTCAAGGGATATGAATGCTTTTGCAAGCCACTGTATTTTTCATCAGCATCAAGATATTACTATACTTTGCAAAAGTGCAAAAGGAACACATTTTCACATCACAAGTTATGTGATCAACAACTGAATGTTACTGCTGATGGAAAAGACGAAGAAGACACAGGAAGTGGTAGGAGGATGATGATGGCATATTTTCTAATGACTTATGGGGTGAATAAATTCATTCACATGTGATTTTAACTGTATTATTTATTTAAAGCTGCAGAATGTAAAAATTTTTTCGTCTCTAGATGCCACAGTGGGTTATGAGTGGGGAGAAGACATTCAGCAAAGGTCAACAGGCCAGGACTTGAACCTGGCCTGTTGGTTCGAGTCCTGGCCTGGCTTCAGTGACAGGACTGAAGCCTTTACACATGGGCCGCACCCTGCACTGTCTAACATGTATATCTGTCTATTTATCTATATAAATCTGTATAGATCTATATAGATAATTATCCATCCATCCATCCACCCATTTTCCTGCACCCTTTTTCCCTTACTGGGGTCAGGAGGGTTGCTGGTGCCTCTCCAGCTGTCATTTTGGGTGAGAGGCGGGGTCACCCTGGACAGGTCGCCAGTCTGTCGCAGGGCAACACAGAGACACACAGGACAAACAACCATGCACACACACACTCACACCTAGGGACAATTTAGAGAGACCAATTAACCTGACAGTTGATTTGGACTGTTGGAGGAAGCCGGAGTACCCGGAGAGAACCCACGCATGCACAGGGAGAACATGCAAACTCCATGCAGAAAGACCGGGAATCGAACCCAGAACCTTCTTGCTGCAAGGCAACAGCTCTACCAACTGCGCCACTGAGCATATAGATAATTACTTTTTTTAATTTTTAATATATATAATATATAATATATATATAGGCTGCCCAGTGGCACAGCTGGTATTGTTTAATTTTTTAAGACAGGCACCGATAGTAGAGGGATGAGATTAATCTATCTCATAATAAACTGTGAGAACATAAAAAACTGTTATAAACATAGAAATGGTTTATAAAATATGTAAAAAAAATATTTTGCACCTTTAAGAAATTGTCTTTTCTCAACATTGACGTATTGTTCACAAAGTTCCGCAGTGAAAGACGACTAACTGTTCTTTGTCCTGAAATATCTCAACTAGAGATTATTTCATAAATAGAATGACGTCATTGGGAAGTAGCAGGATCACAAATAACAGGTGGGATGGATCTAACGCACAATTCATGTGTCACCATAACTACCCATTTCTGAAGCCTGGTAGCTGACGTGTGTGTGCTCCAAACAAGATCAGAGGGACATGGTCGCAAATTTAAGTGAGCTGGAGCTGAATGTAGCAGATGGGAGGCCGACTGCCTAACATGCTTCAGCGTTAGTTACCAGTAAGGTAAGAGATGTTGGACTTAGTATTTACTTGTGAATAAGGTCAGTCTTATGCCCCCACTAAATAGATATTCTTTATTAGAATTAGAAATGCTTTATTAATCCCCATGGGGAATTTCTCAAAATTACAATCCATTTAAAAGAAGAAAAACATTTTCCCAGTCAAGGTAATATGTTAATGAAAAAGAAAAAAAAAGTACATAAAGAATAAATAAATGTTGGCAAGGATGGTTTTAATATTGTAATATTGTTTTAGTCCAATTATAAAGTAATTGCCCATATGTGTTCCTGCATCACTGTTGTCATGACGTCTCTGAGGCGTCATGACCTTCAGTAAGATCCTGGAGGCAGTAGAGTGGAAATCAGAATCCGATATTGGCCTCTCCTACCATAAATTCACAGAGGAAAATGAATTTGACCATCCAGAACACATCAGTGCCTCATGATGCTCTGGCATCTGGTCTGGTGAGGATAACGTGTGGAGCTGTGAGGTGCTCTCTTTGAGTCTGAGTGAATTGCCTACAATCCTGCAATTGGTTCACTACTGTTTCTCTGCTGGACCACAGCAGCTTAATGCTCTGTCTAAGTTGTCTAGCAGTCACTCGTTGATGTTTACATGCTGCCTTGTATTCCAATCTGTAATCAGAGTTATTCACTCCTCCTGTTAGTTAACACTATCTGTGAGTAGGGGGCCAATCTTGGTCAGAGAAATATGAAGTAATATTGAATTGAAAGATCTCACACCAATTTATAGCATGTTTTTTAATGCACAAAGTTATAGTCAAACTGGTCAAAATCATTATATGTATATGTCATTTTATCACTAAGTCACAATAATCCAGTGTCTCAATCATTCCTACCAATGGTCAAATTTAGAACATTATCTCTATGCATCCAATCAAAAACGAGGAATGGGCAACAAGAAAACATGTCCAGCAGAAACAGGCTCCTTTGTCTGGTTGTTTCAAGGACAGAAAATAATCACATTCAAACAATGTTGGCAATGAATACCTGCCAACAGAAAATGGGACAAAGACATAGTAGCAATAATAATATGGATTAACATAAAGGAAAAAAAGAGAAATGTGAAGAAAGGGCTGTGCAGGGCTTTTGCGTTGGTACTTGTGATTTAGCAGGACATTTTGTCAGAATACACACAACACTAGAAGGACATTTTGAATTAACAGGACAGGAGCGGTGTCCTGCTAATTTTGACAAAAATCTTAAAACATACAAAGGTTTCTATTGGTCTATCAACCACAAAAATGCAAAAAAAAAAAAAAAAAGATGTCCGTTTAATACACATAAATCTTATTTTGTCTATGATCTGTGTATCACCACAGTGCCCCCTATGCTATGTTGGGTAACAGCAAGACCTAATGAATATTCACACAGGCCTTATTCTGATTGGTTGTCTGCCGGAACGTCCTGCTAATTATTACAGTGTCCTTCTAATTCATTTGTTGCTATTTACACTGGGGATGAGTTGGAAATTACTCTATGCTATAAGACTGAATATTTTACAGGTTACTTGGATGCATGACAACGCTCTAACAATGTGTAACGACATGTTAACAATGCGTGACGACACGTAACAACACTTTAACGACGCGTGACGACGCTTTAACACATAACGACACTTTCACGATGCGTGACGACACTTTAACGCCGTGAAATGACACTTTCACGACGCTGTAACGACGCTTTAATGATGCGTAACGATGCTTTAATGACGCAAAACCATGCTTAACCACGCTTGACGACGCTTTAACTACGCTTTAACTTTCGCGTAATGTCTCATTAACGACGAGTAAAGTCACTTTAACGACGCTTAACGAGGCTTTAACGACGCATTACGACGTTTTATTTAACGATGCTTTAACAATGCTTTAACAATGCGTGATGATGCTTTAACACCACGTAACAACTCTTAAATGACGCGTGACGACGCTTCAACGACGCGTAGCGACGCTTTAACACCACTTTAACACCGCGTAACGTCGCTTTAACGTTGCGTCGTCACTTTTGCATGCCGTCAGCCAAGAGGCTGCAGCTCCTCGCCACGGCGGAAGACTATGGAGTGAAAATAGTCTCGAAAGATATGTAACTCGTAAAAAAGATTTATAACTCGTAACCACGACCACGATTACTGGGCCGACCCGACCCGCCATTCTGGAGTGTTTGACTGAACGCTTCTCCCAGCCAGAGCAGAATAAACTTCCGCCACGTCGTGGTCGAATCTTTTACCCATGTAATTACAGTTGTACACGTCCCAAACGAGGAATCGTATATGAATATACATATAAAAATTAGATGTGAGTCTAATGACATATATATTTTTCACAAAAATATGTCTTAGCCACGAGACGAGACAAGCAGAGAGGGAAATACGTGTTGAACTATGGAAAAAACTATTTCCGAAGTAAAATCAGATGTCCGAGCTTTTAGTAGCATGCGAACGCATCATCTACAACACAAATCAGGGAAGCGTGAAATGAGTCTCAAGTAGTTGTGGCCTCGTAACTGGATCTGTACGTAACTGCAGTTTTGTGTGTGTATCTGGTGACTCGTACGTACTTTTTCAACATTTGTAGGCATAGGAAAAGGTTTGATGCTTACAGGAGTTACAAATCTATTTTTCACACGAGTTACAAATCCTTTTTACGAGTTACAAATCTTTTTTACGAGTTACAAATCTTTTGAGACTATTTTCACTCCAAAAACGACACAGACGATCAGAGTGGCTGAAGAGTCCTGAAGGTTTTATATGTCTGTGTGTGGGGGTGTGTGTGTGTGTGTGTGTGTGTGTGGGCGTTCTGGCATTTTTCTCTCTGAACACCGTTAACATTTTCAGTTAACATGATTACAGCCACAAACACTTTTCTGTTGGCCTGGACAATGTAAGGCAGAGTTTATGAGCCAGGTCTCTGGGTGGTGCAGGCTGTGACACTTTCAACTAGTTTCTCTGATGTGGATGTCTTGCAGTGGCTACTACAGACTATTGATTCAACTAAAACAGCAACACAGGTAATGCAGCTAACATCTGGTAAAAATAAACATATACTGTAACTCACATCCTGTATGTTGTGTTTTACGTGTCATGATATGGTTCAAAAAGTTGTATCTTTTAAGTTTAAACTCTTGGTTTTCCCTTTCAACATTTTCTAAGATAAAAAAGACAATAGCTGAGTGTAGCATTAGCCAGCTGTTAGTGGAAAACAGCCCCTCCCTCCTCTATTTAACCAGGATGCCATATTACTAAAAACCTCTATCACAACTTGAGCCTTAAAGGCCTTTAATCTCCCTTGTTTTGCAGAAATACTGTACATTTACTGACACACCAACTGACTCCATTAATGTTTAAACACAGGAATGTTTTCATGGATCTGGTGTCATTAATCTTTAAAAACGATTCATTTTTTTAAGGAACTTTAAAAATATTTAACATATTATTTAGCATATCTTCAAACATTAGGACATTAAAATGATTGTGTTGATAAGTTTCAGAGGCCACCACAGTCAATAACAAGGGTGTTTCTTAATACATTCAAATATCACAAAAACATTATTTATTTCAGAAATTAAATTCAAATGTCATGTGAAAAATTAGGACACTTTACAAAAACCTGTGTGTTTTTCTGAACAACAGGACTAGTCTCATATTGAAGGACGAGTCGCTGTTGAAAATGTGAAGAGGAAGAAGTAACAGAAACCTGCTGGCTTGGTGTGTCTAACAGCTGAGAAATGAATGGAAATTTATAATTAAGTTTAAACAGCTCATGAAAGCTGTTGAGTATTTTCTGAGAAACGCTGAAGGCAAACCAAAGCAGTACATGTCATAAAACAATGGAAGCATTGAGTGATCAAACTGTGATGTAGTGGCATATCAGCAGACTGGAAAAACATCAATACCACAGAACTCCACTGACCCTAAGACATATAGCTTTTCTTTTTAATAATATATTCTAATTTATTTCTATGTTGCCAACATACCATTAAAATACAGGTTTTATTACTAAGGAGATTCTTTAATCTACAGTAAAAATGATAAATCAATATTCTGTTCCTTTATTTTTAATAACTAAATGCAGACTGTTTAAGAAAATCCAATTCTTCAGTACATCTTTTAAAAAACATCCAATAAAAACTGTTGTTGGTCTCAGTGAAGGAGGATGTATGTTTCTGTAATATTGCTCATGTTAGCCACTGTAACACTCGCTATGTGTTTACAGTTAATGAATTTGTAACAAGGACCAGATCTAGGTTCGGCTACTGGAGTAGTGAGAAGTGTATTCTAAATTAATGACCATGGATCAAAAAATTTTGTTAAAACAGCCGGCTTATTATTGGTTGAAAGAACAATAAAAGAAAAATAAACAACAATATTACAACAATTAACAAATTTAAAAAATAGTTTCCCCTTTTCTCTCAGTGTTTTATAAATCTGAATTAAAGATACTCTTTAATTTACCTAAGTTATAATTCTATTTATGTTTTAATTAATACTATTTATCTATTTTAAATTTACGGTTTGTTCTAATCTGTTCAATCTATCTTTGTTCTTTGATGTTCCCTCTGAGAAGTTAAGAGGAAAAAAAAACAATAACAACAGAACAACCAAAACACAGCAGAACAATTCAGCAAGGACAGGTCAAGCTGTGCTTCAGGTTGATGTCCTGTTTCCTTGGATGATCCGACAGTTAATTCTTTTTCCATGACCCACTGCTAATTCCCACAACAACACAGGCAGGTCATACCAGCTGCGGGATCGGCAATGTCCAGAAGAGGGCGTAGCTCCTAATGGAGGGTCACAATGCTCCCGGGTTGGCTCGCCATCTAGTCCTCCTCAGCAAGATCCAGTTCAGTGAAGACGGAGACTCCTTCATCCAAATCCCAGGCGAATGTAAGAAAAATAATAAAGAAAAAGAAAAGGGCCTGTTGCCAACAAAGGGCAACAGTTAGCAACAGTTAGCGACAGTTAGCTCTTCTGTTGACAAGACGTTGAATGTCGTTGACAAGAGCAACTGTTAGCTTGGCGGATCAGCTGTTGCTCAGCTGACTATCAGTTATATTGCCGTTAGCATCAAGAGCAACAGCCAACGCCGATCAGCATCCGTTTCAGCTCTACATTTCAATTAAATAATTGTTTAACAATTTCATTATCTTAAAAAAAAAAGAAGAAACATACAATTTCAACTCACCAAGTCCAGTTTCACAACACACAAAAGATGAACCCGAACGCAATCAGGGTGAGAAGAGGAAAAAAAAAAAAGAAAAAACATGCGAGAACTCCTTCTCAAAGAATAAAAAAACTTGTCTTAGACAGCAAGTCGATCTCTCTTATGTCTTTCTTTTCAGCACAATCCTGTTTGCTTCTGCGCTCTCTACTTGCTTTACGCTCTCTGCTTATTCTCTCTCTTTCACGTCAGAGAATGCAGCAACCCGATTGGCTGGAGCTAATCACATGGGTCACACGCAAACGTGACCCTTCAAAATAAAAGATTCTCAGCCACTTCAGCCGCTGACAAAACAAAACCCTAGTTTACACAGTTTCTCCAATCAATCAAAATATCAAAAATCAAATTTAGCAATGATAATGTCCCTAATTATTGCTTTTTATATTTTTGTCAATTTTAAGATCGATTAATTCCCTATTTATTCTCCTATTTACTTATTTCCTATTTATTTTCTATTTATCCAATTTAGAACTATTTTTAGTGACAGCTATTTTAATCTGGGTTACACCACAATCACCAAAATGAACGAAAATACCCACTTAAGATGTATTGATTTGTGTGTAATGAACCCATAAAATATGGGTTTCACTTTCTAATTTATGTTACCGAAATACATTTTCACTCGATGATATTCTAATTTATTAAGATACCTTTAAAAATACTTTTACTATTTGAGCTGACAATTTTTGTCACATATTTTTGCTGTTTTTTTACAAGGAGTGTAAGCAGCGCACACACACACGCATACCCCGATGGGTGTGTTTGTTTGTGTGCTCCTGTGTGTATGAAGAGACATTTATTCAACCAATGACATGCAGCACAGAAAAACTGCCCCTTTGCAACAGCTCAACCTAATGATTAACAAGCACCCATCTGTCATCAACACTGCACATTTAGTTTCATAGATCAGCGGCTGAGATTGTGGAAACATTTTTAACAGATCTGGGTCAATGTGCAGCGACATAAAGAGTTATGTGGGAACGAAGCTTTGGAAAATCAATAGAAATGGAACTCTAACAAGCAACAGCAGTTGTTAAACTGTGAACGACACATGGATTCAACTCTAATAAAAGCCATTAAAAGGGCACAAAATCCAAACTGAAATATATAATAATTTGCTCTGAAAAAGCAATCATAATATAATGTTGCAGTTTTAAAAAAACATGTACAACCATATTTTTTTTAAATAAAAGTCATATACTGCAATTATAAAAGACAAAACCTGAGTTAATTTTAATTGACCTACTCGTCTGACAGAATGAAGCAGATCTCCATAAAAGATCTCAAAAGGTGAAACAAGGGAGCCCAACTAAAATACATCATAAACAGCTGAGAAACAAAGTCTGACATTTCTCAGTCTAGAATGGAAAACAGCATCTTTCTTAAATATTTAATACTCTATCAAATCAAAGGGAGAACTATTACCAACAAGTAAAAGAAAATATAGCACAGCAGGGAACCTACAAGGAAACTTCAAGATATTGCAAATTTTATAACTCTATGATGGAAATGTATGTATTTGTTGTATCCATATAACAACATCAGTGTTGAAAATCCTCCAGTTGCAGTGGTACAAAGCAAAATGTTACCCTCGCTGTCCAATATAGCAGTCCAGATTTTTCACCACCTGCACAGTATACTGATGAGTGATGAGAGTACTTTCAGCCTCAGACTTTCTTCGCTACAATAAGAACCGTTACAAGAGGTCATTTCTGCTTCCTAAAACAATCTCTTCCTATGAGTCTCAGGAAGTAACTTGTCTTGCTGTGTGAATGATGTACCTGTCTGATTTTTCCCCACTCGCTTGTACATTTCCCTTTGTTCCTTCACAAATTTAATTTCCCTCTGGTATCATTAAAACACCATTCAGATCCACATAAATGTGTCAGAAGTCAAAGTGTTGTCCTGAGCAGTGCTGCCTGAGCATCCAATAGTGGCCAGACCAAACAAATTACAGTGAGCAATCCATGATGTTCTTAAAGAATAAGAAACCGAATGAGAAACCCTCCAGTCAAAGATTCACAATGTTATATGAAGTCAACTCAGGCAAGCAAATTGAAATATTTATACATATCAGGACTCAATTTTGAAAGCATTTTGTATCAAATCTAAAATAAATGCAAAATCCGCTTTCATTCAGCTTAATGCTTAATAGTCTCAAAGTGACCATTAAGCAATAATTTCTAAATGTTGCCACATTGTCACCAACACATACTTTAGGCCTCTTCACAGTAAAGCCCTAGTATAATTAATTAGAAATGAGGACATCACCCCCACAGAGCTGGAACATTGACATGTATAAACAGTACAGAGAGCACAGCTGCTGCAAAATGCAACCCTGTGCTGTATTTGTTCAGACAAAATATTATGTTGCTAGGCAACACAGTAGTTGTTAACATTCCTGTATTTTAGTTCTCACCTTTCTATCATCCAGGAAAACCTAAATAGAATTATGTTTGATGAATAACTCCCAATCTGCATAATGCTTCTCTGGCTAAAATGAAACATTCACTATTCTACACTACACCACACTATATTATGCTATTTTATAGTATAGTGCACTATAATATCCTATGGGTCCATGATGAC
Organism: Phalloptychus januarius; assembly: GCA_902982915.1. Taxonomy (NCBI): domain Eukaryota; kingdom Metazoa; phylum Chordata; class Actinopteri; order Cyprinodontiformes; family Poeciliidae; genus Phalloptychus; species Phalloptychus januarius. The sequence continues at coordinate 1,754,485 of CADWAE010000470.1, read as the reverse complement.
CTCAGAGATTGTGTCTTCACAGATGCTGTTGTTAAGGTGTGTCAAGTAGCAGCTGACTATGTGGAGTCATATCAATCTTGATTGAGGGATTTTGTCAACAATTCATCTAATAAACAACAAAGTCCCATTAAAATAATTTATGGAAATTAAAGAAAAATGGACATCCGGCAGTGAATGACCTTCATAAAGCCATCTTCTCCACATGGAGGCACCAGCCTGCATGGAAAACTGGTATTAAGCTCGTCCAAATGACTTTTGACACTCTTACTTCTGAGTTTGTGGTTTTTAGCTCTGTTTGGGTTCGAATGTAGTTTTCAATAAAGTCCATGCTCAATGACACAGCACTAAGAGTTGGGGTGTGTTCTGAAGACCTTCCAGCTGCCAGGGCAAAAGCTAATGTGAGCTGCTGGAAGAAGATTCAGTAGCTCACAGTACAAGTACTTTCTTTTACTGGACTTTTCTCAGCCTTGATCTGCTCCATTATGTTTGGTTGAGATATGTATCTACTGTGATGTATTGTATGACATCCTTTGTCAATATTTTACAATAATCCAGCAGCGATGCAGGAGGTCTTCCTTGTTCACCAACTCCAGAAAATAGAGAGATCAAATTAGACTAACTTAAATTTGAGAAAAAAATATGCTAAAATCACCTCCATCTTTCATTGCTTGAAGTAAAATGACAACCAGCTGATTCTGAAAGACTCTTTTCTCCAGTTGTTTATTTTGTTTACCAACAAGATATCTGCAGCCATTAGCAAAAATAAGGACAACTTCATTTCAAAGCATGAACAGTCAATGCAACAAAGCATTTCAGATTGCTGCATGATGGTCAGAGAAAGTGAACTGAATGAAACTTCAGTGAAAACCATCTTTCCAAAGCTCTGTTTCTTCCTCCCTCAGCCTGGTTACCTCACCTCCTCTCTTCTTCCGCTCATGCGCCCAACTTGTCGTTAATTCTCTTTCTTCTCAGTCATGTGTGATTGACTTGAAAAGAGCTGATTGCTTCTAATTACTCCAACATGTTGCTGATTAAACTTGACATGCATTGGAGCAGAGGCACTGAGGCACATACACACAGACTCAGCACCTGCACACAGCTGCTAACACACAGCCCTCATGTCTTATCTCATTCCAGCAAAGACATTTCAGATCCACATTCTTTAAATCTACACTTGGAATGAACTCAAGTAAAGTTTGTGCATTTTAAAAGGAAACATGTCTTTTAGAATAGCATCTGAGTTCAACATTGATTCATTTTTTATGAAATGATGGGTTGGAAAGTCTGATATGGTTTAGTTAAAAAAAGGATGAACAAAATGAATCTCAACTTAGGCTGTTCTTTTGTTAACAAAGTTTGCAAATATGTACAATAAATACATGGAGGTGTATAAGTACAGTTGAAGCCATGAATGAAAGGTGTGATTTGTGTGAAATGATGGAAAATGTCAAACTTTTACAGTTACTGGTTCAGTGTGATGTTGTTTTAAAGTGACTGCTGTCTGCACTGCTACCCTGCCAGCCTGACTGAACACACCTGTTCACTTCTCCTCCTATGTGTATTTAGCCAACCTACTCCCTTCCTTCCATACCAGTTCACCAGCAAGTGGTCCACACTTTTCCCCAGGTATTCTTCTCTCCAGTGACCTTTTGACCCAGTGTTTTGGAAACTTCTGCCCTTTCAGATTGATTCTGTGTGTATCAACCTTTGAGTTGCTACTGACCCTGTTGATTTTTGGAAGCAGTCTCAGTTGTAATTTGAGTCCAGCCTGCCTCGTACATTGTTGGGAGAAATTACAAAACTGTTGGACTTTTAAATCCAGGAATGCTACAAATGCAAAACAGATGATTTTTGTCACATTTTTACAGTATGTTTATAATTTTTTTTACTGACCTTTTTACACTATACTTTGGGTCACACTGTAACCTTTCATTTTTTATGTGAATACAATAAAATGTAAAGAACTTCCTCTATGTCAGAGGTAAACCACATTCCCTGATGAAAATATTTCTCAACATCATTAGAAATCCACTGAAGTTGCAACAGGCAGCATCAGATTAGAAGTTTTGCATTGAGGATTTATCAGAGATGCGGTAGTGACCTCATCAAATGTTGGGATACATCCTTTCATCATTTACCATCTTGAAGAAATTAGAAACCTTTTTGCATCTCTTGACTTACAGAAATAATGCAAAGCACATTTATAAAGTGATTGTTTGAAACTAGCATGAAAATGAAACATTTAGTGACGGTATGTGAAAAATTTGTCATGCAAAGCATTTTTTAAAAGAGATGTTTGTTGCTGCATGGGCAGATTTTGGTATTTTATGACTGAATGTTGTTTTGTTCTTCTGAGTTTAGCAGAACAAAATCCGATATAATCCAGGCTGCCTTTTACAAGATTAACACACTCTATTTTTTTTTTATTTAATCCATCTGGCTCCAGGGATAAACATATATGTTCACATAGAGTCTGTTAATGTTTACACTATTTTCCTTAAAAAGCAAAAATAAGCTGCAATACTAGATTGAAGTTCAGTATCATAAAACTGGAGGAAGCCATTTTTTATTTTGCTTATTTTTTCATGTTTTCTTCAATTAAAATAGCTTTGGTGGATGCTGTGACTAAAAGTAAAACACCACTGCAGGAACACTGTAGTGTAATAACTAAGCAACTGATAACCGAGAAGAAAACCAAAGTACCTTAGAACTTATACCTGCTTCCTAATGGACTTACTATAGACTCTGACCTTACATATTTTCACAAAGACTGGTTTAAATACTGCCAAGGCAACATTGGCCACACAATTTCAATCCAGTCTATCCACAGGAAGAATCTCACCACAAGCTTCACCCAAAAGCTAGAAACGTTGTGACAAAGAGAGATGCTTGATTTTGCAATTATCTCCTCAGAAAGTCGATATTTTCTTCACCAGGTAGCTATTCTTCAGAATAGTGGTTTCTGTCTCTAGGTCCAAATAACAGCCTGACACAAAGAAAGACCAGACTTGTTTAACTAGTGAACAAGAACATATTGTAGAAGTAAAACCAAGAGTCCAACAAACAGCAGTCTGTTTTGATCCACTGCCTCTGATAACTGCTTGTTTGCAGTTGGACAGCAGGATACCAGAACATTCCTCCTTCTACAGACACAAAGTGTTGTCTAGCACAGCTATTCCTAATCATCTCCATCATCCACCTCTCCACTTCCTGTGAAGTAGGCAAAAGGTGTGAAAAAAGTCACCCACACAGCCTTGGCAGGGTTCATTATGATTGTTGTGTGTGGACTGGGATGTGTCCTGTGCTCTCTGACTGGACTGTGTGTTAATGCAGGCTTGTAGTCACAAAAGAGTGATAAATCAGATGTCGGAGAATCAGTGGTGAAGAAGACTGAATTTGTACTCAATGTCCACATTTTACCAGACAACAGACTGCATAGATGACCACATCATTTATGCAACTTGCTCAGAACATGTTTTTTTTATTACAGTGAAGCTCTATTAATGACATGACGTCTACTTCACCAAGATGAACTATAGATTCAGAGATTTTACAGGTAAGTTACTGGCAGATGATGCTGGTCTAAATTATTTTTACAAGTGCACTTATCCTTTTGAAAACACTAAAGATAATTGGTGAGATCTGCTAAAGCCTCAGTCCAAAAAAGTTTCAGAAGGCAGAAATTGCCTTGGACCTGTGGAGAGTAAACACCCAGTAAACACACACTGCTCTGCTCAGCACTGGACAAAATACACACACAGTGTGTCTGCTGGGCTCAAGATCCACATAGAGTCATTTCTGCAAATATCACCTCCAGTTGCTTTCAGCATTCATGCCTTTATGAATGCGAGGGCTGCTTTAACTAGTATTCTACTATCTAGATGCTAGATACTAGTATGTAGTATCTAGAATAACTAGATAAGTAGAACGTATCTTACAAGACAGAAACATAATAAACTGGAATCAATATGGAAGGACTGAACTAAAGACAAAGAGGAGCAAGATTGTTCTAATCAAACTGGATTCAAATCAAACTGCAGCACTTCTCAACAACTGAGATCCTAACTCCATGCTGTTATGCTTTTGTACAAAGTGTTTTGGAAATGTTAAGGATGATTTGAGAAATGTGCCAAAGTGCCTGAGAAAACGAATTGAAATATGGAAATAATAATATGGTATTCGCCTCTTTTATTCTGATCCCACTAAAGGAAATACAGTGCTTCAACCTGCCTTTAGAAATATCATAATCAGTGGAAACAATCTATTTTATGAAAGCAGCTGAACTGTGACAGAGGTCTGCTAGAGAACACTGTTGATCAAACAGAGTATGAAGGAAAACAGCAGCAGGTCAGTGAGGAGTTTAAATCAGAGTTAGGATTTAAAGCAATATCCTAAACTTTGGAGAGTTCTGTTCAACCCCTCATCTGAACATGGAAATAGTTTGGCACAACAGCAAACCTGCTAAGACATGGAAACTGACAGGCCAGGCAAAGACAGCATTAATCAGATAAACCATTAAAGAGGTCAATGAAAGCCAGAGGAGCTGCAGAAATCCACAGCTCAGGTGGAAGAACCTATCCACAGGACAGCAGCTATTCCTGCTGTTGACAAATCTGGTCTTCAGGGGAACGGGCAAGAAAGACAGTAAAAAAAAACACTCTTAAGGGAGAAAGCAAGAAGAAGTCCAGCATGCAAGCTGTAGGGAACCCAGCTCTCTGATCACATCAGACAAACAACACTTTCTGTTTGGCATGCACTGCCAAGCAGAAAGTAGAGAAAAACAACACTGCATCGCCCTGAAACAGATGGATGGACCAAAAGTGTCCCTTTGCCAGTCAAGGCCTAAATCTTATTGATGTAGGTCACAATCGTCTCTTCTTGAACATGTTTCTAGCCATAAAGTCCTTCATTAAAGTGAGAAACTCACCGCCAGACCCACTTGATCCACTGGGGCCAGGCTTTGATTCACCTTCTTCTTCTGATCCGTCCGTTGTTGGCATGCTCTCCCATGCTTTTATCAGGCAACTGTTCTTCCATCTTTGATTGTGATCGAAGACCAGATCTTTGCTTCACCAGACGAGATCCTCTTCTCCGGCTCGCCATAATCCCACTTCTGATACCAAGTGTGACGGGGTTCTTATTATGACTCGGTCAAATTAATGACAGCCAAAGCCGGACATCACTTTTGTGCATTTTTTTATTGAGGTTTTCTTCAGGGTGTTTTTCTTTTCAGGTGTACCAGGACAAAGATGCACAACATGAACAGAAGACATGTAAAGTATGTTGAACAAACCGCAGCAGTACCTTACCGTTTTTTTGGGTCCTTCACCTCGCATGTGACTTTCCCCGAGTCTAGTCACAGCCTCCCAAATGTGGTGCAGAGCCCTGCTTTTAAAGCCCCGGGCTCCTCCCACAGAATACAACTAAACAATTACTTCTAACTCAAATAAACTCTTAAAGTAAACAAAGTAATAATAAATAATACAAAGGGAAAATTATAACTAACCAAATAAACTTGTAAAGTGAAAAAAAATATATACTACTCAATTTAATAAACACTCTGATCACTCCACTGTGATTTACCATGACATGACTCTCCAGGCGCGTCACAGCCCGGAACCAACCCCAAGGGAAAATGTTTGGGAAAACGTTTGGAACTGCAAAAAAAACCAAACAAACAAGTTGGGCCGGGACACCGTGTGTGCACCCACGATGAACCGGGTATGTGTACACTGCAACAAAAATGAATGGTTGTGAGTATGAAAATGCGGACACGTAATTAGCTGTCAGATCAAGACGGCTCCTCCGTCACAGGTACACAGAGCTTGCTGCACCAGCTGAGTGGAACTGCATGCATGAACAAACAACATGGAGCTGTTTGGGCAGATATACTGTTGTCTCACAAAATACTATTTTATTCACAAGAAAGGTAAGCATTAGGAACATTACATAGGGGCAGATAAAACAGTGGATTTCCTTTAAACAAACATTCAGTGGCAGATGGAACATTTAAAAAAAAAGTTTACATTTAACAAGAGAACATTCTGGAAGAGGCGAACACAAGGCACAGCCATTTACTTCCTGTTAGTTTAAGAAAATTTTCATGCAAATACCATGACATTTCTTTTCAGAACCTCCCAGTAGACCAAGGAAATGGCAGATTTTCATAACACCCAGAAATTGTAATCGGATCTTTAATTTTTGTCCCGCTAATGTGGCAAAGTAATGTCAGAGAGCCACAAAAATATAGTGATTATCTTCATTTAATATGCTGTGTTATGTGGCTCAGCTCACAAACGGAAGCCTGCAGAGGCCTTGGCTTCTTCTGGCACCTCGAGCTGCATGGAAGTTAGAAAGAAATGAATCTACTAGCGAAGATTTTTGCTTCAAGGACTTTTTAAAGTCATTTGAGTTATTCTGAACATTTTTTCCACTTTAACAAAAATTTGCTTAAAAAGATGAAGATAAAAACTGGTGTAAACTTGACAGCCTCCAACATATGAACTATTTTCCTTCCGTTTATTGAAGTTTCATAAAATGAAGTCTTTGCTTATTGTTGATGACCTCATCTGTTCATCAGTTATGTCCGTCATCACATAATGCATTACATCTGTTGTTTAGCACATCACATATATGTGATTTATTATAATGTAATGGTAGCAGGAGGGATCCGACCTAAATCTGTTCTGAGAATACACTCATAGAAATTAAAGATCAAAAACTGTTCTAAACAATATGTTGTTTGAATTAAGGAAGATGCGATGTCCTCCACATCTTCCTTTATGGTGCTTGTGTGTTGCCTCTCCAAGGAGACAGAATATTGTAAGTAACACTTAATTAAGAAAAAAATTCTTAAGTAAGTATTAATATTTCTCAGCTGCCTTGAGCAAGAGTGTGTTGAGTGCATGATATCTGCTGTGAGTGGAATGTTGACAGTGACACATAATTTGAATTCAGAATTAGAGAAAAAAGGTAAAAATATTATGTAGCAATATTAACTTTTTTGTAATTGTACTAATACAAAACATATTCAGAGGTGATAGATGGAGTATGGCCCTTTATGTGTATGTTTAAGAGTAATGTTCAGAGACATTAGGAGAGATGGAAAAACTACAAGCAAAGAAAGAAAACTGATTGAACAGAGACAATAAGAGCAGAAACTTTGGCAAAAGTTTCTGCTTTTGAAGGAGAAATCAGAGAAAGAAAAAAACAGTGTTGGAAACCCTGGAGGCTCCTACTCAACAGTTACTATACCTGTTAGACTGTGTGAGAAGAGCTCACAGAAATTAATGTGTTTTGTGATAATATAAGCTGAGAATCTACAGAAGAATAATCCTGTAATTATTATATTGTTAAATGCTTCCTTTCTGGAAAAATCAAAATCAGTTTAATGCTTAATGTATAAAATGTGCTGTCCCACAGTTTTAACTTTAATATTTGAATATTTCCAAATATTAATAGTATGTTAATACCTGAATGAGTGGGAGTAATGATCAGTTCATGGTGATGTCAGCGTCGCAGGGGAAATTGAACCATCAACCTCTGTAAAGTTGCAAGTGCCAGAGGCTTGAATGAGTAACAGAAATAGATGGTGTGCACAGAAAAGAGTCTAACATTTGGTTTGAAATGACAGAAAACTGAAGATGAAAATTAAGAGCAACCATCCATCCATCCATTTTCCTGCACCCTTTTACCTTACTGGGGTCGGGAGGGTTGCTGGTGCCTATCTCCAGCTGTCGTTTCGGGCGAGAGGCGGGGTCACCCTGGACAGGTCGCCAGTCTGTCGCAGGGCAACACAGAGACACACAGCCATGCACACACACACTCACACCTAGGGACAATTTAGAGAGGCCAATTAACCTGACAGTCATGTTTTTGGACTGTTGGAGGAAGCCGGAGTACCCGGAGAGAACCCACGCATGCACAGGGAGAACATGCAAACTCCAGGCAGAAAGACCCTGGGCCAGGAATCGAACCCAGAACCTTCGTGCTGCAAGGCAACAGCTCTACCAGCTGCGCCACTGTGCAGCCCTCAAGGGCAACTAGAATAGTTCAAAATCCAATAAGAACCAAACAGCTGTAGTCAAAGTTTTGGCTGTGACACCAACCTGTTCTTGTCCTGTTTGCAGATGTGATGCATGTAAGCCTCATACTTCATTCAGTATGAGGCTGTTTACTGCACAGCTTGTTTTGTATGCTGTCAACTTTCACTGACTGTGACTCGGCACAGGACAAATGAGTGATTGGAACAAAACATACCTGCTTCATGCATTATAGTTGCATTTGAGCATCATATGCAATATTTCCTCATTTGCCTCCCAAAAGTCACTTTAACAGATCGGACAGTTAACACTGCACTCATGTGCTGGTTGCAGGTTAATGACCCGTTCTCACATTTCAAACTGCATCTGACATTGAACAAAAAGAAAAAGAAAACATGCAAATGAGACAGGTCGCACACATTGGTCACGCAATGGTTGGGTTTTCACAGCTGTGGCCAAGTAGAAATGCAAAGTAGACGTAGTGCTGTGTAATTTCTAATTCAGAGGGACATATTGTGTCCTCCAAAAGTACATAGAATAACAGAGTCAAAGGTTCTTTAATATTCATATGTACATAGTTTTTTTTACCAGAAGCAAATGAAAACCTTTCATTTAATAAATAATATTTAGATCTGCAGAAGCAAATACATGAATGTCAAAAGTGTAGGACATATTTGGTAAGAAAGATCAAATTCATAATTAAATAAATTAAACAGATAGAACAGAACCAGATCAGAACCATTTTTCTTTATCAGGGTGGTGACCTTTTTGGGACCCTGGCTCTGACCAACCCCGCCTGTCCTCGGCACACAAAGCACAACACTGAAGCACAGTGACATGTCAGCCAATCAGTGTCAGCCTGCAGTTCACCCCTGCTATTGTAGTGAGCACCTCCAATTGTCATTGTCTGACCAAAGCAATTGTTCTGCCAGCAGGTGCAGGCTCCACCTACTTCATCCTGCCACACTTGTTTGTCCTGAAATCGAAACCCATCTCCTTTGTTCCGCTCCAGAGTGAAAAGGAATAGAGAGAGTAAGGTCCCCTGTGGTGCTCCTGTGTTGCTGGCCTCCTGGTTAGACACACAGTCTGTCAGTCTCACAAACTGTGGTCTGAGTGTTTGGCAGTCATAGATCCAGGTGATTGTTGAGGCCTCTCTCAACACCTGAGTTTTGAGAAAGTTTTTCAGTTTGTCACAGAGCAGATCAGGCTGAATTTCTTTAGAGAAATCAAAGAACATGATCCTCACAGTGCTGCCTGTCTTGTCCAGATGACAGTGGATTTGTTAAATGTCGTACATCAATGGCTTATTAAACATGTTCACTTAAAGATGGTGTACACAACAGATTTTTTGAGACGAATATAACACAAAAGTTAGACATTATTAGAACTATTCTTATGTTTCCCCGACTACAGCCACCATGGATTCCACAGAAGTGTACTTTTAAAGACTTTAAATGTAGACATGAGCAACTTCAGTTTCGGTTTTACAAGAGCACATCTTTTTAGATAGCTTTATTTTTCTGTGCAATTTGCAGCATCACTAGCAAGTAAACAGTCAGAGAATGTAAGAGACACCAGCTGAATCCATACATGCCAGCTTCGCTTCTGTAAATTTCTCTGCCTATGCTTCTTGAATGGAGAAGCTTTGCATGGAAATTATCAGAGTACTTTGCAACCCAATAGTGTGATTCATCTATGTATATGACTTTCTGAATTCGGGTCGATGAGGCGATGAAAGGAAGTTGCTCTGAATAAATAGCAGCTGTGCCTGCATCCTTCCCATGAACTCTATAAATGAGAGCAGAAGCAAAATCACAAAACCTATCAGATGAATCATAGCAAGGCTTTAATGAGCGGATTGGCAGCTGAATGAGAGTGTAGCCGATGTATGCACAAGTATTTTACCGGCTATTGAATGTAGAGATCTTTTGGACCCAAACTTTCTTTGTTGCAGAATAACATGTGAAAGAAGAACTTTTTTTAATTTTTTTTTTTTTATTTTTTTAAGGTTTTATTGGCTCTAGTGGCCTTTATTTAATAGTTAGTGGACAGGAATGAGGGAAATGAGAGAGGGGGAAGACATGCAGCAAAGGTCGCCAGGCCGGGATTCAAATCTGGGACGGCCGCGTCGAGGACTAGGGCCTCCTATGTGGGTGTGCTAAACCCCTGCGCCACCAAAGCACCCCCAAAGAAGAACCTTTGACGCTGGTGCAGGAGTGAAGGCTGACATGGCTGACACACTTATTAAAATATATTCAAATGTGTTAAAGATTTCAAAGATAAACTAAAAGCCAGAATATCTGACAAAACCTATGTGGCTGGCTCAAAGTGGACAAAAGACGATATTTAGCAGGCAGAACATTTTTGTGCATTTTTCTGCTTTTGCGTCACAATTCAAGATAGAAGATCACTAATATCAAACATAACCAGAGTAAACACAAAAATGATGGTATTGCGATAGAGGCTCGCACTGTGGTTCACTGGACTCCAACAGCCTTAGAGTCTGTGTAACCCTTCCCAGACTGAGATGTCACAGACTTTGTTTATCATCTGTCCTGAAGTTTCTTAAGATCAGTGTGTGACGTTTGCTTTGTGATGATCTTCCTGTTGTCAGACAGGTTATATTTAAAACCAGTGTGTGGCTTGGAAGCTGTACCAGAAAGCATGCTTGAAGTTAATTCATGATTAGAAAAGCGGTGGTTACTTTTTCACATTGTGTTGATGTTGGTATTCCCTTAAAAAGAAATAACTGCATCTAAGCCAGGTCTGGTTCTTCCTGTTGAAAGGGAAGTTTTTCCCCTAAAATGTCACAATGTGCAACCTGACTCTGAGAAAAGGTAAGTGCTCATTATAAGGGATTGTTGTAAAGTCAACAAAACAACACAAGTAACTGTCTGCTGTTAAATGCCGGAGAAGGAGGAGTGAACGCTGCAAGTCACAGGCTGGATGCAATCTCCTGGTTTCCATAATATAGAAACTTCTTCAACTCATTTGAATAATGAACTAAATATCTTGCACTTTCTATTGATTAGGATAAATTTCAACATCTTATTTGGAGGCTGCATTGGAGATGCTGTGCCCTGATCTAAAGTCACATTGGCCAAAGGCATCCCTCTGACTAATTACAGCTGCCATTGTATCATGGAAACCAGATAAAATCTTTCTCTCCATCTTTCCTTCTTCAGTGAATAAACTCTGTCTGGACAAGCCTTTAGCAACTTCCCTCTCACTCTAACTCTACTGTCACAAATTGCTCCTCTTGGCTCCCTCTGTTTCGGCCAGAGAGAGACCTCAGCCAAGCAGGAAAACAGAGCAGGAATTGTTTCCCAAGCTTTTGTCTTTCCTCATAGCAGTGAATTTTGGTTCAAGTTTCTTGCTGTTGTCCACTGAGATTGATACATAAAACAACATTATTCATAATCTAGAAAACTCTGTCATCTTCAGGCAGAAGTCATTTAGAAGAGCCATGATGAGAAACGCCCACCACACAAAGAGCAGGAACCAACTGCAGAGTTACAAAAACTAAACTATTCTGCTGCTTTTCTTTGTCTCTGTTTGAGGCAATATTATCTGACAGAGGGGACAGAAAATTATAAATCAGCCAATGGCAGGGAATTCTTAACCATGGATTTTTATAATGATCTATTTTTCTTACAGAAGCACACACACTGATACACACCACATAAAAAGACTCCTTACATTTACCAAAGCCCCATTTCAGAGCTTCCGCTCAGCGACTACTCGACAAATGAAAGCACTTTTTCTGCAGTATAATTTGGATTTGTTATCACAGTCTATCACATGAATGCCTGCATCCCTGTGATGCATGCTCAGAGGGGGCGGGGGGATGAGGACAGAGGAGGAAGACAGAGCATATGGGGGGAAATGGGAAAGTGTACCAACTAGAATGAGCTTCATGTCCTTAAGGCAAGGCTATTTAATATTTAAGTCAGTTTATAACCTTTCATTGCAGAGGTCTTCAGAGAGAAATTAATCTTGCATGAAGGGTGATTTCTGTGACGAATTACGAGGCTCCACACAATGACCGTAGAGAACACACAGTTCATCTTTTGTAATCTGTTTAAAGAATATTTAGAATCTCTTTGCTAGAATACTGAGTACATGTTTTCACTCATGTGTCTGGGTAACAAGCTCATAGATGCAACATGTATGCTTCATGGAATTTGGAAAATATTTAAGAAAATCCACATTGTCAACAATTATTTTCAGACAAACAACAGCCTGAGGCCAGTGTAGCTCAAAATTATTCATTTGATTAATACTCACTGAGTGGATGGTAATCCTAATGTGCCTAATTCTAATCTGCAGACGATATGATGAAAGTATAAATGTTCATCCAGCAGCAAAGAACCCCAAGCTAAAAAATGGCCAAGTTTGGCAGCTGACCTGTGAGAACATTTAACTATTTATCATCTAACCCTAACATGATAAAAGGATTCTTGCTCTGGGTTGAGAGTAACTAACCACTGAGTCCAGACTTTGCTCAGAGGGGTGTATAACATGGATATGGCCTTCCCAGTCACAGACTCACATGTTGTCAAGCAGGTGTTTACTGTAAGATCCTCTCTGCAGCTGGAAAACAGAAACAAAGCAAAAGTTAGAATGATGCACTGTATGAACATAATATAAACTCAGCATTCGTTTATATACATAAACAATAAATAAACAGTGCGGCTGATTTTGTATTGTACCGGTACCGGACTGGTACCAGTACCGCACTGATTCTGAGCCTTGAATGATTTTAACAGAAGTTTCACATAACTTAGAAGTTGACATAAAAATAATGTTTGTTTTAGCCACAAAATGATTTATGCTCAGCTCAAACAACATATCATAACTACAGCATAGAGCAGCTCATTCATGCAGTAGCTATGTAACCTGACATGAAACCATTTTGATAGACAATGTCAAACTAGGAAAAGTTTTAATTATTGTCATAAAACGTTATCAAACATGGCGGTTTGAAGCCAAAAATACCTCGGAAATAAACAGCCAAGCAGGAGAATCAACTCATTTAAAGTTTAAACTCAGTTTCAAACAAACACAAGCTAGCTGTTTGGCTGTTGAACTGAAACGTTGAAGCTAATTTTCTATTAACAGTTTTACAAATCTTTGTCACGATCCAGGCACGGATGGACGCAGGGACTGAGCAGAGGAATACAGAACAGGTGTTTATTAGGGAACAGGCTTAATCACAGTCAGAACAGGCCAGGGTCAGAGCCAAGGAATCCAAATCCAGGTCAGGGCCTTCCAGATCTCAGGGTCAGACAAACAGAGGGTCCATAGCCAGGAGGTCCAAATCCAGTGGGGATGGTCAGGATCGGGGACAGGAAGGTCAGAGTGAAGGGAAGAGACAGACAGGTTAGTAACCGGGGTAGCTACAGCAGGCCTGAAAGTGTTACCGCAGAGGGTTTGACAACAATCTGACGCCGTGCAGGAGGAAGATCTGTTCTTATATGGCAGCAACTAGAGATCAGGGTGATGACGATCAGGTGTGAGTGGTCACAGCTCAGCAGCAGCTGTGACAATCTTTTACTTTACATTACCAAGGCTCATTAAAACAAACCTTTATCTTGGCTTTGTTCTATTCTTCTCCCTCCCTGAAAGATAAGTCCTTTTTTGAGACATTGTTTTGCTTATTTAACTTCTGACGGGAGCTTTGGATGTCTGGATGCTCACTGCTCATTGCACAGCAGCTCATAGTACCGGCGAAGCGTGTGGTAGCTGCCTCGGCCACCATGAGCATTTTTTTTTCCTCTTTTTATTATTAAATAATAATTTTTACATATTTTGTCAAATATGTATTATTGTAAAAACAAATAACTTCACAGTGAAAATGTGTGTTCTTGATATTAAATTGGCATAGAAATTATGACTAGGATAGGAATAATAATAATTTAAAAAAATTACATCACCTCCACTAAGGGGGCCCCTTAGTGGCTTTGGGGCCCTCAGCGGCTGCTTAGTTTGCTTTGCTTGGGCCGGCCCTGATTGAACCGTTGTTTCAAATTCTTGTGTGACATAATGTGTTTGCATGGAAAAATACTGATGGATCAAAGGTTTCCACAAAGAATAGCCAATTTGAAAGTGATGGAGACCAGATACATATGATCTAATTTGCAGTGACCACATCACATATGTTCACCAGGAAGCATAAATCATGACGTGACGAAGAAATTATTGTGCTATAAAGCAGCTACTGGAAAGTAAGTCAGTAGTGATTGTTTCAGTCCGCTCTGCTCCTCGGTTCTGAAGCCTCTCTTCATCTGTCCTTGTCCACCAGGACTCTCTGCAGGTGTCCATGTTAGATTTTTGTGAAGGTGTAGAATGTCCTTTCTGACAGCAACAACAGAATTATGTATTAATGGTTGGCATGGCGTCAAACATGTAGACTATAGAGAAAATGATTCAGGTCATGAGTAGAAGAAGAAAATCAATGCGTGTTTTCAGGAGATACTCTGAGAATGGTTCTGCTATTTTCACCATTTGAATTATTTTTATGTTATTGCTAACAACTACACAAAACCACATTAATCTCCTGGTCAGAAACCATTTACTTTTTGTCATCCTTGTTTTTCCTCTGAGCAGACGTGCAAAACACCAGATTATTTCACCCTGTGAAGCTTTTGTAAAAACTGTATCTCTGTGTGGATATTTGGAATTTACCTGCACTAAAACACTCTAATTAAAGGTGCATGCAGGTTCAGGCCATCAGTGTCTGCTGGAGCCTGCTATACCAAACCAGTGAAATAGAGTCATTCAGGAATATTTTTGGCATCTTAAACTTTATTTTTACCATAACAGGTTTTGTACATACTGTAGCTTTAAACAGTGTTTGACTATCAAAATCCTTAAACAGAGAGGTCAGAAAATCATCCTTCACCCTGTTTTTAACCAAGTAAATGTTATTCAAAATTCATGTGATCCATCTGCTCCAACAAGTTTTGAAATTGTGTTTTAACTATTAAGCGGTGGAATTCTACTTTCTTTGGATGAGTTGCATCTCACAACCACCTTTCCAGCATGATTAAGATGCATCTCTTTACTCCTGCTGGAAGAACAAACCCTCCATGCTGCAGAATAAAACAGACCTATCTCAAATCTTTCCTTAATTAGCAAGATTTGGAAAACTGATCTGCAAAATTGATTTTCTGAAAATTACATTTCTCTCTTTGCACTCAAAGAATTTAGGAGAGGTTTTACAAAAAAATAAAAACACTGATTTTATAACATACTGGTTCTCTGGAGTAAGTGAAAAAGAAAGCAAATATTAATTCATCAGAAAAACCGATGGGGTCGAAGCAACTTTGGAGAGCGAAATGTAATGGATTATGCTGGCCATTGTCTTCCTGTGCAATTTCACTTGAAAAAGATTTTTGCTTCCAGTTCAGTCCGGGTTTTCTCCCTTTGACTTGGATTGTATCTGTATATTGTATATTTTTTTAACTGGCCAATCAGCAAACACATAGAGAAATTCTGAATGATGATATCACTTTTCTGCTGTGTTAGGACAGTACTCTGTCTGTAGTTTTAGCAAGAGGAAGTGACAGAAGGAGTTCAGTGAGTGTTAGCCACACTTTATTGAATTAACATTAACAGCTGCCTTTGGATTGACATTTCTCTCTCTTCATTGGAGGATAGTTGTTTACGCTACAGGCAATTTCCGGTAAGCTTCTTAGCATCGAAATGGTGCATTACATACGTCCCAGGGTAAAATTTAAAACATCAACACAGTCCACGCCTCCAGGAAGCAATTCTTTCTCAATAGCCAAGAGCCAACAGCCTCTGTATGAAGCAAAGTGTAGAACAAGCGGCTGGTTTTTACCAGGCTAGTAATAGATTGGTCCTTGCTGCAAATGCTACTGTCACAAAAGTCTGGATAGGTTGATTTCAAATTCAAAAATATTTTATTGTTCACCAAGGAAAATTAAATGTTTTATCTCATATTAATTCAAATTCAAATATTTTTTAATTCAAATCCTGTTTTTGAACACTGTTTTCTTGAAGCACTAGGATTTTTATCTGAGAAAGCTCCTTTATAAATAAAATTTACTCAGTTCTCTGTGGCAGCAGGTCCATCAAAATGATGGCATTGAGGATGTGAGAGGAGGTGAGCCCACAGACAGCTAAGCTTTTCACTAGATCAGTAATCCACTGAAGGATCTGACAACACTTGTGCCAAGTAACGTTTTATTCTATGTTCAGCATTATGCAGGTTGAGTGAGTCCTGCATCCATTTTGCTTTACTGTGTCAGTTATAGAAGTTTTCCATCCAGGAAACTCAGTAGATTGCATCAAATTGTTGTGTTGCAGCATTGACTCCTCCTGGAGCAACATATGCAGGAATGGATGTTAAGGGCTGTTGGCAGGAAAGATCTCCTATAGCCATCTGTATTACAGCAAACCTGAAGAAGCCCCTGACTGAAGACACTCTATTTTTCTAAGACAGTCTCATAAAGATGATCAGGGTTGTCCATAATTTTTATTTTATTTTGTGAAGAATACTTCTTTGCATCATTTCCAGAGGTTCCACAGGAGCAAATATGATCTATTTGCAGAGACAAAGAGATAAAGACAGCTTGCAAATTCTTTCACATAATGCGACCAGTCCATTTGGTCTGCACAGTGGTGCAGTTGTTAGTACAATATTTTGGAAGTCGGATTTCAGACTAGAATCTGCTTGAACAACTCTGACAGATCTGAAACAGGCTGCACAGACGTCTCCATCCAACCTGGGTTAGCAAGAGAAGAACTGCAGAGGAGAACGGCTCAAACTGCCTGAAGACAAGAGAACTCAGCTGGTGCCATCAGACTCCAAAGGACGTCTGGCTGTAGTCGCTGCCAAAGTTGGATCAACAAACTATCAAGCAAACAATGAGAATACTTATGTAAATGTGATTTCTTACTGAAGCATTATCATAATTAATAAGGTTATAACATAGAAAATTTGTAAAACTAAAGCACTGTTAATATTTTTGGGATTGGCTGAATATTATGTATGCTGTACACTTTATTGATCCTGAATACCAGCAGGAAGAGGATTCCTCTGCAGTCAGAGTTGTGCACACATTACCATGTGGAGTCAGCTGTTGGTGGGGCCAGGGTGATATATGGACATTCTCCCCTGCAGCCTGCAGACCCTTCATGTTTGCTAGCATCGTGGGTCTTGGAGATGGGGAACAAACTGCCACCTCCAGCTGCTGTGGTGGGAGATCAGTGACAAGCTTCCTGATTCAAGGTCAGCTCCCAGGTTTCACACCTGGCCTCT
Organism: Phalloptychus januarius; assembly: GCA_902982915.1. NCBI lineage: Eukaryota > Metazoa > Chordata > Actinopteri > Cyprinodontiformes > Poeciliidae > Phalloptychus > Phalloptychus januarius. The sequence continues at coordinate 1,737,154 of CADWAE010000470.1, read as the reverse complement.
GAGCCTCCCTTCTGCTCCTTTGGCATGTTCCAGCAATAACACAAATTGTTCTCCACCTGTGTTTTCATCATGAGGGCATTTAACCGAATGCAAATTATTTTTTTTTTTATTATTACCATTTTTGACAGTTTAATAAACAGTTTTCATGAATAACCTTTAATATTAAGCATGCTGTCTCCATGCAGCCCCTTCACTACTTCTAGTCCTTTAATATTTACATTTAGAAGGACATTCTGTTTCTTTGAAATAATTAATGCAGAAATCCAGAAATGTTTCCAGCTGGACTGTGATCTGCTGGACATTTTGGTAACTATATTTTAATTCAAGCTGTTCCTGTGGCACAGGGGCTTCAAAATGGACCAAACTCCAGCTTAATTTGTCTCTTAAAGTTTTCTGCTGGAGCTGAGAATACGTTTGGTTTAGAATATTTTTCAAACCTTGTATTGATATTATTTAGTCTTAGGCAGACATTTTGACAGGCAGAACAAGAGTAAATGAGACAGACTTGTCAGTGTTCCTGCTACAACATAAAAATACTAACATATTGTAGTACTTAATGTATCTGCTTGTGCCTACATTGTTTCTGCTGTTTCCCGAACAGCGGAAACAATGTTGCAATGTTTCCCATGCTGGCCGGGCTGATCTGAGTTTGGGTTTGTTGCTATGCATTTGCCTCGTTGGCGGAGCTTTGCATGCAACGGTTGTGTGTTCCGGGGGAAAGTTTTTGTTTTTTTTAATGTTGATGCTCGCTGACTCTGGTGTGGACGTGTAAAGTTCGTCTGCATCGGCGTTAGAGCACATCCAGCTCGTCGATCTTCATTAAAGGAAGATTAACATCATCCCTTCCTGGAGTGGTTATTATTCCGCACCGTCACAATCCATCCGTGGGCTCCCATAACAATATCTTAAAATAAATCTAATAATTGATTTTATTTTAATATAAATATGTGTTACAATTGACTGTAATCATTTAATTAGTGAGGAGGAAACTATTTTTACAGAATGTCAGAGATGTCGCAATAGATTTGATAACATGAACGTACTGTATCTTTAAATCCGGAGAGTAGGGGGCTGAATGTCACCATGCTCAGGACTTTTTTTTCATTAAGTGAAAAGGTACACTCATGTGCCTAAAACTATACATTAAATGATGCAATCATCACTATTGCTACTTGATTCACTTTACTTGAGGTAAGAGATAATATTAATGACACCGTAATACATTTAATAACATCTTCATAACTGGTGCTACTTGTTCCACTTGATGTAAAAGAAATGATTAATGACTCTGTTGTTAATCATTTGACAGTGTAATAAAGCATAATTAAATTTTTATTGTTGGTACAACTTGTTTTACTTTGCTTCAGGTCTAGCACATATTAATTACTGTTTTGTTTGACAGTGTAATAACACTTATTACACTGTCAATAAGTGTTACACTGTCAAACATTTGTCATAATGACATTATTATGAAAAATGATGATTCTTGGTTAATGTCAAGTTGTCATAATGAAGACATTTTGAATAATGTCCACTTTGTATAAAAGTGCCATGATTTACAGAATAACACTTTATGACAACAGTGATAAATAATGATGAAGGCTTACTCAAGGTCAATGGCAGGTATTATGTCATGTTTATGAAAGTGTCATTACAGTCTTATTCACACCCCGTCAAATAAAGTGTTACCAATTATTTATACAAATTGAAGTTGGACAGTAGGACAGAAGAACTGAGACACGATAATATAAAAAACTAGAACATTTCTGAAGAAATTTAAACGAGGCCTTCCAAAGTGTGCAAATAGAAAAAGCTCAGTAAAAAAATGAGTAAATAACCAGAAAATGAAAAGTGTGAGCTGCTGGTTCCGTAGGTTGGAACCCAGCGTTCTAAGGCTAAGACGTAGCATCAATGCTAAGCTCAGCTAACATGTAAGCAATAGCACGTGGAGTATCAATATTATGTTCAATTGAATCCATTCAGTGTGCAAACATAAGTGTTTAGGCTAAAATGATCCAAAATGCTAATGTTACCCTAAAGGCTGTCAGTGGCATGTGGGGTTCAAAAGTTAAAGTTCAAGGTGTGTAAATGTGAAAAAAATGTAAAAAAATTGCCCTTTGACCCAAAATGGCTGCTTCCCTGTACATTTTAGGGCATACCTCCAAGTTACTTTTTTCATAATTTGGGGCGTATCAACCACCAGATCTCTACGATGTTCAGTTTGTCCAATCACGCACTAGGGGTCGCTGTAGAGCAGTTTTCACACTTGTGATTCCATTAAAATCATTTAATTTCATGCTGGGGACAATTTTGAGCAAGGTTTGGTGAGTTTTTGAATATGTTTAGACACCAAACATGCAATATTGGGCAGAAAATAAAATCTGAAGAATTCCTTCAGATACAATATGCCTTCACAGCGCTTCGCTGCTCAGACCCAAAAAACCAGTTGGTTAGAAATATATTACAGCGCTATGACACACTACCTCAGTATTTTAAATAATTTTTAAAAAGGTAGAATATTCTGATACAGGGTCTTACCGAACCACACATATCTAACAGGTAGGATATTCTGATTAAATGCATACAAGTTGTGTTAAGGATTTTAGTGCTTTTACACAAGCAGGTATTTAAAAAAATATTCTGGTGCTTTTAGAAAAGTTTTTGTCATTCACATATTTTTTTAAATGCCATCACTGCTAAGCACCGCTTAAGTCCTGTCACTTAAAGAATGATTTCCGATTATTATATTTAACATTGACACTAACTGTTTGCATAATGCTGCTTTGGCATGTAAACATGAAGGTAGCGGTTTTGGAAAGGTAGCACAGACCAACAGACTTAACTATCTAGATGTGCTACAGTAGGATAACCTGACTAGGTAGCACTGATCCTCAGAACACTCCATTTCTAGGCCGATTACATCATAGCGCTGCACTGTGCTGATGCGTTTGTGATGTCACATTGTTGCATCACACGTGGGCGGCATATATAGAACTCCTTTTAGTAAAATTCTACCATATTTCAAGTCAGTCCCACTGGAAACATATTGTAGTTTGAGCAAACAAGATGACTTTCACGGATCTTATGAGATTGGAATTCCAGTTTCTGGTCAAAACCTACGCGATTCCTGCAGTTGAAGATTTTATTTGGCAAATTTCTGAAGAAATCTGGGAAGATTTGGCATCAGGACGTCCACAAGGAAACACGAGAGAGGAGACCGGATATCTGTTGTTCTTCTTAACACAGGACTTTTCAGACTCGGTTTTGGGGACAATTAAGTTCTGCCAATACAATTATGGAGACCTTAAAGTCGTAATTGGAAACATTGTTTCTCAGGCCTTTGCTCAGGCCCTGGGCATCGAGGGGGACTTCCAGTCAGAGACGACCGAGATATTTAACGTGTTTTTCTTAAAACATGTGATATCAGAGGTCATGTCTCCTTTGAAGAAGAATGACCCCGTTAAGCTACTAAAGGCCAGTGTACGATCTCGTTGTCTGGTGCAACAGATCATCGCTATGATCCAAGAACTGAGAGTGATGAAGGGTGGAATGGAAAATCTGAGTATTTCCTCTGAGAAACTAACAGACATTCCCAAGGATGTGGCCCCTGAGGAGGAGAAAGTGCACATTATGGCTTTTTGTGAAGGAGTTGATTTGTAGAGGCTCAGACAGTCTAAGACGTCTTGCTGTCTTCAGGACTTGAAAGACACTGAAGAACGTCTTGTCAACAAACTCTGGGCCGTAGTTGAGAGCCAGGAATTTCAAATAGAGCAGTAATGGGTTCCAAGCCTCAGCCAGAAGGTTTTCAAGGACATGACGAAAACCTGTTCTGCTCAATGGACACTGGCTTTCATGGAACATGAGTTTGTTGACAACATGTTCGTGTCGTGCTTCCAAAATCAACTCCTTAAGCTCCAGAAAAGTAGAGACACTTCTTTAAGAAGGTTCTTCTCTCATGCTGTGGAAGTCTTGACCTGCAGTTGGATAGAATGAGGGATCTGGAGAACACCAAGAGAAGGTTGTTCCCTAAAGGTTAAAGCCCAAAAAACCAATGAGTTAGGACACTTACTCCAACGGACCGTGATCAAATGGCTGAATTCCCTCATCAGCAATCAGTCATCTCTGAACAGGCCTGGTAACAAGCCATTTATTTGACTCAGGTGTGTTGGAGCAAGGATGCATCTGAACGTTGCAGGATGGCAGCACTCGAGGACTGGACTTGAACTTCTCTACAGCTTTGGGGGAAACAAAGCAAAGCCTGATGGTTGTAGGAGATGAGAAGAAGACCGATGTCAACAGACCCAGAAGGAGGACGGTGATGAGGTGATGGACTGAGCAGGTGAGACGGAGTCTACTAGTTTGAATTTATGCCTTGTCAAAAATCCACTTTATCTTGGCTTTGTTCTATTCTCTTTCTTTACTAACTTAACATAGTTTCTACAGACATTATCAAATATATATTATTGTAAAAACAAATAACTTCATTATAAAATTGTGTGTTATTGATATTATAATGACATACAAATTATTACAAAAAAAAAATTATAAAAAAAAAAAATTAATCATCTCCACCGAGGGGGCCCCTTGGTGGCCCTGGGGCCCTAAGCAGCTGCTTAGTTTGTTTATGCTATGGGCCGGCCCTGTATGTAGTGAAGTGGGACGGTACAGGAAGAAGAGCAGAACACATTTACAAAAATAATGAAATACTATATAATAATTCCACATGTTTCTTTTACATGTGGAAACTAGTTCCATTGTATCACAGATGTGATTTTGACATACTTGTCTTCTTTAGGAGACTGAGCTTTATTTTTCTGTCTCTGAAAGCAGCTAAGTTTTCTTGGCTTTGTGTTTTTGAGATGATTGCCTTGCTGGTAAATGGACCGTCTTGTTATCTTCAGAGTATTATAAAAATGTCTCACTACATCTCTTCATTCATTCTGCCTTCAATTGTATGAAATCTGCTACTATCACTATACAGCTGCAACATCATGGTTTCCCCAAGCTCCTAATGTTCAACATTTTCACCCTAACAGGCACATTTTCCTAACAAATGTTGTGTTGTGAAGAGCCCCTGCTCTTTATGGGCCCCAAAGCCTGGACCTTCCTGTTGGAAGTTGTATCATTTTGTGAAACAACCTTCACAAAAGTTGTTTTATTCACTTTTGTGAATGTAATTTATGGACATAATTGTTTTGATGTATTTGCACAGTGTGTATGGATTACTTGAGTTGCTACAAATGTAAGATGTTGTGCATATAACATCAAATATGAACTCACTTAAAAAAGCATTGATGTGTTCAAACCATATTAATAAGTACTTCAGAGAAAACATGGAGTCGCTGAAAAAATATTGCAAAAAAATATTGAGCAAACTGAGTGAATAAAAAGGTTTTAAGAGTTTTCCAGTTCGAGTCACATTTCAAGCAGCTGTATTGGTTAGGTCAGCAGCTCATCATCAGCATGCATTTCCAGGCTTACACACATCGTTGTTGGTAACAAACTCTGACCTTAACATTGATTTGCAGGGTTTCTCCTCTTCGCCTTTCCCTCCTCTATCCACCACTCATCCTCACTCCTCATCTCGCTCTCATTTGTGCTTCACTACACCAACACACGTTCTGTCGAAACGGGCTGAGCCCTTTTCAACTCACTGCCTTTCTGTCTATTTACTTTTCACAGTCTGCCAACCATATTCTCCCCCTCACTTTCAAATACTCAGTCAAAAACCATACCAAGATGCTTTCTCCAACCTCTCACTACTTTGCTTTTACTCCTCTCTTTTAGGTGCTTCTCCACTTTCTTTTTCATCTTCTTCCCGCCATTATCCAATTTTGCAGCTTCTCGGCTCATTTCCTTTGTGCTATATTTATACTTGGAGGATTGAGATGATTGACTTAGATGGAATGCAAAATCAGGACCCGTTTAAATACTTTGACAATGAATACACAGCAGGTGTGCAGAATGTCAAGGACTAAGTATATGTGCAAAGTTTCAATAATTTCAGAGTGACAGCTGTTGCAGAAAAACATAGGCAGGGTGAAACAATCTCAAAATGAAGGGAAGGGGTGATGGTGTGTAGGTGTACTTGGCTTTTAGGTTCCAGGTGTTCAGTCTTAACAGATCTGTAGTTACTTGTGCACACACTGAAAAATAGTGTCAACAATCAAATCCAGAAGCACTGATTATAAACTCCTGACAGCGTGAATGCCACTTTCAGGACAACAAAGATTTCTGGAAACTTTTGATTTAAAGTCATTTTACACAAGATTACGAGCGTGATTACATTACAACACAGGAAAAACATACAGCAAAACATGGAGGCTCATTGAACAGCAGATTGATTTTCTGTGATACCTCACCTTGAAAAATCATGCAAACTCATTGCCTCAAAAAAAGTTAATGTAACTTTAAAAAAAAAAATCTTGAGTGGGGTGATGTATCACCGTGGAAACTCAGAGCAAGAGCCATTCCTCTGCATTAACGCGAGCCACTGTGAGAAGGTTGGGCTTCTGATCAGGATCGAATTCCCGGGCTCCATTCTTTGCAGGTTCATGAGGCAACCCCCACTGGGAGTAGGACAGAGATTCAACTAGATTTCATTTCTGATTTAGAAATGCCATGGAATCCCCCAAATTTATCTAACCCAGAACAATGGATGGATAATACTACTTCAATAAGAATAATACTATGCTAGTGATACTCATTGGAAGCAACTAGTGTCTTTGGTTATTGCTGTTAATAATATAGTGAAGAACATTAATTTGTTGAGCAGTTACACAAAGATAAAGATAAATTCGAATTTGTTTCAATGATGCTTTAGAAGCACTTCTTAAAAAGAGACGAATATTGTCTCTTTTTAAATCAGTCTTCACAAAATTATTAAATATATATTTAGGTCATTTAAAATATTACAAAGTTATAGCAAAAAAAAAAATAAAGACAGGACCAAGATGCACAAATGAAAAGTATTGTTCAATTCTTAGTCTTGACCATTAATGTGTGAAAGAAAATTAGGAAAATGTTACATATTTAGATAAAGATAAACACATTTCAGGACATTTAGCAGACAATGAGTGACATTTCCTCAATCTGGATAGAGCTGACATTAATGCAGCAGGTGATTCTTGATTCTCATATAAGTGCTGATGGCTGAATGACTTGCAGGTGTTTTCATTTGTGATGAGAAGTTGGAGAGAGAATACACCAGGCACAGTGTCACAGAGTACTTCACGTTGTCTGTGACAGAACAGAAAAAAAGTTCTACATCTACAAACTCACATGGAAATATATACACACTCCAAGCAGGTGCCAGCAGGAAGAGATTTTAACACAGTATCATATTTTTTGTTGTCTGGAATGGCATTAATCTTAATTTGTGCATAATAAACCACACATTCTACTTAACAGGATGTAAATAAATTTGTAAGTTTACTTGGACTTGAAACTCTGTAGAATTCTGCAACATCTCTTCATCCTTAGTTTGACCTAAGAAGATTCCACTGTAGTGGAAGACATTATGCCCTGTTCTGGTGTCAAGGTAAACTCACCCATCAGTCATCGATGACAGCAGACCTATTGCTCTGACGTCATCGATGACAGCAGACCTATTGCTCTGACGTACTACATCATGCGTTGTCAGGCCAACCCATGATGTGGTCAGGTAAGTACCTGCTCACTCAGGTGCTTACCTGACCACCTGAGTAACCAGACAAGCACATTAGAACCTCTGCAGTTTGCTTGTTGCCAGGGAGCTGGAGTTGATGATGCATTCATACACCTGCTTCAACAAACCCACTGTCATCTAGACAAGGCAGGCAGCACTGTGACGATCATGCTCTTTGATTTCTCCAGTGTATTTAAACAATACAGCCTGATCTGCTCCATGAGAAACTCCAAAGGACACAAGAGGAGGCCTCAACAACCACCTGGCTCTATGACTACCTCACACACTTCTAAGACTGAAGGACTGTGTGTCTAACCAGGTGGTCAGAACACAGGGGACTGTACTCTCACCATTTGCACACTTTAGAAACTGTATTTTCACCATGGGAGAAGAAGTCGAAGTGGTTAAGGAATAAAGACATGTTTTTAAACTTCTCAGTTTTGATGTTTTAGATGTTAAACAGAGAGTGTGGGAGTAAATATATTGCTGGGAATTGTGAGGGTGATGATTTTTTATACGTGTTTGGGTTAATTCAGTCCTCTTGTGTCATGTGCTCCTTTTATTCGGTTGATTTAGTCCTGGTGTTGTCTTGTCTTACCTTTGATTGTATCCAGCTGTGTCTTCTTTCCCTCGTTATCTCCACTGTCTTTGACCTTACCTGTTGTGCTCGGTTCTTTGCTGGGTCCTACAGTCATCTGAGTCATTTGAGTCTTGGATAGTCAGTCTTGTGTTTTAGCATCATTCTCCTGTAGCTTTCTGTCATCAACCGCTTGTGTCTGATCCTGGTCACAGTTTTGATAGCAGTTAAAGAGGGAAGTTTGCTCCCTCACTCTGGAGTTGAGTCGTACTGCTCTTCTACCACACATCAAATCATGACAGGAATGAAGTCATGCAGTAGAAGATTAGACTGGTTCGATCTGATGTTTTCCCTGGCAGGTGTCTTGTAGTGACATTAGAGGTACTTTAATAAGTCACCATATCCATATCCGTTTCTTTAGTTCATGAACAAACGGACTGTGAAGGATTCAGAGACATTCTTGAGACACCAGCATTACTAAACATTAAAGAAACACCAATACACACGCACCCCTAAACAAACCTGCCATGATCTGCAGGTCAACTCTCATGCCAACATGCACTCAGAAGTTAGTTTTGATAAAAACCTTTAATATTTGCATTCTGTCAAAGCAATCGGTTAAAGTTAAAATAGTAAGTGTTTGATGATGGTTCTTTTGGACTCAAAGGTTAACAGACCACAGTGCTTCCAGCCTGTTGATCTACTCTGTCGTGATCCTGGTTGAATTTCTGGATTCTTTCTCGCCCTTCTCTTTCCCACTTCCTGGATAGCAGCAATTTGCTTTGAGTGAGGCAGACTGTCAAAGTGTTTTAGTGCTGTGAGGTGTCCACACTTGAAGGACCAGGACCAGACTTCACACTTCATTCAGTTTGTTTTATTGACCAGTTGAAACAGGTAAAAAGCTTTCAAACAGAAAACACAAGCAAGTTATAAGCATTCTTACAAAAAGAGTAAGTATTTTAACAATATTAGTATGTTTAATTCTAAAGTATATCAATTTATAGGTAAAAAGTAAAGTCTATGGTGAGGATATTTACATTAACTAAAGAAATAAATGCAATTTTGTTTTTTCTCAAATTTTTTATGAGTTGAACTTAAAGGTCTGAAATGTTTTCTACAAACACAAAATAGCAATTTATCTCAAATATTGTTCACAAATCTGTAAATGTGTGATAGTGAGCACTTCTCCTTTGCACAGATAATCCATCCCACCTCACAGGTGTGGCATATCAAGATGCTGATTAGACAGCATGATTATTGCACAGGTGTGCTTTAGGCTGGCCACAGTAAAAGGCCCCTCAGAAATGGGCTGTTTTTCTTTACAACCAGTCAGCAGCTGGTGTGATGGGACAGTCAGGCTTTGAGCTGTGGACACGCTTCATCTGGCTTCTGTCAGACGAAGTCCTGCTTTGATGTTTGTGTCATCTTGCGGAAAACTGAGCCCACCCCCGAGAACTGTCCTCCGAACAGGATCTACATCCCTTCAGCCGTCTGAGCCCGTTTTCTGCACTGGATTCACTCGTCAAAGTTCTCCGGACACCCAGGTACCAGCCGAACCATTGCCTTAATAAATCGCAGATTCTGGTGGTCATCCATACATAAAGATGACCAAGCCTGTACAGTCTGCTCACGTACCAAGCCACTACATCAATCTCCGTCGGGACTCTTGCAACCACTTCCCACTCCGAGACGCCCCTGGTCACACATCACCATCGATTTTGTCACCGGCCTCCCATCATCCAAAGGTATGACCTCAATACTCACAATCATTGACCGTTTCTCGACTACTTAGCGAGTAGTCGAGAAACGCAGTTGGAAGTTTTCTTAGCGCAACTGTGCTAAGAAAACTTCCAACTGCGTTCCAGACCGCCCGTTCAAACATGTTTTTCGTTTGCACGGGATCCCTATAGAGATTCTATCTGACAGAGGTCCTCAGTTTACTTCTTTAGTCTGGAAACAGTTTTGTACTGCTCTGAATGCCAAGGTGGTGTTAAAGTCCGGATATTATTGGATATTGGGGGATATCATCCCCAATCGAACGGCCAGGTGGAACGGCTAAATCAGGAACTTGAGTCCACTCTTCGCTGCTTCACTTCAACCAACCCATCGGATTGGAGCCAGTATCTACCCTGGGTAGAATATGCCCACAATAGTCACGTATCTGCCGCTACTGGCTTATCTCCTTTCGAAGCATCTTTGGGTTACCAACCACCACTGCTCAACTCCAACAAATCCCTTATATCTGTCACGTCTGTTCGTCACCACATTCGCCATTGCAGGAACCTCTGGAGAATCACCACAGATGCTCTGAACCAGACCTCCCTCCGTAATAAGAGGTTTGCCGACCATAAACGGATCCCCGCTCCAGCCTACGAACCAGGACAAAAGGTTTGGTTATCCACTCAGAATATTCACCTAAAGTCCATGTCCAAAAAACTCTCTCCCAGGTTCATCGGTCCTTTTGAGGTGGAGTCCATCATAAGTCCCTCTGCTCTCCGTCTTCCGGCCACCCTTCGCATCCATCCGACCTTACACGTGTCTCAAATAAAGCCAGTTCAGACCAGCACCTTGTGCCCTCCATCCGAGCCCCCTCCTCCCGCCCTGGATGTGGGTGGTCACCCCGCCTATAGTGTTCGCCGGATCGTGGACTCCCGTCGACGGGGCCGTGGGTGGCAGTACCTAGTTGATTGGGAGGGCTACGGTCCAGAGGACCGCCTCTGAGTCCCTGGTTCCTTTATTCTGGACCCCACTCTCATTTCTGATTATCGTGCATCCCTTCCTTCCTGTTCGTCTCGGCCACCAGGTGGCGACCGTTGGGGGTGGGGGTACTGTTGGGTCCCGGGGTTGTCTTGAGGTTCTTTTTCCACCAGAGGGAGCCTTGGAGTCGGCATGCAGGAGGGTCCGAACTGACGTCATCCCCACACCCGTAGACAATCACCTCATTACCGGTGGATTAAGAGAAGCGGACTGCCAGTACCTCGACGCCAGAGTGTTGCCAGTGATGGTATCTCACAGCCCCTCCGAGCCTGCTCAGAGTTCCTTATATTGTTTCTGTCCTTGTGATCTGAGAGTAATTTGTTTCGCTGTGGCTTCTGTTTTTCTCAGGTGATCTCTGTAGATCCTGACCTGATTACTTGTTGCTTCCTCGTGACGCCGCGGGCTGATACCCCACGGATGCCCGAGCCCCCACACTCACCAGTAAAAGCTGAATACCGGTCACCAGCCCAAGTCCGATTGGCAGTCCTCCTTCTCCGCCTCCAAGCCTCGGCCAACCTGTCTGCCCTCCTACGCCGCCGCTCCTTCGAGCTTCCTCCGATGCGCTGAAGATACTCCTCGTTCTCCCGACCACTGAAAAGAACTCCCGGAACCAAAGAGACCCCGGATCAACACCTACCATCTCCCCCCCGTTCCAATATCGACACCGACTAAGTAAGCTCACCCAACTCACTGTTCTAAATCAAGTTTCCAGTTTTCCTACGACCGCAAACTCACCATCTCCGTTGTTGTTCTCTGCAGTGCGCTGAACATCCAGCAGCCCGGCTCCTGGACCAGACCGAGACTTGTTTCAGTTCGTTGTTTGCAAATAAACATTTATTATTGTTCATCTCTCTCCTACGTGGAGTTCTTGCATGTGGGTTAAACGATTAGTTAAGCCCATCATGACAATTGCTACGCATTGAGTCATGTCCACAAAACCATACTGTTGGACCGAAGCTGTGACAAAAATGGTTGTAGCACCCTTATTTCTTACACAATTTCTACAATGTATGGCTTAAAATAAAGCTAAGAAAATTACTGATGTTTTATATGGTAAATATATTTTCCTTGAATGTAAATCTATAAACCATTTGCTTTCTGTCAAGATGAAAGAGAGTACTACATAAATTGCTCTTATATTGGTCAATAAATAATTTTTTTCCATAATTACCCCTGGTAACGTTAGTTTGTCAAAATATAACAAACCATGGCTCCTATGAACCATTTCATTCTATTAGGTGATCGTTAGTAGAATGTCGCCATATTCATAACAAACAAGGCAATTAGTCAGTTTTTGTCCTTCAAGGTTTAAAAATTACATTGGATGCAGAGCGCCACAGCAAAGTGAAAATAAACTCAAACGGATGTAAAATAACTTTAAACCACCTATATTATGCTTTTCCTTGCTCTGTCTTAGCTGTACTCTAATTGCAGACCTGTTGGTTTGGCAAACGGGTAGAGTAGTATATTGAGCAGAATGCCCTGCACTATAGTTAACGTCCTGCTTTCGGAGCGGTCTCCGGTCTGCTTCGCGGTTCACACTGTATTTGAACCGCCTCAGAGTTCACTTCAACTGGACCCGGACTGAGGTTTTTAGGCAGACCAGAGTTCGTTTGTTTTGGTTCACATTAGAAATCGATTGCACAGTCATTCTTCCCCAAACGAAGCAGAGCTTCCAGACAAATGAACGAGAGTTTGATTAATGAAGCTGGTGTAAAGTGCCTTTGTGTTGATGCCATCTGTTGAGCTTACTGTACAGTAACTGCATCACTGCTTGTTATATTCTCTTCTGTCTGAGTGTGAGCTGCTGTTTATCCTAATTCAGCTCGCATGGAGGAGTGCTGGAGGGTGGCCTGCTTGCAGGATGTGGGCAGCTGTCTGCAGTCAAATGCAAGACGCATGCAGAACCAGAACGTAAATGGGCAGGCGACACCTTTACCAGGTCGCCTTGACACAGAGAGGTGGAACCCATTTGTCTCAAATCCTCCCACATTCAGGTTGAGCCCAAAACCCAACCCAGGCACATCTTACATTTTTTCTTAAAAAACAAAAAATTAGAATGACAATTTTTTTTTGTATTTCCATATTCTTTTTAATGTATTTACCAGAAAAACCAAGTGGAAGTGAACTTCAAAAACTTCAGAAAATCAATCCTGATGTTGCTGTAAATGTTAATGCTATAAATGTTTCTCTCCAGTTTTAGTGCACATATTTAACTCCAGTTGCTTTATTATCACCTTGTACTTTGAAAATGTTTCACTCAATTGTGTTAGATCTGGGGATTATGGGTATAAAATGGCTCAAAGTTAATGAGCCATTTTACTGAAGTTACTAAATAATTTTAATTGATTCAGTAAATGCATAAGTGGCATTCAGTAAGTGGATGTTCTAAATATATATTTATTGGTCAGTTTTCAACATTTGCATCGTTTCAACAGGAAACAATCTTTCCTGCAAAAAAAAAAACATTTCTAATAATTTGTTCCATGTCAATACTAATTTCCAATAAAATGGGTTATTGATCTTAAATTATAGCATTACTAGACGCTGATGCATCATTCAATATTAAATAAAGAAAAGCATCATATTTTCTGAAGTTCACCAACCTGTTTGATGTCATGCAGATGTGAAGACGTTAAAACATCGTTCTGTTCGTTAACACATGGTCCACACATTTAGGAAGTTGCCACTGGCAGCAGTCACATGTCACATTTATGTGTCTCTTCTGATGTTTCTGGAGAGTTCTGGTGTATAGTAGCCTTTGTTTCTTTGGGGGATGGATTCACGGCTTTTCTTTAGTGATTTTTCAAGTTTGTGCTGTGTGGTACTGCTCGGTGTCAGTGCATCACCACTACCATTGGCTTCTTTGCCGTCAACATAGGATGCAAAAGAAAAACAGGTAAACAACAACAGGACGACTCCATGTGCATGTTGCAGCAGCAGAAGGAGGAGATACTGGCAAAAAGCCAGAGCTGCACAGTTGGTCTGTTTGGCCCCCAGGCAGAAGTCCAGTAACACCAGTAACACTTTATGTTTAGTGAAACACATCAAGTGCTTCCAAGTTCAAGTCACAAGTCACTGGTATGGAAGTGAGTTAATGCCTTTTGGTTTGATCAAGTTCAGTCTAATGTTGGAGAGTCAGTGGTTTAAGTTGACCATAATGACTGAAGTCATGTTGTTTAGGATTTCCCCTGATGTCAGTTGTCTGGTTTGACCATAGTAATCAAAGGTCTCTTTATTCATTTCCTGTAGAATTTACCAGCGATTAAGTCCCTGTGTCTCAAGACTTAATCACTGGTCCTTTAGTGGTTGGACAAAGAATGGTGAAAATATCTTTGTTTTACACTGAACGTTTTCACCCTGTATTCCGCATACATAAGCAATATATAACATCCTAAACAAAATGGTTGAAAATGTTCTCTTTTTAGTCTAATCAATATTTTCATTTCCAGTTTTCTGAAAAAAAAAAAAGCAATTTCACACACAAAGCAAAAGTAACCAAACTACATTGTTTTTAGAGCTCCTGAAAGGTTGACCATGCAGAGGACTTACGTTCGTATTCATCCACAGCCTCTGGGGAACTTTTAGATGTCAATGACAATTGCACTTATCACAAGCCACCATTAATATGGAAAAGTAAAAATGAATGTCAAACCTTTCATTCTGAGCCTGGAGTGAGACACTTGTATATTCATGCTGCTGCTTGCCTGGAGCAACCTCATTAAAAATAAAGCCCTTGCAGAGGGAAAAGAAAGTAATTTGATTTAACTGTTGCAATGTCTCCAGCCTGTCAAACTCATACAGGAAAGAGAAAGGCAGCTAATGCCTCTTGTTGTAACTGTGAATAAGCATAAGATTTGTTGGAACACATGTCTATCTAAAAGAATCAGGTTTAAGCCTCTGGGAGAAAGATTAATCTGTTCAGCATGAGAGGATTGATCCGTATCAATTTTTAAAGAGCAAGAATAACTATGACTTAAGGGTGCTGTGGAGAAAGAATCATATTTTTTTGGGAGATTAAAGATAGAACTGGAATATTCAACATTTTTCTAATAATCCTGGCATGTATTCTGTCAAAAATATTTAAAGGTAATGCATCACACAGTCTGTCTGTGTGAGACAGACACATTACAAAAGCCCCGAAAGAAATTCTATCTCTGAAATAAACTGATCAATCAATAAATAAATGAATCATGTTTTATTAATCCCAAAGTGACATTGTATTTCACTACAGCCAGTCCAAAGACAAGCAGACAGGAACAGAGGAAGAAAAAAGAGAGGAGGACCAGTGAAGGTGGTGAGTTTTGGGTGTGTGTGTTTATAGCCATGAAGCATGTGTAATGTGTGTGTTGAACATAAGTCTATGAACGTTGCACCAGATTGCTCTCTAGTCCCAGCCGTACCTCCTGAGATGTGATGGAGAGTTTTTCAGCGGCTTTGGTAGAGCCAGCCACAGATCTCTGGGGCGCCTGCAGCTGCATGGCAGTACGATCTGTATGTACCTTGAGATTTTCCTCAGAGCAAAAACATATATGATCATTATTGTGCTTTTTATTATTTTTCCATCCATCCATCCATCTTCTGCCTCCGGGGCCTCCTCCCAGGCGTCCAGGAGGCATCCTGACCAGATCCCCGAGTGACCTCAACTGGCTCCTCTCGATGCGGAGGAGCAGTGGCTCTACTCTGAGTCCCTCCCACATGACTGAGCTTCTCACCCTATCTCTAAGGGAGAGCCCAGCCACCCTGCGGAGAAAACCCATTTCAGCCCCTTGTATCCGGGACCTCGTTCTTTCGGTCATGACCCAAAGCTCATGACCATAGATGAGGGTAGGAACGTAGATCGACCAGTAAATCGAGAGCTTTACCAGCTTTATTATTTTTCATGTTTGCTATTAACAAAATGGTGGAAAAAAAAATAAAGGGTCTATTGTGTATGTATCCCACATCTGTGTGCGTCTGTGGGGGTGGGCACATGTACTGAATGTTATTGCTCTGTTTATTTGGCGGCTTCTGTAAAATGTGACAATAGCTAAAAACTAGACCTTTGAAACTGACATGGTTCTGAGAGGGATTGCACTGACCCTTAAATCAAGTCAAAACGTTTGTTATAAGGAGAAGAATTGAAGCAAACAAAAGCTCCTCACCCCTTTTGTGCTTTACATTGTGTCTGCATGGTCTTATCAGGATATTGGATTAGCTGCTCTCCTATAGACTTCTACAGGGCCATATAACAGCAGGGTTACCATCTAGGTGTTCCTTCCCCAGCACAGAGACGGTGCGGCTGCCTTTTAACAACCCTCTTTCCCTAACAATAGGCAAATGGCCAGACGATCTGTGTTGGGCTCCACAGAATCCTTGGTACATAACGATCAGCGATTCACACCTATTGTCCAATCAAGTCTCTCTTCTCTGACCAGAACCTATAAAAGGAAGCCAGATCCACTGTTGGTCAGAGCAGACTTGACAGACTCCTGTGACTCTGTATTTCTGCTCTCACCTTGCAAGGTTTTTAATAAATTTCTTATTTCTTCTCATCCAGACTCTTGCTAAAGTAATTTTTTCCACGACAGCGTGACAGTTGGCCCTTGTGTGGATCAGATCTGTGGTTTCTGTTCCATGCGAAACCCGCTGATGTGGCGATGTGTTTGTGTGAATGATAGTTTTGTGCATACCCTCTAATAAGATTCTGAAGGTGACCCTGACAAATGTCACAGGCAGAGGGAAGCATGGGGGGAGCAGAGTGTCAGGTTTTCATGTGATCCTGGAGAACTGAAGAAAGCTTGTCTTCCAAGGCTGAACCATGGGAGCCAGTTCAGATAGTGACAATTATTTATTATAAATAAATAAATACGGGCCAACACTGGAGACAAATTTGGTGCTTTGGACCTTCATAGGAAAAAAAAACAAACTAATGGAGTCCCTCCTTTTTTTTCTGAATATTATGTTTTCTATACATTGTCCCAAATAAATAAAGAGACTCAAAGATAAAAAAAAAACTTCCAATATGGAAGACATAATGATCGGATAAATAAAATTGTCACCTTCCTAAAATAATGCCATAAGTTGTTTAATGCCAAAAGATGACTGAGACAAAACAAAACAAAAAAGCTTTTGGCAGAAAATTAATTAGGCTATTATTTTAGGAATGTGATTAAATAATACTTGGGTAATGGATAAAAAACTGTTTATAGAATATAAAGAGAGGCAGAAGAGAGGCACTGTATGCTGCATATAGAAACATTTATGTTTTACAAATGAAATGCAAGAGCAATTTCAGCTTAACGAGAAGGTTTGCGTAGTCCTGAACCCTGCACTGCTCTCCACTCTTAGTAACAATTAGTTGAAGCAGAGCTTGCTGCAGCCAGCAAATATAATGACTCTCAGCAGAGCAGAAGGCAGCCAATCAGTGTAGGCCACACCTCCTTCACAAGCCTTTTCCTCTCCATCTCACTGGCAAGTGTTCCTGAGATGGTGTACCTATGCACATAAATTATAGTAATTATCTACTTACATTTTAATTGAGTTGATTTTTCCACTCTGTTGTGGGTGAGCAGTGGGGGACGTTGTGTGTGCGCCATTGTCAGTCTAGCTCATCTGAGTTCACTGTTGCCTTCCTAGGCAACTTTAGTACATGAACCCTACAATCTGAAATCTGTTGCCTCAATTCACACAGAGGAGTCTGATAACTATCTACATGATGAAGACACTCTGTCTGTAGTGGAAATCTAATCTGCCGTTAGATTTAGGGTGTCTCTTTCTCTTCCATTGAAAATGCCACTAGCACAGTCCCTCTGGGTGTAGTTGGGTCTTTTTCCACCAGCTATTGCTTCCAAAATATTGTGTTTGCGAGGTTTTGTTGAACTCCCTGTGTATTCCTTCTCATTCTCTCAACCTAAATCCAGCTGCAGCACATGTAATCACTGAATTATATCAAGCCTTTTTACTGGTGCAGGCTTCACTTAAATTTGACCATATATTCTGGACTGAAGGGTCTTTGAGCACCAGCATCTCCACCAGATGTTGGTGTTGATGCTGGATCAGGGGTGACAAACCTGCAGCTAGTCAACGGACCATGTGCGGCTCTTTGATACCGAAATTTCCCACACTCATTGGAGGAGCCACTGACAAAAGCAGAAATTTTAAGCTAGCGCTACAAGTCTTCAGTAGTTGTCAGTCTAGACTAGGAGTGGCAACTCCAGGTCTCGAGAGCCGGTGTCCCGCAACATTTAGATGTGTCTCTACTTCAACACACCTGAATCAAATATTGAGGTCTTTAGCAGGACTCTGGAGAACCTGACTGCACTTAGGAGGTGATTCAGCTGTTTGATTGAAGTGTGTTTGATCAGGGAGACTAAGAGTTGCAGGACAGCGGCTCTCCAGGCCTGGAGTTGCCCACCTCTGGTCTAGCTTGACTCTGATCTTGAAGCTTGTCTGGGAGGCTTGGTGCTCCCATTGTGTTATTCTTTTTCCTTTTGGGTTATTTGCTTGTACTTTGGATTGACTTGTTTGAACATTTTGTAAATTAATTTGCACTTAAGAGTGTGGTAAATTTCCTATGAACGAACTGAATAGGGCAATGTTGTCAGATTCCCTTTACAAGGTGCTTGAGAGTGATCTGAAGAGACTGAAAGATGTGTGATTTGAGTATTGAAATGGATGAGCCTCAATTTCATGAAATATCTGACAGCCTGAATCGGTGGAAAATCTGAAATTGGAGGTGAGACAAGGCATCAGCAAGGGTATTAGAATGACCAGGGGCATGCCGGGCAGAGACGATGAAATTGACTGATTGCCAAGTGATATTATGTAAAAGATATAAAAGATTTGGAGGAAGTCCAGCTTTATTAAGATATTGACAAGATGTGGTTCAATGATGACAGGCTGCGGTAAAAGCACATGAGGCAGTGATTGGATGATGCTGGAGAGACTGAAGAGAGTCTTCCAGTTTGGATTACCCCTAGACTTAAGTACAAGCTTAGTCTAAAGCCAAAGTTAGGCCATAAACACTTAGAGAAACCACAGATCACTGGGAAACATGACAGGGCAGAGGAAGGCAGACCCAAGCAGGGAACAATGACACAAAAAAGTACGTATATGCACACTAGGATAATCAGTGTATAGATTAAACCAATTAAAGTGGAAGGATGGGACAAAGGAGTGCAGGAGAAACCCAAAACATCCCAGAACCATGAGAACTGCTATGCGGCATAGCTTTACACATGTTAATATGCGATTTTAAATGCAGTCAGGAGTAGAAGGTCAAACTACATTGATGAACAGTTTGTTGTTTCAGTCAGTATTTAATGTAGTTGACACACAGAATTGATAATATATAATGATGCTCTACTTTAAAAAAAAATCTGCATATTATGAATAATTAAATATGGTAGTTGAATAAATGAAGCCATTTGTCATTTTAGTGACATTACTCATGAAATATTGTTGCAACAAGTTTTTTAGTATAGTAGTTAATTAAATAAAGGCACCTATTCTTTTGTATTAAGGATCAACTTCCTCATTACAATAGTAACGATTTGAGAATAAAGTCAAATGATCAGAATAGAGCCGTAATAACATGAGAAAAGGCCATAATGTTTTGTAATACAATTACTTTATGACTTTATTCTCATGATTTATTTTTTTTCTTAGCCTGGCTCTAATACTAAATCAAGCAATTATTCTTGCTGATTGTTATGAAAAACATAACATTCATTTGAAAACAATGTCTAATCTCTATAATTGCCCTGTTACAGTCACATGACTTGTTAGAGGCTCTAAACTTAAAGGCTACAATTTGGAAACAACTTGGGACTTGAATGTCTTGACTTAGATTTTTCCCGTTATGTGGATGGATCCTAACTGCTCGTTTGACTTTATTAAGTCAGGGATGCATTTGGCATGTGTGCATGTATATGTTTATTTGTATGAGAGACAAAGATGAGCTTAATCAGGTTCTCTTCATAGACATCAGTTGTACCTCAGCCTTCTTGATCTTTTTTCCTGAGACTAGTAATTGTTTTTCTGCTAACAATTCTTTGCAGCAAACATCTGCATATTCTAGGATAATATTTCCCTTCGGGCTCCGATGGCCCGTTCCATATTCCATTGTGTGTTTAGATGAGGAGCTCTGCTGTAATTAATGCATAAAGCATTGTGACTCAGGACTCTGTGCTCTCATTAATGTGTAAGCTATGACCCTGGCGTGCATATGCACCGACCTCCATCCCACCCCACAACACTTCTTTCTTTGAAGCAGCTCACTCCTGGAAAGCTCATTGATCTTCCATCATATTGTTTAGTGTAAGGCCAAGAAGTCACTGTAGTTGAGCCTTCTGAATCCGAGTGCTAATCAATAGCTTTCCCTGCTCGTCTCTTTCCTCCTGCTCTTTATTCTCAGACACTCCCTTCAGTGCCCTCCAATTTCCCAAATCACAGACTTATCAATACTTATCTATTAAGGGCTCCAATGTGTCTACTGGCACGGCTTCTTTAGGGGATTGGTTTGATTGGACATGGCTGGAAGGAAATGCTCTTTTGCAGGGAGAAGACATATATATTTAGCTTTTAGCAGTTAGCAACACTTATTGATTCTACGCTGGAAGGGAAAAGATGAAGGTGACAAAATGCTGCGCATCGGAGTTTTTAGGCTTTTTTCCTTTTTCCATTTTGGCATCTCTGAGTGTATCATCATATTGCCTGCAGCTACACTAAATCTGAGCGGCCTGACTGTAATGACTGGAGAATGAAATGGAGGTGGAGGGTTGAGGCCGAGTCTGAGAACATTAAAGGGCTGATCAATATGGCCCTTGGATTTGCCTGGTCGCATTAAGTAGCACATCTAATATGCCCTAACACGTCGATGCGTGGCCCATATCGCTTAATTACGCTTTGGTGTATTACAGCTTACTCTAATTCATTAGCATTAAAGAGAAGCGGCCCTATATCTCTTCTTTCTTCTTTTCACTTCCTCATGTATTACATTGATATGTTGTCTCCACAGAAACATGATGTTCAATTAAAAATGACCCTGTTATTGATCATCACAATTGATTAATAAAGATGAAACAGACAGAAGTAGAAACACAATATGCCACACACTGCGTAGTTTAGGAAGGCAGAATGCAGTATTTTTATGTGACTTACTGGAATGGAATGGATATCTTTTTTCCTTATCTGTCTCTGTACTTTTTTTTTTGCAACTCAGTAAATTATCTGTGAAGTCAGAGAAATATATACTTCTCAATATTGCCTTGGTGATGCATATCTTTTTGCTTTGTAGGCTTTTTTTATCATATGAAGGACATTTTCTGCAAGCCATTTTGGTCTTGCACAGAAAAAAAATAAAAGAATACTGCTGCAATCTCTTCTCAAGGAACCAAGATGCAATTCTTTACTGTATGCGTGTACTGTCATCAAACATGTGTTTGTTTAGTAACATAGTTACTAAAGAACTGTAAGCAAGCATGTTTAGTAAGAAAGTTTAGCAATTTAAATGCAAAACATTTTGTTAGATTTTAAATCCAATGTGAGAAACGTTTTTACAAGTAGAGCAAGTAGATTCACATTCAAATCCATTTTTTTTCCTCTCATTGACTGTCAAGGTCTTTGCACCTAACATTATCAGAGCAATATTGGAAACGTTGTGTGGGAAACATTTAGTAGCCAGTAGAAACATGATAGTCTAGTGTCATTGCAGAGATCTCTTCTTCAGAACATCACTCCTTTTTCTTGAATTAGTTCCTGCACTAAATATCCCACCACAGCTTATTAACAAGCTGAGGTCTGGACTTTGACTAGACTATTGCAAAAACCTTCTTTACATCCTCATTCTGTTGTATTTTCTCTGCTGTGTTCCACCTAGAATATTTTGGAACACAGAGTAGTCTTCAGTGAAAGGTGACACACACTCACCGCCTCGCCAAACACTCCCCCACACAAACACAACCCCACACCCGACAGACCTCCACACTCAAAGTTTTTATCAGTTGGTATGTAATGTTTCTTCTTCAGTCTTAACAGTTCAAAGACAAAACCCAGGATTTCTCCTAGCAATATTCCCAGTAAAGTGTATACATTAAGTTTATTTGTACTTGCATCAGTTTTTTTTTCATTTATTACATGAATATCTTTAATCAGTGTCTGAGATGGAGCTCCTGGGGTTTGAAACCAAGAGGCCGTATCACAACAGAAATGCCAAGAACTTCACCAGCACAGTCATGTGTCGTTTAGTCAGCTGCTCTGGCAAAGTCATGTTGACTAAACTGAGGATCAAGATATTATATGAAATGCTCAATGGTAAGAGATGGACTTAGAACCTGGAAGCACTTTTTATGCTGGCACAACATGCAAGGAGCCTGGAGCCCATAAACCTGCTGCACTAAATACACAGAGAATTTGGTCATGTGATTTTGTTATTAAATGTTGTTTTAATTTGGGCCACACAGGATGCTCCTCTTTGGGGATAAAGAGAGCAAAAAATGGCTTTAAACAAGATCAACCTATTCATCTTTCACACTGCTTTTGAAGTATAATAAGTAAGAATCAAATGATCTTCTTCATGCTGGTCCAGGACGAATGAAGGCTGCAGGTCAATGACTCCAGGAAATCTGCTGGGTCTCTTAGAAATTTTCTAATCAATTTTGAATAAGTATTTGAACATAACTATGATTGAACTGAAAATATGTTTTTGTAAAGTAACTTACATTTGTTACATTTACATTTGTTCTGAAATAATCAACCATCTGAATTGAATTAAGAAGACATATCTGGATAAATGTGAGCAGTTTGTGTAGGTTTCTGCAGAGTTGTTTAAAATAACTATCATATAAGCAAAATATTTATTTATTTATTTCAAAGGTTGCAAATGTTTTCCAAAACAAGTAATCAGAACAACAAAAATAATTAGCTTACCCCTACTTTTTTGTTTGAAAAGGAGCAGGAAATAATTTGTAACTAAACCCATATTATGATATTTGTATGGTTGTACAATATACTGTGCTAAAGAACCAACACATAAATTACAATTACAAACAAAATTATTACAAACTAACTCTCATAACAAGATGAGAACTTATGACAATTGTAAACAACTGAACATACATATTTGTTTTGAAATGGCAACAAATAAAATAAAAATGAACAGCATCCATCTGAGAAGAGGTAAAATGTGCAGAGATATCTGGCCTGGAGGGGCAGCATGGAGCTTTGTGGAGAACTTCATGGATCACTGCAGGACAATCCATCTTCAGCTGGACGTCACCAATGATAAAGAAAAGGTGGATTTCAGGAGATCATCCCCTCCTAAGCTGCCTGTCTTCTGTGATGGGGTGACCATGGGGACAAACGGTACGTTCAAATGTCTTGAGCTCCCTCTTAACAAGAATCTGAACTGCTCTGTTAACTCCAATGCACTTTACAGGAAGGGTCAGAGCAGGTTAAGACTGAGACACCTGGTGGAACCGCACATCTACACAGGTTATCAAAACAACTTCTCAGTGCAATTCTCCTAGGAACCATTGTAAAGGCATCATGGAGGAGCATTGTTGTGATGATGTCAAAAAAAGTAGAAGGTTCTTAAAGAGACAAAGACCAATTACAAGGCCTCAAATTGTGAAGTCAAATTTATTTTACACTATGCAACATTTCTTAACTGAAGGTAACTTGATCACTTGATTTTGCTATAAATTGGCACTGGTCTGGAATACTGTCCCTTTAATATATGGTGCTGCAGGTATTTGGGCGACTGTTTGCAGAGACACTAAAATAAATGAAATGCTTTCTGAAGTTTAACTGTTTCCATGTATTAGAGTTATTCACAAATACACAGAATAAAACGAGGAGAGGATCAGCTGCTTACTGGATGAGGACTGGTAGCATGGCTCTGTCTTGACTCTAGTGGAAAAATCTCTTGGCCAAGCACTGGAGCATCTTTGTTGGAAAATGTCTGAAACAGTTCAGGTGTGAAATGTGTCATGGCCAGATGGCAGCACATACAATGTGTCAAGCTCCACAACTGTCAACATTACGGCTCTGTCATTACCTACATGCTAACTTCAACCTCTCACGCTGTCTCAGGCCTTTCAGAAATCATGCTAACCTGGCCAGAAGGTGTCTTACTAATGGTAGAAATTGACCTGGGCTGATGTAAGAGACAGGGTATGATGGGGGGTTGTTCAGCAAATCTTTTGATGCATGCTGATGACTTTGTCACTGTGTCACCCTCAGTTTGACAATTTTTTTCTCTAGAGAAAGTATTGTTGTGATTGTTCTACAGAAGATCAGAAGTCATGCTTTCCAACTCTTCATTTAGCAGACCAAGTATTGGATGGGTGAGCAATGAAGGCAGATCAGGAATTATTGATGTGATGCTGAAAATATGCAGCAGCAGTGCTCTGGTTATGCAAGCTATTATGTTAGCCCATAAATTTTACATGTCCACAAGGTAAGCTTTACAGAAATTCTTGTTCTTTTCTTTACTCATGCATGGTATAAGATAACCAAAACATTGTCATTTTAGAATGCATTTAGGATCCCTCACAAATGGATACATTGAAGACACTGAATGTGCTGTGAATGTTCTGTTAAATGTAACAGAAATGAACGTGTTGTTTCCTTCATTCAAAACTTGCTAATTAATTGGTTGAATTGTAACATTTTCCGTTAATGACTGTTGAGCCATTTAATTGAGTGAAGAACAAAAATGTCCATGGTTTTGAGAGTTTTTGAAAAATGTTCAGTTCTGCATGGATGGACTATTGAATGGATGGATAGTTATGTAGGTGTATGTACACATTTTTATTGCTTATAGGACATGTCTTTTTCATTGCTAACAAAGCTCTCCTTAGAGCAGTCTTCAATAGTGAAAAATCAAGGGTTTTTCTTGGGCTGTTGGTGTTTTTTTCATTGTTTCTGACTGAAACTAATAACTGCAAATGATCCAATCTTGGAGGCCGTAGGTAAATCCCCCAGGCAGGAAATGCTACACATCCGCATGCATGAAAATTGTTTCATACTCAGTTAACAATAGTATACTATATCAAGATAAATGTTATTGATTTCAATACAAAAATGGCAACAGTAGAGAAAAGAAGAGAGTGTCGTCTGCGCTCATCCCAGGAGTCTGCATGGGGTGAAAACCTTCAGTTGTGTAAAAATGGTTTAAGTGAGTCAGAAAATCGATTTACTGCTAATGAAGAACATCTTCACTCATGACAGCATCTGTCCTATATGTTCACTTTCCTCTCTTCCTTTTTCCCTCTGATGTGCTGACATAACCAGCTTTCTGAAGTTCTGGTGACTGGTGAAAAAGGAAATCAAGTCCATCTTTTTTTCATATGTGAATTTATTCTCACCTAAACTTTCCTCTCAACAGAAACACTTAATGCATAAAAACATTTTGAAAGACGGCTCATTCAAATAAACTATTTTGTTCACATCCAAATAAAGTGTGTGTCACATTCTCTGCTCTATCCTGATCATGTTTGGCCTTGACAGTGTCAACACAGTGGGTAAAAAAGCTCATTAAAATCTCAAGTAATATTAATATTAATTCCATCTCTACAGAGTTGACCCGAGTGGTTCATCTCTTCATCAGTAATAATACATAAATGCAAAGTACTCCTCATATGTAACTGCGGTCCTTGCAGTATTGTATTCAGCAACTATCCACTGCAACAAAGTTCCATTATAAATATTAAAGATATATGTACACGGTAAGTATGCCATTTGTCAAAATACATTCTATTAACTGTTTTTTACAAGATATCAAACTTTAGTTAATTTGAACTTTTACACCTTTTCAATGATTTTGTTTTTAGAGATTTTGCAGGTAGGTGGAGTTCATGGTTAGAGCTGCACAACATGGTGAGGTGCACTCAAATTGACATTGTTCTCTTTTTTTCTGCACATAATTGCATTTTGTCAGTTGACTGCAAAAAAAATAAAAAAACATCTGGTATTCTGATTTAATGACCTTTTTAAAATTCAACTACTTGAAATCACCTCAGGTGGACTGAAGAAAACTTAACTGAACCAACTGTCCATCTATGTGTTACCTTTACAGAACATGCATTATGTTGACTCATTATTGCAGTTTTCAATGAACATAAACAAATCAAGGTACTTTACAAATAAAATTTGCTTTCCATCAAGTGATGTAAATTTTTTTTATTTCAATATTGTTTTTCCTTTTACATTCAAGTTTGTCAGCTGGATTCACACAAATAAATTCAGAAGGTTTAGTGCAATTTTGTTATCTCCTATAATTAATACCAGATATGTTAAATATAACTGGCTTTCAACAAAGTTAACGGCCACCGATCAAACGCCTCAGCAGGCTCACAGAACGAAACTAAGGTCAGATCAACGGCAATTTTGTTTAAATAAGGATCCTTGCTCTAACATAGACTGTACAGTGTATGCTAATAGCAACTGTAATTCAATACATTTTTCAAATTACTTACAAGAAGATCGAGTCATGATTCTGTCGTCTTTAAAAGCTGAAATCTAAACTCCACTGATCAAACTTTTAATATTGTGTTTTTCTACAGTTACTTTGACGGCACTGTGTTGTGTTTTTAAATAATACAAACTGGCAATCAGAGTATGCTAAAATTGTAGGTCAGAGCCACACAGCCTTTTTGCTACTGATTGGCCCAAAGGGGGGCCAAATCATATGCAGAGAATAAAGTGCTTTTGTAGTTTACTGCTAATTTGCTGGATTTGATCAACAAGGAAGCTGACATGCATAACAACCACACTAAAGTTTTGCTTTGTGTTTGTTTATTTCTTTTCTTAGTCACAAAATGTCTTTCTGACGGGTTTGGAATGACTTCAGAAAAGTTTTCTTCAATAAGATAAAAAAAAATGTGGAAATGATCCTGCAGCATAATTGCAGCAGCTCTGGTTCACCAACAAGTGTGTTGCAATCTATAAGCAAGTGTTTGCCATCTATAATGCAGATGACCTTGTTATTGCAGAGATGGGCAAAAAAAAGAAAAGATGTCCTGAAATCAACGAACTCTATGTGCTGCTGATTAGGCTTCAATTAATCTATCTTATCATAAAACAATCATAAGACAAAGCCATAGCTTTACTCTTCTACACATTGCTGCAAACTGCTTTTTAATGTTGGCCTGTTTTCCTGCAGTGAATGGGAATCTGATGTATGACCTGGGCATAGTGATGCCTTCCAGGATGGGAGGAAATGCAGACATTACTGCTTCTGGACCCAGTTCAGCACATGGATCCAAGAGCAATGCTCTGTGGAGTTTGATTGGCCTATTAGCAGTCATCATCATGGGCCAGTAGATCTCGGTGATCCTAAGAATCCCTTTCCTCCTTTTTCTCCCATTTACCACGTCTTCCAGCAGCGCCAATGAATTCATTCAACTTCACACACAGCTGTCACAATGGTGTGTAGATGTTTATAGAAACCACTGTGAATGCTTCCCATGTTGTCACAATTTATGCATTAATCTGCAGTAAAAATGTTTTTAATGAAATAAAACTGTGTATTAAGCCACTATTACAAGACCTATTGGGAGTAAAATATCTATAAAAACAGTTTTATGTAACTTCAATGTGTGTCCTTCGGTTTTCTTCACCAACAGATCTATTTAAAAAAAATTCTAAGCCATGATTTCATATTTGGAAAGTCCAGTTCTGCCCAGTGTTGTCGGCTCTGGAGGATTTTATTTGGCAGAGAGGGAGGCGGATTGTGACAGAGGAGGAAGACATCGGTTCAGGACTCGAACCCTTAACGCCATGTTGATGACCAATACACACCGCTGAGCAACCGCTGAGCAACCGCTGAGCAACCGCTGAGCAACCGCTGAGCAACCGCTGAGCAACCGCTGAGCCCAGGAAGGGAGTATTCTTTCAGAAATGCATGCAGTGCTTATACAGACATTACCTTCATCAGGCACAGACTGATTGGTCCTCCTGAAAACACTCTGGAGTTCAGTAGAATGAGACTTTCTAAGGATCCTAATAAACAACAGAAAAGGACAGTGACAGTTGCTTCAGTTACCTTAATGACTGAGGCTGGTGGTTTTGTAGCAACAAAGACCCTGAGGATTTGGGATGGGAGGATGGAAAAGGGGATTTTATTAAACTGATGAAGGAGCTTGACAGTAAATCCAATTGAGCTTCACCGCCCAGTCGGAATTATTGCTTTTCTGCTTCCTCACTGGCATTATCTGGGTGTGCTCAGCACCCAGGGAACCTTTGCAGAGGTTGGGAAAATAAATCCTGGATAGCATTAGGCATTATGGGCCAATAATGCTTAAATATGACCACAACTTCCTTTTCATTAATAGAATAGCGTCCCAGCTCAGTCATACAATTTCATGTAATTTCATTGAAGGGAGTAAAGCCTGCTCATTGTTGCAGCAGAACACTGTAGGAATGTCTAATGGATCAATTTAGAAATGACTGGGAATTTTATCCTTCTAGTTAAGCACTCACCCTCAGTTCCCATCTAATCTGCAATATTAAGAGAAGATTGTTTGGGCTCACTCTGAACAGTTAGGCAGCTAATGTTTTGTCTTTGGACTAGTAGAAACTGGATAGTGCAGGTGGGAGCTGGCATTTACCTCAACGAGACTGCTCTTTTAAAACTTAATGAAAGAGAAGAAGTGCTGAGTAAAGTGGTAAGTGGAGGAGGGAACATCTGTGGTGCTATTTTCCTGCTTTAAACAGCACGGTGCATGTGTGTGGGGGTGTGTGTGGGAGTGTGTAAGGAGTATTACATGTTACAAATGAGCTAGTTTATAATTTCTGGAGACTATTTTTAATCATTTACATGTTAAATCCATGGTAATATCATAACATTACAGATCCATCCATCCATTTTCTATACACCCTGGACAGGTCGCCTGTCTGTCTCAGTAACTTTACAGATGTTTTATAAACATAAAAAAACTCCCTTAATGTGCCTTAATATTCCCTGGCTAGTCTCTGATATTAATATCACTTGTAATCTGTAGAATATGTCTGGAAAAGGTCAAATTTAAAAATACACACAGCATCTAATTAGGAATATAAACTATCTTCAATCAATAGTTTTGCATCAATAGTTTTCTCTAAATTGTAGATTGTCAGGATCCTGGAAAGTCGTCAGCAGCAGGGAAAACATTGTTTGTGTTCATGCCTGAAATACAAGATCAATACATGAATCAATAATTTTGATTCTATAAATGCTGTAAAATATGTTGGCTGGAAAAATAACCTGTTTAAAGGTATTTCTGTTATATATATTTTTTTATCAAAGTGGTTGATAACATCCATTCTTGTTTGCAGATCTTTGTTTGTCTTATCTTCTTTCACTATTTGACTTTGAATCAGACTTCAGTTTTCTGGTTCTACTTAAGTAAAAACAGGAAAACGGTTCTGACAAGAACTATACTAACTAAATGTGATTAAGTAAAATAAAGAATTTTAACAGACACTTTCTAAAATAATCATGCTGATGCTGAAACACTAGTCCATTCATTTGTTACTTAAAGACAGGACTATTGACAGCTGATCCAAAATGCTGCAGCAAGAGTTTTAATGAAAATTATGAAGAAAGATTATATTTCTTCATATGAGAAGCTTCAGAGTTTCTCTTCATTGGCTCTCTATTCAATCCAGAATAGATTTTAAGATTCTTCTTCTCACATATAAAGCCCTTACTAATCAGCTCCATCATATATCAGAGATCCGATTGGTCCAGATGCTCCCAGCAGAGCTCTTTGCTCTCAGGTTTACTGCTAACTTTTTACTTTTAAGAAAATAGAAACTAATCCTATATCAGTTGGTCTGTTTCTTCTTGTGCATTCTGCTCTGTCTTATTGGTAGTGGCAGATGCCTGCTGGTACTGAACCAGGTTCCGATTCCGGTTCTGCTGGAGGTTTTTTCCTTTAAAGGAAGTTTTTCCTCTCTACTGTCTCTACATCCATGCTTGCTATGAGGGATTGCTGTAAAGTCAGTGTTGCTCTGTGTTGGCCCACGGGGACGGAACGCTGCAAGTCAATGACTGGATGCAATCTGCTAAAGTTTCCTTGGATAGAAACTTTAACTATTTTGAATAATTAATTAAGCATACTATACTGTTTGATAACTAAGATATATTGGAATGTATGCGTTATTGAATTGGAATTACATTTTTTGTAAAGTGACTTGAGATAACATTTGTTGTGTGTTGGAGTTACATAAATAATTCTCTGATGGACTGAAATCAGCTTCACTGGGAGTTGTTGGCAGGAAAGGTTGTCTGATATACAACACATGTAAAGCTGGTTTCAATTGTATGTTGTGTGCTTAAGGGTTTAGATGATGTCTAGAATTGCGGACATTGTTCACATGCAGGTCCATCTAATTGCATAAAATAATAATACATTTATTTCTGTCATGTCCTGATTATCAAGAAAGAATGAGAACTTTGTTGTTGTTTCTACTCTTCAGATTACAGATCATAACTTTAGAATTTATTAAAGAAAAAAATCCCTTTTATCCTATGCTGACAGACATTTCTACGGTTGAAAGAGGAAGTGCTTTTCTTCAGCATTACTCAGCACACAGCTTACGCACTACATCATCTGTGTGCTTATCTGGTGAAAAAGGAAACTGTTTATCTACGATATTATCATGTTTATCTGAAGTGGCACAGGTGTTGTTGTGACTTTTGCTTCCAGGGTTTACAGGCTGTCATTTGGCTTTAGGCTCATCACCAACGTGACAGATGCTACCCACAGATTTGACCATGGTTACAGGGCGTTGGAACTGAAGCTGTGGGTGTTCTACATTTATTTAAAGCTCTTAACTATTTATGTCTTTCATGGGGTTAATGTTTTCCTCAAATGGAAAATATTCTAGCAATCCTCGTCAATCAGAGGAATGTTGACTTAGTTTTATTTACAATGCTATCAGAAAGAAAAGACCAAAAACATGAATTTATGAGAGAATTACAATTTAATGGATGGCAACCTTTGAACTTTTTGGCATATGTGCTAAAAGGTAAAAACTATAATGAAACTAGATCTTGGTAGGAGACAGACAATTAAACCATTCATTGACGCCAAGTGATGACACTTGCTGAATTGAACCACACAAATGATAGAACTAATCAGAGACCGGAGCCGCTCTGCTTTGACTGAGAGTTTCTGTGCTTCAGCTGGACCACCCGTTGCTAACACCGTCTCGAAACAGCTGAGCCCCTCCAGGCTATGGAGAAACCTCATCAAATTACCAAGCAATGAGGTGTGAAAAACAGACACATTTGACAATGCAGGAGAAGATTTTAATGCAGAAGCAACCCAGCACCTGTCTCATTTCCAGTGTGCTGCAGCCTCTGGGTTACAGTTTAGAAAAGCTGAACTGTTAAAATATATTCCCATTCATTCCATTCATCAGAACAAGACAGGTTTGTGCATTAGCTTTTTTCTGTTAAGCAGCTTCTACAGGATCATTTCTACAAGATCATTTTCACGTTTGAAGCATATATACACATAATCCACTTAAAGTATGGACTGATTACTTCGCCTACCCCATAAGCACAGAGTGACTAAATCAGATAGACAATCAGGTACAAGTAATGCTGCCAGGTCAGTGTGTGTTTCACTCTTGATTCTGCTTTTGTCTGTTTTGGGAATATTTTTGTTGCATGCTGTAACAAATCCATGAATTGATCACTTAATGAGCAAAGAGTAAAAACATTTTTTATTAAAAAAAATATTTAGACATTTGACAAAATCTTACATATGTAATACCCAGCATGACTGCATCCATCTTCAGCAGAACCAAGGTTCATTCTCTGTATGCACCATTGACTTTGGTTTCCCACCTTTTAGTGGCCCAGCTGGTATTTACAGGGTTTTGAAGAGGAAGGTGAATGTTAGCTTGTGGTTTGGCAAAAAACAATTCAAGTTGAAATTATGCAAAATATTTTGCTTTGCTACTTGTTTTCACAGCGAGGCAGTGGGGTCTGCCAGCAGTGATCTGAGAACTGATAGGTGGTTACAGTTTATATGGATCTGAAGTGCATGAAGTGGAACAAAATAGTATTTACCTCTGTATATTTATTCTTAAATACTACAGATCATTTTTGAGACAGAAATGACTCAAGTAAAAACAAAAACTAACTTTTCACTGTAACAGATGACTCAATGACTTTTATTTTCTTTTAGAACTGCCTCCTCAATAGTAGTGTTCATGAGAAGAGCAGCAATGAGCTTAAATTTTACAAGTCTATTTAAAATCTGGTATCATATCTTATGTTCAGATGTGGTCAGAGAGTCTGGACATTTTTGTTGTTTTTTTTTCTTTTTTTCAGAAAAACAGATTCCCCTAACATGAGATGAGAATTCCAATTCAATTTGTTTTCTCTGAATATTTTACCTTGCACATATTTCTATCCAAACACTAAGAAAACAGTGCAGCTGTTAAATATTCCATTTCTGTGGATAATAAACTGAATACTGTGATGAAGGACATGCTAAAATATTTTTGCTTTGAAGTCATTTATGTGTTAGTTGCACTACTCGCATAGATACAAAGTCTTTTATAAAGATGACACAAACTTGTATGAATACTTTTTCATCTCTGCACAAATGTTCCAAATCACATGATGGTGTAGTTACTTATTGAGGAGACTTTCCCCTTTGGGAAAAAACTGTTCCTGAGTTTGTTGGTGCCTGATCTTTGAATCCTCCTACCTGAGGGCATTAGGGAAGAACAAGCTGTTGTGTTGATGTTTTGCATATTTTATGACCCTGTGGGAATTCTCGAGGCTCTGCTTTGTGCAGGAGTTTAGCAGCAGTTTGTGGAACTATCATAAAAATCACCTAATAAGTTGTTTCCTCAAAAGAACTTTTTCATTGTTTTCATTTCACAAATAACTGTGAAACTAAAGTTTCACTGCATCTTCTAAAACTGCACGCAGAACAGTTGTTATTGGCGTTCACGACGCCAAGCTCAAAGACACTGAGGTTATGCAGCAGGACAATGATCACCAGCAAGTCCAACCCTTAAACTGAATGAAAGTTCAAAGTAAAATTTGAATAGCTCAGAAATCCTCCAGTATGGGTCCATAGAGATGTAAAACACTAAATATAATTTAAGATAAATGACTTATAGTCAGTGAGGATTTGCTGCTCCGTCTCTCTCAATGATTTGTTAACTCTACGTCTTTTAGCCCGAGAAGAAGCTGACATCTTAAGAGTGTTGTGGTGCTGTAGTCTGATGTACACACACTGCACCTGTTTGCCTACAATTGTCTTCTTTCTTCAATGCTGTCTTCTTGAAATTAGAGCTGGAAAATTAAAAATAAAAAGGGAGATGAGGAAGAAATGCTGAATATTATGCTGCATTGTAATATGCAAGGTGAAACAAGCTGAAACATAACATATATGCGCACCAGGAGTTTCTTTGTCATCTTTTTGTTCCAACTAATAGGTTTGATTTCTATTTGTATTACAGGAAAACAATGTCTGTTTTCCTATATAATATAGACATTTCTCTGTTGGAGTAGCATATCAACAGACAACTATTTTTTAAGCACTCATGATTATTTAAAGTCCACTATAATGTACTTGTTGTCTCAATTTATAATTATCAGAATGCATTTTTTGTTGATTTGCCTTATAGAAAAGGAACTAATTATCCAATGATGTAATGACAATTTAAATATGATATAATTTGTGTTATGTTTTTCACAAAGTGGCCATGTTGACATTGCTTCCTGAAATGTTCTGATATATTAGAAAAACACAAGAAGAAACCCTTTTTGTAGAAACAACTGAAACTCTACGTTAAAGAAAAGATACAATAGCAGAGGTTTGTTTTAATCAATCTTGTTTCGTATAATCCCAAATAGATTTTTGTTACACTGAGCGGTGTGGTATGGAAGGAAACCATCAGCAGATTGGCTGTACAATAATCAAAGCTGTTTTATTAGGCCTCCAGCAGAGCTCACACACAGTTCAAAATGGCAGCTTCCCCATTAGTCAGTCTCTGTTACAGTCAGCAGTCCATCTCTCTACTGGCTATCCCCGCCTTCTCAATTTACCCCGAGCCAATCAAACTGCAGCTATCACTGTTCCCTCCATAAAAGAGCTGGGTTTGAGGTAGGTCTCCTTCTTAGCAGCCAAGATGGCGGCTGTAATGACACACCCACAAGGTAACAAACATTTCACAGACAAAGGACCATATACACACTCCAGAACTCAAACATTACAGAAAATCTTGTTGCTTAACCAATAACATAAAAAACTGGACAATCGTTCCAGTTGGCATCACCCACCAGAGATGTACAAAATTTAATCTGAAACACACTTTCGAGAACATGGTCTTTCAGACTCTTGATGATACCACTTAGAAATATGTCATGCCCCTTATCAGTTAAATGAGCGTTGTCTCCCAGAAATAGCCCTGGCTTGTCAAACACTATGTTTAGATGATATACAGTTATCCAGTTACTAGCCAAACAAAAGTATCCATAACACTATTGACAAACTTTCTTGCTTTGTCCATCTTCTCAGGGGGCTATACCCCCAATGACATCTTTGGTTGATTAAAGAGAACATAATCTTCATCAGGGAAAAGTTTTTGAGGGTTTTCATTGCTTTGACAAGCAGCACATTTTTCATACAACCCAAGTCATTGCCACCACAATGAATTCCTAGAACATCTGGAGCAACTCTTCCTTTAAGGCAGTGGTGGAAAACGTGAAGTAGGGACTTCAAGCACACGCCCTGAACTAAAGGGTGTGGTTATTCTTATTGGAAACACTTGCAGGCATCCGATCAAAGACGAGACGTCTTTATTTTTTCTCACTCAAATTACAATTTCTTGGTGCATGGTTCTGTATACAAACTAAGAAAAAGTACAATCAGCAATATACTGTATGTGCCACGCACTCATGGAACATCATGTAAAATATTAGTAAACAACAATTGAAGTTTGTTATTAGTAAACCTGAAATTAACAACAATAAAAAAGTATCTACTTACAGTTAGCTGCACGCATACGCCAAGCCTTCCTGAGCAACCTGGAATGACTGGAAGCTACTAAAAAGATTGATCTGCTACACTGGAAAGTTCCAGAGCATTAAGGCTCTAATTGGCTGTCCTTGTCCATGATTGGTAGATGGGCCAGCCAATCACGATCCAGATCAGCCTGCAATAGACAATCTAGCAAACCTCTTGGTGTTTTCCACATGCCCACTCTACCAAACCACTCAATATGGGCGGATACACCAAGGCTGTTCCCCATGGTCTCCCTTGCGCAGTCTTTACTGTGTCGAACATAAGTATCACCCAGAATCCAGAATGTGTTTGCTGTTGATAGACAAGAAAGTAACATAAATACTTGTGGAATTTACATGAAATGTAATGTGTGATGATCGTGATGGTCCCAGTGTTTCATTTCTCATTTATGAATAACATCAGAATTTACATAAACAAAATGTACACCAAAAAGACTCATGACTAATTTCAACAAATAAACTTCATGTCATGATATAAACTATCAACCACTGTTAAGGTACTGAAACTGTAATTTTCCTTTCAAGATGAAATTCATTAAACAATATTGTCCATAAACATACCTTTCGTCAACTGTGTGAATGTTCTGCTAAATTGTACTTGTTGATTAGGAAGAACAACTTGAACCACTGATTTGACTATCCTAGAAAAAAAATAGAAAAGCTTAGGAAGGAGGAAAGCTTGTCAACATCATAGATAATTTCATAGGAACCCATTTAAGTATATGGGGTTACTGGCTTTCAACATTTTTGTCCTCTAGATGGTGTATATTTAACATTTCTTTCAACCTAAAAAGCATTTACATTGAACACTTACCTCATCTTGTTGAGAAGATTTTCTGTCTCAGAAATTACTTCCAAATGCCACCAAGGATTTGTGAACTCAGAGTGAGAAAACCTGTCTGTTTTTATCCAAGTCTGAACAGTTCTAATTAGCATGGAGCATTCAGCCAGTCCCAACATCCCAACACATCCCTCATCCTGGGACAGCAGCTAGAAAGCTACCAGATGCAAATGATTCAAAAGCAAGTGAAAGAAGCCAGGCCTTTTGTTATTTCATCCTCTGTGAGACTCCTTTCGTCATGAACGGCTGTCACGGGTGAGGGTAGTTCTCCCAAAGTCTACACATGAAGCTCTCTTCAAAATGCTTCTTCTTGTTTTTCTGATTGAGAGGCTGAAAAATGCCAAGTAAATCTCATTGAGATCTCCTTTTCAAGGGAGGTGTGGAACTCAAAGCAACTTTTGAATTTGGGAAAAGTTATAAAAGAAATTCTAAAAAATGCCTTCATCAGGTTCTATGGCACTCATATGGGGGAATTTTTCTGCCATAATCCAAGAGGATTTCATGTCTTTTGTTCTCAAAACCTGTAATGATTGTACTCAAAACGTCTCCCCACGCTTGGACTTTCTGCTCGCTGACAAAACATGGAACCTAACAACCTCTCAGCCAATAAAATGAAAATGTTGTGCTGGGTGCGTTTGTTTCCTTCTAACAGGTGCGCCTGTGTGGCTACTATCAATTGTATCCCTCAGCACTGCCGGATAGTTTTGGTCATATCGACAGACTGATCTCGGGGGATAACATTTCACAAGTAAGATGGACATATATTACTTGTGGACATATATTACACATATATTTAGCTGGCATACCAGCAAAATGCCAGCTAATATTAGCTATAGTATTTTGTGTAATACCGGTTAGACAAGCTCCCCGCTAGGAAGGCTGAGATGGCTCCCGTTTTTGTTTTGAAGGTTTCATAAAGATAACGATGTTAGGAAGAAGTGGGAAATGTCTAAAGATAAAATAAGAGTCATGCATCACCCGTCTCCAGCAGTGAGGTGGAGGTCAGAGATGGGCTACACCCTGGACAACCCATGGAGGGCAACACAGAGACCCGCAGGACAAACAGCCATGGACACATACTCAAAAAGGTCAATTAACTCAACAGTCTAGTTTCTTTGTTGAACTTGAACTGGAACCCTCCTGATGTGGAAACATTGCTAACCATAGAGCCACCATGCATTCCTGACTATATTACAAAACATGCAAATTCTGGTGTAAGTTTTAATGCCAGTTGATAATTTCAGAATATTAGAATAATATTAGAATAATTTCAGTAATTATTAGATTAGATGATTAGATAATCATTTGAGTCAAACTTTGCAGCAGTCCATCCTGGGTAGTCAGTTCATTTTGTTTTAATAGAACATAAACTCTTGTAGAACCAGACATAATCAGCCATCTTCCGCAATGAGTTGGAGAGGACAAAGAGAACAGATTAAACAAAAACATAGATGTCTACCTGTGTTTCCATGACAAATGTGTGCAAAACATGTTTGATTCTCTGCTAATGTCAGAAAACCAGCTTGACAACTGAGGCGTTTCCATTAGAAAAGAAATGCAATTAAAATCAGACACAAATATGTCTGTTCACTGAAAAGGTCTTTAAAATTCATAATAGCATTTAAACACTTGCATGAATTATATTAATAATTCAGCGATGGAGATAACTCTCACCATCTACCAGCCATCAGAGGAGATGTTGGCGTCTTATTTAGGCAGGCATTGAAGCAACAAGTCCAGAGGACCCCAAAGCGCTTCACACTGCATTCAGTCACTCACCCAATCACACACACATTCACACACTGATGGTGGTAAGCTACTGGACAGTAGCCACGGCTAACCTGGGTCAGGCTGTCAGAGGTGAGGCTGCCATGCTCAGAGCCACCAGACCCTCTGACCAAAACCAGCAGGCAAGGCGGGGACAGTGTCCAGCCCAGGACACAAAGGGACAGATGTCCCCTTGGGTGAGACATAAAAAAAATCACCAACATTTCTTGAAAATGTGTACAATGTATTACTTATGAACATTTTCTAGCATCTACCACAACTCCATATAACCAAAGTATTTTTTAAAGAAACTTGATATCTAATAGTTGTGATACAAACAAAACATTTTTTATTTAGAAAATATGTTCTGACATATTTTCGACATGTGTTTTCTGAAATCTTCAGCCTGGCTGATTATAAGGAAGCAGGTGAGACTCTTTATACTTGAGCCTCAGAACCTTTCTGATGCGCTCCATAATGCACTGCAGAGTATGAGAATTTGGAAAAATTTTCCTTTCCAAAGGAAAGTTATAGAGCATCAATAACATGCTGCTATGAAGAGCAATCTTGTTCTGCTCTGTTTTATAAACACTGTATATCTACTGCACATATTTTAAAGAAAAAGAAAAAATAACTTATGTTTTATTTTCCCTTCTTTCATGTTTCTTTGTTCAAATCTCATCATTGAAAGCCAAATGGAATTGAGGTCAAATTCCTTGTTTTGTGCACAAATTTGCTGAATAAAGCTGATTCTAACTTTGAAGAATGAACTTTAATAGGTTTGACTTTCTTCTTGATGTTGGCTTATTCTGCTACTGTTACTAAAGTTATAACTTACCAGTAAACCACCCAAAGTGGGTCCTGGAGGGCCAGCATCCTGCATGCTGGTAGTAACAACCTTTTCAGCAGGTCAGTGTTCTTCTTCGGCCTCTAATGAGCCATCATTTGATCCAGGTGTGTTAAACCAGGGAGAGAAGTAAAACATGCAGGATGCCGGCTCTCCAGGACTCGCCTTGGGCACCCCTGCATTAGGGTATCAAATAGTTCAGATTTTGTATTCAGCAAATGATGTCACAGATTATATCATATATTTAAATATTTGCTTTGTTAGCCTAAAGAGAAATCAGTAATTGAAGCAATTTATCCCAGTTTAGGTGACTCAGAACAGTTCTGCTTTTCAAGTGCCCCGCTTTGCCTTGTGCTTCCATCCATAACTGGTCAAGCCTGAATCAAGCCATTTAAATTTACATAATGGATGCCTATGACAAGTAATTGCTTCAATAGACAGATGAAGACATCAAAAGCGCTCCCTTATTTGAAAGACCTTTAATCTTCTTGTTTATAAGATTCCCACTCATCTAATTATGTTACTAGCTTCTCTGAAGCGATGTGGTTGCTTTGGTTTGTTTGTTTGTTTGTTTGTTTGCAGCAGAAAATCAGGAGAAGAGTTCTGCTAACACTGCCTGTCAGAGACTTTTTAACATAAGCTTCAAGTTTAACCTGCCTTATTTCCCTACCTCTGAGAAACATTTTTGAGATGGTATTATATCTTTATTAGAGAATGTTCAAACAAATATTAAATAAACTGTTAAAGTTACTTTGTTAATTTGTTTTCTGATGTATAATTCCCTAAATATAATATATTTTGTTATAAATCTTTATTTGATATGTTTTATACTTGACAATATTTCCCTGTAAGGTGCAGGAGGAGACAGGTGGTTTGGTTTCATTTTATTTATTTCTTTGTTTATTTGAAAGCCTCCTCAAAGCGAGATAAAAATTGTGCCCCACCAATTTTTTTTACATAGAAACTGGAGTATCTGATTCCTTAGAGGAAAACATGTTTTACTAGAACATACTTCAAGCAAGTATTAATTTCATTAATATGCTTTATTTTTTTTCTAGTGTAACATGTTTATATTAACCTTATGCAGGGAATCATCGCAGAAATTACAACACATCAGTCAGTGTGTATTTAGTCTATGATAATGCAGTGCATTTGAAAAAGGCTTCATCAAGTCTAAGGACTGCAAAGCACTTTACAGTGTAGTCAGTCATTCACCCTTTTCACATACTGATGGTGGTAAGCTACATTGTAGCCACAGCTGCATGGGGCTGACTGACAGAGTTTTTAATGATCTCTAACAGGGATCTATACTTTCATTGCAAGACATCCTCTTGGCAAAGTAACATAGTTTGCTGTTTTCTTTTGTCTCTCTTCAATGACTAAGTTCTTTCTTCTGAGCCCATAATCTGGACAAACCAGGCATCACTGTGTGGATCATGTTGTTTGATTTCTAAAGTGCATTGACTTTATCTCAGAAACTCCTAAAAACAGGCAGAGTTCAGGTGCTGACCTGGGTCAGTGACTGTAGCAGAGTTTACAGAGAACAGAGAGAAAAATAAAGAATGTTTTGAAAATTCACCCTGAGGGAAGCATATGATCCAACAATCATATGCTTATAATCATAAGTCAGGTTTTATCTTTGTCATGAGGTTCTGTGTTAATCAGAACTGCTGTAACTATAACTGGTATTTCACTGTTTCTGCATGGCGACCCATGAAATCACAGCACTGATTGTGTGGTTCTGCCTTTCGTTTTTGGACTAAGTACATTTTTTTGAGATTCTGGACAGATTTGTCCCCCGATGTCAGATGCTCCCCAGGAGAGCCTGAAAACGGTTATTGAGGGTGAAGTGTTTGGACCTGACTTGACCTGATGACCCCGCCAGCAGCAGGTCTCCTTGTTGGGGTTTGAAATACCTTCCTGCTCTTTGTTTTCTATTGTTCTTTAAAATCTTTTAACATGGTGAAATGTTTAATCAGATTCACTTGTTTCAAATGTTACTGTTGCCTTATTTTTGCAATAAAATTATGAAAAATAAATTGAATCGTCATTTTTATGTGAGGAATTACTGACACATTACGGTGTAATGATTTAAAACATAACAAATTGATTGTAAATTTTATTTAATAATTCTAATAAACATAGTAAACAATTACTGACATGAGTAATGGGTGAGTCAATTACTGTTAAACCATTTTAAAATCTCAAGTTCTTTAGTACTGTGACAGACTGGCGACCTGTGACCCCGCCTCTCGTCCCAAACATTCACTGGAGAGGCACCAGCACCTCTCCCAACCGCACTGAGGGACAAGGGTGTCAGTGGATGGATGGATGGATGGATGGCCGGCCGGAGTTTTGTGAAGAATTATTTAGCAAACGCAGCATTTTTTATTGAGCAAACATGAGAAATATGAAATGACTGAAAGCTTTGGCTTTTGAATACCAATTCTACAGTGTGCAGAATGTTAATAATTACAAGTATTTTTTTTAAACTGTAGAAAACAAGATGATCAGTGGACATTAAGCTGAATCTGTTTGGGACTCTAGACAAACTGGAAAGTGTCACCTGGAACCTGAATATCACATTTAAACTGAACAAACAAGAAGATTCTCCTGACATTCAGCGATACACAAAGAGAACCAAAAATAATTTCATTTTGACAATTCTCCTGGCTAGTAAGTGTAAAATTATTTGAGCACCTCATTGAGCAAGTAATTAAATCAAGTGCCATATTTAAAAACTGCATCATGCCAACTGTGCTTACTATATTTCATGCCTCATTGTTTGACAAAGTCGATTGTGTCATGCTTGTTTGTCAGCTGCTGTGATCAGATTCTGCTTCATTAGAAAATAAAACGAAGAGAGAGAGAGCAGCATGAAATGGTGAACACCTCTGCCAAGGAGCACTGTGATGAGGCTCAGACACCTGCATGCTGAAAACGCTCTGAGGACTCTGCTTCTACATTCAGATGCATTTTTCACACAGCAAAGTTTGAAAGTGTTTTACGATTAAAGATCTCAATCCCTTCGTGCATTGGTATAGGTAGTTCAATGGATTCAGGAAATGCAAAAATCTGGAGTAAAAGGCCACTGATCATTGGTACTAAAATATTTAAAACTCTGTTTTAAATAGTGGTAAAGATGAGAAAAATCAGGTTTTATTCCTCAACCGTCGCCTAAAATATATGCAGCGATGTCCATTCCAAGGAAAAGCCTGAAACATTGGTCATACAACTAAGAGTAACGGAAAATGGTGTGTAGATCTCAAAGGAAGCGAAAAAAACAAAATCAATGTTCTCAGCAGGCACTCACTGTAAGAGCACAGTGTGATTAGTTTTATGGAAACATCTGACAGGAATTTTGGCAAGAACATCTTGGTCAGGGAGAAAAGAGGCAGTTATGAAATCAGGCCTGCTAATTAGAGGAATCTGAGTCAAGGAAGTGTAGAACAGCTTGTGTACTCTTTGAGTCACATTTTTTGAAACAGACACAGCATGAGTAAAAATTTTCAGATAAATCAATGATTTAGAGAAAGCACACAAAACCTTACCAACAGGTCATGTTTTGACTGGGCCTTTTCCCTCTGCCACTCAGAAGCAGAGTTATACATCAATAATGCATGTCTAATACATCAATCAATAGAAAGGAAAACTAAATATGTTTTATGAGATAAAATTAGATTATTTTAATAATTTTGAGCTTGATTCTCTCGTTTTTTACTAAGATTGAAAACCATGCATTACCTTACCTGCATTTGAATATGAAGTAAATGTACTTATGAGTCAAGTTACCCCTGAGTAAATTGACTCAGGGGAGAGGTGAAGTATTTTCAGAATACTTCACCTCTTTCACCTTACAGTCCACTTTACTTTAAGATGGTGTAAAATGTCAGCAATCTAAGTCAACTGCAACAAGGTGCATTAATCTTTAGTTTCTTTATTGCCATAAAATGCTAGATCTTATTTGTAAATCTTCTTCACCTTGAAGTTGTGGATGCTGATGTTCAGTCTGTGCTGCTTGTTCAGTCCGCAGAGCTAAAAACCGTTTCAGTGTTATGTGAATGTGAACAGAAAATCCTTTGTATTTTGCTGAGACTTCTTGGTCTCAGCAAACCCAGGATATTTTGTCACAATATCCTGGGTTTCTTCAGTCATTGTCACATTTTGAAAATAACAGACAGGGAAAAAATAAAAGGTGCCTTCTTGGAAGCATCATAAAGTGACGGGTGTTTTGAAGCCTGTCATCATCCGCCATGTTT
Source organism: Phalloptychus januarius (assembly GCA_902982915.1). Classification (NCBI taxonomy): domain Eukaryota; kingdom Metazoa; phylum Chordata; class Actinopteri; order Cyprinodontiformes; family Poeciliidae; genus Phalloptychus; species Phalloptychus januarius. Next base: position 1,694,415 of record CADWAE010000470.1, on the reverse strand, counting down.
CCATCGAGGATTTTTATGCTTATTTTGAAGTATTCCACTAGAAACGTTGATTAAAATTGCGAAATTAGAAAAGAACTTCCTAAATTTCACAAAGAAGATTTTGCACTTGCTTGACGTTGTTTTTGGATTTTCCAAAAGATTAATGCACAAAAGGGGAGGTGGAGAAACATGTTCTGACGTAGCAAACTTTCCCATTCCCTGGAGGGTCTGTGTACCAAAAGAATCCTAGAAGTATTTTATTTAAATGAACACTCTAATCATTTATTTAATATATCTGCGCTGTTGTTTTTGTTCAGCCAATAGCATTACAGAAGCTGAGCTGCGTGCTACGTCACTGATTGGTTCTGGTTGCGGAAGTGTCAGTTGGTCAGGGGGAAAAATTATAGCGTGAGACAAGTGAAACATCGTAACGGTTTTCTGTGTCTGTGCCCGGCTGCTTTGGAGGAGAACAAATCCAAAAAAATACACACAGCGTGGGGCAAATAAAGTTGCCGAAACTGAAGGAGTCTTGTCTGTTTCGTGAATGCAACACATATCATATGAAGGAAAACAAACAAAAATATGAAGCAGCAAAAGAAGGTGCATTTTTCCTGAATGCAACAGTTCAGCAATGCAGCAACTGTCATTTTTTATTTTTAAGATAAAACCTTTAAGGTATGCCGGAAAGTCTCATGGTGCATCTGCAGCGTTTCAAACGATCCAAACATTCAGAGTTCAATGCACTTCCTACGGTTTACTAAAGTTAGAAAATTTGAACTTTTGCCACTGGACGCATATTAGCATATGACACTTTACATATGTCAGATGTCAGCTTCCCCTTCAAACATTTATATGTCCATTGATGTAAACTATTCTATGTCTGGAAATAATGGTCAGCAGCAACAAATAAGCAAAGTTAATTCATATCAATGTAATCAATACATGCAAAATAATTCCTAGAATAATAAACGAAATGAGTAAATGAATGTATAGTCAAGAAGTATCACTATTAGATTAGTAAAACAATGATAACAATGCAGTGAGTAATATATAATAATATAACAACTAGAAAATTCCTGAAGAAATTTAACCGGGACCTGCCAAAGTGTGCCCGTCGGTTTGGACCCAGCGTTCTGACACTCTGTGTTTTCACACAACCTGCTTTCTGGTTCTCCTAGAGTTCTTTAAGTGATGCCATATGTTTAAGTTGACTGAATATCTAGGCAAAGGGATTGATAGTGAGGCCAATACACTTACATTACAGGTCCTGAAGAACTTGGAGGCATCTTCACGCTGATATGCAGGAAGTGCACAAAGGATCAGGGCCCATCTCATATTCACATCATGTTGATCCTATGGACAAAAAATATCCATTATAATATTATTATTATATACATAGAAAACATTTTTTATCCAAATTAATAACTTTCTATTGTAAATAATAACTCACAGACATGCAAAACATCTAAACATTATGAATAATTTAGCACAAAAATCTGTAGTTTTGTTTTTTACTCAAATTAGTACACTATTTTCAAAACTCACCTATTGGCCCCTGTCTGATGGTGAAACACTGAGTCTCTGTAGCACTCTGTACCCCGGTATCTGAACACAAGATGTGCACAAAGATGATTTATTCATTTTCCAAAAGATGTTTTAAATAATACATAATGCTAAATTTTAAATATACTAATCACACAGTATATTACAGTAAAAATGGAAATGTTAAAAAATGAGCAAGCAAAGCATCAAAATTGTGATTCAATTATTGATGGGGTTTTTATCGCCATAGTTTTTTTCCGGCAGGCATTCAAAGTTTCAGTTTTCATCTCCTGAATGGCCAATCTGTATTACGTATATTTAAATATGTTATTGGCACACAGGTAGCTAAAAAGCGCGGAGACTGCTTAGCGGATCAGGACGAATTGAAAAAACTGCACAAATCCGCTAAGCAGAGACCGTGAGAAGTGAACCGCGATATAGCGACGCTTCACTGGACTCAGTACGGAGGCACATTACCGGCGAACAGTGGAAACAACCGGCAGAAACCGGAGGGCAGAGATAACGTTATGCTTCAAACCATAGACATGAATATGCTTTAAACCGTTTGAACTCACTGACCCAACTCCACTGTCAATGTCCCGGGCAAACATGAATTATGGGAAATGTAGTTCATACAGGAAACCCGCTGAAAACGTTACACCTTCTAAGTTAAAGTAACATAACGTATTTGTCGCATTCAACAACTTCTGAAGTTACAATAAAACACATTCACTGTGCACATTATACACATTTATTCCCAGCTCCAAATTTAAGACTATTTATCGGAATACTGTTTTAAAAATCAAACAAAAACGTTAGCTTACTTACCAAAAGCTATTTTTGTAGCGCCGTCTTATCATCACCGCTAGGTGATGATAAGACGGCGCTTAAGACAACGAGGGAAACAAGAATGAAAAACTGAGGTGGTGCTGGTTTGAAGCGGCGGGGTGGGGGGTAAAAATGCGCAAACAAATAAAAAGAAATTAAACCGAAGTCCACATCCTCACATGCTGGCTAAAACTTCTCCACATCGAGGCAAATTCAAGATGGCTGACTCGCCTTACCTGAGGGAGAGATAAGCCCCACCGACCAGAACGTCATGACACTCTGGTTATTAAAACTTTTGAGTGTTCCACACAAATTAGCTAGACAATTTTGAGCTCTATTCAGTTAAAGTGTCATAAATGTCAACAGAGCTCAAAACTTTATAGTTTGGTCAACTCCTTAAGGACATTTGACTGTTGTGAACTTATAAGTTATGAGCTAGTACAACTGTTGGGGTTTACAGTGTAGTAATAAGTTTTTAGCTCAACCTCAAATCATTTTAGTAGCTTTTTGATGTAAATATGAAATCATAAATCATAAATCATACTAGTGGTTTTGGCACCTGTTCTGCATATTTGCGAACTTCATTGAGTATTGAAACAGCAGAAAAATATGAAGGAGTTTTACAAAAACTGTTTTAAAAAAATGTTCTTCCTTCAAGTTTTATAGATGGTTTATGATTTTCACTCATGAAATAATAGATTAATATGATAGGTAACTAAATGATGATTTGATTAACATTAAATGAAGTTTCAGATATATTACATCATTAAATGTACAGTGTTTACTGTGGAAATGAATTACTGTAGAGTTGTACATTTAAGACATGCTTTGTGCCAGTCACCGACCACCTTTCCATGTCTTCAGAGCCCCTAAAGGGACATGGAGGAAAAAAAAAAGGAGAGAAATCCCAAGAAACTTTCTGGAGATCCCGCCTTAGTTTCTCGAGATCCCGCAAGATGAAAAAAAAGTTGGGATCTCGAGAAAAAATGTCGGGACCTCGGGATCTCCAGAAAGTAAGTCGGGATCTCGGGATCAGTTGATGTCAGTTACACTCTGTTACATTCTGCGTTTCGGCAGTTGGAAATTTCGCTCGTTTTTCACTTTTTACATCACCGTCGTAACTCCCATTCCCAATAATAGCTCCCCTCCAAGCACCGAGCCGAACATTTTGATACCACTTTTGTGGGAGACACGCAGCGGTACAAGCCACATTCCGTTTGACGTAAGAAAAATAAATAAATAAAGAAAGAAAGATTCTATTGGGTGTAGAACAATAGGTGCCTGCAATGCAATGCATGGAGGCAGTGCCTTACTTAATAACATTTCCCAAGTAAATTCAAGACACTCTCATTCTCAATTGGGAGATTCACAAGCATTATGACTCATTCTGATGGATCCACATAGACTTTAGAAATGATGAATCTAGCAAAAACAAGCTGACTTATGCACACAACTTCAACGAAACACTTGTGAATTTGGATGATAAATAAATAAAAGATAAAAAGGGAGTTCTCATATTGGTTTTGACAGCTTTCGCAAGAAAAAACTTTCTTTGATTTGTTGCTATGTAAATAGAACTTTAACGTATGTCTTAAAGCTGCAATGCTAACTGTCTTCGTTGTGCTAAAATGATCATGTAGAGGCAGTAAATGTTCTGGAATTTACCAAATGACTCCCATTTTTTTTCAGATGTGGAATTGCTTTAAATGATTTCAGTCCAGTGACTTCCCAAACACAGGGCAGCTCCTCCAAATGATATCCTACCCCATCTTCTAATGATTGCAGGGCTCATTGTGACTGCTGGTTCCCAGCTGCAGGGCTATTATCTTTCACAGAAACTGATGTTCCTTCAAATAACATCCAGCAGTACACACATGCCTGTGTGTGTGAATCGAAGCAAATTAAAGTATGTGTATGAGAGGTCATGGGGGTTGACAGAGTCATGTTCCCACACAGCTATTGACTATCACAGGGTTTGTCTTCCTGTGGTAAACACAACATTAATAAAGCTTTAGCACAGCATCACTGCAGTGATGGAAATCTGGAAGGAAGGGAGAGGAGGAGGGGGACGGAGAGAGACAGAACAGGTGCTTCTTATAGAGAATAACTCTAAAAACGTGAGTCATTGCAGGCCCTTACCGAGACAAACTCAACATATATCTCTTGTCTGGAATTTTAATTATATGACATTTAATTTTAAGTTGCTATTGAATGATCAATTCAATAAATGTCCTTGAGTTAATTGCTGCCTGTGTGTTGTTGTAGAATAGGCCGTGTACAGACTGTAGCTGGCAGCTGTTTCACTGGGCTGTAGCTATGTGCAGGGATATGTGTTGGTAATGGGTTTATAATTGATCATTCTGGGTTGCATTCACCCATTAGCCACATTATGAGAATTATTCCTTCACCACATTCTAAAGTTACACTCGCAGATGTGTTCTCAAAAGCAAAAGCTAAACAGAAGCAAACAAATAGAAAGTATAAAGTCAGTCATTAACCGTTTAACTGGTTTGGTCTGTCGAAGCACTTCCCTGTGGATAAAAAGCTGGTAGCAATGGTAGGAAATCTACAAGAATGTGGATGGTCGTAGTCAGGTCTTCAGGGGTGTATTAAGAACAAAGTGGGCTCCCTATTATGTGTGTTGGTGCATGAAGAGAAACACGCTTTAGGGGGCCACAGCGCTTTGTGTCAAATGATGCACTTGGTGCCTTTGACACACACTGGATGCCTTATGCTGAGTGAAAACACATCATTTGGCTTCAGCTGAGGACAGTTTTATCAGAAGGGCTGACCCTTCAGAACAGAACATGTTGGTAAAGCACTGACAATAATCTGAGGCAATGCGTTGATGCGCAAGTCACAGCACTCATGTGTTGCCCTTTACAGTTTTCAAGCTCTCCTTAATATGAAAAGAACTAGGAGTTGGTGTAACAGATGTCACTAGTGTCCTGCTACACTACCATGTAGCAGGCACTTCCTGACACAGTCCACACATTTGTGTGAATGCAACATCAAGAGAAATCATGAGTTTCCCTGGTAAGATGGGGAAGTGCTGCTGATGTATAAAAAATCATAACACAGAGTTCTGAAGAAGAAAAGGAACAGGTAGAGATACTCAGGTTTAACATCTCTACTGCCAATATCAAGGACATAGTCTAAGTAAATGTGTCTGTCTCATTATTGGTTTCCTAAAGCAACTGCAAGTCAGCCACGGTCAATAAATTGTGTAAGTTGCTGAGGCCTTTAGTAGCTGAGCACGGCTCTTCATCCATCTTGTGGATTCCTCTGTGTCTATGACAAAATGTGAAGCAGTGCAATCAGCACCATCAGCGTGGGGAGGATCAGATAGTGTGGACTGGTGATCCACATGCAGTGGCTGGTTGGTAGCAAGGTGTGTAATGTTTTTTTGAACAGAACTGTTTCTCCCTGGACCACAGGGAGAAACAGAGGCCACCATAGAGGCTCATGTGATGAGCCTCTATGGTGGTAAAGTTACAACTTTAAATCAGTTCCAGGGTTTGGTAATAAGCTATATGAAAACATAAAATATCATTTTATTGAGACATTGAACTATAGAGTTAAATGTGTGATGCTTTATCGACAAACCGTTCTTCACATTTAAAAATTCATTTAACAGTTTCAACCTTTGCCATCTCCACAAAACTGCATTATATATATTATATTTAACTTACAGCTCTAAATTATTTCCTTTCAACATGAAGTGAGTTATTATGGTTTCATACAATCAGGAGACAGACTGAACTCATTGGACCACTGAATTCTGAAAGGAAAAAAAAACATTGTGAAGGAAGTGATGTTCAGGTTTAAGCTGGTCAGCAGCCTGTACTCTAGAGTAAGTTTTTCAGAGTTAACATTATTTTCATCTGAAAGAGTTATGTTTATACAATATAGAATATAGAAATATAGAAACAACTTAGAGTAAATTCTCATGACACTGCTTAAAATTTTTGCACTAAATAGAGTTGATTTTACTTCATAATTTCAACTCTTCCTTGAGAGTAAATTTTACTCTAATTAGACTGGGACCAAATGTCTTTTTCAGAGTAATATTTTCTTCAAATTCAGTAAAATTTACTCTGCAAATTTTATTGTGTAGGAGCCCCTCTTATGAACAAGTTCAAAAACTCAAGCATGAACAATTCAATTACAAAGCACATTTTCTGGATTCTGGTAAATTACATTTTTGGTGTGGTTTGCATTGGCTTTCTCTAGGTAGACAAGTCTAGTACATAGTTATATACAAGATCGGTGACTTTAATGTACAAAGAAGACCTGCAGCACAAAGGATAAACACCTCTCCTACAAAAAATGAAGACTGAACAACACAATGACTAGAGCAAGAAAGCCACAGCGAGCCAAAGCCTAGCAAAATAGATAGATTGCGTCATCTTATGCAAAAGATAACGCAAAATAGATGTCAGAGATTTTCAAAGGAACCTGTCTGTGGAAAGAGGACCATCTGCCTGAACCAGCTGGTTTGAAACACAGTGGTTGTGGGTAATTTCACAGCTTTACATGGGAGTTCAAACAGGGTCTCACTAAGACCTGCACCCAGTGGAAAACAGAGGCCACCTTGTTGAAGATGATAAATATATTGCATCTAATGTTTATTGTTAGAAACCTAGAAGTTCAGCTTTGTTGCTGACTTTTACTACATAGCTTTTTTCTATTATTATTTTCTCATTTTTCCCCACACAGTTAAAATGATTCATGAAGTGGGCAAAGGTTCAATGACACCAAGTGAAGTTTAATATTAACATCATCAGCAGTGTGCAGTGATTAGTGCATGGAGGTTCCTGGGTTGTAATCTCTTTATATGTTCTGCTCATTGATTCATAGATTATTTCCTGGTAATCCAAATTCCTTCTACAGTCAAAATATTTTATATTACCTGGAGATTATAAGTGTCTATCACTAACATTTCAAAAGTTATTAAGGGGCTCTAGACTAGTAAGTATTTTGCTGTAGCTGTCCTATTCACCTAAAAGGCTCCTCTCTAAAAGAAGTCAAGGTGATGGAGGCTGAAGAGGGAAACCCACAGAATAAATATCTGGGTTGAGTCAAACTGCCACAAAGTTTGTGCCTGCTAGTTTACACAAGATATCTGTTTAAAAAAAACAAAAACATGATCAGCTTGTGAGCTGCCGTTTGCTGTATTAGCAGGAGCTAACATCACTAGTAGAATCTAACATAACATCAAAACTTTGTAAGATAATGAATGAGTGTTTATAGAGGCAATGAAGTATCTTTGAGGCTTTGCAACACATCACACTAATGTATCTTAGAAAATATGTTGATCCTGATCTGGATCAACATATTACCTTAACCCCCGTGCGTAAGGGCAGTTCACACCATTCACTGTTCTATTTCAAACATATCCAGAGTTTATTCAGACAAGCAAATGCATCAAATCACACCAATAACATACCAGAATAATCAGAAACTCAAAACCACAAGACAGACATCAATCACCTGAAAGAAACAGAAAAATGGACAAATACAGAGACCAATACGGAGACGCAGGTGCCGCCGCGCCCCAACGATCTGATTAATTCTTTCAGCTCCGAAACTTTTTAGAAGAAGGTGTGTTCTCTTCTCTAATGTATGCAGTCTGGAAGGTTCCTTGCTCTCTAATTAGACTAAGTTTCAAATTTCAAAGGGGAATTGCTCCAAATGTTTTATGACAGTCGTTGCTGGGCTGGTGAGTCCTGAGAGAAGCAGCATTTCACACCTCTGTGTGAGATCCTAGACTCTCTCCAGGCGTCCTCTCCCACAAACACAAGACGAAAGGGCCCAATCCTTATATGGGTTCAGGAAACAGTTATCTCTATGCAGACCCCCTCCTGCTGTCCCACCAAGTGGCACATCAAATAAGCCAGACTTTTGGATCTTAGTATTAGCACATTTATCTTCCACTGATCAGATTATGTTGATTAAGCCATGACTCTAAATCTAACTTAAAATTAAGTCCTACTCAAGGCAACATTGATCTGTCTAATATTTAAACATGTGCTTAAAGTTAAAACTAGCATAATTGAATTATCATTTCCAACACCAGCTTGAGTTGGAAACTGGAGCTCTTTGCTTTCCTCGTTCCCAAACACCTGCGCTTTCAGCCCAGCCTCTTCTGTTCAATGTTAATTTTATTTATAAAGCACTTTAAAAACAGATATTAACTGCACCAAAGTGCTGTGCAGTATTCATAAAACACATAAGAATTAAATGTTCAGCCGTTTGGTCCTACTCGTTTCCACATTTCCTTCTATTTCAACTCACTGCAGGTGAAATTGAAAGGTCTGAACGTGACTCCTTGTGCTACAGTTACTGATCTGGTGGTGCAGAGCTAGCTTATTAGCTCCTGCATGCACCATGTACGCAAGAAGCATTGAGGATAAACAACATGAAGGCATGTGGTAATAAGCAGCTCACACTTTTACTGTATTGTTTTTGCTTTGGGAATAAATGTTTCTCAATTAAGATCTAAGATCTATTGGTGCTACTATACTTCAAATTATAAATGAAGTGTTAATGTCCAGATAGGACATTAATAATCATGAATGCTAAACTTAGTATCAGTATAAAATACACATTGTAAGAACAATAGCTGTGTATGACCATGCTTAGACTTTATAAGAATTATCAAAACATTTTAAGATATAATTTTGCTAAATATTTTGGTTCATATTAGCATAATCTAGGAAAATATTTTATTACAGTTCCAGATCCCATATCAGTCAAAGGCTGGATCACAAATTAGTGTCTCCTGGTAAACAGAAGCCTAGCCTATTCTATAAACATTTATTACACTCTGCTTTTGACAAATCCGAACATGCAAGACTGAAGAGACTAATGGGATTGCACCATATGGACCTGCATATTGTGCACATTAATCTTGAATCCGTTTTTTCTGGGGGTTTTTTTTTGTTTTTTTTCCAGAATGCATTGACTTTCTCACACAACAAAATCTCCCCTAAGCTTTCCAACCTTTTCTATCCACCAGACAAACAAGGAAGGAGTGAAAAGGAGTAATGGAAAACATTTCTGTTTGTTGTCTTCCTCCAGCCCTGGAGGCTTGCCTGGTTTAAAGGGAGGCTGGGCCGTCTCAGACCTTTCTAGAGAAAAGGTAATGTCGAAGGTAGCATTATCAGCCCCTGCAGGCTCCAGACTGACAACAGACGGCTGAATCTAGTGCTTAAGTAAAACACTGATGTCTAATAGTAACTGGCTGTAAACATCAACCATCCTACTTGTCTGACACTTTCTGAGCTAGAAGAACACCACGCTAGGGGCTAAAGGAGTTTGATGTGAGGAAGAGAGCGGTTCAAAGCCAGAACGTTGTACTGATTCACCTCAGAGGCCAGAATCAGGGGGAGAAAGAGCAGACTCACCGACGATCAATCATGCCTTGTATACCAGTCTTTTTTTTCACTATAAAGTGGGAGAAATGAATATTTTGATCGAGGGCAAGAGAAGAAATCCCACTTTTCTCCCCATCTGTGATACTTCTTATGTGCTGTCTGAAATAGGAATGAGCTAAAGCAACATGCTGAAACAGACTGATAGCCGAACTGAACAGCAGCCACTTTAGCTGCTGTGGTGCTTGGCCAGTGCACTGCTATGAGTTGCTCGAAAAATCTAAAATAAATCCACACAGATTCCAGTTTATTCTTGCCAGTGTCATCTAAAGTTCTGCAATAAAACCTCGAAATATATAAATTATCTTTAAATACAACCAGAGCTAGCTAACTCCTAATTGGTATAAAAGCAGTAATAGAGACATGCTTAGATTTAGGATTTGAATTTCTGTAAAAAATGTTCTCTGCAAATGGCTTGAATTGCTTGAATTATTAGACTGAATGGTCTGAGTGTCATCAGTTTCAGAGGTGATGAGGGATAAGCATCCAATATAGAACAAAAAAGCTTATTACAATGCAGCAGTATAAATATGTTCTTACTGTGTATTTATAATATAGTATCAGATGGTGTTATTAGAACATGGTTGGTCACATTCTTTAGATTTCACAGCAAAATGAGCCCAAACGTGGGGGATTGCCTGAACATCCCCTGCTGCCTCCTCTTGTTGTGTGAGCTTGCAGGGGAGTGATGGCTGGTAATGACTGCAGCACCTGCCTCCCTCCACACTGCGATAACTCTGAGAAGGGAGGCCTCCTCTGATAACACATAACAACTGATGATCATTTCAAACTGCTTGTCAAAACAGTGGGAGGTAAATATATAAACATGGGCAGACACACACTCACACACACGCACGCAACCTTCCTATTAGTTCAGTATTTTTTTCTATAAATAATACTAATGATGTTTAGGGGGAAGTCAAGTGACATCAGTAGATGGGACAAGTCCGCAGTAAAACTGAACTTTAACACAAAAAGCAGTAGAATTGTATTTCTGTTACAATTATAATAAAAACACAACTAACGAAATATGGATTCCCACAGCAGGAATTCCCAAAAATACAAAGCTTGTAAAAAGTTTGTTTTAGAAGAATTCTGCTCTGTGTGTGTTTGTGTCGATGATGTCACACCAGGTGATAAAGAATGACACTTGACAACAAAACTCCATAGCAATGCCTCGTCCTCATTCGTGGAGGCATGCAGGCATTTCTGGAGGCTGCAAAATGCTGGACAGTGAGGTGGAGGTTTTCCTTCCAGGACAACAACCTCAGACCTCATCCTGATTGGTCCCTTTCTCAGTTGAATAGTAAAACTGTTAGTGAGTTTCTTCTAAATTTTACAGGACAACTTCTACTTTCAGCATCTGGCAGTTAATCAGTATCACTGAGTGGTTTTCACTCTGTCTGCCTCTGTTGTGTCCTTGAGCAAGGCATTCCACCTGCCTTTGCTGATCAGAGGGTGGAGGTGATCAGAGGGCAGATGGCGTAGGTGTGTGGCAACCTCACTTCTGTCAGATTGCCTCTGGCAGCTGTGGCTACTATCCTGTAGCTTTCCACCTTCAGTTAGTATTCAGCCACCAGTTTTCTATCTAGCAATTAACTTTGTCTTTATATAAATTTTTCTGTCATTCACTCACGCCTGAATGTTACGTCAACCTCTGAATCAACTCTTGCTCTGACTTGTGTTTTCCTGATTCCATGAGTTTTACAGTGTTTTTCGGACTTGTATTAAAACGGAATTAGACTTCCATATTCCTGTGTTCTGATCTGCCTCTCACCTCACAAAACACAACATATCTGTGGCAAGATTTAAAAACTGACTATTACAAACAAACTTGAGCCATTTTGCAAAGAAATATGGGCAAAATGGAGTGTCTGGGTGTATGAAGCTCGTAAAACATAACTTGAAAGATTTACCACTGCAATTGAAAAGGTTCATAGTAGTATGCTATTATTATGCTGTTGTGTTTTCTAAAACAATAAATCGCACTAAGCTATATGGTGTGGATAAGACAACATGTGGAAATGTCGATGCATATTGTAAAGTCCTGTTGCCTAAACTGAAGCACGAGGCAGTGGATTTTAAACAGTAATGGTAGTTTATCCTTCCACCTTTGTTTGCTACTAATGAAGGCATGCACATAATGCTGAATCTATATGTGCTGTAATAATAGTTTCGTCAACCTAAAGCTATTGGCTGTAAAGGGCATCACATTTTTTCTTCTAGATGAAAGATGGTCAATGTTGATGGTTTCATTTGATGCAGTATTGCAGTAATGAGAAGTGTGCTCAGAGCTGATAGTGTTTTCTGAGTCATCTGCCTTGTTGCTCTTGCCAGAAATGTCACCACTCCTGAGGAACAGTTGGACAATCAATAGCGTATTTTTGTTGTTTACATAGTTGAAGGGAAAAAATGCTTTTCAGGCATAGCCAGTTTAACCAGTTTAACACAAGGGATGTTTCAAATGATATTATTGCATCTGTGTTTTGCTGAAGAAAATGTCAATTAGAATCTGGGAGTTCCAGACTGGAAAGAGACTGAGAGCAGTTGCCCACACTGCTCATGTTGTAATTAAAGAAGATGAGAATGAGTATGTAGAGAAAAGCAGAGGAACAGCTGTGTGTGCATGTGTGTCTCTAAATAAGTGGGAAAAAATTCTTCTATGACATTTTGCATCTGCTTGTGCATTGCTCCAGTTAAACAAAACCATCCCAGCATCTGTCCTGTAGAGTAAAATTATCCTCGCGTCTCTATAGGGTTAGTGCACAACTTATTACTAATGTTTAAACACACAGTTTGTGCCTGATAAAATTATTTTCACATTTTCATAATTTATTTGAGTCAATTTCATGCAAGATGGTGTAAAATTCCCTCTCAGTAAAAAAAAAAAAATCTGTTTGTATGTTATGTCATATATTTTTTAAACTTTTGGCAATTCTTAACTACTTTTCTAAAACCAGGACAACATACTAAGATAAAGTCACATAGCTTTGACAATTTACTCTGTATTAAATCTTATTGGTGGTTTATTATAAGATAATAATCCACTGCTTACTTAAATAACCTACTCTACATTGCCAGAAGTATTGTGTCACTTGACCTTGCATGCATGAACTTTAATGACAAACCATTCTTTGTGCAAAGGCTTTAATGTAGCATTGGCTCACAATCTGCATGTATAACAGCTTCAGTTCTTCTGGAAAGACTGTGTACAAGGTTTAGCAGTGTTTTGTGTTTGTAGAAATATTTGACTATTCTACCAGGAGAGCATTACTGAGGACACAACAGCCTCCACTGCAGTTCATTTGCAAGGTGATCTATCAAGATAAGGTCTGGATTCTGTGCAGACCAGTCAGGTTACTCCAGACCTTACTGTGGCAGCAGAGACTCAGGATGCAGGGGAGGGCGGGGCCTCACTCTGTCATCCCCCTCTCACCACACTTTAGACAATGCAATCAGATGAGCTGGTCTCCTGAAAACTGTGAAACCCAGAGTGGTCTACTGTGCTTACTAGGAAGAGAGGCATAACTCGACGCTCCAGAAGACAGTGCTTCAGTGCTACAGGCCTGGTGGCATGACTTACACCAACACATTAGTACTGCTGTTGGTGATGGAAGACCTGAATGGTTCTATTTTATGAACTTGTCTGCACACTGTTCTTCATCTCATCTGAAAGCCACATAAAGCTGCTGACCTTGAACCTATGGACTTTTCTCCATTCTGTGGTTTTGCATGGCCTACCACTTCGTGGATGTGTTCGTGTCATTCTCTATTCTTTTCACTTCACTTTGTTCCAGTGCCACAAACAGCTGACATAGGAAAATGTTTGATGGAAGGTCTGATGACACAGGCAGCATTGTAACAATGTGGTATCCACTGCAGTCCTGAGAGCAACTCAGTTTTTTAACAACTGTTATTCAGAAACAGTCTGGAAAGCTGGGTGTTGTTTTTACACCTCCAACCAGGGAAATGACTGCAACAACTAAACTGGATTATTTGGAGGGGTGAACTGATACATTTGGCAATAGAGTCTATGTTCCAAACAGTGAACAAGTGTTTTTGCTATTCTTGGACAGCGCTCAGAAGTAGAAGTGGAAAGAAATGGATGTGAAAATACTTACCTGTTTCAGTCTGATCGATTAGGATTCATACAAAACCTCTTCAATGTAAGTTAGCAATGTTGAGGACACAAAGACGTAATGACGGATGGGTGCACTATTCACAGGATCATGCTTTTATGACCCGAGTTCCTTTGTAGAGCAGCGTTAACTAGTGTTTAAATCAAAGAGTATTTTATTTTAAACCTGTAAAATCTAATCTAAACAGGACATTTATTAAGATGCTTTGTAACTATTGTACAATCCTTCTGCTGCTGTTCCTGCTAAGAAACTATAATAATATTTCAGTGGCCACCAACAGTTTGTTTCAGGAAATGTTGCAAAGTTAAAATTAAAAGAGAGATTCTTATTTTGCTGAAGTGGACTCACTATTTTCCCTGGAGAAACATGTAATCCCTCATGGCATGGTGGCCAGTTGGATTAGATATCATATAAATACAGGATACTATATATATGTATATATATACATATATAAGTATATGTATATATATACATATATATACATGCCTGAGAACACTTGCTAAAGGGTCAAGGAGAAGTTTGCGTGCTCATGTTTAGCACGTAAACATGAGCACGTGCTAATGTTTGCGTAAAATCTGCAGATTTTAATATCTGCATTAAAATCTGAATGCAGATATTAAAAATCTGCATTCAGATTTTTAATATCTGAATGCAGATATTAAAAAAGGCATGGACTCATGCTTTCAAACTGAAAACTTAAGCTCTTGATATTTGACATTTCAGTTCCTGCATGAATTCTGAGGAAATTTGAGTAATTTGTTGAACATATGGAAGATAAACTAAACAAAGGCATGGATCTAATGAGGCTATTATTGCTCCGAGGAAATGCTCCCCTTTGTATCAATACTGTGAATATTTAGATCGATATGCCCAGCCATAGTTGTATGTACTAAATGACAACTATGGCAGCTACGACTGTTTGCCAGAGATCTTAATATTTTCCTTTCCAACTCAAAAATCTGATATTTAAACAGGTTTGTGAAAATTTACAGTGGGGGAAAAAGTATTTAGTCAGTCACCAATTGTGCAAGTTCTCCCACTTAAAAAGATGAGAGGCCTGTAATTGACATAATAGTTAGACCTCAACTATGAGAGACAATGACAGCTACATGTCATTTTAGCCAACAGAAATAGGACATATTTCATTCCTTCCACAAGATGAAAATGTCAACATTTACACCATAATAATACTGGGGAACAGGTAAGAGAAGCAACATGGGCTGGAGAACTTTGACCTGTGTTTTAAACTCTCCTTATCCCAATCTAATCTAGCATCTGCCAGGTAGCAACGAGTATGTGAAGGATTCAGGGGCCAATCCAGGGCAGCTTGCAAGAGATTACATTTCTCTTCAACTAAGTTGTTTTCCATCAACAGAGCTGTGAGTGTAATTGCAGGCTGAATAAAAAACAAAAAGTAAATATGGATGTTTTTAGAAACCTCACAATCCTCTGGTAGGAAATAAAAAGCATAAATGATGTTGATGAGCTCATGCTGCAGCTGCAAAATACCTCACTTCATATCCATTTGTCACATTTCACCTGCTAAATTTAATTTATTCTTCAAGGTTTAACCTGAAATGACTGAAGCTCTAGTAGTAATTGAAAAGCAGCAAAGGGTTGGCAGATTAATTAAATAAGATCAAATCAAAGCCTGATGTTTATTCAAAGATTGTAATTTCAGACATTTATAAATTAGCTTCTTGTAATTATGTTAATATGTGTCAATATTACGCAAACCATACTGACTGGAACTACAATCTCTGCACTCCTGTTTTTGGCTTAATTATACACATGAACTAACGTGACTGTCACAAGCAGTACTACAAAGAACACTTGAATAAAAACCCCGCACTAAAAAAACAACAGCTGTTAGAAACTCTAGTTGCCCTAAATCCACTTTCCATTTTAATTTTTAACAGTGAAGAATCGACTCAAATATTTTGGATTAGTTATGTAACACAATAAATCCTGTAGACGTTACTCACCTGATTTCTAGACAAACCACAAAGCATCATTGTGGAGAATGAGCTTAACTCTATATAGGCAAAGTACATTTTTCTTTGGTTTTCTTTGTTACTGTTTTAGTCATATTGGTTTGTTGGGATATTGGTTAAATGACTGATATTAACTGCTTACTACTGAGTGCCAACTTGCAAACTATGAGTTTGTTCAGAAACAAACATGCTTCTGGATAGGTGGTTTCTTAAAGCCCCTTTGTTTTTTTGTTATTTTTTATTAAAAAAAACAACACAAAAAACAGTTGAACTGTTTGTTATAACATTGTGTCATATGTGGATAGTGTCATGTTCGAAACCAATTTTCTGACCCACATGCAGATAGCACAATGGAAACACCAGATATAATAAGATGGTTATTTTCACAGTGCAAAAACAGTGATAAGTGAAAATGTGCGCAGGTCCTCTGGTAGCAGGGGTGCAGGGGGGGGGACCAGCCGGATTCGCCAGGGGTGAGTGGAGTTGGGTTACCGTGATCGCCACGGTGGGGTCCAGGAGGCGAGGGTGCGGGTTGGAGGTTGATGCTGCGGTGGAGGGCGGGCCGGAAGGCTCGGGTGCGTCGGCAGAGGAGGAGGGAGCGGGTTAGTCAGCTGGCAGCGACGGCAACTCGTTGAAGCCGATCCGTGGGAGCTCTCCACGGCGTCTCGAGGGAGGAGGGCAACACGATCCAGAAACTCAGAGGCCGATCAGGATCTCACAGTGTCTTCAGAAATGCCCTGGGAGAGAAGACAAATGCAGGAGAGTAATTACTGGAAGCTCAGAAAGGTAAGTAAACAACAGGCAGTCTACGAGGGGCTTGGGTGTACCAATGTTGGCTAACACTCTGGCACTGGAGAGCTAACAATCCCTGCTTAAATCCTCCTCCAGATGAGCTGATCGACTGCAGCTGTGGTGAATCAGAAGGCTCCCGGTAAGCCCTCCGGAGGCAGCCTCCTACCGGCCTCTGGTGGAAAAAAAAAGAAAACAGACCCAACCACCCTGTATCCCAACAGTACCCCTCCTCAATGACCGCCACCTGGCGGTCCAGAAGAGCCAGAAGGAAGGGAAGCACGATAATCAGAAATAAGGGAAGGGTCCAAAATAAACGACTGAGGGACCCACGTGCGGTCCCTCAGTCCAGTCGACGAGAAACTGCCAGCCACGGCCCCGCCGACGGGAGTCCACAATCCGGTGGACAGTGAAAGCAGGGTGCCCATCAATGAGTCGGGCGGGAGGAGGGGGTTTCGGAGGAGGGCACAAAGGACTAGTTCGAACAGGCTTGACTTGGGACACGTGAAAGGTGAAGTGAACCCGCAGTGAGGGCGGAAGGCGGAGGCAGACTGTGGATGGGCCAACAAAGGATTCAATCTCGTAGGGACCTACGTTGCGGGGAGACATTGATTTCAGAAGCAAATCGTTGCGGGCTAGACATTGATTTCAGAAGCAAATCGTTGCGGGCTAGACATTGATTTCAGAAGCAAATCCCTAGTCGACAACCAGACCTTCTGCCCCGGTGAGTAGGGCGGGGCAGGTTGTCTCTGTCAGTCAGCAAACCTGCGATTCTGCTCAGCGGTACGGTGAAGAGCGGTGACGGTGCGGTTCCAAATGCCCCTACAGTGGCGGACATGGTGCTGGACTGAGGTGACAACAATAGCCTTCTCATCCGCGGGAGACCTCGAAGGGGGACAACCCAGTAACGGATGAAACATGGGAGTTGTGAGCATACTCTACCCAACTAAGATGTTGGCTCCAGTCAGACGGATTGGAGGAAGAGAGGCATCTGAGGGTGGACTCAAGTTCCTGGTTCATCTGCTCCGTCTGTCCGTTGGACTGCGGGTGGTACCCCGAGGTGAGAACCGTCTTGGTCCCTAGTGTTTTGCAAAAATGTCTCCAAACCTGCGCCGTAAACTGGGGACCCCGGTCTGATAATACTTCCTGTGGAATGCCATGGAGTCTGAACACGTGTTTTACTAGTAGTTGCGCTGTCTGGAAGGCAGAGGGCAGTTTTCTTAAAGGTACAAGGTGACATGATTTAGAGAAACGGTCTATAATGGTGAAGATAGTGGTCATACCCTTAGAGGTGGGGAGTCCAGTGACGAAGTCGACTGCGATGTGGGACCAGGGGGGGTTGGGTATGGACAATAGTTGAAGTAATCCCGCTGGGGGTTGATGAGATTGTTTATTTTGGGTGCACACCACGCAGGCCAGAACATATTCCTTCACATCCTTGTGCAGAGAAGGCCACCAGAAGCGACGAGAGATGAGTGTAGTGGTGCGACTGACACCCGGATGAGCAGAGAATTTGGCCGAATGCATCCAGTTAATAAGGTGGGAGCGGACGGATGTGGGGACAAATGTTCTGTTAGGTGGACCACCGCCAGGGTCTGGTTCTGATTTCAGAGCCTGCTCAATGACATCCTGATATTTCCCAGGTTACTACCCCAATGGAGCAGCTGGGGGGCAGGATGGACGTAAGAACCTTCTCGGAGTTATCCGGAGAGAACTGTCTGGACAGAGCATCAGGTTTGACATTTCTGGTGCCTGTACGGAAAGAGATGGAGAGGTTAAAGCGGGAGAAAAAAAGTGACCAACGATATTGTCGAGGGTTCCACCTCTTAGCGGATTGTATGTAGGCTAGGTTCTTGTGATCAGTCCAAACCGTGGAGACACTGCCCCCTCCAGGCAGTGTCTCCACTCCTCTAAAGCCAGTTTGATGGAGAGTCTCCGTGAGAAGAATGCGCAAGGGTGAGTCTTAAGATCTGTCTCAGAAACCTGAGAGAGTACAGCCCCCACCCCTGAATCAGAGGCGTCCACCTCCAGGATAAATTGTTTGGAGGGGTCTGGTTGGATGAGGATGGGGCGTTGGCAAACAGAGACTTAAGGTGAATGAAGGCTGCTTCAGCCTCGGGGGTCCAGATGAACGATCTTTTAGTGGAGGTAAGTGCCGTTAAAGGCAGAGCAGTCTGACTGTAGTTTCTAATGAAACGTCGGTAGAAATTTGCAAAGCCTAGAAATTGCTGGAGCTGTTTGCGAGTCTCCAGTGTAGGCCACTCCAACACCACCTTGATCTTTTCCTCTGAGGGTTTGACCTGTCCGCCCTCTAGTACAAAGCCCAAAAAAGTGACCGAAGGCTGATGGAACTCACATTTTTCGGCCTTTACATACAGCTTGTTTTCTAGCAAGCGCTGAAGAACAAGACGGACATGTCTCTTATGTTCTGGGATGTTCTGGGAAAAGATTAAAATATCATCGAGGTAGACAAACGCGAAAACATTTAGAAAATCTCAGAGCACATCTTTTACTAAGGCTTGAAAATAGGCTGGAGCGTTAGATAGGCCAAAAGGCATCACTAGGTACTCGAAGTGGCCGAAAGGAATCTTAAAAGCTGTTTTCCATTCATCTCCCTCTCGAATTCGGAGGAGATGGTAGCCATTTCTCAGATACAGCTTGGTGAAGACAGTGGCCCCCTTGACAGGTTCAAAGGCAGAGGATAACAACGGTAAGGGATATTTATTCTTCACAGTTATGAGATTTAGACCCCGGTAGTCTATGCACTGTCTGAGGGAGCCATCCTTCTACCCTACGAAAAAAAATCCAGCCCCCAGAGGAGAGGACGACTGGCGGATTATACCAGCATCCAGTGAGTCTTTTATGTGTCTCTCCATGGTTTCCCTCTCTCGTTTGGGAATGTTATATAACCGGCTAGAGGGTAAGGGGGCCCCTGGGAGCAGGTCGATAGCACAGTCATATGGACGGTGTGGCGGAAGAGACAGTGCCTGGGTCTTACTGAAAACCTGCGCCAGGTCCATATAATCGACCGGTACGGTAGAAAGAACTGGCGGATCCGCCCCCTGTTTGTCATCTGGTGGCTGACCTGGAGGGATGGCTGAGCGGACACAAGATGAGTGACAAGTGGGAGACCATGACACGACACGTCTTTCAGCCCAGTCTATGTGGGGGTTGTGAACTTGCAGCCACTCGAACCCAAGAACTACGGGAGAAGTAGCAGCGGGAAATACATAAAATGATACGGATTCTCGATGGTTTCCTGACAAAACAAGCTGCAACGGAGTGGTTTGGTGTGTAATTTGGGGCAATGCTTTCCCATCCAGGGCGGAAACTCGAAACGGCGTGGGTAGACTTACAGTTTCTATGGCCATTTGGTGAACGAGATCGGAATCTATTAAATTCTTTTCACAGCCTGAATCGATTAGTGCAGACAAAGTGATTGACTGGTTCCCGAATTGAATGGTTCCCGGTAGCAACAGGTGAGGAGTCTTTTCAACAACGAGATGGTCCGCCAGCCTCCTCCCAGTAACTGGCGGACCCGGGCTTTTGACAGCGCCGGGCAATCTGCAATGTAATGGCCAACTCACCGCAATACAGGCAGAGGTTGGAAGTCATCCTCCGCTGTCTCTCACCGGGAGTGAGTCTGGTGTGGCCGATCTGCATGGGTTCCGGATCTGATGTGCTCTGTGAAGAAGCGGAAAGGTTTGAGCTGCGGGGTTCCGAAAACATTCTGAGGGGGGGATTTCTCCTATTTCTCTCTTTGGATCTGGATTGAATTCGATTATCTAATTTAATGGTTAATTTGATTAAATCCTCCAAAGAGTTGGGTTCGTCTAGAAGTGCGAGCTCATCCTTTATCTGATTGTTTAGAGAGTTGAAGTATGCGCTTTTTAAAATGCAGTACCCCAACCTGAGGCAGCCGCTTTGAGACGAAAATCTATGGCGAAGTCTGATACTGTTCTCCTTCCCTGTTTAAGATTCCACAACTCTCGAGAGGCGGTTGCCCTGTCCTGGTCCTGGTTAAACGCCTTCTTAAATTCTTGAATGAATTCCTCGAACGAGCAATCATAATTCGTGGAAGCGGCAAATTGAAGTTCAGCCCAATCTAGGGCACGACCAGACAAATGGGCGATTATAAAAGAAATCTTCGCCCCATCATGAGGAAAACACTTGTGGGGAGTGGTTAAACATGATTGAACATTGCATGAGAAACCCTCTGCATTTGCTTGGGTCACCGGAAAACCTTTCAGGATTCAGCGGGCGGCAGTCGGCAAACGTGGACCAGAACGTGGGCTCTGGACTGGACAAGGAAGCCTGCAGAGCGTCTTGCAGAGGAGCCGGAGCGGGAGGCTGCGGGAAATGATTTTGCAGAAAATTAGACAGTTCTATCAGGCGGCAGTTTGTTTCAGCCTGTTGGTTGTTTAGTTCATGTAGGGCGGTATCATGCCTTTGGACTAATGCATGTTGCGCCTCTAAGGTGTTCCCCAGTGCATCTACTGGGTTCATTTGTTGGCCAGAGTGTTCTGTCATGTTCAAATCCAATTTTCTGACCCACATGCAGATAGCACAATGGAAACACCGGATATAATAAGATGGTTATTTTCACAGTGCAAAAACAGTGATAAGTGAAAATGTGCGCAGGTCCTTTGGTAGCAGGAGGCTGGGGGGAACAACGGGGGGGAATTGAGGTGAGTGGAGTTGGGCCCGGGGAGGGGTTACCGTGATCGCCACTGTGGGGTCCAGGAGGCGAGGGTGCGGGTTGGAGGCTGATGCTGCAGTGGAGGGCGACCGGAAGGCTCGGGCTCGTCGGCAGAGGAGGGGGTTAGTCAGCTGGCAGCGACGGCAACTCGTTGAAGCCGATCCGTGGGAGCTCTCCACGGCGTCTCGAGGGAGGAGGGCAACACGATCCAGAAACTCAGAGGCCGATCAGGATCTCACAGTGTCTTCAGAAATGCCCTGGGAGAGAAGACAAATGCAGGAAAGTAATTACTGGAAGCTCAGAAAGGTAAGTAAGCAACAGGCAGTCTACGAGGGGCTTGGGTGTACCAATGTTGGCTAACACTCTGGCACTGGAGAGCTGACAATCCCCGCTTAAATCCTCCTCCAGATGAGCTGATCGACTGCAGCTGTGGTGAATCAGAAGGCTCCCGGTCACGCTCTCCGGAGGCAGCCTCCTAGCGGCCTCTGGTGGAAAAAAAAAGAAAACAGACCCAACCACCCTGGATCCCAACAGATAGCTTAAATGACTCATTTGTTTGTTAAGCTTGCTTTAGCCAGATCTCTGGTAAAAAGAAAGAGGGAAGAAAACAGTGATGGTGTCAGGTCTGCTTCCACACGTGGAACCTAAACAATGTCTCTGTGTGGCATTGTTAATGCTTTTCCACCAGCCCTCCTCTAACCTGTACTGCCTCGGTCCGCCTCCATTAGCAGACCCAGTGTGGCTCAGCCCGACTGTTCTCAGATTTTCATACCTGCTTCAGTGGTGATAATACCAGGAGCGATCAGGGGACGGCACCAAAACCATTTGATTGACAGCTGACGATATACATTAATTGGCTCATGATTACCTCATGACAAACTTTAGACATTATATTTTAGCTGTGGACAGCAGACATGCCGTCTGCTTTTAGAGAACTGCTCTGTATGGAGGAACAGTTATGAATTTAACCATGAGGTTAGTTTTTCAGCAGCTGTTAGCAGCAGCTCTGTTGGCAATAATGAAGAGAGAGATGGTGAAGCTGTGTCCAGCTTTCTGATGGAGCTGCAGTTTTGCGTTGACAGTCTGAAACACCAGAACTTTAAAATATTAACTCATGACGTGAATTTTATTTTTCCTTTGGGTTAAAAAAAAACAATGGCTGTTGGTTTACATCTCTTGACTGCGTTACGTTAAACCCAAAGGTTGCGAATTTAAAAAAAAAGTGCCAGAATATAATCGTACTTATTTGTATGATTAGATGATGAACTTATCTGAGTCGTTATAATTATGTTTGTTCCAGCAAAATATTTCAATTAGACAAAACCAGAACCTCGGGATTCTCCATTGCTGAGTGTTGCTGCAAACATCAGCAGAGAGTTGAACACAGCTGCTGCTGCTCACATCTCGCCCACAACAGTGAAAAAGAGAGTATCATGGAAAAGCTCACTACCTGGTGCAAAACCAAAGCGCACATTAACTGTTTGGTGCACAACTTGTCAGTGGAAAAGCGTCTTTATGCAAACGTTTGAGCATCCAAACCCTTCTGAGATAAATTTAAGCTGCACAGAATGTCATATTGGCTTAATATCTAGACAGTTGCAGTTGCAGGTGGGCAGTGCTATTGGCTCTGAGAGGCTAGACCTCTGGGCCAGTCGCATCAGGTAGTGTCAAGCAGCAGAGATGCTGGGCCAAAACTACAGCCATTCACACCCAGCAGTGGCAACAACACACAGAGAACACAGGTTAGTATGAGGAAGGAAGAGTCAGTGCAGAGGAAAACCAAACATCTTTCTGGCTCCTGAGTTGCCTGCCATCTTCCTGTGTCCTTTCTGAACTGATTACAAAGTCTAGATTGTTTTTCTTTCAGACTTTCCTTCCTAACCACAGCATTTAAATCCTTCTCTTGCTCACACTCCTTCCCCAGATTTTCTTGCAAGCTTTTTGTTCTGGATTTATGTTTTTGTTTGGCTCTGGTTCCCTGTGCTCCCACTGTTTTTTGGAAGTTTTTTCCTTCAATTCATTACATTTCTCAACATGCTCTCAGTTCCTGTCTACATTTTGGTTCATCCTCAAACTCCTACACCATGACAGATACTTTTTGAGAGCTGCAACCAAGAATATTGTTTTCTTATAGTGATGAAGACCTGTTAATGAGCTCAGAAGAGCACTGCACTTTAATGCAGCATCTATATAGAAAGTTGCATTAATTGGGTCTACACAGCCTTTCTGTGTTTCTCACCCAATCTTTGGGCTAATGATGGCTCCAGAGGGAATTCTAAAAAGAAAGTAAGTCTGTTTACTTAACAGAAAGGTTCACAAAATGTATTATTTTATTTATCTATTTATTTCTTACCTACATAACATAATTAGCTGCAAAGTTTGTGTTCAATTAAAAAAGTCCATATGGAGTATGTGAGCAACTGTTCTGACGTTTACCGAGTAATTGGGCTGCAGTGCCCAGATGTGAGTTTTTTTCATATGCACTTGGAGAACTCTGAACAAGAAGCAAAAAAACAAAGAGTTTACAAGAAAATATTTAAAAGAAAAAATGGATGTGTAGACCATAATCTCTAAAAATTCTTTAAATTAAAATTTCATTGTGGTTTTCAACACCATTTCAAAAAATTGCTGTGGTTGTTTCTGCGCAGCAGAGAAATGTGTTGATTATTTTCCTTCACTTGTCTTTATTGTGTTCAGGTTGACTCGCTGCCTCAGACTCAACTTGGACTCTACCATCTGAATGTCGCAGCAGAAATCGAGACTCATCAGAACAGGCAACGTTTTCCCACTTTTCTCTTGAGGCTGTGTGAACTGCAGCCTCAGTTTCCTGTTTTTATCTACAGGACAGGAGGATCTTCTGCTCTGTAGCCCATCCACCTCAATGTTTGACGTGTTGTGCGTTCAGAGATGCTCTTCTACATACCTCGGTTGTAACAAGTGGTTATTTGTGTCCCTGTTGCTGTTCTATCAGCTCAAGCCAGTCTGGCCATTCTCCTCTGACCTGTGGCATCAGCAAGGCATTTGCGCCCACAAAACTGCTGCTCACTGGATATTTTCTATTTTTCTGACCATTCTGTGTAAATCCTAGAGATGGTTGTGCATGAAAATCCCAGTAGATCAGCTGTTTCTGAAATTCTCAGACCGGCCTGTCTGGCACCAGCAACCATGTCGCATTTAAAGCCACGTTAATCACCTTTCTTCCTCATTCTGTTGCTCGGTTTGAACTGCAGCAGATTGTCTTGGTCATGTCTACATGCATGAAGTTGCTGCCACGTGATTGGCTGATTTGATATTTGCGTTAATGAGTAGTTGGGCAGGTGTACCTGTTAGGACACAACAAATTGTACACTTGAAGATGGCTCAGGCAGCATAAATATTGCTGAATATACATCAGATATACAGTGCTTGTAATTACTTGTAACAACTTCTTTCTCTGCAACAAGGCTGATGGGGTGGAAAAGTTCCATATAAAATCCTCAGATTGAGACTAGGTCAAGGAAACTTTACAGTGCAGAGATGATGGCTGTGAAGATGGTGTTAACATGGTAAGAAAATTTGCAAGGAAAAGTTGAATTTACATCAACTCTACACTAACTACAATATTATTATGAACTACAATATTTTAATGTAGTTAAAATAAGGTTTTCCAAATGTGTCACAATTCAGCCATTTAACACAAAGCCTTTGGACACTCTTCATCGGACAGGAAGTTATCTTTGATAGTCAGACAGCATGAAATCTTTACTGGGACGGAATCCTTCATCTATCAGACTCTTGCAGTTCCTAACCTCACAACTGATTAGCTATAACTATTTATATTAATCTTTATTATGTGTCAGAAGAGACAGGTTTAACCTCTATAAGAGGTCGCCACTGTCATCTGGACATTATCAGACTCATCCAAAAGAAAAACAACTTCCTTCAGGAGTTCATATAAAATGTCTACAAAATGTGTATTTTGACAAGAACAAACTGTTACTTTATTATTTCCTCTCCTTCCTGTTTAATTACTAAGCCATTTGTGAAGAGGTTTTCTTTCACTTCGTAGGTTTAATTATCTTTATTGGCAGCTGTCAGTGGATATCCTGCAAGCTGTCAAGCAGAAAACAGCGAAGGCTTAACTTCTTTTATCCACTGCAGTCCCACTCTTTAACCACACTGTTTCACTCTGGCTCTCTTTTAATGAAACCCTGGCAAGATGCAATAAACACATTGTCAATGGAAAACACCATCCAGCTGTCACTCACTCTGTGCTTCTCTCCATTGTGTTCATTCGGTTCCTGCTCTCCTCTCTGCTGACTTTTTCTCTCTCATCCAGCAGTAGCATTTCCATCTTTATAGTGCAGCATTTAGACAGACGCCTCTGGCTCACACAGAGCTCACGAAAATATGCCTTAGCTCCTTAGCTTACCTTTAACTCCTAAATGGAGTTAAAGGTAAATATGTACCTACATCATAAAGTACATACTGCAGTTACAGAGATATGGTAAAATGTTATGAAATGTTAAACAGTCCCTGTGTGCTTTTAAGCACAGCAAGGGAAGCTACACATACTGTAATAAAGTAAGTTAAACTAAAATTTTCTTTCTTAGCTATGAAGGAAAAATGTGAAAAAGCTTTTTATTTTTATAAAAAAACATTCATCAAATGCAGCTTCAGCGTGTTTTTCATACAGACGAGTTTATCTGTGTTCCATGAAACAAGTTATTTTCTCTCAAATTGCGGTTGCACTCATAATAAGTGTCTCTAACAAGGCATGATCATACAAACATGCAGCCTTGTTACAAAATGTTGCCCACATTTATTTCTGCATCAACAGAATGATAATACAGAAAATGTCTGGTGGGAGTGAATCCTTATTATATTACATTATGTCTTTGGAAAATATGAAACATTTCCTCGCCTATCCCCTCTGGGCTTTATTTATTTATGCTACAACAAAAGAAAATCAGCTGGTAAGAAAAAACAACACTAGAAAACAAACACTCTTTTAGAAGACTGTCCTTCCCTTTGTCATTTAAAAACTAGGATATTACTTTCATTTTAGGAAACAACAAAAACATTTTCATGTTTTTATTCCAGAGTGTTGTCTGCTGAGCTAAACTAAAATCGTTAAGGAAAGACCAGCCTGTGTATATCTTTTGCTGTCTTGAGTTACTATGAATATGAAGCTATGCTTCGTAATTTAAATGAAGGTATTTCATAAAATCTGGGGAAAAAAAGGCTAATTCTAGTATTTAGCTAATTTAAATATTTTTGGCATTTGCATCACCTTTCCTTAAACTGATGAACCCACAAAGGAAAAAAAAAATAAAAACTCTAATACATAGACACACGCACCACCCCACACACTGCATCAGCAACAGCTCCAAGCATCTGCAGGGACTAATGTGGACATCAGAGAAGGTTGATGTCCAAGGACCACTAACAACACAGCAAGTCATCGTCCCTCTGAGGCCCTGAAGAGGGACCAGTGTCACCCACTGGTAACAACAGGATCCTGTTGGACTACAAGCTGGTATCCTGAAGTTAATAAAGATAGATAACCGATTAATCACTGCTTCTTCAATTTATTTACATATGATAAAGATGAATCGTCTTTGAATTATGGTGCATCTTGGCTGTACTTTTTTCTGTTGGAGTTTTAAATAAAAAAAGCATTCTCATTTTACGAAACTCAATCCATGAGCTCATCCGGGTCATTTGGGTCGTCGGTTTGCCAATTTGTCTATAAGGTCAACATTCAGAGCCTGTTCAGAGCGTTCTGCAGTCTTCCTGCTGCTCTCTGCCTCCTTCATGTTTGCCTAATGTCAAAAAAAGAAGTATTCCAATCGATCCAGCCAAAAACAGAAAAGAAATTAATAAATACAACTGACTGAAGAGGGAAATGTTCAAAGGTGTGGATAAGCACTGCATGTCACACAGTCCACCAAATACCAAAGAAAAGACTGCATGTCTCCATGACATTCATTGTTGTGACATTAAGTTTCCAAATTGAATTGATTAAAATATGTATTTTCCAGATCATACGTTTTTATGTGTTTTAAGAGCACTGACTCTGCCCTTGCATTTTTCCCTTTAGAAGTAAACAAAATGTCTCTAATAATCTCCAATGTTGCTGCTTTGAGCAACTATAGCAACTCAGTTGCATCCTGGCTCCCTTTAAAGAAACATGACACCAACATTTTTTTAAGTCATCTACAGTTAATTTGGGAACAGTTTTTTGCAACTGTTTTCAGCACACGGCTCTTTAACAGAAATACGGTGGCAGATTACTGTAAATCATATGCAGTGATAAATTATGCCAGCTAAAACCTGTTTATCCTCCATATCCTAAGTTATTGTATAGTCTGATAATTTAATATGATACCTTCAGGTACTTGGAAGTGAGGAAATCAATCACAAGAGTTACAATTTGCTTTGGAATATTGAATTAGCTTAAAGGAACATACTTTAAGGGAGTGTATTGTGTAGGCTTAAAATATGATTAGTCCCTATCATCGTCCTTCAGTCATAATGCAAGTTCTTCCTCCTTAACAAACTTTTCTCTTTATCTGCTTAGTAACAAAGGAATCTATCCAACAAGTGGACTGACTGAGCAAAAACCATCAACAATTTCTACTGCGCTGGTGAGACTGTATAAGTAGAAAAGCATTAACTGAGTGGAAGCTGTCTGCCTCCTGACAGCTTCTACACAGCACATTTCCTTTAGTCAAGTCTGCACACTTTGATGAACCCTTAGTAAGTTTCTCAAAATTGGCATGTCTCCTTTATTGAGCAGATTTCTATTTCTTAATATCAGTTTGTGGAGTTTATGTTTAAACCTGGTGAATCCTTGTCTTGCCTTTGTTCTGTCCTCTCCTGTTTCCCAGTGATCAGTGGGGTCTGAGTGTTTTCAGATAAACAGTGATAAAGATAGTTTCAAATTTCAAATCCTCTTCACAACTTACCAAATTGTGCCTCTTACAGCTAATGAAAAGATTACATTTATCATTACAATATTACATGAGACCAATAAAAAATATTCTTAGTGAAAAAATGTTACTAAATGAAAAACAGTAATTATTAATGCTTAAAGGTTATTTTCATGGGGGACGTTTAATAATTCCAAGAAATTTAACTACTGAGAACTGATTCCTTGATTTTTGATTTTCTATGCGTGATTATGATTATGAATTTAATTTGATCTATTAATATCCTACAATCATAGATCAACTGGATCAATGGCATTTAATTAATTCAATTTCAGTAGCAACACAATATCAATGTCAACGTCAAAGTTCTTTTTTAATGTGAAAATGTAGGAGCAGTAACAAATTGAAGCATTACAGTTATTACTAGAACTAAATCTGATTGCAAAGGTTCTTTCACTTCAGCAGAAGGTTTCAGTGTATTCATGTTAGAGTTTCAGTGCGTTAGTGAGCACATCCCGTTGCCTGAAGTTTTTCTCCTACTTACACAAAAAACTGCAGTAAAATTTCCTAGTGTCTCAGTCTTCATATTTGACACACACACATATGTACAAATATCTCACCTCCATCTGAAAAGACAGATTGCACTGACTCAAATATGAATGGAATTATAAATAATATTCTATCTTACTGCTAGAAATCAAATTTCCTGAGGTGCACAGACATGTTCATTCCCTTGGTGCTGCCACTTCACTGCAGTCCAGCCAATTCCTCCTCCAGGTGATGTGCTGGAAGAGAGAACTGGGAGACTTTATCAAGGCCAAATGCTTACAACCTCATTTGAGGTCTGACAGCACGAGCTTATTGCACCACAGTGGTTATTGGTGGGAATCATTGACAACTATCAGCACAAGTTCATTTTTATTTAATCGGCTCTCTCCACAGACTTCCCCCATGCTATTTAGCTGCCTGCCACAGAACTGATCTCATCACCATAAACTAATGGTTTAATCTTCCAAAGCAGCATCTAATATCAATAAGACCAGTCTTACATAAAATCCATTACTGTTGCATTATTCTTCACTGTCCAACAGTATTAGATACATTATCATAGCGCTGCAGACTGTTTTACCTCACCATGCAGTAACAAATTATTAGCTGAATAATACTTAGGAGTCAGAATAAGTGGAGGCTTGGCACAGTAGAGAAGTGCAGCCTGTGTTGCTATTTTCCATTACTAAGGTCTGGATTCTAATGTAATACAGTTAAGCATGAAATGTTTTGTTTTTCTCTGGTAAAGTCTGCTACGGCCATGTAACTAGAAAATATATTTTTTTATGGTATGCATTATATACACACTCCTACAGTGATGAAAAAAATTAGACACTCCACTAAATATTCATGTATTATTTAGATACGTTCAAATATTGATGTTTAACCCAACTTATTTTTTATTTATCTCTGAAAATGAAAGTGATTTATTTCATTTCCAAAGCCAGCATCTCCCTGCTTGGCAGCTTTAAAGCTCCAGTATGTAATTTATATAAAGATTAGATTTCTTAAATCTGTCACCATGTCATAACAACTTGTCATGAGGCAGATAATCAACCAATCAGAGCCAGGAGGAGGGGCTTAGCACTGTAACTACCATTTATGTACTCAATGCTAAATGTGCTAATGGTGGAAAAACAACTTAGCACTGCAGGAGAACTGCTTATCTGCCGCAATGTGTGGTTATGCTAACTAGTCTGGGCATTCACAACATGCTATGCTGACAGGGAAAAGCTGTAGTGGCAGCAGAGAGGAAGGGGGAGGAGTGACAGCACACAAGACTGTAACTGTAACTAAGACCCGCCTCCTGGCTCTAATTGGTTGATTCTAGTTGCACTGAATCTGAGAGAACTGGGAGAAGGCAGAGGAACACTGTTTTTTCACAGATTGTTTGTCTCATAACATACTGTAAATAGTTTCACATACAACAGCTTTAACTTTAGTGAGATGCTTCTTCTAGCTGTCCACCTGCGTCTGCCTGAGGAAAGCTTGCCCCTGCCTGGCTTCCAGCTGTGAGAGCTTTCAAGGGTTTCTTACATGAACTGCGCAGCATCCCTGGACTCACCATGTCTAAATTCTCCGGCAGTTCTTGGAGGATTTTCAGGTATGGTTTTTGGTCATTGTCGTCAGGAAGGTCCAGTTCTGTTTCAGCATTAATGTTTTTGCTGATGAGCTCACATGTTTCTCAGTCACTCTCTGAAACATGATTCGGTTCAGGGTGGATCCTACCATGGCTCTCAGAGCTAAGGAAGGAAGTATTGATGCAAAACCAGGTGTCCTACTGTAGCATCCTGGCTTTACCCAATCGCAGCACTGAATAATCTTTAATCTCATTGTACATATGCACAGTGACAAACTATAGATTCTACTCTATAATGGGATGGAAGAAGCACACAATTTACTCTAGTAACAACCGGAACTTATTAATGCGGATTGGATTGAGGAAGGAGATGTTGTTTCAGAAGGACCAGTGAGCAGTGGAGAGGGGAATAACTCATTGTACCACAGGAGGCAGCAGGCTGATAATGAAAAGCTCTCAGACATAAAGAACGGATCTTTGAGCAGAGAAAAGGTGAGAAGGACCTCATGTTAAAGCCAATCCCAGTGACCATAGACCATTACCTCACAATGATGAGCTTCCACCTCCATGCATTGCAGCTGGTATGAGATCCTCTTCCTGAAATACTATTTTTGTTTTAAATTTGTCCTTTGTTGTAGTGTTTGAACATTTCATTGTTTGGTTCATCTTTCTAAAGAACAATACTTCAGACTTCCTGGTTCTTGTCTACCTTGGCAAACTACAGTTTGGCTTTATGTTTTGCTTAGAGAACAACTGTTTTCTTCTGGCTCGGCTTTCCTGAAGTTTACGTTGTGCGGTTTCTTTCTGCTTGTACCACCATTGATTTTCACAGTTATCAGCATCAAGAACCCGATGTAGACCCTGTAATGATGCTTTGGGGTTTTAGAAGATTTCAGATTTTGCTATCTTCTCTTGTTTGGTGAGATTGCTTGGACTGCCAGAACTGGATATGTTGACAGTTCTCCTGAATGTCTTTCACTGGTCCATTTACTGGACAGCAAACTCATTGACTTCAAATTCCTTTCAGACTTCTTTAAATCTCTCCACTGATGTCTCTTTGATCTCACTATGGTGCCCGCTCTCATTTCAGCAGACTGACAGGAGCAGGCCTATGCCTGCGGTCTAAAAAGGGTAAACCTCTGTCAAAATACCAAGTATCAATGTTCTCCCCGTGTTTACCAGAACTGATGAGGCTGTATGAGAGTTTCTTCACCTCGAATTGCGTCTTAATTTTCTTTTTTTTATATCAGCTTTTTAGTAAAACTCCATTTGCCAACAAATTAGAGCGAGTTTGACGCCTTCACAGGGCGTCCCGACTTATTCACATTATTGCATCCTCCAAAAACCATTTATTTTATGATTGAATCAGTTGATTGCTAATACTTTATTACATTATGATTCCACAATATTACACAAAGACAGGCCAACAATGTAAGCCATCTTTAGTGGACTTTCATTCTGAGTTGGAGTTAATTTTATCCACAGAATAAAAATTATCATCATGGCAGTTTAAGTTATTCACAATTACAACACTTATGCCACAATAGCATGAGGGAAATTCAACACAAAGAGAAAACGTGTAGGAAAGGAAATGGAGGTGTCGTGATCCTGACCCGTATGGAGCAGTGATTTGAATGTATTTTTTTTTTTGTCTCCACTAATTGTTTGTGTTTTCTCTGTTGGGAGTCCCGTCTTCAGAGCAGCACCATTCACACTTCCTGTCATCAGACCTTTCAGCATATCAGGTGCGCCTCAAGCCAAACTCTTAACCAGATTGCTTGTCAGTTGCTGAGGTTCTTACGCTCCATGTGTTTCCCCACTTTTGACATACAGGTGATATGTTCAAAAGAATTGAATATATCAACATTTTTCTTATTATATTGAGAATATTTCTGCCATAAAATTCACACCAGATGTCATTAAAAACCCAACTTATCCAAACAGATTACTCAACATACAGTATAAAGTTGTTTGTAGAAAAAACAGTGGAATGACACAGGAAATAAGTTTATAACATTGAAAATAGGATGAGTGACTCGGCAGACAGCCAAAGCTGTTGCAATCTATCAATATTTAGAATGCATTCTTACAGCTATGTGCAAATCAGTATTGGCTTCTTTATCAACACTTTCTTAATTGCAAAGTTTTGCACACAGTTTTAGGATTGGTAGAAGCAAAAACATTTTCACAAAAAAAGGCCTACCAATATAAAACTAACCAATGGCAACAGTTACAAATGCATTTCTAAACTTCTAAATGTTCCAGTCCTGAATCCCAGATGTCGACCATGAACCAACCAGAACCAGACAGGTGATCCAGACAGGCTTTCTGACAAAGTGATCAAGAGCCAAGGGACACTTACAGAGAGCTTCAGAGAAACCTGGAAATAACAGGCAAGGCATTTTTATGGAAACACTAAATGATGACTCATCTCTAATGCACTTTGACGGCACAAAACTCCACAGATGAAGGAAAATCTGCTCAAGCTGGTTTGAAGTTTGCTGAAGACGATTTTGAAAAAAAATCAGCCTGATCATTGCATGTCATGTTTAGAGGTAAAATAGTTCTGTATGTCACCCCAGGTGGCCAAAAGGCAAGTCTGCAGGCAGAACATTAAGACATTCATCACTACATTCTTGATTAGAATCTGAAGGTGAAAGTAAAAGAGGGTTATTTGCATTTTTGCCAACATCTTGTGTAAATTTCATATAAGTACAAACTTTTTAAATGTATTTAGAGAGAAAAATGCTGAATTTACTCAATTTTTAACTTGGCTGCAGTATGTTACATTGGTCTCATTGTCTCCATATCCACAAAGTTTGTTTTCCCAGATATTTTCCTTGTTTCACCTCTCACTGAATTGTTTATTTAAGCATCCCTAACTGGTCCTTCAGTCTCATTTGCACAACTCACCTTGTGAACTCACCTCCACAGAGCAGCCTTTCTACCTCATGGTGACACATCCTCAGGATACCGCCACTAACCTGCCTATCCACCTTCCTGAGAAGCTGCCTTCTCCAACTCTTCAGTCCAGATTCCTCTCAAATAAGCCAAAAGCTGCCGGTCATGAAAACGTTGTTAGTCAATCAGATTGAGGTTTCTCACGATTACAAAGTCAGGAAATATAAAACCTTGAACCTTCCCATAAACATAATGTCTCTTTAATACTTCTGGATAAATTCTCAGTGCCCACCTGCTGCCTTCATGTCCACTGTCAGTTTTTATGGCTTCCTTTTTACTCTTTCCATTTCCAACGTGCTGTCTACCAGAGCTCTTATCAGCATTTCATACTCTCTCTAAATTCAACTTTTCCACTTCACTCCATCATTCCGTCCCTTCACTCTCCCAGCTGCTAGGATGTGGTAACCATGACAACACAGGGCCACTCTGCTGGAGTGGTACTCAGGCTAAATGGACTGAATTGAAAGTATGTGCGTGACCATTTGCGTGTGTGTGGGGGGTGTGTGTGTGTGTGTGTAAGGACATCAAAAAGTGCATAAATGCTTGTCTTACTGCAGGCAGTCTGGTGCTGTATAAAAGAGTGTGCATTATGCAGCACTGGACTGTTTGCCAGGTTATGCAATGAAATGAATGACCTGGAAAGCTGCCTATTTCTTTAGATCCACACTCTGCACACTTCTTTACTTCCTTTACCCTCCTCCAGTTCTCCCTCCTTTTGTCTGTGGTAAGCTAACATTTGCTGATACGCTGTATAGAGTGACTGTGCTCTGCTCTCTGCTGAGGCACCTATAGAAATGATTTTTTTTTCTCTACCTAAGTGAGACGATGATGATGATAAAGCATTTTAGAATCTATAGAAATGTGCTGTATATGCCACCTCTATTTTCATTAATGTGATTTCTCTCTCCTACTGCTCCTTATTTCAGCTTGAACTCAAGTTGAACTTGAAGTGTAACCAGCACAACATTTTTAGGATGTTGTGCTGGTTTTAGGAGGTTGTAGGTGTGTTTTAAAAAAAATATAGATTTTTTTTAAATTAAGCGAATACTATGTAAGGAAATAGAGTGTAACTTAGTATCTATATATCTGTCTGTCTATCACTCTGTTTTCCAGCAGCATTACTTGGCATTTGGGTTGTTCAGATGCATCATGAAAATGAATGATCTTGCTCAGGGGTTTAATCTGTATTGTTCCAGACTGAATATTGAGTAAATTAGCAGAGCTGTGACCTGTGGAGCCCTGCAGACCAGAGTTTCAACAGCTGACACGGAGCGAAGCGAAGCGGTGCGGGAGAATGTGAGTATTGACTTACCGGCATTACATTTACTGCAGACTGAATAGCCATCAATCACTTTTATAAGTCTGTTTTTCTCATCAGCAATTAAAATAATAAAAATAAGACTTAGGAGAGAACAGTGGAACTAAACAAATCAAGTGAGAATGCAGACATACCGTGCCTTGTAAAAGTATTTTTCTACTGTTATATTATAACTATAATATTGAATGTATTTTGATAATAAGATTGAATGCAACTGATTGCCTTTAGAAGTCACCTAATTACTAAAAAGAAACCATCTGTGTGTCGTTTAATCTTTAGTACCAATCCAGCTATTCTGTTTGTTATGCCTCATTTCCTCTGACAGGTTGTGTGTTCGTTATGCTAATATACGGTGTTTCTCCCACCATTTGGACTCACTGGGCAGGTGAAACCCAAAAGCCTCGTGCCTTACTAGTCTGTGAGCAGACGTGACGCGCTTGTCGAGATCAGTTTTCTGTTCCCCAATGGACCGAGGTCTGTGACTCCACAGGGAAAACAGAACGTCTGCAGTCAGAAGCTTCTTCAGATTTGTTGTAATCCACAAATCATTCCTGTCCACAGCCATCACCATCTGCAGTAACTCTTTAAAGAATCTTGAAATAGTATGAGTTACAACATTTAATTTCCTTTTGTGGCTCAATAATGTATTTTTCATTTTAATAAAAAAATAATTGAAAAATGTAATGTTTTAATTTACTTGAGAATTAAATTAATTACAAATTAAATTCAAATTAAATTAAATTTAATTTGAATGATTATATTTAGCTTCAAATTAAATTTGAATTAAAATAGTGGTGGGATTCCCACCACTCTTTGAACTTGGACTGTTGGTCAACTTTAGTTTGTTTTAGATGTTCTCCATAAATAAGCTTGACTTAACTTTCGAGCCCTGTAGTTACCCACCCCTGGTCTAGACGGTCTAGGCCTATGAGCCTAGGTGACTCATTGGCAATAAATGCAAATTGTTTTTGACATATTTCGGTGCTGTGAGGGAATGGAGCTGCCTGAGGTTTACCTGTGTGCCCTGGCTGCAACGTCTGCCCACACCCACTGGCTCCGTTTTTGAAGAGTAGGTCCTTGAAATCTCCCAAATGTCCTCCCTAATGTTACATGTGTTCTCATTTACCTCTGTGAGCAGGATGCACTCATTCACCCAATATACTGAAGGGATTGTTGCTAAAAGCTGTTGTTTGTCTGACAGCCAATCCCAGCATCCTGCAAAAAAATATCTCAGAACATATGAATGAAAAGAGTAAAATTCTAAAAGCAGATATTCACATCAAAGCTTAAACACTTTCATAAAACATATTTAGTTGTCAAAAGAAAGCAAGCCAACATTGGTGCCATGTTAGGGAGTAACAGAAAGGTTTGTTGGCAGACTTTTCATACTGTTCTGTTTGATAGAATTTAGATCAGAAACATTTGTATGCCTAACATTAAATTTGTTGTTTTTAAAGAGGAAACAGATGAGCAGTTACCTCTAGTTTGAACAAAATAACAAATAAAAAGGAAACGCACAGGGGCCAAAACATATTACTTACATTTTGTACTGTATCCATTCCAAATGAAGTTTAAATTACAACACATATGCAAAGATAAAAGTAGGGATCACTCTTCTTTGTTTTTCTTTTGTGTAACTGCAAATTCCCCAAAGTGGTGCTTTCATTGCCCTTCCCAAGTATGAGCCAGTTGCTCCAGTGCCTCAAGAAGACGGCAACATCTCCTTTGATGGCTGATTATGAACACTAGTGTCGTGGCTGAAATATGAATATATCTCATGTAAGTGTTTACATCAGTCACCGCCATAATATTTTGTGAAATATCACATGAACAAACTTGTGATATTAATGTAATCTCTTATGAAATGGAAAAAACACAATTGCTAACATCCAACCTTAGCAGAATATTGAAAAAAATTTTGGGCACATTTGAAATGGAAATGCAGCTGATGGATCTGCTGCTGGGTTGGGTCCTTCCAGGTAAATCTGCAGTTTTAAGCAGTACTACTCTGGTCAAAACATAACTCCAGGATTTTAATCAGTGATGATAATCTTTACTTTAACCTTCCCCCAAGACAGCATGTCAACAACGATTACCTATTCTTCAACTTTGTTTTTCTAAAACCAAGCCATGCATGCAAACACACTCTCTGACACCCACACACACACGCAGCTGTGCTTCTGTTTTGTCTTTGGCCAGCAGGTGGGAGTAGTATTCTGCAGCAGAGCCCGGCTCCAGCTTCATTCAAGCGAACACAGAGCTTAGTTTTCAGGCTGAGTGACCCTCCAACCATCCAGCAGCTGAGCTGTTCACAGACACCGACTCACAGCTAATTTTCTTTCCTTATACTTCGGCATTTTCCTCTTCAAATCTGACTCACCAAACTGTGACGGACAACAGCAATGGGAATATTCTGCCCTTATTTCCTGTTTATTATAATTTTCAGAGGCAATATCCATTGTGTGCTGTAGCGCCTTGTCTTTTCGAGGCATAGGTCTCCATGGTAATAATCACAGTATGTGTGCTTGTTGTGGTTGACGGTAAACATAACTCTCCACGGGAAGCTGACTGTTTCAGCCTAATGAACAGAACGTACCGGCTGTCAGACTCAATCCAATCCTCATCAACTAACAGTAACATTTAGAGAAAGGGTAGCTGACCACTGGGGAGCTGAAACTAATGTACATGATACGTATAATACTACACAAACTCCCACAGGAAACTAGGAAAAGCACAGGTCTTTCAGTGCATTTCATATTTGAAAATAAACAGTTCATTTCATTCTCTAACGGAAAAAAAACCTAATATTCCTTTTCTTTCTTCCTTTGTGTGTCCCTAAAAGTCTTCCTGCCACACACACACCACTCGTGTTTTCGTCCCACGTAATCCCAAATCCTTTGAGGGACTGTCCGATTCCCAATTAAACCTCTGGAATGCCTCAACTGTCATCGAAAACCCCCTCCATCCATCTGAGACAGACGAGGGGAAGTGGTATGAGAGGGGCAAACATGAAAGAGAAAGCAGAGGTACATATTTGCCTTTGATTCCCACCTATAAGTAGCTGATGAAATAAGATAGAAAACCCTGCTGCTAACAAGGCTGGGAGACACACAGACCGACAGAAAGAAATGTGGAAAATGAGTTCAAGGTCTTGGTTCTTTCAGGATTAGTGCCGTTTCTGAATCCTCATCCTGCTGTGAAAATGATTAGGCTGTCTCCGTTTAAACAGTTTCACCTTCCACCCACAACTGCTGCATCCAGGTACATTCTATACATTTCACCCATTTTTCTTCAGCACTGGTGTCTTCCCAGCATTAATATGTATAAATATGTTTTCAAATAAAAATGTGGCAACTACAGGATGAAGGGCTGCTCAACAGCCTCATGACAGCTGCAGGCAGAGGATTCCAATACGGGCACAGCTGAAATTAATTTCAATGTACTGTGCAGTGAGTATTTACGCTCTCATAGATTTTCTGATTTTGTCACACTTAAATTATTCACATTAGGCACGTTTAAAAATAAGACAATATTAACCTGGATAAATACTAAAAGCACTTCTTAAATTATGATTTTATATATTGAGGCAAAAAAGTCATCATTAGATTTTTTTACATAACAAAGTAATTCCATATCCAGTCAATCAGAAGTCCTACTGAGTCTCATTTGTCAGATTGAAACCGTTGAATTTATTTTTAATTTTTTTTAGCAGGTGTGATACAGTTCATGTTTTTATTGGTCTCATGTAGTATTTAAATTTTAAATGTCCTAGTTTATTTACTGAGTGGAAAATAATCAGGATTAACAAAAATACAGGCTTTCAAACATACACCTGTATGCAATTAATCTACATAATATATTTCACTAATTAATAAGGTTCCTAAAGTAAATAATGTTCTAATGTATTGAAGGAATCTGTAATGGCCCCTAATTGTTTGCCCCTCTCTTGGTGGCAGCAGTAACAGTCACTCAGAGGTTGTTACTTGCAGGCCTGTTTTCATTGTGCTCTGAGTTAAGGTCACAAAATGATGGCTGGAAAATTTCTGCATGACTTTTTAGTCGAGAGCAGAAAGCACGGTTGGTCGGTAACAGCCAGTGCTCCAGGACTAATTTCTTTAAATGCTGTGTTAAATGTAAAGCAGGATTTTTTCAGGCTTCTTTTTGATCAATGTTTTTTTTTTATATTCTTTTTCAATTTGCCTTCTGATAGCTGAATCATGAACACTGACCTTACCTGAGGCAGGTGATGGCTGCAGTGCTTTAGAAGTTTTCTCTGTGACCCTGTGTTGGAGTCCTTGTTACATTCTTGGAGTAAATTTGGTTAGCCAGGAAGGTTCATCATTATTCCGTTTTTATCCATTATTTTTACTAATTTGTGCCAGGAGGTGCTCACCATGGTTTGATAGAGCTCTAAAGCCGTAGCAGTGGCTTTGCAACCCTTTCCAGACTAATAGATGATGTTTTTTCTCCTTTGATGTTGAGTTTCCTTAGATCAGGTTGTGAAGTGCTGCCTTTCAGAGACCGTTGAACCTACTTGTTCGACAGGCGCTAATTAAGGAATTTCTTGTTTCTACAAGTCTAAGAGTAATTAAACCTGAGTGTGATGACTGACATAGAACTCAGCTTTCTAAAAAATATTGTTGATCTTAGTTAATTAATTGTTTATCAAAAGAAGCAGCTACATTTCACATTGTGACAGATTGATAACAGAATTAGAGAAAAATATTGAGAATTTTACTAGATCTGCCACGTTCTTGACAAACTAAATAAAATGATAAAAAAACACAGTTGCATTTTAGTCAATCAAAATAAATAAATAAATAACTGTGCTTTATTGGCAAAGATCTACATTGCTTAGTTATATTCCAAGTCACACCAGGCTGCTAAATCTAATGCATAATGTTTTCACATTGTAATGTGGCCACCAACAAGTACGGTGATTTCAGTCATATGAAATCCAAATGCATTCCTTTCTCTGAACCCACATTTTCCAATCACAGACTGACCAGGAGCATTCCAGCGCCTGGGTGGATCGTCTTCTTTTGGTTATTTGAAGCATCGTAGTCATGTTTAATTTCTCCCATTTACTGGGTGTTATCTGATATTTTGCACTGAACAGTCCTTGTTATTTTTGTGCAGCCAATAAAAGTTGCAATGAGGAAACTTTGAAGACATGGAACATTTTTCTCAATCCTGTGACAAAGATGGAAAACACTGATAACCCAACAGCCATTCAAACACTCCCAAACTGAGCCGTATTTATAGTCAGCATGAACCGGATTCAATTAGTGCCTCTGCAAGCATCCCTCCTCTTGTGAATTAAATGACACAAATCCATATTCAATGTTTTGTAATGGTTTAATGATGAGGGCTTTGCGTGCTGCCTGCCGTCTTGCGTTGCTATTGACCCACTCAATTAGCCTCCCATTCAGCCTTCTGAATCCACACATCAAAACCTGAAGGGTTGCTGGCTGTGGGAAGACAAGCATCCATTCTCAGATGTCTTTCTTTTGTAAGTCGTCTGTGCAAAATGCAAACTTAGATGAACTGATTTGTAATTAAGAGTAGAAGTGGTGAAATGTCTTATGACAGCTGTCCCTGACTTCTACCCCCATTTGCTCTTGTGGACTTTTTCCATTTGCTATTTTTCCATTTGTCTTCATTTGAATGTGGTCCTGATTTTCCTTCCGCTCACCTCTATCATCTGCAAGCCTTACAAATGATGGATGGCCTCCCACTGTGGTGGAGAAGAGCAAATAATCCATAATTTACAATAATACTTGTTAATAATTAAGGGAATTGGAGCATTTGGAGAACGCCAGCGCAATTACCCTGAAGCAGACGTTGAGGCTGTGAGGGTTCACATAGCAGTTTAGCAGCTTTGGTTGAAAACAGCAGCATCAGGTGGTGGAGAGGGAGGGAGAGACAGAGAGGCCAGCCTGTAACTGACCTACAGGATGTGTGGCAGAATGAATGACTGACTTAAATGAGCAGTGGCACCGGCGCCTCATGGAGGTCTGTGGTTGTGTATGGTTGATCATAGCACAACCGCAGCTTTCTGTTTGCATTTCAGACTGAAGAGGAGATGAGAAGGAACAATAAGTGGGTTGTGGCTTCATGTGACAAGCCGATTGTTGGCATCCCAGAAATGACAAAGCGTTTAACCCAAGGCACCGGGAGTGACAATCAAAATAAAATGTTGACAGGAACAGTTATAAGATGGAATTTGACAGCCGGAGAGGGAAGGGAGGCCTTTTCACTTGAACCTGACATCATAACACAGAGGCTACGGGCTAAAGCTTACCTTTCAACAACCTTGTTCTGCTTTCAATCAGAAAACTGAGACCAGAACTCTACACTGTGCTGCAATCAGTGCATCCATATTGAATTAATTAAGTCTGTTAACAAGCTTCAGTAACAAGGATCCTGTGGCAGAACTTTCTTAATCAGAATTGTTCCCTTTGCTCTCCTCCACCCAATCTACATTTGCAAGAACGATACTTCAGTGCTCCTGTGGCTAGCATAGGTCAAGGGTCAAGCATGCCACGTCCTTATCCTTCCCCCATTCTTCATCTAATCAAACCCTGCTGACCTCTTCCTGTTCAGTGACTCGAAACAGAACTGAGGCCAATTTGGCAAGTTTCCAAGTAGAAGGTTTCACTGACATTTCAATTCTAAGTTCCTTTCTCTCCTCATTTCTGTTGAGATGTTTAATAAAGATATGCTGAACTCACCTGGTAAGTAGAAATACATAAATTTCAGCCTAATCAGTTTTGTTGGAAAACTGATTAGGCTGTTTTCCAACATATGAAGGCAAATGTGACATAATCACATGCTGACACAACTGGGTTCCTAGAGAACAAGAGACAACAAGAACTATGAAGGGAGCAGAGCGATGTCTCTCTGGGTCGTCCTTCGGAGCTTTCTGCTGGCCAGGAACATCCTGGTTTGGCAAATGTCATAAATATCAGTAAAGGTAAGGATCTAGGTCAGGACTGAACCTGTTTGAGAGCCACATATTCACTAGTCCTGACCTCAGTTTCTTGCAGCTCTTTTATATTGAATTTTCCTGCAGTCCTTGAAAGCCGCGCTGACAAAAGCAAACCGGTCCTGACCACATTAACAGAGTCAAGGCTGTATGGACAGCAGTGACACGCAGGGAGGCAGGTTCACGGATCTGAGATACAGAGCAATTTTTCAATCGAAGGACAAACATAAAAAGTGAAAAAAATCCTAAAGAAACAAAGACTCCTCTGAGAGTTGAAATTAATAATGGTATTTATATTATGGTGTGTCAGACCTGCTGTGTTTAACCTCTGAGTTTTAATTCAGTATGTCATTTTGAAAATATTTAAAGGCATTATAGCCTGAATACATGCTAAATGCAGGGGTGAATCCAGGAAGGTTTTGAAGAGGGCTGAAAGGGGGCCAGTTATAATCTTAGGGTGTTGCACCAAAATAATGTTTAAAGTACAGTGTAACCTATACAAATGTTAGATAATACAATACACAATACACTCAAGGAGATAACTGAGTAAATTGTCCTGCGTTTCAAAGACATCCTGCATGAGACATTTCATGAGACAACTGTCAATTTAGCAAAGGAGCTCAAAAGTTGAATGTGTCTGAAAACAGGAATCAGCCACACAATTAAGGTTGGTGTATCTCTAGTTTTTTTCTCCATATTCTGTGTAAGTCCAGTTATTTAGATGCATCATTCCCTACAGACCTGTGTTTAGCAATATTTAGGTAACACTCAAGTAAAACTTTCAGAGATGACAAACAATATTTAATACATATTACTCAAAAGTGTGTTGCTTAGAAAGCCTTGTACAACATGTGTGCGTGTGTGTACGTGTGGGGGGGGGGGATGCGTGCGTGGGGGTGTGCGGGTGTGTGTGCGCTTGTGTGTGTGTGAACTGCATCCCATTCTCAGCCATATCAGCATTGCAGAATAAATTGCTTACATAAGGATGGAGGGTTTTGCTCATACTTAAAAGGACAAGTTCAAAACGAACAATGTTTCCGTGCCTGGGTCGCATCCGGATGGCTCAGGATGCAGTATCATTTGAATGAAACCCTGGAGAGAGAAAGAAGGGAAAAGAGGTGGAGGAGGAAGGAGGGAGCTGTGTGAGCGCGCGTGTGGGTAAGTGTGTGTACAGGACGCATTAGAGGAAAGAAAAAAGCAGTGAAGAGGGAAGGAAGGGAAACAAATGTGAAAGCTGTCGTGCATGAAATTAAAAGATACCTCGGAAATACTCCTGGCTGTGATGCTTTATGACGAGCGCTCCTGGAAGTCTCTCCATCTCACTTTCTGTTTGTCTGCAGGGAAGGCAGATGTGAGACGGTGTAACCTTTAAGGAACGTCCAAATCGATAAAGCTCTCCCGTTCCCCAGATCTCAACACTGTTGTTGCCTGAAGGTAAAGGCTTGTGTTGGAGAACCTGGGATATGGGATGTTTGCTCTGCCACTTGTTTTTCTGTGAACTCCCTGGTATTGTTGGTGAAAATCTTTGGAGAGACAACGTTTTCCAGATCCCTTTGTCCTTGTTTTTTGTATTTACTCCCAAACCACACTGACTGTGCTCAGAGAAAAAAAATAAGTCCAAATAAAAGGCTCTAATGTAACTACTGGGGACCATAAAAATGCGCCTGGAGAGAAAAATTAGCCTTTCAGAGCCTGAGACTGATATTGATTTGTACGTGTTTAAAACCTCGTGAAATTTGACAGATTTTGACACTTCCTTTTTCTAAAGCTTTTAGTAGAGTCACGACATATCTAAAAATGGCGATGCTATGCACTTTAGTTTTATCTGAGTTGAGGCAGAGCATGGGGTGAGAACGGGAGGCGGTGATGTGGAAAGGGAATTTTCTATGCCTTTCATGAGACTCTTGAATCTCTAAGCCACCTGCAAACACAGTTTGTTAAATTTGATCTACGCTGGATTAAATAAACTTAATGATCATATAATTTTCTATTAAGTTTATACATTGACTCCCACATATGTTTATTATTATATTATTGTTTAAACTCTCTTTTTTAATTTCAATATTTTACTATCTTAAAACAAGAAAATGCTAAATAAATTCTAAATGTGGTCCTACATATTTAGGTTCACGTTTTTCACAAATCAATCATCATCTTAATTGACCAGAGAATCAATTTCTTTCCCTCCATCCTCTCCATCATTGACGGAGCAAAGATCTGTCAGGGACAGGATGGTAGATCTACAAAAGACTGGAATAACTGGAAGTTTCACTTGAGGCTTGAAGAGAAGTGGAGCGATTATTGGGGAACAGAAGAAATCTGAAAAGATGATCATCTGCCTTCAGTCTGGATCCTTATGGAAGATCTCATCTGGCAGTGATCCAGAGGCGGCTGGACGGTCATCCGCAGGGGAGGAACTTTTCAACTGAAGGCGCACAGGACCGCTGCCACCAAGACCACTGATGACTTGCTGTTTGAACTACTGAAATGACATCAAAAGAGGTTAGGTTCCCCAGTCTGATGAACAACATGAAGCGTTTTTGCATCAGCTCAAGCTGCTACTGGTATTGAGTACAACCTGAAGAACACTGTCAGAACTAACATGCTGTACGGCTCTTTTTATCAAGGAATAGAGGGCAACTTCCCTGCTTTTACAGGCCAATGAAAGAGATTATTTACTGTAAAATGCAAGATGAGAATACATAAAAGGTCCTGCGTAAGTCTCCCAGCATGTCAATAACTTCCAATGTTCAAAAACAATAG
The DNA here is from genome assembly GCA_902982915.1 of Phalloptychus januarius. NCBI lineage: Eukaryota > Metazoa > Chordata > Actinopteri > Cyprinodontiformes > Poeciliidae > Phalloptychus > Phalloptychus januarius. Next base: position 1,649,937 of record CADWAE010000470.1, on the reverse strand, counting down.
ACTCAAGAAGAAGCATTGGGGTCATAGGTCAGTCTCCAGACAACTTTCCTTCAGAAAATACAACAAAACTGAAGCTTTGAGTTACCAAGCTGCAGCTAAGAAATCTGAATGACTTAGTTCCTGTAACCAATGGATGCTTTGCTTGTCAGTAAAGGTTTTCCCACAAAGTTATAATCTCAGAGATCAAACTTCTTTTTACTTTTATGCAAGATGCAATCAGTCTTTAAATTCTTTCTTTCCACAATTATATCAGATCGTCACACAATCGAGAGACAGAGGTTTTCTTGAGCTAATCAGCAATCCTTAAAACTTATTATACCCAATGCAGTGATTTCCATGTCAGAGGCGTATGCACTGACTAATGGAGGGAGGCATATTAAATGCTCTGAAACTCAAACCAGGTCTTCAACATGCACATGACCTCCATCCTCTAAATAAAAGGTAACTGAGATTTCTAAATACATTTTGAATATCTTCTAAAACTTTTCTTTTCTTCAGAAATAAAAAGCTTCTCACTTATAAGTTGAAAGGTGTGTTCAACATCCTAGTACTGATGAAATTATCTGCTTCATCATTTGCATTTTATCAGAACAGGTGTGTTTTTGCTATTTAATGAAGGATGCCCTATGCATTGTCTTCAAAGCAGGCCAAAAGTATGAATATTTTACTCTTGGTTCATGACTGCTGCTGTGTTGAACTTCCTTCTATTGAACTTCTTTTTAATATTCATCAGGAATGTTTAGACGTTTATTGTATTTTCAAACATTTGTGCATGACTATTTCTGCTTAATTATACTGTAGGTGTTTAAACAGAGAGGTCTTTATTTGCATATTAAGCAATCCCATCAAAAGTGTGTTCTGATCATTTTGTCTGTTTTTTGTCCTGTCCACCTGCCTCCCCTTTCTCAGCAAACTGAGAAGATAACTGCTTGCAATGCATATACTCTCAAAACTAAAGTTAGCAAAGTATTATTTGCACTTGTACTATTGTTTTACACTGCAGGGTGGAGACATAGGAGAATATACATAGGAGAATATAAAATGTATGCATTTTTTATATTTCAGATACCCAAGAAGATGCGTTTGAGAAAAGAGCAAAGAATTGAAATTATACTGATGGCTGGATCGGGAAGCAGAAGCATGGTTGCACAAAACCTTAACAGAAAAGTTGGAATGAGCATCACACACGACACTGTGGCAAAACTTATTTACAAGTTTTAGAAAACTGAAAATGTTACAATCACTCACAAAGTGGTCCAAGATGTGCTGCGGATACACAGAGTCCCACAAAAATAAAAACCAATATAAAATATTTATTTTTTTCTATGTATCGAAACTTATGGCTCACCCTGTATAATCAAAATTTTTTGGCCAATAAAAAACTGATGGCGGTAGGAGTTCATCCTGCAACCGGTGGGTCACCAGTTCGAGCTCCCACTCTGCCCGTCTCTGTTGGTGTGTCCTTGGACAAGACACTTCACCCACCTTGGCTGCTGGTGCGGGTCAGAGGGCTGATGGTGTGATTTAGCAGCCTCAGCAAATCACTTCTATCCTACTTTGCTGTTTGGGAGTCCTGGTTGACACAGAAATATTTCATATATTTTGTGAGCAGAACTAATTTTTACATATACACAGTAATTTGAGGTGTTATTTGTTTCTCTAAAATTCCACTAAAGCAAGCTCTATGTAATGCTGCTGCCTTCCTCTATTTATGGTCTTGAACACACAAAAGATACAAATCAAGCATCATGTCCCAGATTCTCTGAAGAGGACATCAGCTTTGTCAACACAGACCTTTGAATATTGTCAGGGGAGGCTCTGCTGAGTGAAACACTGACTGTTTTATGAAAGATCTCTGCAGAGGGAGAAAATCAACAACACAACCTCCAAAATGCTACATTTCTCATTTATTTACAGGACTTACAGAATAGATATTGTGGGATATTGGTTTAAAATCTACTGGCAACAAACAGTTGTGTCTCTGAAAATTCCACACATAGCAACATGGGAGAGTCACATCTTATTGACTTTCTAACATCACAGAGATTGGACTGACCACCTGTGAATTACAAGACAATGTGCATCTGCAGCAGCAAAACAACTTTCTCCAATACGCCAGTAATTAGAGACTCTTTACCAATTATAAATCCTCTCTTCCATTTAACCTGAGCCTGAAAATTATTACAGATCACTGGCCTCCTGTTTCCAATTCACTCATATGAGTCATTTGTTCATGTGAATTGGCATTTCATCGCCTCTCACTGTGGTTTCAAACACACAAACAAAGCAACAGACCACTGTAGGGTGGGTTGGATGTGGTGAGCTTTAAACCATCACATGAAGTTCTCTATATGGGAAACTTTAAACCCTGTTTTGTGAAAGTTTGGCTGAAAAAGCTGTGAAACATAATTTATAAAAAGTTCACATAAGTTGAAGAAAAATTCAAAGTGCCTCCTCCGAGAAGTGGATCTAAATCTGTATTAAACTTAAACATACGACCACAATGAAAAGAAAAATACTCAAATGTATTTTTTTTCATACATAGACATACATAGACATTGAAAAGTTTAATATTATTTTTCAGTCATCAGTGCTCTGACCCTGGCAGGACATAGGTGGCATGCATAAAAGACAGAAAGAGAAAGAAAAGTTCAAGTTTTCAGAAATCAATGCGATTGAACAAGATTACAAAGACAACAGATTTATTTATTTCTATGTGTGGTGAAAAATGAAGAAACTACATATCTGCTCCCTTTAAGCAGCCAGTGTTGATTCATAGCCACTGCTTCTATCTGAAACAGTTGGGTTTAACAGTTTTAAACTACTTTGAATAATTAATTGATCAAATTGTACTTTTTGATAACTAGGATCCATTAAAATCTATGTGTGACTGAATTGTAAAGCCTTGCCTTAAGACAACATTTTCTTGTGAATTTGGCACCATATAAATAAACTGAACTGAATTGAATGTTGGATCTCTTGGAGACGATTGTAGAGATAACTGAACATTTCATGTTATCTTTGTGAGATCCAAAGTGAACAATGGAGACTGGTGATTAGGGGCGGAAGCAACAGCTTATGGGAAGGGAAAGCCTGAAAGTGGCCTGCAGGCTGCTCTCTCTCCAAGCCCATGTGTCATGGTGACAAGCCCCTGACTTCCATCATCAGATGAAGTGGCTCCCAGTGGAGGTTCGGGGCAGCAGGGATCTGAACGATCGATGGCTGGGGAGCGATATGAAGCATGGGCTCACCTATGATGATAAATCTATCAAGGTGGGTGAGATGAAGCATGCACAGCCCATACTTGATGTATATGACTGTGCAGGCTTCATGCCCAGGCTAAGAGACTGATTAAATGGCTGTTTGGCTCTGTGTGTGTTCTTTGTGTCATGTGCACTAAAACCGACACACACACACACACACACACACACACCCCCTCTTGTCATTTTGACTGAAAACTTTTAGCTGGTTGTCTGAAATCACATCTCTCAAAAGCTGAAAACATTCCATCGTTAACTCAGGGGACGCTCTTCCTCCTCCTCTCTCTTTATTGTAGGAGAGCAGCCATTTCTCCAAGTATCATGATGCCCACTGGGAGCTTTTGTCTGGACAGGGATTTCATTTTCTTCCAGCACACACTATAAGCCTCCTGTTGACGCTATTCCCAGAAACACAAACTTATGCATCCCCACTTTTCAAGGCTTTAGTTATAAATCCTCCTTGCAGTGCTCAGCTCTCTGGAAAGTGGAATAGAGGCTTCCATCATATTTGTCTGCAATGATAAGAAGCTTTGAGATGGTGCTGATTAAATTCATTCATGGTTTTTCCCACATAAAGGATGAACAATGATTCCTATGTTAGATTTTATGGCATGGAATTAGAGGCAACATTTTGCAATAACTGGGGAACATTTGGCTAGGTCTATGTTGTTCTTCTTGATTTGACTGGAATCTAGAAGCTAACGTTGGTGAAACAGGTGAAATTGGTGCTAATTTTGCAGTCCTGCCTCAGCTAAGCAGCAGCCCACTAACCTGACAAATGGACAAATAAAGAAGTAAAGCTGACGGAACAGAGAACTATAAAAAGGAGCACGAAATCAACCGAACTCTATCTCACTCATGAAACATCATTATGAATATGACACACTCGGGCATGGACATGACTACTCTCTGCCTTTTTACATTAAAGATATTTGCAAATGAGCATCCCCTCACAACCCGGACCCCCACCCAGTCACAGGGATCCCACTGTCATTAGTCGCACTGTCAATGTTCCTGTTGCTTACAGGTTTGCTCATGACTGCTCCCAATTTAAATTCATTGGTAGGATATTATTAACTCAGAGTATATCAGATGTTCTGCATGCTGAGGCGATGCTTGTTCAAATACTGAAGAGAAACTGAAGGTCAAAGCCAAGTCTGACTGAAACAATAACAACATAACTGACAAACACCTCATCCTACATCTGCTGATGATTTTGACTGGATCTGCAGGTACATGATGAGAAGGTATTGTAATTCAGCCATAAACTCTTGAATGGTTTGTCACAGTTAGACTGACACCGGTTTTAACAAAAAGGTATTCTTGGTAAGAAATGAATCATTTTCTGCTTTCCCTCTTAATTTGAGAGACAATTAAGTTGCCTCTGTAGTTTTGCAACCAAAAATGTCAATGCAGTGAAAAAGTATTCAACACCTTATGGATTTTATCTATTTGATCAAATCTACATATTTCAGCTTCTCAAACAAATGTTGGTATCCGATGAGTATAATCTAAATAAATACAAAACGCAATTTTCAAATGATATGAAAGTAAAAAGCTGTTGGACCTGATCTGACCATTTTATTTGTGGTTCCAAGTTCAAGCACTTGTGTTGCGTAGTGATGGAGAACCCAACATTAATAACAGCCATCGGTGGCAACTGAAAGATATTAAAATGTGTATGATCATCTGAAACATATGATCATAACAAAAAAAGAACAAATCTGTAAGAGGACAAGCACTTTTTACAGTTAATCTGCAGTGAGCTGTGGAGCGTTAAGTGTAATTAAGTGTAGTTGAACTATCAAAAACATTATGTTTGAATGTATGGCAGTTTGTGGACATAGTGAGTAAACTCCAGCACTAAGATCTGTGCATAAACAAACATGTTATCCTTTCATCACTTCCAAAGATCACGCTTAAAAAAATCCATAAACCCACAAGCTTCTCTGCATTCTCAGAACAGTTTAGATGACAAAACTGCAGGCAAATTGTTTATCACCAATTTTAACTTGCATTAAAACAAATTTAATTATGCAAAGGCATAATAAATGTTTATTTAAAACTGTGACAAAAGTAACTTCTTTAGAACAAACTATGCATTATTAACAACATACAAACCAACAAGCAAAATTAATGTAGAAATAAACTGCATGGCAAATGTATTTCAAGCAAAATGAAAGAACTTTTATGATTTTTCTCATAATATTTCTCTGGTGATATAATACTAAGGTCAAAGCTTTGGAGCTGTTTTAGAAAACCAGCAAGGCCAAGTTTGTTCATCAGTCAAAGAAAAGAGCCAAGCTTTTTGTTCAGAGGGAGTGTCAGCAGAGAAGTCACAGCAGAGAGTTTATTAAATGGTTTCATTGTGCGAGGTTTATACAAAAAGGGATGGTGAGATGGCTAAATATTGTGCTTAGAATTTGAATGTGATGTTAAGGGACCAAGGAGAGAAAACATAAAATGTGTGTAAATGGTGTGTGTGTGCTGCCTGTAGTTAAGCCAACTCAATGCACTTTTATTCTAAAGAGTGAGTGACAGGTAATGTTTTTTAGGATGTTTTACAGACTGTAGCGCCTGTTCCTATTTGAGTGAGCACTGAGGGGATGGTGACAAGGAAAACATTTGTTTTACCCAGAAGCCCTGAACTGAAACTAATTCATGCAAGTAAAAGCTACATGATGAAGAAAATAATGAAAAGCACCGTTCCTATCTATAATACCAACAAGCACAGATTCTATATCACTTTTATACTTGAAATTCAAACCAAGTATGAATTTCTTGTCATACTTGGTTTGAAGTATGACAAGAACCTCATCTGATAAGTGTGATACTTATCATACTTCAAGATACCTATCATACTCATCTTGATACTCATCTTGAACCTCACCACCCATCTACCCATCATTTTTTATTGTTCAGAAGTTCGATCAGGACTGAAACCCAGATCTGTTCTAGTAGAGGAGTCTTGCCTTGCCTGATTATCTTACCACTGGATTATCTGGTGAAGCTCCTGATCAGATGCCTTTACTTCATCTGCTGAGTTTTTTTCATGTAGAAGAGCATCACTAACACCAGTTTATCACAATTTTACCATTTCAAATCATAGGAAGGAAAAGCATAACAGAGATGGGAAATAAAACTAATGAGTCTGCTTAAGATGGACAAAATGTCTCAGGCATCACTGTCTGTCTCGTGTGGCAGAATGCAGATACATTATAATATATATCTTGATATCAGTTATCCCTCCTTTTGGCTTATATTGGCCTTTAAATACTGAATTTTTTTTGATCAATCTTCTCTTAGTCCTGGACAGACTGGAGTCTGAAGACCCATTCTGTTCCAACATAAATCACCAGAGCTTTAGACTATTTTGGCCTAAATCCAGTCTGTTCTCATAGGCTTGGCAGACAGAACCACATCCTGACCAGATCTCTGTTAGGCCAGACCTCAAAACCAGGCAGCCTCTTCATGAGCCGACCCCGACATGAACAGTCATGGCATCTGAAAAAAGAAGTAAGTGCATTAGTTAGAATTTACTGTGGATTGTCCCTAATCCCTAATGACAAAGTTATACATATAACATCAAATAAATATATTCAGTCAACCTATTTCTCATTAACAATAATGGTTGAATGCCACTTTAAATTTTGTTTGCAGCATAAAAATAATTTAGTTGACAGGATTGACTGGATGGAGCAACAGTCAGGAATTTAACATTAATTATGAGAACATCAAGATAAATATTGACAGTAGATTAAAGATAAACCTGATGTTTGAAGCCTTTTACTAAAAGGTTGAGATTCCAACATCATCAGTTGAAACTATTTTTATTAGTTTGGATGGGTCACCAGACAAACAGCTGTGTTGTTTGTCTGGTATTAAAAAAGGAAAGAAGATTGAACAAGATCACCATGGGAACCAACAATGCTCAGGACTGCCTTGGACAGGAAACTGTAACAGTCACTGTGTATGGTGGAGTGATTTGGCATTACTATGAACTGAGAGAGATTTCGAACAACAAATACCATGAGGCTGCATAGAGGAGTCAACGAGAGGCTTTTCAAACTAAGAACTCTGTAAAACATGGTGAGGCTCATTCAGTGGAGCTCAATATCATGAAGGAGAAGGACTACCATCGTTTCTTCTTTTGCCTTTGATCAATAAAACTTGGACACAGTTGGATGTTCCAGTTGTAGACAATGATCCCAAAGTTTTATTAAAACTGATTTCAGTACAACACAGCAAGTTAACATTAAATTCCTCATATTTCTCATTTCTTAAAGACCAAAACCTCAACAACAATGAAGACTTGTGAATATGCAGCAAAAGAATAAGAGAAGCTTGTTGATGGTGAAGGTGCATCTTCCTAAAAAACGTTTCAACCAAATATAAATGGAGATGTATGTGTTCGTGAAAGAAAAGCTAGCATACAATAAATCATCCAAAGTGTGACCCTGAAGTGGCAGCCACGAGGTTTATGATTATGTTTATTCTAATAGCAACTTTTCAAGGTCAAATCACTTCAGTTCTTACAGGAGAAGATAGAAAACACTCAAATCTTAGAAAGAAATTCTGCATCCACGCGGTGCACAGGGTGTGTAACAACCTCTGCTCTGACACAGTTATATTATTTCCTGTGTGACACACCCACACCGAGCTGCTGGAGGGGTTTCTGCAACATGACTTTGAGATGCAGAAATGCTTCTTACACAGTGTGACGCTTTCAGCGACAGGCTGAATATTTTTGCTAACTTATAATAGTGACAGTAATTACATGAAAAAGGGAACATGCTGGTGTCAACCTGGCTGATGCTACCACAACACTTCTAATTATTAGCTGTGGGTGAAAATCTCCTCCCTCCCCTTCAGTAATTAGCCTTTGTAATGTCAGCCTGAGGAGCACCATTAGGGCATAGCAGGGAATGATGGTACTTTTCCAGCCAAGTGTCTCCCAGCATCATGTAGAATCAGAACAAAAAAAAGAAAACACCCGATCTTCTTGTTTGTCCAAAGCATATGGAGCTCACAGTTCTAGCATTTATAAGAAAACTCAGTTTGCTTGGCGATGATGGCAATAAATAAACCAGACAATCTGATCTTAGAGAGGTCCTTATGATTCCTTAATTTTACCCAACATAGTGGATGATTTTTATAGTTTTCCACTGTGCTGCTTAAAACCCCACATACTGAGAAAGATTTGCAGTAATCTACAGCTTTCTCAACAGCTTGTCGCATCTCTGTCAGAAATCCACTGGGAGTGTGAGTGAGAGGGTGCTGCGCTTTGACTCCAGGCTACAATGAAAGCAGACATCGCAGTACATCAATAACTGTAGTGACAGAGCTGAATATTTCAGGGAAATTACTTGGATGTCTTCACATTCAGAGGAAACTGAAGAAAGAAAGTTGGCTTTCACTGCTTTTTAATGTTCTACCTCTTTGCACTCATGATATTTCAGATTTTTCTGCAAATGTCTCTCATCAAAAGTTTGACTTCTTTGCTTATTCAATACAAACAGACAAATTAACTCTAGGAATCAAGAATAGACATATGAATAAAACAGCTGGTTCCTGTAATCAGCCAGTTTCTAGCTTGATCTTTTTCTGATCAGTGAACGCAGCGTGCCAAGTGGAACTAGACCATGCAGGCAACAAAATAAATGTGAATGATGCAAATGATGAAATGAGATTCAACGTTCAATATTTTCAGTATCAGCAAGTGCTAAAATTCAGGTCAGAGGAAGGAAAATGAAACCATACGTTCCAAGACGTGTGTGAGGTTCATTCAGGCTGCAAGAGAGCAAGAATTTTAGCAGACAACAGGAACCTTGAACATATTAGAGCAAAGCTGCTCAGTTTTATCCTCTTGAGCTTTCATCTTGTGTCTGTCATGGAACATGGAAATGGAAAAGTTGGCAGCCTTTTGGAAATCTCACAGTGATGGTAGGTGTAGAAAAAGCTCCAAAATCTGTGATTTACAGTGTTCTGTCATGTTTTAATTGTTGTTAATCTGTTTTTATGTGAGTGTTGATTTGTGGGATTGATTGGCTCCTATGTGAGAAACATCACAGGGAAATCGTTGAGTTGATGTTCTGATGCTGAGCAGCAGGGGATCTCATTCCATCTCATTCATGTGTGCATAAATAGAAACCATACAATTATCTGTGTGTGAGTCTTAATTGTGTGAGTACAATTAAGTACTGAAGCAATCCAAGATCAGCCTCACTGTCCTTTTTGCAGCCGTACTCTGGATCGCTTGAAGAGGTGCTCTTCAGGGACTGTAGTGGCACCACGATATCAGTGCTTCTGGTAAAGAACAGAGTTTCCTTCAAACTGAAGGTAACTGAGTTTATGGATCAACTATCAGAGTATGAGGCTTGTGCTGCATGTGGCCGTTTCTATATGCATGTTTTGACTTTAGGTTTGTGATGCATTGATTGTATTTTGTTCAATCCTAATACATCTGATCAATTTCAATCTGTTTGGTTTTAATGCTGCTCAGCCCAGTGATGGTGATCCTTTTTATTTATACTCTAACTGATGTTGCTGGTTCATTCACTTTCCGTCCACTTAAATTAATGATAGCACCACTGGGCTGCTGTACATTCCTTAGTCAACATATGAGGCATCCTGTCCAACATGGAGATTATCAGCTGAGCTACATGAATCAAAGATACAGGCAGGACATTGAGGGTCAGTGTCAGAACGAACCCTACTGTCAAGTTAAAACTGAAAATAGTAGAGCTTCGAATGTATTTACTATCTCCACTCAAGTGGCACACACCCCACAAATAATCAAGCACACCTATCCCTTTCCAATCTCAAGCTCAGCAGCAAATCTATAAGGTAACTTGGCACACCTGTGCTCACAATGACCTCTCTTCAAACAATGAACCTCACCTGAAAGCTTCCTCCAAGACACCACTGGTAGGAATGGAAATTATTTATAGTTTGCATCATCCAAATTCCATTGAAAAGACCAGATAGATTTGTTTGATGTAATGCTTTTCATGTTTGTAAACAATTGCACTATTGCAATATAGTTTATTTATTGACTGTCAACTTGCAAGTAAATTAGTAAATCATTGAGAAACTAGTTAAGCAGTCAGTGGTAAAATGAACACATTGTGATATGTAATTAATATCTCAAACAGATAAACTTTGATTGCTCTATCTACTCTTTGTCAACTCTGAGACCACAAAGTGTTGATGAGCATTATCAAAAGAAAAAGATAAATAAAAGATGTCACTGAGACGAGTTGGTCCTGCGTTTCTTTGGAGGAAGCAAGCCTTGTCAAGTTTGGGAAAGGATTGAGGTGGCTGAAAACTTCATAAACTATCATTGTTTATGAAGCCGCCACATTTGACCACATGCACATGCAATGCTATTCCTCAAGATGCGGGCTGATGCTATGGTGCAGAGACATATAGCATAGATCCACATAGCATAGATCCACGTTGTAATGTAATGGAACTATTTTATGTGTACGGTTACATTGGAGAATAACCAGGAAGCAGAGGTGCGACCAAGTCACTGTGTTGCAAGTCTCAAGTAAGTCTCGAGTCTTTGTCCTCAAGTCCGAGTCAAGTCTCAAGTAAAGACGGTCAAGTCAAGACAGGCAAAAGTCGAGTCAAGTCTCAAGTCGGGACCTTGGAATTTCAAGTCCTTTCGAGTCGTTTTTTTTTTTTTAAAACAATGTTCCAATTATGCTAAATGTAAATAACAGACCATTTGTTCTTTTTAAAATCAAACACTCAATGCACTCACTGCAAATAAAGCACAGTGGTTTTGAATTTGGGTGTGATGGTAAAATAAATATGTCAGTCTAAGTGGAGTTAAATCTACAGCGAATTTCTCATCTCAGTATTGATAAAAACATGTTGCGTGAATCAAACTAGCCAGAATCACTAATCAAGACAGAGAATAATGAGCTGTATTACCATCCAGAAACACTCAGAACATCCCCACAGCTTTACGTTCAGGATCCTTACTATTGTGCAATGTTTTTACTTTTACAACAATTTCTGAAGGATAGCAAATTACTGGATTTTGATTTGTTTTTCTAGCAAAATGATACCACTTGGAGATGGTATTTCAACGACCATCATGCTGCCATTTAGAGATTTATAACTGAAACAACAGTAGACTTAATGCACTGATTGCAGTAAACAGTCTATTTATTGTCAATATCATTTCCCTACATAGATGCCTTCAAATACAGCCATACCTGTCTGTGGGGGTGGGGGAGGGAATATTTATGGGAAAATACTAATACAGGAGCAAAACTGTAGTTTCCCTTATGAATCCACCGTCCATCCTGTGATGGATCTGGACCCAGTTCATCATTATGATGGGACAGAGAGAAACTCTCTTCCCTGAGTTCAGGTCCAGAACCTGCTTTCTGATCCGGCTCACTATCAACAGGTGTTCTGAAGATCTGTGCTACCCGAAAATCCGTCCTACCTTGTGGTAATGCGCATGTCGCTGCTACGTCACATACTGCTTACTCAGCAGATTTCTTATAAATCCGTCCTAGCTGTGGAAGTTTCATTTCATGTGTTTTATTTCATGGCAGGTTACAGTAAAGTTTATTTAATTCATTTTATACCTGGCTGTTATTAAGCTGCTGTACTGCTTCATGATTTTAGTTTACTTTGCCATCTGCAATGTCGTTATAAGTTATTGTTTGGCAGTTAGTCAGGACAAAACACGTTGTTTTGTGGGCTTTTTTGTCCCTATACGTTAAAATATTTTAGTTCAATAACACTTTATTATCATTAAACCTTGCTAAATAGATGTTGGTAGCAGTACTACGTGGGATTTAAGCTGTATAATAGCAGTCTAATATTATATTAATCATATATCTTTTCAGTGACGCATTGTGGTTGCGCTGCATTTAATAAACTCTGTCATGCAACGTATTAATGCGCAAAAATGAGTTGCAGTGATCTGTATTGGTCTGTGTTTAATTTAATTCCAATAAAAACCTGTTTCCCCTGTCTGATACTGTTTTATTCTTATAAACGCATCTGTATCTAAAATATTTTTAACAGGTAGGATATTCTAATAAAAGGATTAGTGCTGCACATCTACAGCTTTTCATTTAAACGGGTAGGATATTCAGATGAAGGATCTTCTTGTGGTTTCCTAAGCTAAGCATGAAGCTTCCACTACTGTCCCGTCACTAAAATAATGTTATCAGATGATATTTAACAATAACAACCCGCTATAGTTTTATGTTTGGAAACATGAGGGAGGAGTTTTGGACGAGTAGCACCGACTGATAGACTGAGCCATCAATCCGCGCTAATAAAATCTGACTAGGTAGCACAGATGGTCAGAACCCCGGACCGGCTCACTGTCCACTGGCTTCCTGGGCAACACGGTGAGCATTATTTGTGTTTGAATCACTGGATTTATACAGCTTGACTAAATATACCATATAAGTGAAAGATAAGCGGCATCACCACCGTAAGCCACAGCTGCTAACACGACATTAGCTAAAGTTAGCTGCTAACACGACATTAGCTAAAGTTAGCTGCTAACACCACGTTAGCTAAAGTTAGCTGCTAACACCACGTTAGCTAAAGTTAGCTGCTCTTTCACAGTAAAAGTTCCGCTCACCTTCTTTGTGAAACTTCAAATGCCGAACAGCTGGAAGCTGAATCTGAGATCCTGGTCATGCAGGTTTTACATGTTGCTCTGTTTTTAGTTGGATATTTAATGATTGATGAACCAAAGAAATTACTCACAGGAGCAGATCTGCTACCAGAGTTTTTTCGTCTCTCGTTTTTTCCCCCGTTATTTTTAAATCCTATTGATCTGATTGGTTGAGCTGCAGCTACGCACACAAACATACGGAGTGGAGAAACAGAGGGACGGTCTGCGCATGTCAATACTAATGAGTGAAATGAATCAATGGAGCCACTTTATAAATAATGTGATTTAAATTTTAAGACTTTGAGTAAAACATCAAGTCTTTTCAAGTAAACAGCTTCAAGTCGAGTCAAGTCCCAAGTCAATGGCGTGAAAGTCAAAGTCAAGTCCGAATCTTTGAGCATTTTTTCAAGTCAAGTCTCAAGTCGTGATTTTAGTGACTCGAGTCCAAGTCATGTAACTCGAGTCCCCACCTCTGCCAGGAAGTGACGTGTACACCAGAGAACAGTTAGAGCCGACAACACACTGTTCAGAGAATGCAGAGAATGTGTCAGTGTTATGTTCTACATTAAAGAAGTTCAAGTGCAATACCGGTGACATCCTTGACTCAACATAACATTACATGGTGTCAGAAAAGAAGACGTCGGACGATTGCAAAGTTCCCACCTCCAGAAGCATTTGATTTCTCACGGCCGGAGCAGTGGCCTGAATGGCGGCAGCGATTTCAGCGCTACTGGGTAGCCACAAAGCTAAACCTAGAGGACGGCGAGGTCCAGGTCTGTATGTTGCTTTATTTTCTCGGGAAGGAAGCGGAACAAGTGTTCAAGATGTTCACATTTGAAGAAGGGGAGGACGAAGAGGCGTATGAGATAGTTTTAAACAAACTAGACAGCCCTGGAAGCAAACTGAATTGTATGGGTTATTTTATAGCCACCACAATGAGGAAAGGCAAAAGATTCAGGTTTGAAGTCAATGTGATTAAAGGACCCCAATGCAGCCACCTCCTAAGTCGCAATGTTGCAGTTGCCATGGGCTTGATAAAACGCCTGGAGGAAATAAGAGCCCCAGCGCAAATCAGTGAATCCTGCCCTGATGATATAGGAAGGCTGAAAATCAAACCCGTTAAGATCACTCTCAGAGGGTGCAGTTCCCTATGGAGTGACAACTGCAAGGATAGTGTCAGTTCCCATGTTACCAAAAGTGAAGAAAGAACTGAGTCGTATAGTAAATTGCGAAGTGATTCAACCAATCTCAGAGCCAACAGAGTGGTGTGCTCCGATGGTGCCTGTACCAAAGAAAAACAAAGAACAAATTAGAATCTGTGTCGATTTGAAAGAGCTAAATAAAGCTGTCAAAAGGGGAAAGTATATCCTACCAACTGTGGATGACATCTTGCCTAAACTGGCAGGCGCTAAAGTGTTTTCATTGTTAGATGCTGCAAGCGGATTCTGGCAAATACCACTTGATCCAGAGAGCGCCAAATTAACAACCTTTATAACCCCATTTGGTAGATACAGGCTACCATTTGGTATTACCAGTGCTCCAGAAATCTTCCAGCGTGAGATGACAAAACTCTTGGAAGGACAAGAAGGAGTAACAACCTACATGGATGACATCCTCATTTATGCAGACACCCCAGAGCAACATGAAGCGAGACAAAAAAAACACTGGACACACTTAAGGAAGCTGGGTTAAAGTTAAACCATGAGAATGCCTCCTACAACAGAAACAACTCCATTATCTTGGACACTGTATTGATGAACATGGTATAAGGCCAGATAAAGCCAAAGTCAATTCAATCACAGAACTTGAACCACCAAAGAATGTTTCCGATCTGAGGAGGATTCTTGGAATGATTCACTTCTTGGGAAGATACCTACCAAATCTTTCCGAGGTCACAAAACCTCTCAATGATCTGCTTAAAAGTGATGTGACTTGGACTTGGGACACATCTCAAGAAGAAGCATTCAGTAAAGTGAAAGAACTTGTCACAAAGTCACCAGTGCTTGCATTCTATGACATAACTAAACCGACTGTTGTCAGTGCAGATGCAGATGCAGAAGTTATGGTTTGGGAGGGGTTTTACTTCAAGATCACAATGGACAGTTAAAACTTTTGTTCCAGAACACTAACCGATGCTGAGCAACAATATGCACAAATAGAAAAGGAATGTCTTGCAGCAGTCTGGGCATGTGAGAAATTCAGCAGATACCTTTATGGACTGAACTCTTTCACCTTACAAAGTGACCACAAGCCACTGATACCTCTCATAAACAGCAAAGATCTTCATTCAGTGCCACTTAGTCTTTTGTTGAGAATGATGCGGTACAACCCTACAGCTGTTTATGTGCCAGGGAAGGAACTTTTAGTCGCCGATACCCTTTCATGTCACCCACAGGCATCCACATCTCATGAAATAGCAGAACTGCTGGAGGAAATGGAAGCATATGAAGATGCAACACAATGTTCTTGGCCTATTTCTCCTAACAAACTGGATTTAATCAAACAACACACACAGCAGGATGTGACCCTTCAAACAGTGCAAACCTTTTTGCAGGCAGGTTGGCCTAAAAATTCAAATAAGGTGCTGGAAGGGGTGAGGCCATATTATACTAACAGACATTCTATCACCATGTCAAAAGGCATGCTGCTTTATAATGACATAATTGTTATACCACAACAGCTAAGACCTGAGATTCTGCAGCGCATTCATGATGGACATCAAGGCATTGTGAAATGCAGAGAAAGAGCCAAATGTAGTGTTTGGTGGTCAGGATTAAGCAGTGAGATAAGACAAATGGTTAATGCTCACTCAGAGGAGAGAACCATTGATTACTACCACACTGCCTAGTCGACCATGGGAGAGGATAGCCGCAGATATTTGTGAGCTAAACAAACAGAACTACTTAGTTGTAGTCGACTACTTCTCTCGTTATATTGAGTTAACTCACCTCAAAAACATGTCAAGTGAGACCACAGTCTCTAACCTGAAAAACATCTGTGCAAGATGGGGCTGTCCAAATGAACTGGTTACCGATAATGGTCCACAATTCTCAGGAAGATTCTTTGAACAGTTTGTGAAGGACTATGATATTAAGCACATTACCACAAGTTCTCAGTATCCACAGGCAAATGGTGAGGCCGAGCGAGCTGTCCAGACAGCTAAAAGGATTTTGAGACAGACTAACCCTTTTTTGGCCCTGATGACTTACAGATCAACTCCCATCCAAGCAACTGGCGTGAGCCCAGCCCAACTTATGCTAGGGAGACAGATCAGAACTACAATACCGATGTTGGAAACAAAGTTGCAGCCTGCATGTCCGGATCTGGAGCTCGTCAGATCAACTGACGTGAGGACAAAAGAAAACTATGTGCATGACTACAACAGCAGATATGGTGCCAAACCACTACCAGAACTCCAACCAGGACACAGTGTTTCAGTGAAACTGGACAGTAAAAAGGGATGGACAGAACCAGCTACTGTCCTACAAAAGTGTGATTCACCGCGATCATACCTTGTCCAAACCGAGTCAGGAGTCTTGAGGAGGAACCGCCGACACCTGAGACCCATCCTCAGTAACCCGCCTACTCCTGCAGCAGATGGACTGCCCCAGGTTCGGAGCGAAACTGAGTTACACCCATCGCCTTCACCTGTAGAGCCAGAGTGTGATCCTCCAGATCCAGTTAATCTCAGCTAACCTGGGACTCCATCGTACAACTTCTAGTGGCAGGGTTGTTAAATTACCTAAAAGATATGCTGATTACACCAACTGAAGAGGTTGTTCAGCTATTTTGACCTGTTCATTTATAGGCATGATTATGAGGTTTATTCTGAGAATGTCCTGTTCGATTTAAGGTAAACATTTTACTTCAGCTAAGATTAAAAATAAACAAATAAATAACATTAAGTGTTGGAAGAAAACATTGTCTGCGTTTGGTATCTCAAGCTATGTTAATAAAAGAAAATCTGTTCCTTTGTCTTAAAAGACTCAAAGAAAGGGTGTTGTAATGTAATGGAACTATTTTATGTGTAAGGTTACATTGGAGAATAACCAGGAAGTGACGTGTACACCAGAGAGCAGTTAGAGCCGACAACACACTGTTCAGAGAATGTCGAGAATGTGTTAGTGTTATGTTCTACATTAAAGAAGTTCAAGTGCAATACCGGTGACATCCTTGACTCAACATAGCATTACACACGGAGCATAGATCCATGTAGCATAGACCCACATATCATAGATCTACATACCATGGGTCCACATATCATAGCATATCTGCGATCTGATCAACATGAGGTGATCCACTCTGTCTGCTCTAGAGTGAATCCCAAAAGGTCCCAACTCAGAAAGGAAATTAATATGTTGTCAGAAAACTTGTTCTAGCTTTGTGCATCAACCCAATATTAATGTGCCACATCTGTAAGTCTCTTGACATTAATGATATAAAAGTAAAAAAAGAAAAGAAAATGACTTGTCCCCCACTCTTGGCTGGCCTGCTGTGATGAGACTGAAGCAGAAGGTCATTCCTTTCTGTGTTGACATTCTTCAGACATAAACCCTGTGAGCTGGACAAGCTGCAGCCCTGGAGAACTGACCGACTGAAAGCAGTGATGATAACAGCAGCACAGATAATACTGATCTATTTGGAAAAAAAGCAACTCACTGGCATTTACAAATCATCTAGATGGCCTCAATTGAGAAAAAGTGTTTGAAGATGTTCCAACACAGATATCAACATTTTTATCTGTGGACAGATAACACTGTTTTCTGATACTCTTTGTTTGTAGTCAGTATCTGGACTGCAAATGTCACATATTAGCAGATGAATATATTGTTTGAAAGGGAACAGTGTGCAAAACTCAATATTATTAGACATAACAGATACTGAAGTTTTTTCTCTGGAATCCTCAGAAATAGAAAAAAACCATCACCTCAGTCTAACAGTTTGTAAAGAAATGCTACAAGAGTTTGTATAAAATGTTAATTTGATGCTTAAGAGATATAGCAAAGGCAGCTTTAAAGAAACACGTCTGTTCACAGAGGGCATGCAGGGGTGTGTGAGTCACAGGTGGATCCAAAGCACAACACAGACCTGGTGGTAGTGCCTGGTAAAACGTAGCTTATACCATTCTAAGTTAATTCGCTTATTTTGTATTAGCTGTGGTTGTTTTTTATTTCCACAAAATAAGAGTTATAAAATAATGTTTTTATAATGATTTTTGTAGATTACTTGATCTCATTTGTCAGTGTATTCTCTTCTGGTGTCACCTGCAGCTTTGTCTCTAACTGAAGAGCATCAGAACAAATTGCATTAACAAATAAAATGCGAGATCAAAAATACCACATCTTGACCTATGTTAATTATTAATAAACTCATACTTTCCACGGGCATTTATGTAGATTTATTCTGTACCACACAGAGTTAAACTGTTATTTATACTAGTATGAAGTAAAAAAAAAACCAGTATGCAAACTTCATTTAATAGGGTAGATCTGGGTGACTGTGTGCATTTTAAAGTTTTTACATAATTAATATCCACAGCTGTCACAGAAATGCACTGGGGCAAAAGATTAAAGTTCCTCTTTGGTGAATAATAAACATGCTAATGAATATGGAGCTGCTAGAACAGAAAACTGTGCTAAGAAAAGACAAATTATCCAATTGGATGATATTAATAAATATATTGGTAGTAATTCTGGTGACTGGATTCCTCAAGGTATCACATCTAGCTACAGAATGAAGAAGCTGCAGTTATTTGCTATAAAGACTGACAAATAAACCTTTTGTATCTGTGTCAGTGGCAGGGCAGTGAAATAACAAATCAAGACAACAGAATTTAAGACTAAGCTTAATTTAACCTGTTACGTTATTAAATATTTCACTGATAGATGATCATTTTTTACTCCATCACAGCATCTGCACCAAGCAAAAATCTTATAGCACCTATAGGCTGTGTATTATGGTCTGTAGGATCGCTCAAGAACTACATGTGTGTCCAAGTGAAGGAAGTGTTACTAATGCATTATGCTGACAGATCCATTTGGGCTTATACCATGTGAGCTTTCCAATGAGCGCATGTTTATGTTTGTGTGAATGTGTGTAAGCTGGAACAAAGCCAAGGTAAATAGAAGCAGTAGCAGTGATAAATCTTTGTTGTAGCTTACCTTGGGGTCGTCGTTTTTTTCCCCTCCAGACAGAAGAATTCTGCAGAGTTTCTTATCACACACCTGAAGATAACAGGACAAGAGTACAAAGCTATGATCCTTACAAGCAAAGTAGTTTCAGTCTCATCGGAAGAATCCCACATTGTACATGGACAAAGACTCAAAGATGGAGGCATTACAGAAAGTACAGAGAGCCCATTTACATGGGAATCTTAACTCATAATGCATAATTTGTCAAGGCTTGACTCCAAGAGTTATAGACTTGGAAAAAAAGCAAATACTGCTGTTTGATTAAGAAAATAGGCAAAAAAACTCAGACCCTGGTGCCAAGAGAATCTCCTTGAAATACCTTGAGCTGTAGCAGTCATTTAAAGATGCTTTATTCAGGCACTATGAAGGCAGGCAGTTTTAGTTAGATTTTTTTAAAGACTGTTGAACATACTTCAAAAATATTATGTCCAAGCACAGAAAATTGTACACACTGTTGAGATTCATTGCAAACACTACGTACTGTGCAGAGTCATCTTCATATTCTTTGGTTAGTCAGAGGAAATGGCATCAATTATTTGCTCAAATATAGTCTTACTGAAATTTGTGAGATCTTTGTTTTTTAACAATGATGTTTCATAAATTTTCTCTCTCAAAGGTGTTTTGTCTGTACTTTGTTTGCTTAAAAATGCAACATCCAAACAAATAAGGTAGTAAAATCAATCAAGAACTTTTACTTTGTTATGTTTGCTTCAGCCATATGATTAAATATGACATGCATGATTTGAATAGGACATGTGCCAGGTGGTTTGAAGAATCTACCCAGTGTGGTGTTAAGTGTGTTTCTGGTGCAGACTCACCTACGCAATAAGTATTTATCATTATTGAACTAATTGGTAAGATGAGTGGAGCAACATGAGATAAATGTTGTGTTGTGTGCAATATTGTTTCACAAATCATTGCATTTTCACTTTTGTTATTGTGTTTTGAAATTTAAGGCTTACAAGTTTTTTCCAGTGATGTGAATATTCGTCTGTGTTGTAATTCTATGATGGCTTTTAGAGATCTGATGTGGTAGCATACTTAATGCAAGCTCCAGAAACTCCAAAAGCATGAGTGTAGCAATATTATTAAAGAGTCAAACATACAATTTGCTTGCAGTGACCCAGCAATAAAGCTTACAAATCTTTGAAGTGACCAGGATAAGGGTCAGTTCCTCTACATCTGAACTCAGGTTCTCAAACAGACAAAGGTGGAGGCTTCCTCTGAGTCAAAGGGCAGATTTGCCTCCAGTGAAGGAGTTCAAGTGTCTTGGGGACTTTTTCACTCTGTCAAGAGAAGTGGAGTTTTTCTCTGTGACAACTGAGGATGCAAGATCTGCGTCTTCACATCCCAGACCTACCTCTTCTCTTTCAGGGGATGAGGACACACTCCTACAGGAGAGTGTGGGACTCCCAGCATGTGAAAGGTCTGACCTCGAGGAGGGGGTGTCGAGAGAACCCGAGATCATCCCACTTCCCCATGCTGAAAATCTTAGTTTAATAGTATTAATGAATAAAAGTTGCATTTAAAGTTAATTATATAAGTGACGTCTAGCCAACAGTAGACTTAAAACTGCAATAAAATCAATCAGGTTGTGTGTGTTGTTATTGTCTCCTGCAAACTTTGGTTTAATTCCTCTTCTTTATCTAATCATAAGAAATCATAGTCAGGCAGGCAGAGAGAGTGTAAGGAAAACAGGAACAGCAGGCTTCCTGAAAAAAGAGGAAGTAGGCTTCCAGCTTGCAGATTTATAAAAATAGTAAACTATTCCTTATTTCAAGCATGAAAGTTTTAAGGAATGAAATCTAAACATTTTGAGTAATTGAATAAGACTCAAAGTAAAATATTTATAGTGAGATTGGTTTACTTATAAGAATGCTTACACTTGTGGGAATACGTACAGGTGGAACAAGTAACTGTAACTTTGGTATCAAATAATTATAATAATGGATTATTCTTGGTTTCTTCTCAGAACACTGTAATAACTCACATTGTTCTGGTGAACTGCCAGGTAGCCACTCCCCTCAGCCACTCCTCTCAGCTGCACCTTTCTGTAACTCATCTCTGCCTGCCGGAGAGGACCAGGTGGACTCAATCTCCAAGCAATCAGAGTGCAGGTACTTTAGAGGTGACTGAACTGTCAGTCTTGTTTGACAATGTGACGCACACAGTGCTGTTGCAGTCACTAACAAAAACTGTGCAAAAGTCTGCTGCAGACTGTGAAGGACAGCCGGTAAGCTCATAATGCTGATTACTGCTGAAACTGGAATGTTGCATGGACTCTGACTGATTATTGTGTATACTAGTTAATTTAATTAAAATCAAGATAGTAAAAAGTAAAAAAATATATATATATACACTTGGTGTTTATGGGTCAAAGTAAAGTTAAGAAAGAAATGACACTAAAAAAGAAGAACAAATAAATGTTGGTCAGAATGTTTGATTATTTCACAATGTGTATATTTTGTTAATTTCACAATGTAATTTGTATGTTTCTGTTTCTTTTGAGGTTTCTCACCTATGAGCTATGGGCTAAGCATCTATGTGCCAATGTGTGCAAAAAGCTAAACTACATTTGCAAAATAAAGATGGATCAACTAAATTAAAGGCTCTTGAGTGAAATCCAGTTAAAAACTTCATTGTGGGGACTACACTTTCAAGTTGGGAAATTGCACAGAGAAAAAAAATAAACCGGATAAACTTGACACACATGGTTATCATAATATAAATGAATGCTAAATCAAAGAGAACTAAAAAGGTTATAAATGTGATATTCAACTAACGATCAGTTATGTTATTTTAGAGGTAGACGGTAGGGAAAGGTCGGGAGGAAACGAGAAGCTCCAAATAAGGAGGTGTGCGGTGTAGCAGGAAACAGATGGAGAAAAAGCAGAAGAAACCGAAACTATGAACAGTTAAGAGGAAGACTGGGTTATTTCCAGAGATGTTGTGGAGTCAGTGAGGGGGAGGTAACCTAATACCCATGGGGAAGCTACGAAAGTCAGGCCCATACACATCTATAAAACAGAAGGTATAAAAACCCCGGAAAAGAGGAACAACGCGTCTTAGTCTCCGGTGCAGAAGTCAAGTCAACCTACGCTGCAGTTAGACCATCAAAGTGGGACTGCGCCTTGTAACTGAAGGGAAGAGACTGCCCTGCACTGCTGATAGAGGGACAAGATCTGAGAAGCCCAACACCCCAGTTCCTGATTAGACAGCCGTCCTGCTCTCAACCCAAAGATCTCCTGCAAAATGCAACAGACTTGGAGAATGGACAAAGGCCCATTTGTGGTAATAAACTGAGTCATCTGAAGACGACCTCCAGTTCCACTTTGCTTCCATTTAAAGAGAGAAATTCGTCAATCATGGACAGAACCTGATTCCAAGAACTTTGAAAATTCTGTTGCCACGATCACCTGCCATCTGGGTATGAGCTGCTCTGCATCCTAAAGCACCTATTAGTTGAAAGAATGATAAGTTAGTGATGGGGGATAGGAAGGATATTGATAGTATTACCGGTAATCGATTTCGTATTATGGTTTTACTAATTGTTTTTATTATCATTTTTCCCCTGCTAAAGCTTACTAATAAAGATGCACTAAAATTCTATTAGAGTTGTGGACAGTTAAATTTATTGAGTCATTGACTGAGTTGGATTCTTCTGGTTAATGTAAAATTAATGGGCATGATTTTAGAAATTTGGAGGCTTTAGAAGTTTCTTTGGTGATTTTAAAATAGTGACCCTGGGGCTTATACCTAGCCACTAAACCTAATCTAGCCGGTAACAAGTGCAAGTTGTTATTAAGAGAAAGAGCTGCCGTTAACAGGAGCGGGTTTTGAGGTCACGCGGCTGCGGGGCTACTCAGACGATCGCCTCATCATCTGAAAAGGGTCATAGCTCTTGGAAGAAGGTAGTTAAACGCTAGATTGAATCTTTCTCGGACCCAGTTTAGACGATTATCTTTTAACCCCAGTCAGCCGTGGCAGATGGCAGCTCGCTCTGAGCCAGGTTCTGCTGAAGGATTCTTTGCATTTGACATTTGAGGCAAGAATGTAATTCATTTTCGGTGCAGATAGAGTACCTGCATAGCATAGTATGGTATGAAATAATCTCATGAGTGGATCATTGTTTTTAAGCAGAGTCCAAAAGGAGGATTTTAGAATGGAATGGAATAAAAATAACCCATATTTTCCCTGAGTGGGAAAATGTACCTGTACCAGCAACAAAGTATTTTTCAAGAGGTATCCTGATGACATGCCTGGGCCTGTTGGTGTATAGGAGTTGTCTGTTGTTGCGCAGATAGCTAGCCACGCCTTCCTCCCATCTTGACTAACTACTGCCCCAGTTCTCCATCTAACGGGTCCGGAAAATCTTATAAACCCCAGAGTATTACCCTAAGTCAGGATAGTAATGAAGAGGAACAGAGAACTAATGTTTGGTGTAGACTGATGCCCAAATTGAGTAGAGAAAAATGATCAGCCTTCTGTAAGAATTTATAACATTGTAACTAGTTTTTGTAAGTAATTATTGCAGAGAATAACTTTCCTTTTCTGTCCTGCTGCTTTTTCCTCACTAGAGCCACCAGTGAAGGCTTTCTGCTGCTGCTCTTGAACAGGCCATTATAACAGTTTGTTTCTTCTTCTTCATTGCTGCTTTTCTCCTCTGAATCTGATGAGCCATCATGTCCTTTTTCCTCTGGCCATAAAACATATGCACTAAAATTCCCTTTATACATAATTTTTTTAAATGTAAATCTTATTTAAGATTCTTAGGAATCTTATTTAAAGTAAATTCTTCAATAATATTTGAATATTGCATGTCTATCAATTAAAGTATGTAACATGGAGGGAAGACTAACACTTTGTGTGTTTAGCATCTCTATGTAAGCAACATATCTTTCATAATACGGCACTAAATGCTTTATTATTTAGGTTGTTGAAATGCAATTCATGGAATTTTATTTATATAGAATAAATCAGTCTTGTAGCATTTTTATGTGTATGAAAAATACACATATTAGTGTGTATACGTGTATACATACACATAAAGTTGTCTTCATCCATGAAGTCTGACATTTTGGTGTGTTGAGTTTTATAGAAATGTTTGTTGTTTTAATCCTAGCATAAGATCACATAACCTTAATAAATGTGCCCGCCCTTTAGATGTAGCCAATCATGTAAAGAGTCCTCTGGCTTCCTTTGTCACCATGGAGGTCTATGTCAAATAGACCGAGATGCTAACTACAGCTGATGTGCCTGCGTGTGAATTTCTCCCCACATAAGACAAATTTTTCCAAAAAATACTGCGTTGCGAGGACCCGATGCTCCTTATGCGGCCCGAAGCCTGGTCCCACATAAAGAAAGGTTGATTATGGGTAAAGGGTTAGGTTTTAGAATAATGTGTAGAAATTAATAAGAAATGAATGGGCATCAAAGGAAAGTCTTTGTAAATATAGAAACACATAGTGTGTGTGTAAAGGAGACAGAGGGTCAGACAGCTGTGAAATAATAGCTTGACCTGTACACTGCCATGCAGCATGAAGTCAGATATGCCAGATATAGTTATATGAAAAGGCTTATAAATCAAATTTTATGTCCTTACAGCTGCACTTGTTTTTATGTGTTGTGCCACAGCTGAGCCATCTGCGCCTTTACCACTTCAAAAGATCCCTCAGTAGCACTTCGCAGACAAATGAATTATTGAGATGATTTGAAGACGTTCTATCACTGAACGTTTTGTTCCGCTTTGGAGCGCTCTGCCTTCCAGGAAGTGAAGGATATGTTCTTCCCTGTAGACCAAGGTTGTTACCTTCTCAGTTTCCTCTGAACACACATACATACACACATAAAACATGCTGTACATCCTTTCTCTCCTGCTTTGAAGCTGCTTTATCATTTATTTGAAAACTTATTTCTGTGTCTTTTTGACACACCACCTCCTTCACCCCCTTGTCCTTGATTTTAAATTCTTTGGCAGGCTTTTGTTTTAAATGTAAGAGTATTAGACCATTATGGATGAGCAAAAGCAGAACTCCTCTGCACTCTAACGTGAGGGCACAGCGAGTTAGGGATTTTAATAAATGTGTGGGTGGAGAGGAGTACGGAGGTAGAGACTTCTAAAGGGAGCGTTCCAATGTGTTCTGACTCCTTTATCAGTCTATTAGCTTAAGCTTAGCTGGTGGATTTTACTGCAGACACTGTTCTAAAGCAAGCATGTCATCTATTACTTCACCAATATGGATGTCTTTTTAAACTGAATTAGTGTCTCATGCTTTGTTTTCTGGTCATTCTCCTCCTCTTTGTTTGGGTACTGCTTTCAACATGTCAATCCAATCATTTATTAGCAGTGATCTACGCATTTTATTTTTAATATAGATCAAAATTAAGAAGTCATGGCACCACCAGATTATCAGAAAAATAATAGTCCAATGGTTTCGCCTCAGTTATCATTGATAAATACCTGCCCAAGGTCATTCTAAGGCTTTGTTCTCAAAATAACAAGAGTTTGAACCAACGTTACAGTTATACACCTTAATCAATAAACTCACTGAGCAAGAAACACTTGTCTAAACTACTATGTAAAAGATGAAGGAATGATGAAATGAATAAAGTACCAAATGGTAAATGAGTAAAAACAAACAACTTAAAATAGAACCAACAAAATGAACAATAAATAAATGCATTCTATACATTCTATATTAATAATAATGTTATAAACCAAAGTTTGTATTGAAGAGTTTTGTTGAGGTCAAATTAGCACTAAATTAAATAAGATAATCTTAGATTAATTGACATATTTGGTTTGTATTTGAAATAAGACAAAACATTATTTTAAGAAAACAATATTTTATTATTTTTGGCAGAATTAAAAATCAATAAGCTTTGGGATAACTGATTCATAGTTTTCTGATCAGTAACTGCAGTGATGAGTTTGGTATTGTGCAATACATTTGATGGCAGATTTAGAATGTGTTCCCTTCAAAATGGCGGCTTAAACGGAAAGAACGAAGCTAATGCTTTAAACAATCTTTTTTAAGTCCGAAGCACCATAAATAACAATATTATTGTTTATGAGCACCAGAGGTTTGTTACGGTCGACCGCATGAGCAGACATAAGCTATGTTTGTGAATGCTGGAGCTAGCATTTTTAGTATCCATGTCCACCTTTAGCTTAGCTACAAGTAAAACAAAGTAAGCCCTGCAGAGCAAATAAAATGAAATGACTCTTAATTAGACAGTAACTCTTATATAGCTTCAGTTACCGGACTATAAATTACCTAACTGTAATGAAATTGAAAAATCTGAAGCAATGTAGCCTCAGCTGCGGCTTTCTTAAGGCTTTCTCCGCTTGGAGCAGATTTAACCATCATTGATGGAAATTGCATCCCAACTAATAGAATATCAGCCGCCTCCCAAGACACCCAAGAAACTCTCCCCTGCCCCACTTTCTTGAATTTGTCCTCCCCCACATCACACCTACCTACCCACACTACCTCCTGTCTATTGGACTTCACCAGTAACATGAACAGCCTTGTCAAGATCAGCAGCCTGCCAAAACCATCAAATCTGTCACTAAGCACAAGGCACTAAAATAATTAAATATCTTGGAAGCTGGCCCTTATCCCATCCTCCAATTTTTGGTCTGTCTTAATGATATAGTATTTAATCCTACTACAGTCTCCAACCATAAACCGCTCATGCACTGAACAGAAAAATGCCTCAAGATCCTGGTGCAAATTGGTAATGAGAACTTCAGCAAATAGTTTGTTAACCTTAAATCTTAAAATCTATTCATTATGAGAGCAACTTTCCACAGAAAAAATACCAGTCACTAAATCACTTACAGTAATCTGGCTTTATTAAATATCAGAGTTGTCAGAAAAATCACTTTTAATTTATGACTTCAGTAGTGGAGAAGGGCTGGCATGTTAATTTATGGTTCACTAAGGGAATTGTTGGCTAATTTTGTCTATTTAGAGTACCTGGATTTAAATGACTTATGATTGGACTTGATTTGGGGGAGACTTTAACATCCAAAAAATGTAAAAAATGCAGTTCAAAACTTTGGTTTGACTTGACATGTTAAGCATCCAACCCACATATGGGGACATACTCTGGACTTGAGCATCAGTAAATAGTCTAAATATTTCCAAGGTCTCTGCAATTGACCCTAACTGACCATTTTGTTTGTATAGTATTTTTGTCATTTCCGTTGACTCACTTGACCAAGCAGATAGTCTTACAAAGTGATTTTTTTAAGGACAGCTCAGGTGAAACCTTTGATCAAGTTCACTCTCCCATCTTCCTTTCTATTATATAAATGAGTTGCTAAGATACTTTATTACAAAGAGAAAAAAGTAGAGTTAATCTGCATATGAACATCATATCCACTACAATTCTAACTCAACCTTAAAACTTCACAACAACTAACCCCTTAAAACAAAGGAAGTTTTTGAGAGTTCTGTTTGCAAATGGAATGCCTGAAATGAACTTCATATGAGGGAACACTTCGAAGGGCCACAACCTGCCAGACAGAGACCAGCAATCCACAGTGGCAGAGACCCAAAGAGACCAATGAGGAGAGGGGTGTGTGTAGTGTGGAAAATGCAAACTACAGATCTCAATCTGCATCTTCATACTTGCTTAAATTTCACATCTAAGGAATCAAGAAAAATCAGTTTGCATCTTTTAGAGAGAAAATTAAAAAAAAAATGTTTCTTCAAAATTGAGCAGACCTGTTGTGAAATATTTATTTTGGAAAATAAGGATGATACTTGAAAGTTACTTGCAATTAACTAACAATCAGAATATCAAAAACATCAATTTCTCATCTTTCCAGTATCCACAAACTTATGAAGAAAAACACATACGTTTCTGAAAACCTTGAACTTTAACAGGTGTGACATTAAGCTGCTCCATATTGAGGTTATTGTGAAAAAGTAATATTAACACTAACCCTGATGTCGTTCCTAAAACTGCTGCTCTCTCCTGTATGTCAAGGCAAAATTACCTGCAGCAGTGGACCAGTCATTGAAGTCAGTCCTATTTTCATCACACTGCATAAAATACATTAAGAATAATTACAGCTTAGCACACTTGTGCACCACTGGAATGAATTGTCCAGTAATGCCCTTGTGTTTCCCTTCTTTTCTATTTTTCTTAGTGAGAAGAACTTTGATAGTCGATCACAGGCATGTATCCTCAAATGTTGAGAAACATTAACACAGGCAACCACCAGTGCACACTCCTGAAGATGAAAATCATTTTAAACACTGACAATGAGTTATGACAACTTCAGTCACTCAACAGATGTGACAGAGCTGCCTGGTTATGAACGCTCAGGGACAATTTACTATCTTTCCTCCCTTTCCATCAAGCAGTCACCAACTAGCCCACCATGTAAAATATCTCTGATGTCTTTCAATAATAAATCTAAGACTACATGCACAGTTTGCGTGGGTCTGAGTGTGTGCAATAGTATGCTTGACAAAAACGTATGCAATGTACTTCAGAGATGGCAGGCTTGTTACTAGAGAAGGTGAAAGTATTCTGATATTTTAGTTCATTATCTATCTATCTATCTATCTATCTATCTATCTATCTATCTATCTATCTATCTATCTATCTATCTATCTATCTATCTATCCATCTATCTATCTATCTTTCTATCTCTCTCTCTCTCTCTCTCTCCATCCAATTATAAATGAAACCACCACCCATCCTATCCCCACTATCAACCCAAATGCCTATGACTTTACATCTGAGAAGCGATGCAACTGGCCCACAACATGCAGTAAAGGGCCTTACAGCACCCAATACTACACTGTCAAAAAATCACTTTGTATTTGCACATAACATTTCAGCAGCAAAGCATTTCAAATGCTTTATGTCATAAAACACAAAAACACAAAGTCATGCAACGTAGAATCAACAATTGAAACATTACATTAAGTCAAGTGTCATGTTAAATTCTTAGTCAATAATGGTTCAAAAGCAGCTCTAACCAGGCAGGTTTTTAGTCTAGATTTAAAGGTGTGTTTTAGTAATGTTTTAGTAGTTTTGCAGTTTTCTGGGCGTTTGTTCCAGATTTGTGGTGCATAGAAGCTGAATGCTGCTTCTCATTTGGTTCTGGTTCTGAGGATGCAGAGCAGACCAGAACCAGAAGACTGGAGAGGTCTGGAAGGTTTATACAACAGCAGTAGGTCTTTAATGATTTGTAGTGCTAAGCAATTCAGTAATTTATAAACCAAAAGCAGCATTTTTAAGTCTATTCTCTGAGCTACAGGGAGCCAGTGTAGGGATTTAGAACAGGAGAAATGTGGTCTCTCTTACTGGTTTTAGTCAGAGCCCTGAAGTCCATTCCCGACCCTCAGACTCAATGGCTGACAGAGCAACACACCCCGAAGCCCGCTCTACTACCTGGTCAACACCAGGAACTCTGGTCCGGCAGAGTTCCTGGTGATTGGTCTTGGCAGGAGCCAAACTACCTGCCAAGACCAAGCACAACTTGCAGCTACCCCTGCACCAGCACAAGACGCACTCCACTGCCTTAGCCTGCACCGCTACAGTTTAGTGCCAGGCCAAGGGGCCAGAGCTGCAGGAAGATTAACGGAGCCAGTGAAACCACAAGTCGCATCAGTCATCAATGCAGATTAGTACATTTGTTTTTAAGCCAAAGGCCATTTGACATACGACAGTAAAGCAGCCTTCTTTACTCTATGTCTCTGCAGCCGATTTAGACTTTAAAGAAAGTCTGTATTATTGTACTGCAACAGAGACACAAACAAACATTTACTGAAAAAGTTAGCTTTGACATGCTGCTTGGCATTTCAGGCCAGCATACTTTCTTTAAGAAAACACAAACATTTGTGACCAAGATAGCTAGCGGGGCTATTGTCCCAAAACCTGCTTCTAAACAGCAACACCTGAGAGCTTCATGACACTTTCCAACAGAATCTTCTGCTGAAAGTCAAAGTTAACCAACAAAGAATATTACAAAGGCTTGGAAATCAAGTGTAGAAAAGCAGGACTTCCAACACTGATTCACAGAATCTCCAAGGCGAAACGTGATGTGAGCATCTTGTTCATTGCTATCAGAGAATGCTAGATGACATGTGTACTGAAACACACCTTCTGCCATCTTGAAAGAAAATGTGATGGCATATATCCAGCACATGTCAGACCACCTCCTCTCAACCAGAAACATGCAGAAATACAGGACACCAAACTCCCTGTTTGTCCTTCATGGTTAAGTAAACATGGAACAATTTAAGTTCTTTTTTGCTTTACATAGGTAGTTTTAAGAAAGAAATCAAGTAAGAAATCAAGTAAAAAGTAATTCTACAGCAGCTGCAAAAATTTCACTCACATTTTGGATTTGCCCTTTTATCAGTTGCTTTCTTGTTGTTTATAACAGTATCCATGCAGTATCTATGCCCTAACTGGACATTGAGCTGCTCTTTATACTTTTTTATTGGATTTTCCTACCTTTGTGTGAATCTAGTTGCTTTGATTCTCTGTAACTTTGAAGGACAATGAAGAATATTTCTATTCTATTCTATTCTATCTGGTTGAAAAGAATAGAGAATGTCAGGGTATGACATGATATGATGTGTTGTGTTGTGTTGTGGTATATGATATGGTGAATGAAAATCATTGTTCAATAACATTAACATTAACATTGATCATTTAACCATGCCAATGCATCATTTTTAGTCAGAAGACAAATGTTGGGCAAATTAAGATGTAGAAATATATTTCATTTATTTTCTGTTGATCAATGACCATCTAGTTTGCAGTAAATTATATAAATATTTCACAACTTGCATCATATTTGGTGTTTCTTGTGCTACTTGCTCATGTCAGACATTGGCAGTTTAACCTTTGACAATGCTTTAATGATTAGATGTTTTACTTCCACTAACTTTGCAAAATCAATTAAGTACTTGCACTAAATATTTATATTAAAAAAACTAATTATAAGAGGATATTCCAATCCTCTAAACAATGAGGATAAACTGTAAAGACAATGACAAATTGTATCCAATGACAAATCAAGGATAACTGACTGATTTCTGGGCCTGGAGTCTTTCAAAATTCTGTACAGCATTGGCAATGTACTGTCCAAGGTAAGTCACCAATATATTAAAATCTATTACTATTTTAAAATGAAGTGTAGAACTTGGCATTTGAAGAATGGCAACAGATTTTTTTGCAAAATCAGCATTAACGTTAAAGGTTAAAATTGGATTCACTTTGAAAATGATGTTGGAAAACAAATTAAAGTTCTTTCCAACAGTGTCATATCGTAAATGTCAGTAGGTAATAATGACAACCTATTTGTAAATGTGACTGTGTGCTAATAAAAAAGAAAGATCCCGTCAAAATTACACCACAAGACTAACAGATCCTTTCTTTGAACAACAGAAATAATTTACCATTTTTAAAAATGCTTTGAAGAGATTGTTATTCTTGCTTATTTTGATGTCTTTCTATATGTTGACATGCTCTGCCATTTTAAAGGGCTGTAAGTGCAAGGGTTCTATTATGTTAACTATATAATGTCACATTGTGTGTCTCAAATGCTGAAAACACTTGAGGAGACAAGGTATAAAGAGTTAGATTGTTAAATGTAAATGAATATTGTTCTGCTGTTTCTTTGCAGCGGTGTGGATCAGCAGCCTTCTCTGAACAAGAAACGGTTAAAGTGTCTCAGGGAGCAATTGGCAGAAGGTGAATTACTGTCGTCAGTCTTTTCTGTTGCAGGATTGGGACTCCAGGTGTTGATGATCCTGCACAAAGTCCTGAACTCAGGTAAATACTCAGACAGGTTTTGATGTTCTGAAAGGTTTAAAGAAAGTCATTTTGCTTTACATGTTAATCTAGTAAAGTTCCATAGAACTTGTGTGATGCAGAGAGAATCGCTTATCCTCATCCAGTCGAGCGACCAGCGTAATCAATGCAATGTGAACATGAAACACTGGATGTCCACACACAAGACAGTTACAATATTTTCAACTTTTGTTGCTGTCCATTGTCATTTCACTATGATCGGTCAATGTTCTGCTGTGAACTAAATGACCCTCCATGGGAGAGAGGCTGTAGGGTTTGATTAATCTACTTTATGTAATAGTAACATGTTAAAAGTTTCAGATTAGTTGCATTTATTAATGCTAATCAATACTAAACTAGCAACTTCAATAAATTTGAAGCAAGTTGATGGAAATAATAAAAAAATAAGAAACTACCAGCACAGTGTTTTATTGAAGCAGCCAGTTAGTGTTTTATATGGATCAAATGAGCAAGAAGATAAAATTATTTACAAGCTATTAAATTGGTTAACTGGACGTTTGATGTCCATATTCTGATATCTATATTATGACGAAATGCAATAAATCACAAAGAAACAGAAGAAGGTAATATGATAAAAAAAACACTACATTTTCTTATTTCATCTTTCTCTCAGTGTTTTCAGCGTGGAGAGAATTCATCAAGCAACCTAGCATGATAACCAAATGCAATATTGAGTGCGGTCTACAATTTGTCAATAAGAAATATATGAAAGTGTGGAAATATCTAACTCCCCATTTATGAGGGCTTTCATAAAACATATTCTTTGGTAATAGTGTTCTGCAGACAGCCCTATGTATTATTGAGCACTTCTCATTTTTATTCAAACAACCTGTAAGTCCTTCATGTTCTCACACTCACTAACACAAACATAAATATACACACACATAGATGTGCAAAGGTCCTCACAATATTTTGCTCAAGAATTAGTCATCCTTTCCTTTTGCAGCCAATTTCCTGTGGCTAGTCACGGCATTTATCATACAGACCAACGCAGGTAAATGTGCATTCGTCAAGCAGTTTCACTGGGCCTTATTTATTTCACATTTGCTGTGAGCTTATCCAAACGTTTATTGACACAATAATATGGTGCTAACATACAAATCAGGAACTTTGAGTTGGTCTCAGCATGTTCTGCTTTATAATTATCGCTTCCTAGTATTGACTTCTCATCCCTGGGTCTTATTTACTTATATAATTTCTAGCTTCATCACGTCCTAACAGCCTGTTTGTTTAAACCTATTTCAATTCAATATGTGACCCTTCAGAGTTCGGATGTGTTGACTGCAGCTTCCCTGCAATATGTCAGAAAATATGTTGAGTGGCCAAAATGAGTTTCCATTGGATAATTTGTCGGGATGCACAGAGCTCAGTCTGCAGCACAGTTCTGGTTTTCACTCTGCATTCAGCTGTATCCACTGTAGGCCATACATTTTTTATCAATACCACCAGTCTTAAGTATTCTACTGGTCTGATTCTGGGTGCTCCGGGATGCTAACTCTGACAAAACTGTATGGACTGGCAACATATGTGCAGCGCTAAAACATTTAAAATGACTCAACGTCAAACACTTGTTTCTTTTGTACCACAACAAAATTCCTGCTGCCTCACATTCCCAAGGAATTTGTAAGGAATATTGTTTTTTGATGATGAAAGAGTGTAAAAATGTCACATTCATTAATTGCTCTTATAAAGTCATGTAACTTTTTAAGTGGTTGTTTTATTTTGTTGATATATTTTTTTTTCTCTTTAAAAGGAATGAAACCTATGTTGCTATATCTATTGAATTTGCTCCCCATGTGTAACACAAACTGCCTTCAGCCTCAGGCAACATCACAATTGATTTGGTTATCTCCATATTAGCTTCATTTAGTTATTTTACACAAACCCAGAGGAGCAACTATTAAAGAAATGTCAGAATTATCTTGTAACACAGTGGAGTGCATCCAATGAGATTAAGAATAGACTTCAAATGCTGGTTTTATAAAGCTTGGAGTGCTTTATTTGATCCAGAGCGATGTCCATGTAGTCAGCCTGCTGTAGGCACAGTGTGTTGGGGGGCATATTCACCAACCATTCCCACTCCAGTACTATCCCTACTGCTCTCTGCTATCTACAGAAAACTTGCTGATATTATTCCTCCTGTGCAGGCAGCTGTTTCTGTCCGCTGTCACTGCATTCTTCTAACTGCAGTGTGTGTGGCTGCTACAAAGTTATAGACATGACATTGTCAGCTGCAGTTTGTTAATCAGAAATTGTCTTGCTGATTTGTTGAAATTAATTTGACTGCACTCTATTATTCTTAACATCTCAGGGCTTTAAAACCCAAGCAGAGGTTCAAAGCAGGTTCTGCAGAATGTATCTTTGGGAGCACAATATGTATTGACATCACATCAAGAAAACATCTTTAAGGAGCAGCATGGAGTCCCACAGTGGTCAATGTGAGCTGCTGCCCTGGTGGCAGTGAGAGTCTGGGCTGCTGTAAGTTACCCTGAAGCTGACCTGGCTCTGCTACAACTAGATTCCTTGGCAGGGAATTAATACTTCACAAAGAGCTGAATTTGGAAACTGACTTCATGTAGATCAAATTAAGCTCATTGCCAAAGTTTTGTTCTCATTTCATATAAACAGTATCAGATCAAGGAAATGAATAAATATCTTGTTAGGATTTGACTTGATTAGAAAAATAAACTTTTTTTTTCTTAAAGAAAAATGAAACCATCACTCTGAGACTTTCTTATTATATTTAACAACATTTCAGTCAGAAAAAATGGAATCTGCCAAAATCAGAATGGGCAGATCTGACTTTTTAAAGATCAGCAATCGACTATTGACCAAAAAACTGCAATCGGTGCACACAGGAAAAATATTAATAATAAAGGACAGGAAGAAGATCACAAGCTATCCCCAGGATTAAACTCTAAAACTCCAGCTGGAGTGGAACTTTGGTGAAGCTTTATCTAAATCCTCTGCAGTAAATTCCATACCACAAGTTCTTCCTGTAGCAAAGGCTGAGGAAAAAGAAGCACTAAATGTCTGTTCAGTGTCCCATCACAGCCCCACTGATATTCCAAATGTAAACAGTTCTTATTCCTTAGGCCTTCCCTTAGCCCTAACCTCTACTTCTAGGTTAAAAGAAGCCTGTGGAGCTAATGTGAGGAGCAAGAGGAGGAAGTGAGTGTGGAGCTGCTGCTCATCTGCAACAAGGGTCAGTCGGCCTGGTTACAGGCTTCTTCTGAACACCCCCTGCCTGGTTGTCAGAAACAGGGACAAAGCCCTCTGGACTTAGGATAACTCAAGGAAGGACCGTAGGGCCTGAGTGGAGAGACAGGGTCTTCCTCCAGGAGTCTTTGCCTCATCGACCTGACCTTGGAGAAGCTCATTACACTAAAAGGACAAAACAAAGTGAACTGTTTGTGGATCCAACCAAACAAAATGTCACTTAGACTTAAATCCAGCTCACTTGTATCTTCACAGCTTTGTTACATTGTTAATCATTATTAATAATTAGCTTTTTAAAACTTCATCAGCAATTGCAGCAGATGCTGCTCTGAAGCCAAAATCTTACTGCAAATAAACTGGTACTTATGGTGTTAATTGCTGTTGCCTTTATATATAGCCTGGTTAAACGTGTGACATGTTGTCAACATGTCTGCATCCTGTTTGATTTTATTCTTGGAATAGAGGAAATGCTTGGATATTTTCCCAGAACATCTCAGGCTGCGTCCAGGCTCAATTGGCAGCATCTGGAATCTGCTTCAGACCTCACTGCAGGTTTTAGGTGGGCTCTAACCAATTAATATAAACTTGCTTAGTGGGGTAGTAAATGCTCTTTTTCAATGTATGCTTGAAGAGGCAAAGAGATGATGATTGAAGAACTAATTTGGGAAAGAAGATCAGTTGAGAAATATGGTTTATGTGAATGTGTGTGTTGTATAATTACTGGAACCTCTGCACTTAAAGCTTTATTCATCACCTTCTGTTGATGGAGTGTCACTCTAGAATACCCAGAATCCTCTGTCTGTTCTGATCATTCCTTCTGTTCAGGGTCTTTAGGAGCATTTAGGTCTGAGGATGATGACTGGCTTAGATTGGAATAAATCAGAGTAAACGTTAGTTTATCATCCACACTGGTTAAAACATACATATAACAGAGAATTTCTAAACTCTTTGTTATTTGATCAGAAAATCCAATAACAGAAATTTCTCATTTCTCTTATATGTAAACAGAGAAATTAGAAATCCTGTAATTTAGAAATGTAGAGAATTTCTAAGTTCTTTATTATGTAATGACAAAACACACTATTTATTTGCAGTATATGCTTACTGGCATCTAGAATGAATGAACCCTTCTGCAGTCTTGATAGACTGTAGAAGCTGATAACACTGAGTTATGACATGTTAAGTATTATTTTTGCCTGACATTTCAGAGATTATTATTGCGTGCTGTCTGAAAAGATGAATCATAAATGTATGTGCACATTATTGACCTACTTCATTATGTAATTTAAACAGCAACATGTTGTGTTTAATAAGTCATGAAGAACAGTCTTCTGCTAATGATTTGGACACCTTGAAAATTAATTTTTCTTCTCTCCTGTTTGCCTTTGACAGAGCCTTTTTCCTGCTGCACACACTTCTGATAGAATCAGGAACCTGTTTTGGGTTTTTGGAATTGTTCTTTTTCCTGCTGGGCTTCATTGGAAAACTGCCATTTTGTTTTTTGTTACTGCAAAAGCAATTTCAATAAACTGAGAAAGTATAGAGGATGGTTGAATTTCAGAAGTGTGACCTGAGAATAGATTTCATGTTGAAGCTGACAGGGACCATGACGTCATGGATTAAACATACTTGGTTCTTTAATGTTCAGTTCATTGTTTCTGTTAGGCTGAAGAACCCACACAGACATGGAGTTCAAGACAGAGACATGCTAGCCCAGTGGTCAACAGGCGAGAGACAGGGTCTCCTGGACAGGTCACCAGTCCATTGCAAGGCAATTCACTAACTACTCAGATTTTAGTTTTTTTATGTTTTTTCATTGTTTATGTTCTGGTGACTTGTTCCTAGTTTTGCTGTGATGCATCACAAAATGAGTCATCATAATCAATCAATCAATCAATCAATCAATCAATCAATCAATCAATCAATCAATCAATCAATCAATCAATCAATCAATCAGTTAATCAATCAATCCACCCATCTGTCCATATATCCATCCATCCATTATCCAACACGCTTTTCCCTCATTAAAATCATGTCCTAATGTATTGGACATGCGTTCAGCTCTGTCCTAGGATGTCTCCTGTCCTCAGTGGTCTCCAGTGTGAGACATCTCCCCATTCCCAGGCAGGAAGTTGTAATAGATCTGGACAGCGCCTTCAGTGGCAGACTGCTGCATCACAGCTACACCCAGCTATTTCCATTTTTTTATTTGAAAACCATTTTAAGTAACATCCCTGCTGTAATTCACACATTTTTTTCCCTATTTCTTGTTAATGGTCTGTTTTTTAGTGCACATGTAAGAGCTTTAGTATAAACAAGGGGCCCATGGCAGAGACCATTACTCTTTGAGAGACGTTAGAGCAACACACACTAGCACGTCAAATATTTACAGTATAAAACTCTGAGCTAGCCTGTACGGGTTCAGAAGGGAACTCAACATGCTGTTAATGCTCCTGCACATGAAGGCCTGCAGAGGCTGGATGGATGGAGTTCTAGCTTTAGACACTAAATCACCTTGTGTTTTACAAGCCTTTAATTAGTTTAAACTGCTTTAATCTAATCTATTCAAGTGTATTAAGCGATCAGAAAATAGGAGATATCACAATATACAATATTTATATTTGTACTGGTTTCATTACTATTAGAATTATGAAGCCCACATGAATCCCACTTTTCTTTCGAAGTTGCCAAAACCATAATCTGAAAAGTGGGGCTAACTTTAAATCCTTTGCTTTATTAGTACATCTGGTTGAAAATGTGCATGTTATCCACAGTGTTACAAATTTGAGACGTATAAGTAAAGCAGAAATATTTAAAGAGAATAATTGTTGCTGCTGAACATCCTACTGAGGTTTGGCAAAATAGAGCCACCACTAATGAGAAGCGTAAGGTTTTTACATGAGATACACAAAAAGATTCCATAACCAGTGGGAGGTTCTCACACACCCATCAGTGCCACTGTGAAGCAAATGAGTTGCAGCTAAAATGTGAAATTCTGTTAAAAGTGATGATCTAATTTGTCCTGTTTACTCCGTTGGTGCTGAGATGAAAGCAACACAAACACTGTGTCACTTCATACGGCTGAAACAAATCCAAAGTACAAAAACTCACCGCATGATCAGCAGCGACAGCAGGAGCGTCCAGCTCCATCTGTCCTCCAGCTGACCAAAAAGCTCCAATAGTCAATAAAAGTTCAACTCTCTGTCCAGTAGAGATGTGACTGAAAGTTCAGAGTGTGTCATGTCAATTACTTTTTTAGAGAAAGCATCATGGCTGCATGCTTGCCCAACCATAGTGATCAAAGATATCTGTGCCCTCCGTCTGCTACTTCTAGAAACTCTAGAAACTTCCATTTATCTAGGATGGAACTGCCAGCTGGTTTGTTGTGCTTTTACAGAAATATATTTGATTACTTACTGAGATCTATTTCACATTACTCCAGAATATTAGTGAGTCACTGTGAATTTGTTATTTACGGAGCCCTTAAGGGGACAAGGAGAAAAAATTAAAAAAAGAAATCCCGACTTACTTTCTTGAGATTCCGAGATACTTTCTGGAGAGCCCGAGATCCCGACTTATTTTCTCAAGATCCCAACTTTTTTTCTTGAGAATCTTCAAGTTCTTTGCTTGTGTTTCAAACCGATATACACATTCTGCTCTAAAATCTATTTACATTTGTTTTATAACCATGCTATTTCATTTAAGTAAAGTATTCTGTGCTGTGCTGCATGGAAAGCCAACTTGATTCAGTATCACCTGACCAAACACACCCAGCAGCAAAAGCACAAATTAAAGAGACTAAAAATGAACTCAGCCAGTTAAAGAATCAGGATGAAGTTCCAGGTTGTTTAAAGCTGACATGTGATGAATGACTGAGCAGCGCTGTAATTGGTATCTCTTTCACCACATTTCTTTTGGCATGTGATAGCTACTGCTCTTCTTGTATTTGCACTGTAAAGAGAACATCCAGTTTCATCCAGTGACAGCTCTGGAACCTTGAGACCAAACTGAAAACACTTTCAATCAGCCTGCATGAATTGGCAACGGTTTTGAAAAAAATATGTTTTTAATCATTAATTAGGGACTGGAGTGAACCAGAAACTGTCATTTTTGTGAAATCTATCACATTTGAAAATGAATGAATGAATGAAGAATCTGTGCTAGTTGCGATAAGTGCATATAAAGTTTTCTCAGCTTAGTCAACATGGTGAAACGATGTGGTAAAAACACTGCTCAGATGGAATGGCGTCCCACAAATTGTTCTACAAAAAGTAAAAAAAATAATTGACTGCTTCTTCTATCCTGTTTGAAGAAATTTTAGGACTACAAACACAGTAAAGGACCCGTCCCTCCATTGCTCGTCCCACGAACCAGTCGCCCTCTGAAACAGGGTGGCGGAGCGATACTCCCTTCAATATAAAGAATTTAAAGTCTATAGCTTTCTTTGTTGGGCCATCAGTGACCTGAACTTCACCAAACAGCACGCTCCACTTTGATCAGTTAAGTGCAATGTATTGAGTTTGTGCTGGGAACAATGTAATTGTTCCTTTTTGAAGCATACTGTATGCCTGCCTATTCTGCCCATTTATGGACAGACTGAAAAAAGAGACGTCTGAGACGACTTCAGGTCCATTGATACTTGTCAAAAGACCAAGCTGGGGCAGTAACAGCTGGATACAGCACTCTGCAGGCTTCGCTTAAAAATTTGATGTTTAAGTTTATATATCATGTTAAGAAATTGGATTCATGGCTTTTGTAAACCTATGGCTGGACTCAACACAATACCATTCACAGCTGTGGAGAAACTGGTACAATTTTGGTTCAAAAATAAAGTGTCTGTCTGTCTGTCTGTCCGTCCGTCCCTGTCTGTCTGTCTGTCTGTCTGTCCGTCCGTCTGTCTGTCTGTCTGTCTGTCTGTCCGTCCGTCTGTCTGTCTGTCTGTCTGTCTGTCCGTCCGTCCGTCCTTATTAAAGGATGATCTTTGACACAAGACTTTAGGTGAACAGTGTGATTTATTTGGTTTATAGCCGTCCCATTTGCATCATCTCCCATAATTACAAATTTGAGTTTACAGTGTACTGGTAGAAATATGAATTTAAAGCAAGTGCAACATTTCCATGTCTGGTGACCCAATGCTGTTCACTCTGAAAGCAGACAACAAGATGCTAAAAGAAGTCTTCAATCATTTTTCCAGGCTCCTTCTTCTGTTGACCTAAAGTGCACAGAGTCCAGTGAGAAGGACTGGGTACAAGTGGAGGTTTGCATGAAGGAAGCACAGAGAAAACAGACAAAGACCAGGACATCCGGAACCATTTACATGAGTTTACAATGAGATTACAAAGGCAACAGAACAGGGACCATGTTGAGCATAAACATAACTTAAGATTACAATGTTTTGTTTTGTTTTTGTTTGTTTTTTTAGATTGAAATCAATAGTTCTATTGCCTTTTCTTCACTGCAAGGTAAATGATTTTTAGTCATTTACCTTCATTGTCATCTTTGTCATTTAACTGCACCTTGCAATATCATCCAACAATGACCTCATTTGGTTATTTTTGTGTGCAGACAGGGTCAAGTAGAATAATATATGAGGCTGCAAAACATTTTGGTCACCATTACTTTATTAACTCCCCAGCTTTCACCACAGAGCCTGTTTGCGTGGGCACACTTGTCTGTTTTATGCTTTTCATCTTGCTTGCTGCAGTAAGCATTATTTTTGTGCTTTTAACATTTGGACAGCCTACGTTTAAAGTGCTATTTAACCTTTCAAAATGCTGCTGAGGCTGCGAGCCACATTTGAATAATACTGTCTCTGCCAACATTTTACCTTCTGTACTGCTAGAGGCTGCAGGCAGCTGATGATATGCACATTACTACATCAAAAAAGGCTCCATCTATATTTAGGGTTTAAGGGAAAAGCATATATTTATTTTAAAACAAATGTTTATTATTCCTTTTATCATCGAAGCTCTTGAAAAACATGTCAGTTGATTCCGTTTACTCTCTCCCCCTCTCTGTCTATATTTAAAAAAACTTAAGAGATATTTAATCAGTAAACAGGCTGTTTAAACAGGCAGATGGAGATAAACTTGAGACCCTGCTTATTTTCAATCTCTGTCATTCCCCTGAGCTTTTCTTTTACCGCCTTTAAGAGAATACAAATCACTTCAATTATTCAAACCTCCAGAGAACGCACGGAAAACAAAAACTAATACACAAGCAGAAAACAGATAAGTAAGCCTATGTATAAACAAACTCTAATTACACATTTCAAAAGACTGTGAGGAGGATGAGGATGATCGGAGAGAATAAAGCTGTGTTCTTTGTAGGGCCCCTTGTTGTTCCTCTGCCTTATTTACAGCAGAATAATAAGCCCACTCAGGTAAACAAAGCAACTCCCTTGATAAGTTGGAGTGAAACAGTTTCCTTTTTTCTCTGCCTTTTGTCATCTTTCACTTGATCTTAGATGCTTTAGTCATACTGTACACAGAAAAGCAGCGACTTTCGTGGGAGGAGAGTTTCACAAGTTGGAGCGACGTGCAGAAGAGGACTGAGGAAACAGTGACCTATTTATTTCTCCTTTTTGGATCCGTTCTCCCTGTTTATGGCCAAGATTTATGTCCATGTGGGAATATTTCTGACTGGTTGTTCAAGAAGAGCAAGAGAGTATCTTTATTGAAAAGAAAAATACCATTCTAGGACTCACCTATAGTTTTCTTGCTTTGCAGAGGAAAGGAGACAGTAAATTATCTGAGCAAAACAATACACAATCAGCCTTATTCACTAAGCAGGTTTGGTAACAACTATTATGTTTTAATATATGTTCTGATGCAGAATCTTATTCACAAATGATGTATGAATTTAATAATATTTTTTTTCATTGTAGACAGTGCGTTGTCAGAAGTTTGGGAACAGTATGTATGCCTTCCTGGAAGATTCTCATAATGGCACCAAAGTTAAAATATATATATATTTTCTTTACGGATATGCTATTCTTGCATTACAACTGCAAGAATAGCTTACAAACAAACATATTTTGAAGACCAAGTTGTATGTTTATCAGATGCAGTGAGTTATCTGTTGTTCCAGGTTATCAGATTTTGAATAATTTAAGAATAAAAAATAATATATCCTTTCAGTCAGTATGTCTTGTTATTTCCTGGTTATTGGCTGCACTCAAGTTGTGTGTGGTTTAGTTCTAGAGTAAAAGATTTCTCTATCAGACATTGTTTATGCTCACTGAACCACTGAGCTGTTTATTTTAAAAGTCAAGCAGCTGTCCCTTTACGAAAAATCTGTTGTGTCCTCCTGGTGGGGAAAGGTTGGTGTTGAGCCAACCTGAGCTTTTTCATTGTGTAGTCTGAAATCATGGGAACGTTAGCATGCATTCCTGTCAAAACATGTAAAAGTGAATTATAGAAATAAAAAACATAGTCAACAATTCAATCATCTAGAACATTTTTAGTATCTACAAAACTGTTGGAAACATACCCCAAAAACCTAACAGAACTCAGTGGCATATTAAATTAAAATTTTCCTTTTTTAGTCCCTTAAAAGTATTTTTATGTATTTATTTGTTATGAAGCCCCTGATCCAGCCTTGCCCACCCTCTGACCGTCCCGATAAAATTCTACTTCTGCCACCCAGTTTGCTTGGTTCTTGGTAGCATGTGTTGCATCATGTTCTGGATTGCTGCTTCCCTGCACAGCTTCTCCTGGGGTCTCGTAGTTGTAGTGGATCTCATGTCCATTTCTCTTGTGGAGTCATGCCTAGCTCCTTTATGCTGCCTTCCCCCACTTAAACCAGTGTTGAAATTGATGAGCCACTTCTTCAGTCTGTTGATGATGCATGCTCTATGGTGGCCTCTCTTCCTATGGTGATTCATCTTCTCATTCTTTTGATTTTAGCAGTCCAATTCATAGGTAATTCCTTAATTACCTTAAAGCTTAATGAGTGTGAGTTATCTTGCTGTTAGACTCTTTCCACTCTTCTTTCAGTGTGTAGTATCATAAGGTAACATATTACAGTATATTGTTGTCTCTGCCTGTGAAGAACCTCTATCACAGAAAAGGATTAGGACCACTTCTGACTTTAATCCCAGAATTCTACATTTATTCTCAGAATTCTGACTTTTGTATGTACGTATTCCCTCAACAATTTGCACTTATTGCATCTTTACACCTAACACCTAAAAGAACACGTTATTTTGTAGCATGAGCAATGATGTTATCTTTTATTTTAAGTAACTGATGTGTACAAACTGTTTTAAAAGTCAGACTAATGGTCATATTACTCATATTAACAAATATGCAGTAAATTCTATATTTTCATGTGAATTGGTTTGCAGTGACTAAGTAAAAGACTGGGATCAGATCATTTTATTGAGAAAAATATTTCATTTTACAGGGTAATAATTAACCATGAGGTAAAGAATTGTGAACATATGAAAAGGATGGAATCAGAATTGAAGAGACAGCCACAAATGAGCTCCATAATATAACAGGAAGTCACATATTTGTCTATTTAAGCATTTCAATAAGATAGTTAAATATACATATTTAATAATAATACATGGTTTGTCACACATAACAATAACATGGTACCTCTTCTGTTTCGTAAGTGCAGGGATGCTACAAAAAAGGGCTAAATTATGTTGGATATCTGATTCTTATTGTCTTAGTTGTTTCATAAAGGTCTTAATAGTCAACTGACAGCATCGGTACGGTTATGATCTTTACATAAAAAGATGCTAAAACATTACAGAGCTGAAATACAAATGTGATGTGTCTTCACATAGGAAAATGATTATTACAGCATCTCTTTCATTTTAATAGCACTTA
Source organism: Phalloptychus januarius (assembly GCA_902982915.1). Lineage (NCBI taxonomy): Eukaryota > Metazoa > Chordata > Actinopteri > Cyprinodontiformes > Poeciliidae > Phalloptychus > Phalloptychus januarius. The sequence continues at coordinate 1,605,914 of CADWAE010000470.1, read as the reverse complement.
AAATTCCAGCAGCATTTAAATGCAGGGTTTCCCCCAGTGAATTACAAGCCTGGTGGCCTGCCAGGCTTATCCTGCTAGGCTAACCATTACTTTTTTTGGTTTTAGAAAAAATAAAAATAAATGAATAAAAAATTATATATGTATAAATATATATATACACTAAAAGATGGATTTATGGTTGATGCATTTAACAGGCCACAGAACCAGGAGCGTGGCCCTATCACACTACAGGCACATTGCCTCACGCGCTGTCACTGCTTGATGTCTGAGTTGTATCTTCAGGTCTCCTGATAAGCAGCCCTTTACTTTAACTACTGATCACCTCATTTTAATATGAGTTCAGCATCATAAATGCTGCACTCAAAGCCGACCATCAAAGACACAGTTTATTGCTGCAGCTTGATTGGCAAATGTGACGATATTAACTAACATTAATTCATCAAGATTCATTTGCGTGCCCTTATTAATTTAACTGTGAGTGTACAAGGAGAACCATATGGTTTGTGTGTTTGTTCTCAGACCTACAATCAATACACTATTTAATATTTTAATGTGTTTCAGAACTTTTCAAACGTTCATTGCCTTCCTCAGCTCTTTTTCAGCTGCTTCTTGGCCATTTGATCCAACCCTCACTGAGAAGGACTACAGCGAAACTTCAAGAAGTGGCTTCATTATGCAACACAGCGGGAGGAAGGCATCAGGGCACCAAAGTGACACCAACTAGACTTAACTAGAGTCAATCTTGGGCTACAAAAGGGAGTCAAATATGTTTACCGTTTTATTAAATAAAATGTATTATTGTCATGTTGTCATTTTTTAAGGTTTTGTTCATACATTTTTGGGAATATGCTAATGTAAGATGATTTTGACCACGTAATACACATAGTGTGCCAACAAAATTGTGTTTAACACCAGTGAAGAAACTTTGAATGGTAAGTTATGATGTTCCAAAGGACGAGGACTGGCAGACCGAGAATCGAACCTCCGATCCACCGATTAGCTCTGTCACCACCATCGCTCCACTTACTTACGCTAATGAGAAAATCGGGCTCCCGCACATAAGAGGATGACTTCAGTTTTAATTTAAAACTCCTACCATTTTAAAACTGATGCTGCATTAATAAAAAATGATAATAAAGCAGACCATCAAACAAGAAAATTTATTGCAACAATATTACAGTGATAAAGATATCTGTGTAATGACAGACTGACATTTGAGTCTTGACTGGGGATGGAAGCGTAACCTGGAGGTGGTGGAAGGTGCTCTGAGGGTGGCGGGGGCGGGGGGGTTGTCTTCTTTGTTTTTTCGTTGCAGAGTAAATGTCACGACAGTGTGAGAACACAGAGAAGCAACAGGAACAAAAACCCTGTGGCATCCTCAGATGGTTCCAAACCTGCTGTGACACAGCGCCTCATCTATTTAGAAGCAGCAGTCAGAGAGCTACCAGCCTTTTTATGGACTAATAAATGTCCTGTGTTCTGACCTCCCTGTGGCCAAACTTTGACTGTTCTGTGTGCTTTTATGATCTTTTTTATGTGATACCTGAGTAAATATGCTCGCATGTTCAGAAGTCTCCAGTTTGTTGATGTTAGTAGTGTGTGGCTTGGATTTAGAGCCCGAGTTCTGATATACACAACAATAGAAGTCTGTGTGCCTGCTGCCTAATCCCACCCATGCTGAATGAGAGGCTGATTAGCAATGCATTGGACCTATGGCGAAGTGGCCTGCCATTGTTGATTTTGCTGACAGAGCAGCTTGCTAGCTGCCCAGACAGCTGCAGAGATGGAGGGAGCCAGAAGAGATGAAGGATGGCAAGATTGAAGTGAAGCAGGAGTCGCGGTAGAGACATAAATTAAAAAGCAAAAAAAAAAAATAAGCTTCAAGAAAAAACATGGTCAAATGATAAGATGGAGGAAGGACTGAAGAAGTATGGCAGAAGGGATCAGAGAGTATGCAGTGTTTGCATACTTCTTCAGTGCAAACACAAACTTAAGACAAACATAGGGAAATCCTTATCAGTGTTTTTAAAGGTTCTTATTCAAACATTTGATGATTGAGCACATGTCGAGTTTTCACCACCTCCTGCTGCAACCAACAAAGCCAATAAAGCCCCTTGTCTAAGGTTGTGGCTTTAACAGGTCCTGACCTGGTCCGCCCTGGTCAGATTCCTCTCAATCTGCAGACCCTGTGCACTTCCTCTGTGGTTTTTCTAACCACTTCAAGCCGCACCAAGCCGTGGATTTGGTGCTAGCAATTTGATTGATGGCAGCATACAATCATTTATTGACGCTGTTGTTACAGGCTTACTCTGGCCAGTTTGCCATGATGTGCATATTGTTCTTTGTTTGGGATTTTCTTTTCAATAAATCTTTTTACTGCATTACCAAAATCCAAAAGTTGCATGGTTAGAAAATAAAAATAAAAAAAACACATTGTAGGTAGATCTGTACCTACAGCTAATAGTTAACCTGAATTTTTGTTTTGTTGTTAGAATACGCAGTATTTTATTCTCAATTTTGTTTTTTGTCGTGTTTTTAATACATTTTTATCTTGTGTGAAACTGCATGCCTCTGTGCTGCTGTTACACCTCAATTTCATTTCCCCACTGTGAGACAATAAGTTGTATTTTTGTTAACAATAATAAAGCACATTTACACATGGCAAGCTACTTGATTGTAGCCACAGCTGCTCTGATGGAGCATCAAGATGCTATCATCAAGTGATCCTATCATCAGCCCTTCTGACCACCTCCAGAAGGAAAGGCCCAGAGGACCAGGAACTGGACCAGTGACCCACTGATTAAAAGCAAACTCCTACCAAAGTCACCCCAGATTCTATTCTATTCTACAGACTGATATGTGATGGACTAGTGGCTGGTGGCTGAGAGGATCCACCTGCAGTACATTAGAGGACAGGATGACTGAGATGACTCTGAGAAGAAAAGATTTACTCATTCCATAAAGTCCATGTTTAAAGCTAAAGAACATTATGGTGAAATACAAAATGCACAGTTTGTCCATCAAAAAGTCTCTGGAGTACGAGTTAACACAAAAATCAATAGGGAGCTGCCACACACTTATTTAAAAGCAATATTTAATAAGAAATGTGAGGCCTTGATACACTGAAATATGTTCATCAGTAGAAAATACCTTCGTAATTTGTCATAGAAATTTTTCAAAGAAATTCATCTGAAAGCCCGGGAGTCCCTACACTGACTTCACCTTTTCAGACCTCTGCAACTATTTCATTTTCAAAGCTTGCTATTATTCAGGCTGTGCAGTTCTTTGACATAGGCAGAATACGTGTACGTCCAATTGTGTGTGAACGGTTGCAAACACTGTTTAAAACGAAGTGGCAGGAGTAAGGACAGCACAGACGCAGGGACCTGAGCTCAGGCAAAAAGCCTTTCAGGAGAAAGGGAATTAGCTGTGAGATGGATTTGCCTTGTGGACGACAGCTTTTTAATTCTCAGCTGACTGCTCTTTTATTCATTATAAGTTTTTATTTTGTAGACTTCTACACATGGCGTTTGCCTGACAGTCTAAGTTCATTCAAAAGAGATGAAAAAGAAACTTGTGGGGATAAAAATTTGGCAAAAAATGTAATATGATTCCTAAATATTTCTCTTCTGTTCAGAGGTGTTCCTCTTAAATTGGACCTGGAGGGATTCTAACGCAGGAGGTTTCTTTAATTGAACATTTCTGCTCTGCATCACATGTCAAATTGTTCCTTGTATGAGTGCAGTTCATTTTTTTTGTTTTGAAGATATATATATTATCAGCTATAATGTGTTAATTACTCTTAAGATAAGATTCCAAACTATCTATGTGATAATAAAACAACTAATACTATACTATAATAAATATGTATCGTCATAATGATAAACATGGGAAACAATTACTGATAAACATGAGCAATGGGTGAGTCAATTACTTGTATCAATCTACAGTGAGGAAAATAAGTATTTGAACACCCTATGACTTTGCAAGTTCTTCCACTTAGAAATCATGGACGGTCTGAAATGTTCATCTTAGGTACATGTCCACTGTGACATGTACCTACTAAGAACATTAGGTACACTACATGTCCACTTAGTCAACATAATCTAAAAAAAAAAAATCACAATGCATGATTTATAATTTATTTGTGTGCTATTGCTGCAAAGAATTATAAACAAAAATGTACTAAAAGAACAAATCAGAGCAGAGTTAACAGAGCTGCTGCAACATGCTGCCAGTATGAGAGACATAATTCTAGAATTTTAGACATAATCAAAGTCCAGAGTCTGCAAGCTTTTCACCCTACTGATAATGAAAGCTCCTCCCACTTCAGACTAGGCCGATAGGACATAAATAATGGCTGCTTTTCTTTCTTAATCATTACCTTTTAAAAACTTCTTTTTTAACGTTGAACTGATGAATCTGAGAGCTCTGTTGAGTTGTCTTTTGTTGCTTTGGATGGTAAGTATTGTTGATGACATCAGACCCTCAGCCACCATGAATCACAATCAATCAGAATTGCATGTTTCTGATATGTAAAACTTATGAATGAAGAGAATGCATGCATACTCATCACTACGACCTTCCTGTTTGGAGGCTTTGAATCCATAAGAATGTTTGTCTTGACTCAAACCCTCACCAGCTGCACGACAACAGTGCAAATATTCCCTTCCCAGCCTGCCTGAGCGGGAAAACCTCCACCACCCGTCTGAAGGCCTCTGCTTGTGCGAAGCCCGTCTCCTGTGGTGTAGTCAGACTTAAAGCCAGAGCTTAACTGCCATGTTCAGAAGCATTACACACTAAAACTGGATTTGGAGTGTCTGTGACAAATCAGCATCTATGTGACAAACTTTTTAGGGAGTAAGGGGGAAGATGCTCCGATTCTCTCTTCAAGAAAGGATGAAAATATAAGTCTATTAAGCAGCAAATACTTCTACTGTAAGCCTCTTAGGTTGCAGAAAGACACACCTAGGATGCTAGGCTGCTCCCTGAGGAGCTAATCCCAAACCATAACCATAATCTTGTGTTTGGTGATCAAACGGCTGAGAAGAGAACCTGTGAGGAGGAATTAAGAAGAAGAAATCTGCAGAAACAAATCTTATTATAGCGAGAAACCTTCAGCCCGGCATCAACTATATTTACTGCTCGGGGTTTGTGTAAAAGAACTCTTTAAATTGTCACAGTTTCAGCAGAGTGCTAAGATGTAACTGCTGGTGAGCAGGAGCTTGTACGTGGGTTTGCTGCTGCTGCGGCGGCTCCTGCTGTCACCATCTGAAGTCTTTGCATTTGTTTGTTTTTACAGGCACAACACATCCCACTGGGGCTGAATCCCAACAGCAAATTACTATTTAATTTGCACCCCGTGAATAAGGCATGTTGTTGTACTTTTCTCACCCAGTTCTGAACTTTCAAAGGGGAAATATAAACATATATATATATATTTACATATATATATATGTACACATATAGCAGAAGAAGGATCAGCTGGGTGGATCAAATGGTTGTGTTCACACAGCAAGGGAGGGAATATAATGGTTGAGATAAAGAAGGAAGAGAGATAACAACAAATGCTTAAAAACAACAGTATGTAATAAGCCCAGACAGCGTTTTCTGCAAGACTAATCAGAGTCATTTCACCGGTACCCAGGGGTTTGCTTTCATTTCCAACACTTTCTGCAGAGAATCTGTGCCTCTGACATCACATCCTGTGAGCTTGTTTAAATAGGGGTTGCTCAGTGATGGCCTGCAGCATTCTCTGAGAGGACAGCAGCTCATTAACATGATGGAGGAAGCACCAAGCTGCACTGCAAATATTAGGTGTCATCTTCAGTACACCAAACCCCAACTCTGGGAAGCTGGCTGGCCGTAACAAAGCCACAGTTCTTTTGATATGTGGCCCTGTTGGTCATAAATCATACTGGTGTTCTGTGGCTCCAACCCCCCAATCATCCATGACCACGCTAAGGCAGAAATGAGTCCTCTTCTTCTTAGAAAGGTTTGCTTCAAAAATAAGCTAGTCAAGGAAGCTTCAGTCAGTTCACTTAGTAAGTTTCCTCAACATGCCTGAGGATTCATTCAGTGCTGATGCATCAAAAAGAACTAAACATTATGATCTATCTCATGGGCATCAGAAGCCTTGACCGTAATGGTGAGATTGTTTACATTCAAATTAAATATATATTTCTAGAACATAAACACTTGGAATCAAATGTTAGCGCACACAAAGGCATTGCTTTCTCACTAACTAACTAAACCCTTGTTTAGGTAATTTAGGAATACCTACATTATTTATATTTTCTAAATAAAATGCACAGGCCATACGATAGATCTCCTGCCAGACACGCTGCTGCCTACCAGTCGCTGGTTCAGCCCGTTTAGACAGAAACATGTAGACTTATCAATGACTCCACGGCTGCTGGAATTATTCACCATTCATCATCCCTACTCAGTGCCAGTTTCTTTGATGGCACAGTATGCCTATGCATTACTTACAAACCTGAAAACTTGTTTAACCCACATGCAGAATCATACAATGGCCACAGGATTAGGGTAATGTGTTTATTTACAATATACACAAGGGGAGGAAATGTGCAATTCAGCTTCCGTTGAACGGAAACTAGAAGGGAGAATGTGTTAGAAATGGGAAGTTCACAGATAAGTTTACCTGAATGTATGTTTGGATGATCAGTTTTAAATTTTGTTGAGGGAGGAGCCTGGGGAGGAGACGTCAGGTTCTGCTGACAGACTGGTTTGATTGTTTGATGAGGTGAGACGAGCAGGGATCAGAGACCGGGCCGGTCATCCAGGAATCTGTCCCAGAGGCAGGGGGTCAGCTGAACAAGGCTTTCCATTTACTGCAACGTCAACAAACACGACTCATTGCTCCATCGAGCTGGAGCTGAAGATTGAGGTCCAATGCACAGAAAAGCCACCATCTCATTGTTCACTGCTTGCTTGTAGATTCAGAAGGACTCCTTCACATCCCTCTGGCAGCAAGTTTGAATTATGGCAGCATTTATTTTTCTTCTGTCTTTGATCCCATTTCTGACCACGCCCACCACCAATCGGTGAACAGCAGTATGATTACATCACATTAAAGTACCTGCAAGTCTCTGACTGACTGCTCCAGAGCAGGGAAGGAAAAAGCAGAAGTGGAAATGCTCTCAAACCAGGCAGAGTGGAGAGGAGCTGGGTCCAGTAGAGGCTGTGGAAAAAGGTCAATAGACCTCATAACTCTGTGTTTCCAAGATCAGAAATAAACAAGGGAGGAAACACTTCATTTCTATCCTCCCTAGCTCTGGAACCAACTGCCTGAAAAACTGAGATGTACAAAAACTGTTGATTCCTTAGAATCGAGACAGAAAACATTAACGTTTTATGCAGATAACACAATGATTGAGTCATTATTATTGTGCATTAGCACTTTATGTGCTTCAATTTAGTTATCTTTGTCATTTTATTTATGCTTAATTTGATTGTATGTTTTATCCATATTTCATTTTGAATGCCCCTGCATGAAAAAAGGTTTGCCTTGCCCTAATGTAAATAACTGCTTCTATAAGAGCCATCAGGAGTAACAGGACGGGTTTGTGTTCCTGTATTCTCTCAATAAGCACTTTGAGTTTTAATCCTCATTCCTGTGTTCTCTTTTAGTAGTCGTAAGAGGCCTCGTCTATTGTTGTCCAACAACAGCAGAAACAAACCTTAAATATAAAGGCCCATTGTTCTCAGTCCTGATGGTAAAGAAAAAAAACAATGCCAGTGTCTGGCAGCAAATCTAGATTGACATATATCACTTGTACAAAGCATTGGTTATTTCAATTTATTTTTGTTTATGGATTAAAGAGATGAAAGCTTTTGTAAGAAAGAACGCTAATTAATTATTAGGGAATAAGTGAAGTAATTCTAGTTTGTCAGGATCTAAGGACAATTTAATGGACTTATTTACTGTACTAATCTTTTCAGCTATTTTTAAACAATATGCTTTAACTGAAATACATATAACAACTTAAAAAATATGTTTTCATAACTTCCACTAAAATTATAGTAGGAGATAATCTGAGACTTTCTTTCATCTGCAATAATGTCTCAAATAAAAAAGGCATGTGCTCCTGAAATGGAAGCAAACAGTCTCAAAATAACTTTTTAAAATTCTGCCTTCCTATGGCTTTTATGACACAGTGAGTAATAATTAGTGCTGTCAATCAAGTGAAAAATGTGATCAGATTAGTCACACTCCAGCGCTGTGATTAATCGTGATCATTCTCTATGCTTAACTGTGTAGCTTGAAAAGTAAAAATGCAAGTTTTCAAAATATGTTAAAAAAATGTATTGTCTCAAACCACAACATCCCAGTTTTCCAGGTTTTCATGTTCTGGAACATTTAAAATAAATCATTTGTTTCAAAAGTAAAATAAACTGAATCCAAATGATTCTGGATTCAAAATAAATGATTCTGTTCAAAATAAATAAATATAATGTGACTAGTGTTATACAATAGGCTGTTCTGTCTCTTTTGCAGACTATTTCCATCACTGTTTGAATCCCAGTGAAATTTATTGTCTTCTATTTTCCTTTTGGTGGGTTTGTCCTCTGAAGCGCATTAGGGGTTTAGTGCACTTGCTTAGTAAGCCTCTAATGTGTCACCAGAGAAAGTGTAATAGTTTTTTGTTTTTTTATAGCAAATAAAAACAAAGAGATCAGTTCCAGCAGCTTCTTTGGTCCTGCATTTTTCTTCATAAACCATTTTTGAAATCATAGCCAGGAGCAAACTCCATTATTTCAGTTTAATGTGTTGAAAAATGTAAATCTTACCAGGCACAAGTGTTTGTATTTATGAGACTTGACTGAAAGCTCTTTTGTACCCAGTGTGCCCTAATGATCTTTACTCTCTGTTGGAAACATGCTGTCCCACAACGACAGCTCTGTAATCAAATTAGGGACACTTGACTGATAACGCTAATTAGGTCCAGGGACGTTGTCTTCCATCTGTGCTTCAGGTCTCATGGACCAGTGAGCTAACAGCTCGAGCACCGGCCCCGACATCTGGATGTTACATGTCCTGATCAATAGTCACCCTCTGTGAGAATGCTAATGACATCTTTAATTCAGCTAAGCACTGACCCAGACCTGAGTTGTGCCTTTACATGTTTTATGAATGTGAGGCTCTGAACCCAAAAGGACAGGATTCTGTTTGCTCTGAACAAGGTGAGGCTTTGTGCCCTTCTGGGTTGTGATGGATTTGTCAACCTTTGCACCTCCTACAAAAATACCAGAAAACATAGAAACAATGAAGCTTTTAGATTTACGGAGAAGAATCTTTCTTGACCGAGTTCCCCCCACCACTCTGCTCTCTCGTTGGACAGTTGAGGTGACTGTGTAATGAAAAAAAAGCAAAAGTCTGCATGCATTTACTTGATGAGTGCCAAAGTTTTAGAGAGAAGCAGACACAGATTAAAGCCAAGGCTGACCCTCTCTTTTCTCCTCTCTCCCAACAATCTCTACAGTCCCAACTGACAACTATGATTCGGCCTTTGAGAAGCATGGTCCAGTCATGCAGCATAAGAGGATTGAAGCTCAGATACCACTTGATTAGGCCGCAGTGAATGGAGCAATGTGCTCAATCCCAACAGGATTTGCATGCCACTTGACTGAGGACATATGGGCTTTAACCCAGTGCCGACAAACACCGAGCAATCTGCTGCTTGTCTTTTTGAATGCATGTGTTCAGGGAACAGACAGCTTTGAACCCACTCTGTGCATTCCATAGCTGCTGCTCAAAAGAGCTGTGCTCTTGGAATGGGTCATAGAGCTTACACTAACCTAATTACTCCACGGTAGAGCTGAGCAGGGAGCCACTCCAATTAATGTAAGATTAGGAACACTACTTTTTCTCTCGAGTGGAGAGGGAATTGTTATGAAATGCAGATAATATGGGCAAACATTATAGAAGTGGTCAAGCATAAAAAGCATTTGTTATCCACCTCTGAGCTTTAAAGATATGAGATATGAAAGGGTAGTCGTCTTGCCGAGGACTACACTATATTTTTGTCTTTATTCTTTGCTAACTTTCTTACTTTTTCATGGTATGTAATAGTTTCTTAGTAATATCAGAGTTTAACAATGTTAGGGCAAAGCAAGTTTAAACTTCAGAGGGAGGAAGCTAAGCAATTGACTTTGATTTTTAACAACGTATTACATTTCCAAAACCAAAAAGGAGTCTGGAATAACGCAAGAAATGGATGATGGCCTGCAGCCCACCTCATGTCTATCTGAATGAAACTGATGGACGGGAACTACGATGTGTTAGTCAGCAGGAAGGTAACTGTAGAAAACATCCCAGTTTTTGCCAGAACGACACTTATTGATATTTAAATCGAGCTTGTAGCAGTTAATTAGGCAAATAATTAAACACAAGTGAATAAAGAAAACTATACTGAGATATTCTCTTTGTCTTGAATGTTGCTTTAACCTGAACAATGAAATATATTATGTGGAACTAATCTGGCTAACAGCTCAAGGACTCCGTGCTAACGGGTCACGTTAGCTGATAGCTCAAGACTGACGGCTAAGCGTCAAATAAACACAACTCAGTCTGATTAAAATAACAATGCTAAACATCTAATCATTTCCAGATCAATAAATTTAGGCCGTTATGGTAGATTTTATGCATGTAGATTCCAACGATAGCTCTATGGCAGCATGAAAACAGACTGCAGTAACTGCTGTATTTACATTTAAGCACCGTTTTATGTTTAAGCATTTTCCTGAAGGCAGATTTTCACAAGCTGATATTTAAGTCATTACTCACCCATTTTGTATGTCCAAAATGCATCTTACACAGCGTTCACACTCACATCCAACCAGACTTTGTGTCCCTCATCATTTTTCCTCTAGGGCTTCATCATTTATTTCTGTGTTATTTCCCGCTAATAACCTTACAGACCTGATGTAGGACTCATTAGAGAATTTTCTTGCCTGCCGTCTTTGCCTCAGTGTTGATTTATGTCATGTTTTGAGAGAGGTTTTTGACCCACATGCAGAAAACACACTGGCAGAGGGAGAGCAGTTAACGATGATTTATTTGCAGGGAATCAAATGAACATGGAGGGTTAGGGGGCAATCGGGAATTCAGGCTTTGCAAGGAGATGGATAAAGTTAGACTGGTGATGTGACATAATTATTTGAGATCTGGAAGGGCAAGTTGTCAGGGGCTTACTTGATCCAGGGAGGAACATGAAGGAGGACACTTGGTGTCGGGTGTGTCCGTGGCGGATTGGGAGAGCTGGGAAGGGAGGCAGGCTGGCTGTGAGGCTTCAAGCTTGACTTAGAGCAGCAATTGGGGAGAATCCTTGGAGTGGGTGAGGTCTATGGAGAGCTTGAGGAAAGGTGTGATTGCAGGAGTCATGGTCCAACTATGTGGAACCATCGAGCCGCCAGCAGCTGCTACACAGCTTCTTATAACTCCATCTAGCCAATTGCCACAACCAGCAGCAGGTGCTGCACACATGTGCATGCACATATTGATGCTCCGTCACATACTGCTTACTCAGCAGATTTCTCATAAATATGTGAAGTCTCGTTTCATGTGTTTTATTTCGTCAAAGATTAAGGTAAGCTTTATTTAATTTATTTATATCTGGCTTTCATTAAGCTACCATATTACTTCATGTTTTTAGTTTACATGACAGGCAGCTTGTAACTATACATGGCTTTAGTTTTCGTCTGCAAAGTCATTACTACTAAACAAGTCATTGTTTGGCGATTAATCGGGACAAAATATGTTGTTTTGTGGGCTATTCTGTCCCTATACTTTAAAATATTTTGGTTTAATTACTCTCTTTTTTTATTAAACCTTTCTAAATAGTGGTTTCATCATGCAAATAAATTGTCTCAATGTCTCGGATAATGCATTGAGTTCCACTACCTCTGCCATAATAACAGTTTGTTTGTCTGGGTTTATTCTACTTCCTCAAGGGGGCGGAGCCAACGTCATGTCATGGAGATCACTAACTTGCAGCAAAGTGCTAGCATTGCCGTGCTAGTATATACATCATCAGATGGGATATTAGGGGTATATGTACACCATCTTCCCAGTCTAATGGTTTGATGTGAATGTATATCACTTTTCTTTTGCTTCAGGAAAAGAAGCAAAAGAAAGTGAGGATGATATCATCATGGAAAGTGATGAGGAAATCATCACTTTTCTCATTTTGTTCATTTAAAACCCCAGCAAGCAGAGAATGTGTATCATTTCCTTAATTTGTCGATTTCCAAAAAGCTGCTAACATTTCCTAACCCAACATATTCAGTGACTGGTAGGGGTTGAATGCTTTGCTTGAACACAATTAGCCTCCCTGTTATCTGCTGAAATAACCACAAACCCATATCAACATATGGGTTTGTTGGACTATCCTCTGACTTTATACCAGACATCTCACTGTTAGTCTAATTTGGAATCTTCTTCATTTAGTGACAGCATCCTCTCTGGACATGGTCCCGCTGAGGTTGGTGAGTTTCTGATCTGATGGTCACCAGTTAGGACCAGTCAAAATAAAACCTGACTGATACCTTCTGTATTAATTTTACATGGTACTTTGACAATAACAGTTTCCTTTGTTTTAGAGCAGCTTTCCAGTATTAAATATAGTGTTAAAATAACAATAATAGAATAATTTCATGATGCAGCCACTTGTTTGGATGATTTTCTGGTTGATTATAAAGTCTCAGATACATTTTTTGTTTTTCATTACTCTCTAAGTTCTGAGATGTAAGTATCAGTCAAGATGTTCACTGATATAACATCTTGAGGTACTTCAATACATTTTAATGCTAATTTTCCAGCAGTGCTGAATTTCTTAATTGCTTTAATAGTTTATCTTAGATTTTGAGTATTTTTCATGATTTCAGACTTAAAAGTAAATATTCTGTGTTTCAGGTTTACAAAGTCATTTCCTGAAGAATCAAACTTACATTGAGAAATCTTTTTAGAGAGAAGATATGTGAAAAGTTCTTATATCAGACAAACCCTTTTCTGCTCAATGATTAATTGAAATTATAGTTTGTACTTCCAGTATAAATCAGTAAATACAAGTAGCTCTGCCACAACTTCATTAATCAGGCCATGATTGTAAGTGACACTTTAATAGATTGGCTGCTTAAGGTAATAACTCAAATTGTTTCATTAGCTTTTTAGAAAAAGCGTCATTGTTGTGTGGAGGTCTCAGATATGTTTCAAATTTGATAAAAAAACAGATGAAAAAATCAAGTAAGGATGCAATAAAGAATATACAGTGGGGAAAAAAGTATTTAGTCAGTCACCAATTGTGCGAGTTCTCCCACTTAAATAGATGAAGGAGGTGTAATTGACATCTACCTGTGATGACAATTACTCCTTTATAATTGACATACTAGGTAGACCTCAACTATGAGAGACAAAATGAGAAAAGAAAATCTGAAAATCACATTATCTGAATTTTAAAGAATGTATTTGCAAATAAGGTGGAAAATAAGTATTTGATCAGTAACAAAAGTTCATCTCAATACTTTGCAATGTATCCTTTGTTGGCAATGACAGAAGTCAAACGGTTTCTGTAAGTCTTCACCAGGTCGGCTCACATCGTTGCTGGAATGTTGGCCCATTCCTCCAAGCAGATCTCCTCTAAAGCAGTGATGTTCTGGGGCTGGCGGCGGCAACACGGACTTTTAACTCCCTCCAAGGTTTTCCATGGGGTTGAGATCTGGAGACTGGCTAGACCACTCCAGGACCTTGAAATGCTTAGGAAGTCACGCCTTTGTTGCCCTGGCAGTGTGCTTGGGATCATTGTCTTGCTGAAAGACCCAGCCACGTTTCATCTTCAATGCCCTTGCTGATGGAAGGAGGTTTGCACTCAAAATCTCACAATGCATGGTCTCATTCATTCTTTCATTACACATACCAGTCGTCCTGGTACCTTTGCAGAGAAACAGCCCCAAAGCATGATGCTGCCACTCCCATGCTTCACAGCTCAGCATTCACTCTCCTCCAAACACGACAAGTTGTGTTTATACCAAACAGGTCTATTTTGGTTTCATCTGACCATATGACTTTCTCCCAATACTCTTCTGGAACATCCAAATGCTCTCTAGCAAACTTCCCTTACAAAGAAATCCCATGAAATTCACATGTGATTCCCATTTTCCACATGTGGGTCACATAATCACATCATTAACACATGTAAAAAGTGGTGTGAACCACATGTGAATTTCATGGGATTTTTTTGTAAGGGTTCAGATGCGTCCGGATATGTACTGACTTAAGCAGGGGGACACGTCTGGCACTGTAAGATCTGAGTCCCTGGCAGCGTAGTGTATTACTGACGGTAGCCTTTGTAACTTTGATCCCAGCTTTCTGCAGGTCATTCTCTAGATCCCCTGTGTGGTTCTGGGATTTTTGCTCACCATTCTTGTGATCATTCTGACCCCTCGGGCTGAGATCTTGGTGGAGCCCCTGATGGAGGGAGATTAGCAGTGGTCTTGTAGGTCTTCCATTTTCAGATTATCGCTCCCACAGTAGATTCTTCACACCAAGCTGCTTGCCTATTGCAGATTCAGTCTCCCAGCCTGGTGCAGGTCTACAATTCTGTTTCTGGTCCTTCCACAGTCTTTGGTCTTCACTATAGTGGAACTTGGAGTGTGACTGTTTGAGGTTGTGATCAGGTGTCTTTTATACTGTTACCGAGTTCAAACAGGAGCCATTGATGCAGGTAATGAGTGGAGAATAGAGGAGCCTCTGAAGGAAGAAGTTACAGGTTTGTGACATTCAGAAATCTTGCTTGTTTGTTATTGACCAAATACTTATTTTCCACCTTATTTGCAAATAAATTATTTAAAATTCAGACAATGTGATTTTCTGAATCTTTTTTTTCTCATTTTGTCTCTCATAGTTGAGACAAAATCAACTATTAGATTGATTTTGTATAATACCTATGATTAGACCTATGATGTCAATTACAGGCCTCTCATCTTTAAAAGTGGGAGAACTTGCACAATTGGTGACTAACTAAAGACTTTTTCCCCCCACTGTATTCCTCAAATGTAAAAAGAAAGCTTTCTAATAAAAAAATAAATAAATGCTCATTTTATCAACTTGTGTCCTTTCAGTTATATGTACACCAGAGATGTTCACATAATTTCTTCAAAGTCATGCAGAAAAAAATATCCAACAATTTCAAATTAAAATGTAAAGTTTCGAAATTGACAATTTGACTCGCAACATCACAGGAGGGTCAATGCAGGGAGGATTGATGAGTTGATGCTTCACAGCTAAGGCAGCACATATATAGGGGTTGCATAGCGCAAAATCCACAGCTTAAGGTTTGCGAGAAAAGTTATTAAGTTTGAGCCGTGAATGGTCATAGGTTTAGATATGCAAAAGCCACTTTTGCCCAGATAACAAGTGTTTCATACACATTCTTTCTTTTTTATATATTGTAACTTTGTTGACCTTTTGTCTTTAAAAAATAGGATGTAGACAAGTTCCTAGTTCTTCTCATTTTAGAAGCAGAAAACACCAAGATGAAGGAATCAATTGTGACGAAAATATTTTAAATATGTTTACAATTGTTTTCATTGAACAATAGAACTGGTCACTGAGAGACAAATCTGATTGTGAATGCAGCTATTCGCGTGTAAAAGCCAGAGAGGCTTTCACACGCCTCCCTGAAAGGGAAAGTGATGCAAAGCATCTCAGTGAGGTTGACAATAGTTGGCCAAGAGGACATTCCTCATTTATAACATACAAAAGCTTTTAAAGTTTCTGATAGTGTCTGACCTCTGAAAAGGTCAGATTGTGTCAGCTTGGATTCACCTCACAAAGTTTACAGCTTTGTGTGAGGTAAGCTGTACACTGCATACACATATGTTTTTATTCTAACATTAATGAATGAGCGCACACACCTGCACACGCATGCATGCACATGCTTTCTGACATATGCCTCTGAAGATGCATGGTCACACACACCAGGCCTGAACTGTCAAAATCCTTTCAGATCATCCACCTACTACCAAACCTGTGCTTGCAATCACACATATTCAGCACCATTAAAGGTTTTTTCTCCCTTTCTTTCTTGCTACGTGTAGGGATGTGTGGGTGGGGGTGGGGGTGTGTGCGTGTGTGTGTGTGTCAGATAGGTACAGTCTGTCTGTCAGCTTAGCCACAAAGTGCTCTGGCATCTCATTGGGTTCACTGGGCTTTGTGTTCCTGCTTTCCCCTTGGACACCCTCCTGTCTCTCTGCTGTTCCTGTCCCTCCTCAGCCCTTTACCTGTGGATACAGATATCACATCCCATCATGTCTGCTCAGCCATGCACTTGTGCTGAGACTTCAAACCACCTTGGATTTAACAGATGCAGCACATTGCATTGACTAGTTCCTGCTCATAAGTAACATTTCACTATATTAGTTGCAAATAAGTAATTTTTAAAATGTCTGAATGTTATGGAAGGACAGTCTGAAAGTTTTCCTCTCATCATGCAGAAGTAAACAAAGTCCTTAAGTCCATCCAAGACTCTATATAGCATTGTAATACTTTGACATAGATACAAGAAACAGCCTGGCAACCATTAATTTCTTTTCACACCTGATAGTTTGTTTGACGTGCGAATCAAAACTGCGATACATGTTCAATTTTCAGCTTCACTTGCATTCTGAGATGTCAAATGAAGTAAAACGCTTTGAAAAACCTGCTAATTTCTTTAATTTTGGCAGCATTGCAACAAAAAACATTGAAGGAAACAACACAGAAACCTCTGAAGACACTTGATTGGACAATAGGTGTGAATCGCTGCTGATCGTTATGTACCAAGGATTCTGTGGAGCCCAATACAGATCGTCTGGCCATTTGCCTATTGTTAGGGAAAGAGCATTGTTAAAAGGCAGCCGCACCGTCTCTGTGCTGGGGAAGGAACACCTAGATGGTAACCCTGCTGTTATATGGCCCTGTAGAAGTCTATAGGAGAGCAACTAATCCAATATCCTGATAAGACCATGCAGACACAATGTAAAGCACAAAAGGGAAGAGGAGCACATTATAAAATTTTCCATTACACCCTCCATGGCCAGACCATATCCTATCACTCAGTGGAACAAGCTCAAACTAACTCAGGGAATTATTTAGTGTTCTTTCTGTCAGCATACTGTTCAACAATACCTTTTGGATCTTCATTACCTCCAACATGACTACCTTGAACAGTATTTAGTCCAAATAATTTTAGCAGAGTAAAATAAGCCTGAAATTATTACATCATTCTAAAGAAAATTTCTAATAAAAGTCAGAGGAGTCCTTGCAAGTTAACGAAATGAGTCTAAATTGTCCTAGCATGAATTATGGGGCATAGGAGTGACTGTGTTGTATTTATCCTTTTAATTATGTTATTACATAAGTAGGAAAATGTCCATCATGCATCCAAAAAATGAAGCAAATTACCCAATTCAAGGATATGTTGATGTATGTATGTAGACTGAGTACAAGGAGCTCTGCAGGGTTCAGAAAGAAAGAGAGATAAACTCCCAGGGTACTAAGAGAAGGGTAAGTGGCATAGGAGCTGAGGGAGGGGGCATCAGAGCCAGGGTGTGATCCACACTGACAGTCCCTGCCTATGTCTTCAGGCAAGGCCACAACACCAAAAACACGCAGGCTGCTTCACTGACATCTTGAAATGGTAGGCGAGACATCGCACTAATGACTTAGCGAGAGGGAGTGGGTGGGAGTGTGCGTATGTTCAAGAATGAAAGGCTGGAACCAGCAGAAAATTTGCTTGCTTGAGGTAAAGATAAAGTTGTTCTGATGGCTAATATTGAGTTTTTATATTTATTTATATTTGTGCTTTACAATTTGTTCCCCTAAATACATAAAGTATTTCTCTTTCATTCAAATAAATATACTTATTCAAGTTATCGTAATTTCTATATCTTTTTCTCAATATTTTTATTGTTCACATATTTAGGGGTTTGCTTTTAACATGTTAACTTTTGCTGCAAAAGTAAAGGAACAAGCTGCATAATCTTTTTTTTTCAATCAGCTCAAGCCTACCTATGCTACTAACTGTACGGTGCTAGAGGTCAAGTGAATATACAAGTTTAAGTCACCAACCAGAGATGTGATGAAAACAAGCTAAATGGTTTCAGCTGCCAGCTTTATATCTAAGGCAACAGCTGAGTGACTGTTTTGCTGCCCAGGGTCCCAGGATGGTGTGACTCTTGAAATTACACCTGACAGGCTGATGAATGAGTAATTATTCATTAGCTTCAAAGTGTCATGTGAGTTCTTGTGGAAGAACCCACAAGGCAAGCTGTCTCATGAGGTATTTAATATATGTCCAGAACTCACAGACACAAGATACAGGAAGTCAGTGTGTTTGTATTTGGCATGTGCATCTACTTATACAACTCAAAACATTTGAATATTACATAAAAGTGCAATATTTTTTAATGATTATGCTTATAGAAAAGAAAAAAAGCATCTCAAACAATTTGAATATCACATTAGACAGATCAAAAATTTGGGGTTTAGTTACAAATCTCAAACTTCTGAAATGTTTGTACATTTCTATGCAGTTAATACTTGGTTTGGCCCATCTTGCATGAATTACTGCATCAATGCTTCGTTTCATGGAGGCGACCAGCCTGTGGTTCTGTGAAGGTGTAATGGAAGTCCAGGTTGCTTTGACAGTGACCTTCACGGCATCTGCCTTGTTGGGTCTGGTGTCTCTCATCTTCTCAGAGGATTTCTGTGGGGTTAAAGGTCAGGGGAGTCTGCTGGCCAATCAGAAACAGGGACACCATGGTAACTGAAGCAGCTTTTGGACCTCTGGCAGAGTGGGCTGGTACCAAGTCCTGCTGGAAAATCAAAGCAGCATCTCCAACCAGCTGGTCAGCAGACGAAGCCTAAAGTGTCTAGAATTTGCTGCTAGAAGCTGCATTGACTCTGGACTTCAGAAAACCAGTGGACCAGAACCAGCAGATGACATGCTGACTAGAAACTTCACAATGGACTCTCCACTGTCCACTCTTCCTCCTGATCCTGGAACCTGATTTAAAGAATTTATTTTTATCTGATAATAAATTCTTATTTATTATTAGAGTTCTGTTGGTTGTATCTTATCCAGCAGTGCTTTGACATGGGAATGCCACATTTGTATTCCATGTCTAGTACTTGTTTGTGTGTGGCTCCTCTGGATTGGATTTCACTTGATTAACCTCTCGAGTTTGAAGTTCCAATGAACTTGACCGTTGTGTCTTCCTGTCCTTGTGAAGGATGTCTGACTGTCTTCTGGATGTCTGTCCAGTCAGCGTCGTGTAACAGACTGAGCCAGAGTGAGAGAGCGTTTAAAGATCCATGAAAACTTTGCAGGTGTTTAAAGATGACCAGGTTGGTGACCTCTGTCTGACATTAGTCATTAACTTTAAGATGTTTTCCACCAAGAGATGTTTGGACTTCCTAGTTGTTGGAATTTCCATAATTTTATTAGCTTGTTGTAAATGGGAGTTCAGACAGGACCAATTAAAAGACTTCTTTGTTGAAGAAAACATCCCTCAGATTTCTGTCATTTCTGTTTAGAATTGGAAAAGTAGCCCAGTACAAATCGAGGACATATCAGATCAATTGAAATATCTGATTCATGAGAAAAAAGTGTACAGAAAGTGAATCTGTTCATCAGCTTCCAGTCAAATGTTTTCACTGCATCAAGGGAAAGAAAGCTGGCATGTTGCCTAGAGGAGTGTACCCGTTATTGAAAGGATGATATTTCTTCCCAATGTGTTCTTTTTGTTTAGCTTGTTTCTTACAGAAAGTGAATGTTGTGTTTGAAGGTTCAATGCTCACTTTGACAGACCAGCTGCTCTCTTCTAACAGTCATGGTGGTACAGTTCTTGTTACTGATCCCTTTAAGCTACACTTTTTACAACACTTTCTACATAAATTAATTCACATTGGAAAAACATGATGGCGAGTGTATAAAAATACAGATCGCTGGGGAGACGGAATTATTTCAGTTCATGACTGTAGCATCCCTGAATAATTAATCTAGCTAATAAGATCAATTACCTTATTCACACCTGACAGTTAGCCGAGTCCTGACTGATCACAGTTCATTTACCAGAAACCAGCAGATAAGCATGTAGCCACAGTCAGCTGTCAGATGAGCGACCCTCAGGTCATCAGCAGGCCGACACAAATTTTGCCTGTTGGCTCAACTATCATATTTTTCAGGCTTAAATTTGTTCAGATTAATTGAAGCTGCAGCTAGGCCATTAATTATTGAGTTATTTACCCACATTTCTAAAAGCTGAAAAACTAATGATGTAGTTTATTAGATTTAGTACTTAAGAAGCAAAGCAATAAAGAAGTCATGTCAGAGTTTTGTGTCGGTTACCTCAGCTATAGCAAAACCCCTAAAAGATTCTAACGCACTGCAGTGGAATCCAAAGACAATGGCAGAAAGACATGAACACAGTTTTTCATCCCCTCTGATATTAAGCCCCTAATCATTAAGAACGCTTCCCAGGTCAGGAAGGACAGACCAGCAGCCAGGCCACCCGAGAGAGACCCAGGCTATCTATCATTTAAGAAGTCTACTAGTTGGCTTTAGGGCCAACTAACTAGTAACAAGGTGATTCTCCTGCTTT
Organism: Phalloptychus januarius; assembly: GCA_902982915.1. Taxonomy (NCBI): domain Eukaryota; kingdom Metazoa; phylum Chordata; class Actinopteri; order Cyprinodontiformes; family Poeciliidae; genus Phalloptychus; species Phalloptychus januarius. The sequence continues at coordinate 1,585,250 of CADWAE010000470.1, read as the reverse complement.
AGAATGACTAGATGCAAAATGTATTCTTATGAAACCAGATGATTGCCACTTTATAATTTTGTTTCAGATTTATTGTATTGCACAGGAAGAGTTTATAAAACAGTTCAAAAGTTTTGATTAATCTCAGTCTAGTCTTTTTTTCTACATCACAGAAACCTGCCGCTTTAACAAGGGTGTTATTTTATTATATCCGTGTGTACTACTACTGTACCTTAATGCACAACACAAACACACACAACTAGCAAAGGTTGCTATGAATCAAGTGGAGCTTGTCTCTGCATATAACGTAATGTTTTATGAAGCTGCCATCCGTTAAAGTAACCCAGGATGTAATCAATCTTTGCACTTAAACAACAAGCAGTATCACATTCTTAAACTGAAGCTCAATTAATTTCCTGCTGGACTATGCAAGTTCCTACCTCTCCACTCAAGTGTCCTGTGTTAATTTATGAGGGGCTTCCATATAAGATGGCACTATTGTAGATCTTTCATGCAACACAACACAGAAGTGTAAGGCTGTCTCTGTGCCTAGGATCTGAGTCCTTGTCAATTTAAATGTGCAAATTGCCCAATAAGAAAGTAGTAAAGGTACATAGGAAGGTATGATGCTGGCAGAATGAAAATGAGTATGGAGGGAAAAACAGAATTTCTCACCAATAATCTCTTATATTTCATATTGACCCTCATTTTCAGGGTCAATATTTCTTTGGGAGGGCCATCTCCCCAAGATGCAAACAAGATAAAAACAGCTCTGGTCATGTGACAATTTACTGTAAACATGTGACACTGCATTGATTTTTTTAAAACAGTCTTTGTTGGACATTAACTGAAACTTTAAGCAGCAAACTTTTGGGAATCCTTTAAGGCAAAATACATTTCATGTGACTGGTCCTTATTTAAGTGCACAAATGTTGACATTGTTTCCCCATGTAAGCTTCCATTACTGAGAGACCTTTATGTGTTGATGGATGTCTGTTCTGTCTGTCTGTGTTCCCCTGGATGGACTGATGACCTGTCCAGGGTTTACCCCTGTTTCTCACCCAATGAGCACTGGACATAGGCACCAGCCCCCTGCAACACTGCAAGGATAATCAGTTAGAAGTGACAGATAATTTATTTTGTGGCCACAACAAGCTTTGTACTTATAGGCATATTCAACAGACATCTGTTGGTAGAATTAAAGGTTGGCAAGAACCACCAGTGATGACAGTAATAAACTATGAACCATTTAGGCCTAAAGTCATAAGTGACAGCAGCCATCTTTCCTCCACTGCATGGCCAAACAGTAAAATTGGTGGCTGATGTGATGTCAGTGCTGCTTTATTTACTGCAGACTGACCTGCACTGACCTCTGAATTGATATTTTCCAGTGTCCACACAGAAACGTAAAGAAGGAGCGTTTGCAAATCTTCACTTTAGCCAGACGTTTTATTATCATTAATTTTTAATGCTTTTAAACAGAGGTTACATGTGGACAGGGCCTCAAGCACATTTTAGAGAATCTGTTAGTTGCCTAATTATTTTTTTTTTTTTTATGACCTTGTGCTGGTGAAAAAACAAAATCTTAGATTCTTATTTGGTCATCAAAGGAGCAAAAATAGTAATATATTTGTGGGGATCTGGAGTGGGGGGTGTTCTGCTGTTTCTCCAGTAGGTGGTGTGGAGGAGGCTGAGCCGGCCGGTGGGCGCGGCTTGGTACCAGGATCCAGCACACCTGTGGGTGATCGAATCAGCTCAGAGGAGTATATCTGTGGGAGGCTGCCAACACTTCAGTACCAGAGTGTTTGCCAGTTATGGTACTTCAGGCCTCTCAGCATTGCTTGTGTTACCTCATTGAGGATTTTTTGTGATTCTTTGTGTGCCTCCTTCCAGGCCTTGCATCCCTTGGATCCCCTGGTCGGCAGCCGCCCCAGCTGCCATCTCCACTGGAGCTTGAGCCAGCCTGTCCGCCCTCCACCGCGGCCTCCTCACCCGCGGCCTCCTCACCCTCTCTATTCCCTCAGCCGCACTTCTCGTCCTCGCTGCGGAACTCCCTCTGTCACCAACCTCCAGAGACGCCGGCACGGTTCCCGACCCCTTGGAGCTGTCAAACCCAAAATCTATACCAAAATATTAAAACTCACTAACACTCTATTCTGTCGTCTGTTTGATTCCGCATGTGGGTTCGAAGAGTAGATAACAACATGACAATATTTGGTTATGTTTTTTTTTAATCTAAGACAGAATTATTATCAAAGGAGGCATTTAGCAAAAAGTTCACCCCTTTAGAAATATATAATCAAAATTTGTGCAAAGCGGATTTTGTGGAACAGCACACCAGCAGATGGCCTTCGTTACACAGTAAGTAGTGAGGCTCAGGGTTGGGAGTTTCTTTGCTTTGGCCTGTTGGTTTTTTGTTTACCAGATTGCTACTTTTTGTTTCTTAATTTAGAATGGCTTGACTTTATTTATTTTCACTGTGATCAAAGTAGATTATGTGGTAGGAAGGGAGCTCACTGTGGAATAATTTATTTTACAAGGGCCAGTAAAGTGTAAATTTGGATGTGAGTTATTCGAAAGCTTTGGGTTGCATGCAGGCAGGGCTAGCTTTACTGGAGAAGAATAAATAGTCTCAGAAAAGATGTATGCAAGAGAAGGAAGCATCTGTAAAAGCACAAGGACCCAGAATGTCTAGCTTAATTGAATTTGACTTGTAGTTCAGCTCCCAGCTCACCTGATGGCATGTTTGGAGAATTTACCAATTAAAGAACAATTTTGGCACAATAATTTTTTTCAAAACAGAACAAAGCAAGGAATCTACAATATTTAAAGTTACACATTTGTTTCAGATTGAGTGATAATTGTTAGGTGTTCAGTTCTTTCAGAATATGAAAGAACATTTAAGACAGACAGACAGACAGACAGACAAAGGCAAACTTAGATTGGAACAAATGGGATCTGTTAACAAACTTAATCCAAATTAATGGAAAAAAAGAATGTTGGACACATTGATGTTTAGCTGAGTGTTTTTCAATGCAGAGAGGGCTGGAGTTCTCCTAATTATCATGAATAAGTCAGATAAGATGTTTGCTTCATGTCTATACATCAACAAATTCATCAACTAAGTTGGTGCATCTGCGACATAAGACAGACAAAATGCCTGAGCTGCAATAATATCACAAGTAAACTTTAGGAAGATTATGATTTGTGGAGAACTGCTCAGATGATCTTTGTGGTGTACAAACAGATATTGAATAGAAATATTTCCTCTATGTCACACCTGAAAGAAAAAGGAGTAAAGAATTGGATAATTGTATCTTGGGGGATTGTTCGGTCACTGGATTGCCTGTAGGTTTAGGGAGGGACAATAGACTGATTCCATGAGACACTGGGGCAAAAGTCCTGAAATGAATCTAGATCCACCATTAGCAAAAACATAGGACTTACATTGTCAGTGAGTTGAGGCTCAGGAACAATTAACTGCCCAGAAATAAAAATAAAGGCCACAGCTGATCAGTCATCCTTTTGGATTTCTGCTTTTAAAATTAAATATGTCACTAGCATCTCAGGTACTAGAGGTATAGGTTTTTAAATACATCTGAAGATTGCATGGTATTGATCCACATTGTCAAACAGATCTCTCATCCGGAAATTATTCAAGTTTATTAGTACAACAGATAATCAATTTGGATTTAAAGCCAAGTTGGGAACTGATTTCTGTATTAATGGCCTGAAAGAGGCAGCAAGAGCATATCTAAGAAAAAATTCATCTGTGTTAATTGGGTTTATTGATGCCTCTAAGGCTTTTGATTGTGTCAATCATTACAAGTTATTAAAACAGAGAGGTGTTCCAGATATTATTATACGAATTTTAGTTTACTGGTATTCTAACCAGAAAATGCATGTAAAATGGGTCAATAACACTGCCTGCTTTGGAGTGAGTAACGGTGTGCGTCAGGGTGGGCTTCTTTCACCTGCCCTGTTTAACTTGTATATGGATGACTTGTCAAAGAAATGAACCTCTGTAAAACTGGATGCATGATCGGTGATACCCTGGTCAATCACTTTATGTATGCTGATGACCTGGCTGACCTCTCACCCAGCAGTGCTGGTTTTCAGCAGCTACTGAATATCTGCTCTGATTATGGGTAGAGATATGATGTGCAGTATAATGCTAAGAAAACTGTTGTGCTAATATGTAGGACTAAAGCAGACAGACAACTCTGTTTCCCTCACTTTTTTTGTCCAGGCAAAAGTTAAATTTTTGTTCTAAAATTAAATATCTGGGTCACTACATCATGGACCAGCTCATGAACCAGGCAAATATTCTGAGGAGGAAGTTTCACATGTGCACTGATGATGTAAAAATAAGTCTGTTTAAAGCTTATTGTACATCCTTGTATGGAGCTCTTTTATGGTGTAAATTTAAAAAAGGTTGCTTATAATGAGTCCCTGAGAATTTTGCTTAAGAAACCCAGGTTCAGCAGTGCAAGTGAAATGTTTTGTAATGCGCATGTCAGAACGTTTCAGACACTCATGAGAAATTTGATATACAAGTTTATGTGTCGTTTGTGCTGCTCCATGAACATCTTATTGTAATGTTTTCGCATCCCTCTGTTAGTGCGCTAAGATATCAGTCAGCTCTGTGGAAACATTGGTATGCAAGTCTTTTATAAGATTTTATTTTTCTTATCTTTTTTTGTATGTGTTGTTTGTCGTGCTTTTGTGGACTACAAGTCTGTTGAATAAAGTAATCTCAATCTAAAAAATAGAATTTATCCAATTTTTATTCAACAATAATAATTACTGAACAATAATTTATTGTCAATGTTATCAATTGACAAAAAAGTTCATATTCTCTGTCAGAATAGACACACAGAAAGTTTCCAGGTAATAGTCATGATTACCACACCTGGTCATATATTTTGTCCATGTAGTACATGTGTGCTTACCAAAATATTCAACAAGAATAAAACTCCCAAAACGGGGAAAAAGAGAATTTTTCAGTAGTTGAGATGTGTTTAAAATCTCTCTTTTTTTCTCCTGCACAGACATAAACTTCAGTCTAATATGATCAGACAAGCCAAATGATGCAGTACATAAAACCAGGCTAAATGATTAATGCTGTTGCTTATGCCATCAGCTGACACTGCGTTGGCCATCTTCACTCACAGGCTTGGGGTACAACCAAGACTTCCAGAAAGAATAGCAGATCAAGACTAAAACATATAAACATACACACATACTACAAACTCTAAGACACACCCAAACCGCAGGATGAAAAACCAGACGTCCAAGCCTGAGGACACCTGCAAACTTCAGCAAATCCTGGTACTTAACAGCTTTTTACAGGTTGTTGTTCTCTGTGCCAGAAACTGCTGTTAATGAAGCATGGAGGGGGAGTGATATTGGGGGGGGTGTCAGGGGGCAGTTCACATGGCTGGATCTGCATGCATGTAAAACATAGTATCCAAAATAGGACAGTAACTCTGCACAAGAGGTCACTCTGGCTCATAATTATGCAAGTGTATGTAAATTTCCACCCCATATGCTGCTTATCATGCAGTTTTTATTTCACAGAACTGTGTTTCTCCTAGGCACTTGGTATTGGGAGGCACAAAGAGGTACATTTTGCAATAGTCAGCCTACTGTTGCCAACTGTGCAACAGAATTTAGGGTTTTCATTAGTTGTCAGTTCTAATCATCAACATCAAAAGAAATAAACATTTGAAATATATCAGTCATGAATGAAAATAAAATACAAGTTTCACTTTTTTAAAGGAATTACTGAAGTTAATCAACTTTTTCATGATATTCTAATTTTATGACCAGTCTGAAGCACAAAACGACCAGCTATGCCAGGTTGTTTAAAGGTTTTGCCAGCTCTAGAGGCCTTTGTTCGATAGATGTCAGACAGGAATGTGGGTTATGAGAGAGGGAGGGGAAGATATGTGGAAAAAGTCATCCTTAATCACCCGTGAGAGCGAGGACTAAGGCCTCTTTACATGGGATGTTCTTTACCCCAGTACCACCACCATGCCCAGATATGACCTTTTCTTATCTGTGTGCATGAGTGCATGAGGGGGGGAAATCTAACGGTAAACATCAATAATTGTAAACTCTTTGGACTTGCTTGTACTGTACTTGCTTTGCAACAGCCTCATGGGATTCCACTTTTGAGCTTTGTACTCTTTTTTCAAGAAGTCTTATAGTGGACTTCTTGAAATGGACAATGACGTTTTAGAGTTTACATAAATGTACTCCGAGGGTCTCTGTGGTAGCTGTATATGCTGGCTGGCATTAATCCAAAGAATAGACCCATGAAAACTAATGATATAAAAACAAAAAGGTCAAGCAAAGTTAAGCCCTCTTAATGCCAAGTGTTCAACTTCTCAGTGAGCTCTCCTCTAATTCTGCAAGAGAGAATTAGATTGTCATTAACATGAGAACTGCACATGGGAGAGGGAGGCATAAGGATGAAAGCTAAAGCAGACTGAGAGGGTAATATCAAGACAAAGTGGATTCAAGTCAAAGTCAAAGCCTGGTCTATAATTGCACAGACCAAATATATGACCGAATGGAAGAAAGGTTTTTGACATTATAAATAGTCTCATTTTGCTTCTCATAACTTCAGACCTGACAGTCTGAGGCTGATCTATAAAAATTAAGAATCAATAAAGAAACTACCTCAGTATTCAACCCTCCTTCCTCTTTCTGCTTACATACACTGCCATTTTGGCCTTTCTGATAAGAATGTAATTAACTAACATTTACTCTTTTCCTGGAGACTAAATTGGAAACCACAAATAAAGGTGTTTACTAAAAACTTTCCCACATCTGCCAAAGATAGTTCTCTAAAACACAACCATCTGAAAGATGAACACGGTCAGAGAAACAATGAAACAGTGTTTCTCTCTGTTTCACAGATATTTTTCCTCCACAGCAGGATCCATTCAACTTGTTTTGTTTGGGAGTTTTTACCATCAGTCTGAACAGAATTTTTCCAGAGGCTCTTTCAAGGCAGATTATTTTACTGTACACCAGATCCATCAAAGGACCAGAGAAGTTCTTCAGACCAGAAAACAGTCTGATGGATGGACCAAGGCTCCTATGACTGCTGTGCCCAACAGGTTAGTCAGAATGACCTTTTTAGATTTAAAGGATTTTAAAGACTCTCTGTTTCCTGTAGTCACTACTAAACTCTGCAGTTCTACCAGCCGAGTCTTCCAATCAGAAGTATGAGCAGATTTATTATAGAGGACGTTGGTTCATCAATAGACTCCTGAATGGTAACATCACTAAAATATGTATTTAAAAAGTTTGACATGTATTATTAGATTAGTGTTTGGGTTTTAAACACGAGCTGCCTGTTTTATCAGTTTTCTGAAAAAAGCAGGTCATTTTACTTCGTCTCTGGCACCATTTAAATGTAACGTGCCTATTTTAAAATCACAAATATAAATGAAGAATGTATGGAATACTTGTCTAAACATCATTATCGGCTGTAAGTGTTTGGGCTCAGTTTCTTTCAACAGGAGATTTCTTGATATGCTAACATATCAAGAAAATGTCCAGTTTTCTTCATCAAAGCCAGAAAGTCTGGAAATATTCTTCCCCTTTAACCAGCATGAGCCCTTTGGTTTTCAGCAAGAACCTCTTAATTTCAGCAGGAGAATACATAATCTGCTGATCCTGACTCAAAGACAGGTCACTCTCTGACTCCAAACTGCTCTCTCCTTCTTTATTCGCCTCTTAGGTCTTAAAGCTTATGTGCTGCTCTTGGCAGGTTCAGAGCTTTTCTTTTTTTGGGACAGGTTTAAAAAATCTTCATCAAACATGTCGTCTTCCTGATAGAGGCTTTCACTAACAACTTCATCAGTCCTTTTTCCCCCCTGAATTTGCATAAAAAACTATTCACAGTCTGATCATTATTCAACTACTTTTGGATTTTCATTTGCCTAAGAATGATCACAGGGCTGGGAAACACTACCTTAAGGATCACAAATATCTGCCTTCCATGACATACTAAAAGGAGCACAGATTTACAACCCTAACAAACCATCTTTATGGGTGAAACTAGCTGGACATACGGTGACAGATACTTGACTTGACTAGACGATCATTTTTCGTAAATAGGGGTGAATTTCTGATGATAACTATTTCGCTGGACTAACCAGCAGGGGAACTAGTGTAAAAGTGTCAACAACACGTCTTTCTTCCAACCCATTCACTTCAAATGTAATATTAAGAAAGATAAGAATCGCTCCATTCAAATTTCACACTATCATAACTCATCATTCCTTATTGGTTTGACAGCCTGCTGATGTGTCAGCTTCTCAAACTCAGCACCACCTGAGAGGTTGGTGCCAAACCAAGCCAGTAGGAAAAACTACCAGGCCAGGCCGGAGCAACCAAGCTAAACTAAAATCAAGAGAAATTTGTTCAAAATACCTTGCAAAAAAGGTAGAAAAAGAACCAAAACTTCCCATCACTGTGACATCTGGTCTCCAGTTCCATTCAGACAGAGACAGAAAGAGAGGGTGGGTTCCTGTCGACATGGACTTTCAGTGGTTTCTAAAGTTCTTGTCACATTGATATTGTCACTTTCTCAGACAATCTCTGGGGGACAGCATTAGAAAACCAAACTCAGATGGAAAATGCCATACATTAAACAAAATGGAGCAAATGGTTGAGTAGAATGATGTCATAAACCTGGATCAATATCCTCCCCCTGTGTCTGCTCCCTCCTGTTTATTAGCCTGGAGGTCTGTCTGTATGTCAGCCTCCCTTGAGTTCTGATAGCTGTCAGTTAAAAAAGACAGAAAAATAACAACTATATGAACTGGGTGAGATGGTGTAATATTCACACTGCAGCATAAATCTGACACACTTTTATGAGCTTGTTTTGCGTTTCATTTCAATACTGTATTGGCACCATCTACAGTTGCAGCAGATGCTAGTTATTTATAGCCTCGAGACGACTTTAGTCCCAATACATTAGTCAAGGGCTCATTTTCTGATACCTATAAATTTTCCAGGTTGTTTTTCGAGGTGTTCTGATTATTGTACTGCCAAGAAAGAGGCTGGGTGAGTAATGTGGCACAAATAACTTTCTGTCTTGGTGTGGAGATTTTCCTGGACGTTCAACTTGTTAACACTCTGAAGCCTCAACCCTTGTCCTCAAGGCCCACTGGGATGTTTTAGATGTTTTTTTCTTATTTGCCATACACTGGACGTAAATGAGTGGGCCTGTCAGGTTTGCAGATCTTACTGGTCAGCTGAAAAGGTAATACACTTATATGGAATACGTGTGCTGTAGCAGGGACACATGTGAAACAGTGATGTGAGGTCAGGGGCGACAGATGAAGCAGTGCGTCACCTGTAATTCTAAAGTAAATGAGAAGTAAAATGTATGTGACCAATGATGAAAGAAAATCAATTTGTGCACTTGAATTTTCTGTAGATTCTTTTTGTTATTGATCAGTTAAATATTTTTATAGTTAAAGTTGCTAAATGTATGCCTGCTGAAAGATTTTACAACATGGAGGGCAGCTTGCCTTAAGGACCAGGGTTGGGAAACATTGATTTAAGCAACTTTGACAAGAGCTAAATGATAATGGCTAGACGACTTTGATGTAAAACATCCACAGCTTAGCAGTTAACATTTGAAATGACAGAAAATAATGCAAATTGAAGAGTGGTAGAAGAAAGTCTTCCTGCTTTACCTGACAAAAGTATTCTGCTTGCTTGCAATAAATTAGTAGCTACAACAGATAAAACTTCACATATCTCACAAACAAGATATTAACATACATGTAAAAACCTTACAAATACTCTACATTGAAGTAAAAAGATTTTCAGTATTTAAGATATTACGTGGTGTGACTAGTACATACATTATTGAAGGGGAACATAAAATTTATTGCAAACTTGCAAACCTAATACAAAACATGGCATAGTAATGCAATCTGTTTGGAAGGTAATGAAAAACTTGTGGCATGGAAATGTAAAACTTTGCACTTCCAACATTTTGGAAAATGCAAAACCTTTGCAAAGCAAAATGAAGAAATTAATTCTGCCAGGTTCCTTATGGGGCATGAAAACATTTATGTTCCCAAGGGCAAATGACAGAAAATCACTGAGAACCACTGGCCTACCTGTCTTTTTGCCAAACTCACTGCATGATGCCATTAATGCCACAGTTTTTGCCATCTTTTGGTCTTCATTTGTAGAAAAAAGTTTTTGTGAAAATGTCAAAGCCTGTGGGTTTAATTTATCTGCCCTTTTGTAAAGAAATGAACATAACACAACCACTGAAGCAAAGTTAGGTGATTGTGTCAAGTTATAAAAGTACACTTAGAAAATGTGTTTGGCTGAAAAGTCAACAAAATTATTTCATCTGTTTAATTTTCTTTCTAATTATTTTTCACATTGGAAACAAAATCTTGCCATCCAAACTCCCACAGATCAGTAAATGTTGAGTAAAGAGGGATTTATTCTGCCTTTGTCAAAAAAAACAAAAAAACATGCCATCTCATTTGAAGAGATGGCAGAGAAAGAGGAAAAATGATGTTAATGTTAGGGGTAACTTGAAATAAAGAAGACTTATTAAAATTTAAATAATCTAAGTGCTTAGATAACCTCCCTAATCACATTCTATTAAATGACACCTAAATTGTAGATTTAATTGCATGTAAACAGGTAGGAACATGTTCTAAATATAGTCCTTGGTGAATGTGCTATCAATCATCCTAACAGACTGAAGAGAGGAGCTGATTAAGTAGAACATAGTCTAACCTTTTGCTTGCAGGGAGAACAGATGGTACTGAAACTGGGCCAAACTAAGACATAGTATAACCAAAACCAATATTCATCAGCTTATTTAATACAAAGTAGTGCAACTGTGCAATGTGCAAACAGCTGACGTTAAAACTGAACCACAGCAGTTATAGAGGAGACGGTACGGTAAAAAAAGAAAATACAGAGCTCAAAATGGACTGACATGCTCTCAGTTCATAACCTAAATGGATACCCTGATCATGAGATGGAGTGCTAAATTATAGAAAGCTTAGCTGCTGTCAGGGAGGCCGACCAAATACTGAAGTAGAACACAAGTAAATGTTCATTTTGATCCTCTGTGGTAAAACTGACATTTAAAGGGTTGTGTGTTGCTCATTTTCAACATTTATTGAATTGTAAAAAAAAAAAATATATATATATATATATTTATATATATATATATGTGTGTGTGTGTGTGTGTGTGTGTGTGTGTTGATAATTAAGCATAATTTAGAGAAACATTTGTTTTATTTTAATATTTTAACCCATTTGAACCCACTGGTCACAATACTGACCAAGAAATTTATTTCACTTTCAAGGACTCCAAAAAGCTTGCTGATTAAATTTTCAGTTTATGTTCAACCAATATGAAAGTTTAGTGTGTTTGGATAATACCTATGCAGTATCACATTTTCTGTACACTCTTGTCCCTTAGTGGGGTCGGGATGGTCCAACACACCTGGATTAAATGGATCACCTCCTCAGTATGCAGTCCAGTTCTCCAGAGTCCTGCTAATCACCTGATTCAGGTGTTTTAGAATCAGAGACAGACGGAAAAGATGCATGACATCAGCCCTCTATCCCTGGACCACTGGACTAAGTTTATTGCGGTAAGACAGTGTGCCTGATTCATGATTTTTAATAATATATATGAAGGCCACTCCTATAGATGTCATCTTTATGTTCTATGTTAATGTGATAACATACTGCAACTGGCTGAAGTTCAATATAATTATGCATAAACTCTCAGCTACTCAAATTTACCTTGGTTTAGAATATACAGATGGTCAAATTTTTACTTTACAGAGCAAATGTGGCACTAAAATCATGCTGTGGCAAAGTATGTTTAAATAAAGAAACAATGTTCACCTTTTGCGATCTTTTCTATTTGGAAAAAGCACTTTTAGCTCATCAAAGTAAGAACACCACATTATCCCACTGGTCACAATTGTGACTGATCATAAAACACACTTTTTCGTATCCACAATTTTTAAAATTATTTCCCCTTGATTAGTTCAAAGGGCTATCAATGACATCTGATTTTACTATTTTCATGTGTGGGAAAATGTGGGATTAAATGGGCTAAGTCCACTTAGTAAATGTGTTTGGCTGAAACATTCATCTATATAAAACATCAACAATATTGTCACCTTCCTAAAATAAGTCATTTTTATTCTTATTTTATTTTTTTCCCCTCTGTCTGCCTGTAGCACTAACATTTGATGTTGCCTCTTCTGGATGTAAAGAGGTGATGACTTTTTTCTTTTTTTTTTGCAAAAATGACTTGGCAAAAATGACTTTGGCCATTATTTTAAGAAAGTGATAACATTTATCACTCAAAAAGACATTCATATTCATTCGTATTGCCAGGCCATCCCAGGGCAACGCAGAAACACGCAGGAGAATTCTCCATGTACACACTCATACCTAAGGGCAAACTGCAGAGAGCGCTCAGCCTAACAGACATGTTTTTGGGAGGAAGCTGGAGAACCCAGAGAGAAGCAGAGATGCACATGGAGAACATGCAGACTTCATGAAGAAAGATCCCATCCCAGGAGTCGAATCTTTCTTGCTACAATGCTACCAACAGCCCCATTGATTGGTCTAGTATTTTATTTTATTCAAATATTTTTTTTTTTACTTTTCAAATTACTATTAGTTATCAATAAAAATAATAGTTTAAGTTACGTAGATGATTTTTAATATATTGTATTCCTTCTTTTCTTCACAGTAATGGTCTTTCCATCCCAAATTGTTTTAGAAAATGGCTTGGCTGCTGACAAAACTGACTGTTAAGGCGCTCCAGTAAAACATAAAATGCTGGTATTACGGGCAGACGGAGGAAAACATTCAGCACAACATGTCTGTCGGTTCTGGGTCAGGCAGATGCTTCATCACTTTGATATAAAGAAACAATACCACCACTTTTACTTTTACCACTTTTGAGAAGCTTGCAGCTGTAGCCTTCCTTCATCTCTGGTCTCTGCTCGACCTGGACTAACAAACTCACAGTTTCTGTTGGTGCCATGTTCAGGATAGAGGAAGTTATAATTAGAACAGGTCTGATAGATAATGTTTGAAGGCTGCTATATGGTAATGACTGTGGTGTTTAGTATCTTGCTCAAGATAAAGATTATTACCACTGTGTACCTGTACACAATGTACCTGATTTGTGGCTGGGAATGAAATGAAGATCCTGCTGTAGGACCTGAGCTGCTAACGATTCGGCCCAAGCCATTTGTCAGATCCTAACATCTAAAACAAGATGTCACCTAAAACAGAAAAAGTGATTAAAACTGGAGAAGAAAAATGTGTCAAATAAAAATAAATACATGCAAACTGACTTTTTAAAATTTAAATTAATTTAATAAATTTATTAATACTTTTAATATAAAACTACAAATTATACTAATTTTATCAAGTCATGCACATTATGTAAAAATGTTCTACTGATCAGTACGGTGGGCCTAAGGTGCAAAACACTACAACATTAACAAAAACACTACAACATTAACCAAAACGAAAGAAGTAGGTTCCAGTGGGAGACCTAAGAAATCGCTGATTGGACGACAGCTCGTTTACGTTTTAACCAGAAGTTATTCTGACTTCAACGTGTTTTTTAAAAACATGAATATGGAGTGAAAACTATGGAATGAAAACTGTTTTCACTCCATAGTTACTATATGTTTTCTGTTTCTGTTGTGGTTGCAACATAGTTTGTGTTTCGTTGTGTTGCTGTTGAAGTTTACCTTCAAATTAGAATATATTACTTGTTTAAAGCTAAATATGCTATATATATTGATGTATATATGCGTTGCTAAAAACATTTGTCTATTTTAGATATCACTGGGTGTTGGAAAAGAAAAGGCAGAATTATTGGATTATTCCTGTAGTTCTGCAGCTGGTAAATGTTTTTGCAATCATGTAGTTGCACTTCTTTACCAGACTGCACATTCTCAACTCCAGCTGCCAAGTGTTCCTCCTGCACTGACAGAAGGAACACTGCCAAGCGAATTACAAAGATGGCACAGACCAAGAACACAGGTCAGAATAAAAGAGTGGAACACGTTGTCCTATGGTATGTGAATATCACATACTAAATTAAATATACTGTCCTATATATGACCTTAAAATAATTCTATAGTTATATAGACAATGTATTCCTCCTTTGATTGTGTCGCACAGCCATTTAAGTTCCTTTCCCACCTGTATTTTATAATTGCCACATAAAATTTGTTGTCATCTCAATATTACTTGTGTCAAATATAATTTTTCTCATAATTCGTTTGGAATATTTCTTTTTGTAGGCAATGAAAAAAATACAGGCTCAACTGCTATCAATTAGTTTTATTTGTAAGTTGAGTAAGAATCTGCACTGTGCCAAATCAGTCCCATTATGTCCTAAAACTTGCTCACCCATCCCTTTATTTGTTCTTTAGCTTTACATATCTTTTTGTATATTTCATCCTGAACCTGTCAGCGAGGTGGTGGTGTGGAAGCCCAAAACTATGGGGAAAAGATGTTTGCACTCCATACTTTACAGAGCTTTCACAGGTATAACCTTTGGTTTATTTTTTTATATCTATGTTTCCTTTTGTTGAAACTAACTATGATTATTATGATTTTGTCACTGATGTTTGTAGGACCGCTTCCAGATCCTGACATCCTGGCATCAGGAGAACAACTACGCCAGCTGGAGTCTCAACCACTTATAGTTCTTGTCCTAGATGATCTTTAAAATGTGGAGCTGGTTCCATCCAAATTTGGGCCTGTGCCACAGGGCTCACCAATGTCTTATCAGTGCCCACCTGAGAAGTCCTCTGATGGCATCATTCTGCACAACATGGCCCCAGACTTCCCTTCTCTTCCTTTGATGCTGCAGTCTTCCGAGTATGTGTTTTATGCCCACACTTGGTCAACTTATGCATCTTCAGTCTCTGCAAGTGTCACTGGAAATGTCTTATGAAATAGAGGCCAGAACCAGGGAGCAGTCCAGATGTCCCGCATGGGTACAACTTCGACAACCCAGACTTACTGCTAGCCGTTCCCGTGATGCTTGCAGAGGAAGTGCATATTTCAACACCTTCATTGATGTGTTCATGTCAATGCAGTAAGAATTATAAAATGTGTAATTTACCCTTTTTGTTCCTTTGCATTTTAAATATCCAGACTCAAGCTTTGTGAATCACTGTAAATAGTTGTTACTCATGAAAAATACACAGATGTACAAATTTCTTTAAAAGGAAGTTGCTTAATTTACAAAAATTATTTTAACTGCAGTTGTTTTGTAAACTATTTTTTAAAAATGTTTCTTCTTAAGGTTGTCTAAGTGTTTGCATCTATTCTCATTCAGATTTGACATATATTCTTTTGCAGCATCATTTAAATCAACTAATGATCTACAATTATAAAATATAAAATAGTTAAGGGTTTTTTGTTTTTACTAGATATTGTAAATTGTACTTGACATGTTTTCCCTGCAATTCAATTTAAGAAAATACAAAAAAAGAATACAGTATGCTGCTCAAGTGTGTTTTAATTGAATATATTTTTTTAAAAGTCAAGACATTTAAATAACTTTTTACATAGCACTACAACAATTAAAATACAGAAATGATTTTGTCTGCAACACAAGATGGGCCAAAACACAACAGTTGTGCCAGATTTGATTGACAGTTCCTATTAAAGTGAGAGGCACCGGAGAATCCCAGATGTGGTAGAACTTAACTCTTGCGATTGCTCGCTCTAGAATGATTCGCAGCCGAGCAATGGTCTGGGTCTCCTCTGTCTCTTTCTCGCTGAACTGGCCAGGATGCCTAAATGGTGAGTTTGGCTCCAACTTCATAAAGGAGGTCCTGAATGAGGAAGCCTTTATCTGCCATGACTTCATCTCCCGGCTCAAGCAGAGGAAGAATTCCACTGACCTTTGTTATTTCTTTGTCTGAGATGCAGCCTGTGTACAAGGCTGAAATAAATGTCACCAACCCACAGGGAGCAACTCCGATCAGCCCTTTCAGAATGGTGTGGTTCTTGTAGGCAGAGAACGTTTCAGACTGTAAGGTGAGGGATGATGGCGTCTCCAGAGCAACTTCTGTGCAGTTCAAGATGACACGTACATTTGGAGAGAACCTCAGAAATCTCTGAGGCATACTAGCTTTTACCTTCTCACAACTAATCCACAGGTTGATGGAAGAGAACACAATGAAGAGGTACTTGGCCCAGGTGATGATCACTCGGCTGACAGTAGCTATGCTGACTTGAAACATGTCAGCAATGAGCTGCTCCTTCATGCCCACTGCTATCCTAAATGAGTACATCAGGAACTCATTAATCAGAGGCATGCTGCGGGCAGGGCTGGCTTCAGCACATGCTTCTTCTCCAAGTTTCTGTGCTCTGGTCCAGTACATAAGGCGTAATGCAGAGGGTGCAATGGACTCCCAGAAGATCCTGAACACACATTCAGATGGAAATTTGGTGTAGAATCGGATCTGGTCATCGAAGGCACAGTAGCAGCTAAAAAGTATAGCAGACAAAACCACTTTCTGAAGTCTGGCCTCCAACTCCTTTATATAATCCAGAGCTTCATCAAGTGCACCTATAAAATCACAAAATAAAATGGCATAACATAAGGTTTGCAAGAAGTATTAATTATATAGATGTAACATTACTTCTATGAAGATCAATACATGTTGTGAGTCCGAGCATGTATGTATGTAGCTATTGACAGTTATTTTGCTGAAATTATCTTACATGACAAATGTATACAATGTTCTATCTTAATTTGATATTTACCTGCGTGTGGATGTGCCACATAATCATGGTCCGCAGTAACATCTTCAGCCTGGCTAGCTTTCGTTGGTCCGGATCCGTCGGGAACACATGATACGATAGATATGGCTGTTTTCTTGTCCCACATGAACAACCAGGGACTGAAAAAAAACAACTGCGCCGAGACTGGGCCATATCCTAGCCTTTTAGTGCTAACGCTATAGCCACCGGAAGTTGCCACACCCCACATTTGAACGCGGAAGCGTGAAAAAGGTCTCGGTGGTTGGGTCCGGAGCATGTCCAGTATCACCTCATATCTATGCCCTGACTCAAAATACTCTTGAATAGTAGTAGTAAGGTTTGGATCACCGAGAACGTTCATGTTTTTAAAAAACACGTTGGAGCCAGAATGACTTCCGGTTAAAACGTAAACGGGCTGTCGTCCAATCAGCGATTTCTTAAGTCTCCCACTGGGACCTACCTCTTCCGTTTTGGTTAATGTTGTAGTGTTTTCGTTAATGTTTCGTTAACTCAGATCTTGTTGGCCCTGCTGTGTGAACTGAGTCTCTGACCACTTGGAAAACCAAGCCCTGGGAGTGCTGCAGTGTTCTGGACTGATTAATCAGGTCCCAGATGTTCCAGCTTGTAGATTTTCCCAGTAAAACTTTGCACCTATTTTTACCTGTGGTCATATTGTTATGGAAACTCAATAAAACTTGCCTGTGTTTTTGAGATGGTGTTTATGATAATAATGTTTGGTTAATGCTTCTTATTTACTGGCTGTGATACCATGGCACAGTAGGCTCACACAGCTAATACCTGATAATCCCCTCTATCTCTGATAAACACACAGCTCCACCACTGCTCCTGCTCTTAATGTGCAATCAGATCTTTGGGAGGATTTTAAGATCAGTTTGTTTTCCTTTCTAAACCAGAGACACTGCTGGTGTAGATGGAGACGTAGAGAGTTCATAATATGCTGAGCTATGAGTATTCTGAAAGCTGCATTAAAGGACCTCTAATTGATACATTACTATGGGATCTGCCCATAGAATCTGGTTTAGCAATGTTGTTCAGATCAATTTGTTTGTTAAAAATATGATTTTAATCTTGAAATCTGAGATTGACTCCTATTTCCTTGATGGCTAGTAGGCCTTGAGAGGTCGCTGCTGCAACATGCACAGATCTCAACTGTTCAGTTTTCTCTTCACCATGGCTTCATTTTAATCTTGTTTTCCCTATTAGTTTAGTGATTTCAAATTTTTGATTGTTTTTTACTCCATATCCACTCAGCTGAGTCGGGGTGTCGCTGAAGTCTGTTTCCACCAACAGGAGGGTTTTTTCCTCAACTGCCATCTTCCTCCTCAAAGCAGGAACACGAGCCGGCTGTTCACTGAAGTGGTGATTCAGTATCAACTGTTTGTTTTCTCAGTTATGCATATTTAGAACATAGCATTTTCCAAATACCATAATCTATTTAAATGGGTTGCATTTGGATTGTATATGAATAAAGATGGATTGTTTATTGAAGAATATTCGGTCAATAAATTGTATTTCATTCAAGTTAGTGGATTGAGATGAGAATGAATAGAATTACAATTGGATTGGTGTGGACTGTAATTAATTGGACTTAAATTAAATGTATTATCTGGACAAAGTCCTCTGAAAGTCTCGTTGTTGAGAATTGCCTCTCATAAATACCCTGAATTTGGATGAATGACATTCAGGGAATAAATTAGTCAGATTGTACAATCTGAAGAGTTGTTGCAAGTTGAAAATCAAAAGAGTTAACAAAAATAAAGCCTTTCAAACATCAATATGTTTGTAATTATTTTAAATAATGTGCTTCATTTTGTGATAAAGATCCTGAAATAAATGGGCTTTTCAGTAATATTCTAATTATTTGACAGGATTTGTAGATTGGGATTAAGTTTGGGATGGGGTTTGAGGTTAGGGTTAGGGTTAGAGGTTTAGGGTTTTGGGATGTGTAGTTTTCCCACTTCTGCTGCTGGGATCTGAAATAGTTTTTCACTCTTGTCTAGAAATTTCCTGTTGTTCTGCTGCAGACTCTCGTTGCTCCAAGAGCTGTCCTTGCCTCCCCTTAACATCCTTTTAAGTTTCTTTTGCTCCTTCTTCTGCTTCCTTTGTCCCCAGATCTAAAAGCTCTTTTCTTTTCATTCAGAAAGGCTTTTATTTCAAAGGTAACCCAAGGTTTATTATTAGAGAAACACCTTACTTTCCTGGTAGGCACAGTGTCCTTTACACAGAAAAATATGTAATCTGTAATGGACTCTGTCAGGTTGTCAATATCCTCTCTGTGCAGAGAGAGGACATAATGTGGGTGTAAAGTCTGCAGCTTTGACACAACACAGTGTGAAAGGCCACAGAATGCAAGACCATCAGCTGAAGGCGGAATATTCTGTGCACTGTCATTGTGATGATGAGAAAAAATCTTTTAATACGGCCACATGCCATCATCCAGCAGCTGAGTCACTTCTACATAGTTTCCCTTCGCAGAGATATGTTAATACTTTCACAATTCAACATTTAGTTAATTTCATGAAATTCAACTCACTTTATCTATATTGCATCAAGACACAACAAATTTTTCTCAACGTATTTAAAAAATATATAATCCAGTAATAATAAAAAGTTTTTATCTAAGGGAAGATTTCAGCAGATTTCACTGAGTCTTTGACTTGCAACATTCACTCCTCCTGAACCAGCATCTGAAGCAATCACATGAGTTGTGTTGTTGATTTTACAGAAACCCCATAAAGAGAAGTAAAACATTAATGGCAGGAGTTGCTCCTTTAGTGATTTTATCTAGGGGAGACTTAACAGACTTGGATTTAGTTTCCAAGTCTACAGGATGAGCACAGAAAGTTCAGCCAAGAGAGACAAGGTTAAAAACTGGATCAGAGTTCCATCTATAGAAGAAGAATGTCACGTTTTGACAACAGTAGCTCAATAGCTCCACCCACACCTCTGAAGTGTCAAATGATTCAAGTTTACATCTGGGTCCAAATCCAAACATTATTTGATGCCCATATTGAGGGCAATAAATGGTTGATCATTACCATTAGCAAGTAATGGTGTGTAAATCAGTAAGAAAATGATTTTCATGTATTGAATTTTATCAGTAACATTAAATTAAATATACCATTTTTCTAAGTAGTCATACATTTCTAATATCTATACAGCCAGAAGCAATTTTACTTAATCAGTGAGTCAATAATTTCAGTCGTTGGCTATTTCTTTATATATGTATAAAGAAATGCACCTATTATTATTATTATTATTATAAAATTATTTATTTGCTTTGCCTTTGAGATTTGCTATTTTTTAACATTTCTTTGTGCTTTCTTTCATGCACAATGACATCCATCCATCTGTTATGATACACGTTTATCCCTGGTGCCTATCACCTCCAACGGGCGAGAGGCGGGGTACCCCCTGGACAGGTTGTCAGTCTGTCACAGGGCAACACAGAGACAGACAGGACAAAGAATCATGCACACACAAAGTCACACCTAGGGACAATTTAGAGAGACCAATCATCCTGACAGTCATGTTTTTAGACAGAGGGAGGAAGCCGGAGTACCCAGAGAGAACGCATGGAGAAAATCTAAACTCCATGCAAAAAGAATCAAACAAAACAAGGAAACACCAGATAATGAAAAACAACTGAACAGACATGATCTAACAAACGAAAGATCTAAAGCTCAAAATCAAAAGGGAAAAAAATCAATAAATACAGGGACCAATCTCAGGCCTTTTGAGTTTCTAAATGTTTTAGTTCCAGGATGTAATCCAAACCTATCCTATGTCCCCTAACCCCTTACACAGGAACTATTTGGTGTGCCACATTCTTTAAAATTTGTCTCTCCGCCAATTTTTATTGTGAAAGTTGCACATTCTTCCATACACCAGGCCCCTGGTCTTTTGCTGATTAGTGCAAAAAACCCAACAGAATCAACCAGTGTGTACTTTTTCTTCAACTTTTATTCTAGTTGTTCCTGTTTTTTTATTGGCAAGACTGTTTGTGGATAAGGACTTCTGTTACTGGCTTCTACTCTATTTTCAGGTGCTCAGTTTTTTTTGTTGAAAATTGTGTGGGTGGAAAATATGACATCCTACGTGTATATAAAAATATATGGCATTTGAAGATGATTTAGAAAACCCTTTGAACACGAATTGTTGCACTGTTTTTATTCTAAGCAGAATTTGTTCTCATCTAACATCTTGCTGACTGTTGTGAGGAAAGTTTCACGCCTGTATTGATCTGTGCAGCCCTAATCCCTTCTACTCCTGTGTGTTAAAAATGAGAGGAATGGCATCATGCACAGTTGACCACACACACTTAAACTATCTCTCCCAAATGTCCCTGTTTCTCTGCGCCCTTTTAAAATGATTTGTTATGCAGGCTTTTTTCTCTTTTTGTGTCTCTTGTTAGTGGTTGTTGAACATGAAGCAAAGGCAGCAGTCATTGGGGAGGTGCTACAAAACAACCACTTGACTCAAACACAGCAACTCTTTGTTTCATGCTGTGTTTACTACAGCTGTAACAATATTCCCAATTTCCAAAGATAAAGCACATATTCACCAATAAGGTTTATTTATAGAATCTAAAATTAACTCCAGCGTCTTTACTGTCTAAACAGTTCATGACTCTAAAAACCTGTTAGGGACTGCTTCTGTTTTTTATTTTCCTGTCGCACTGAAATGTTCACGACCAAGTGTGATTTTGTTTATGAAAAGTTTATGAGTTTAACATATTTTTTTGAGAAAATGAAAGGACTCTTGTTTGCAGACCTTCTATGTTGACCTGTGGAAAGTGGAATGTTGTTTCCAAGCGTTCATGTTGTTGACTGTTTGTTTTACGCAGGTCGGAGAGCAGTGTGGTAGGGATGTCTCCCAGGAGACACTGTTGTCTGTTTAAAGGCAGAATAACAATGAAATATTTGTATAGGTACATTTGTGTGCAGTGTAGACTGGATACATGCATACATGCAGGAAAAATTCACAGGGAGAAATATTTATGATGTGGAAAGTAGATGTTATAGACTGAAATGCATAGTGTAAATAATGCATGAGTCAAAAGAAAGTCAGAGTTAATAAGCACTGGCTTTTTCTACTCTTTCTGAACTAAATATGAGTTTTATTTTATGCTTGATTATTTTCTTTGTATTTATTGTTACATTAGTTTTGAATTTTAGGCACAAATTCAAGCTGGGAGAATCTGTCTCCAGCCTCACCTGCATCATCCAATCACTTTGTTTTGGCCTCAGCCAATCATTAACCAGGATTCCCTTCATAAGGCTCCATGGATCCACCTGCTTTCCAGCCGTGTTTCTACCCACCTACACCCGTCCTCTCCTGTCTGTGCTCCACTTCCAGTGTCTGGCCCCGGAGGAAGAAGACCCTGATCCTGGCCCTGAGCTGTCTGTTCATGATGGTGGCGATTCTTATCATATTCATCTTCTGTCTCCAAAGAACCTCCATCCATCCATCTATCCATCCATCCATCCATCTTCTGCCGCTTATCCGGGGTAGGGTTGCGGGGGCAGCAGCTGAAGAAGGGAGGCCCAGACTTCCCTCTCCCCAGCCACTTGGGCCAGCTCCTCTGGGGGAATCGAGACATGTAGATCGACCGGTAAATCGAGAGCTTCGCTTTTTGGCTCAGCTCTCTCTTCACCACGATGGACCGGTACAGCACCCGCTTCACTGCAGACGCTGCACCAATCCGCCTGTCGACCTCCCGCTCCCTTTTTCCCTCATTCGTGAACAAGATCCCGAGATACTTAAACTCCTCCACTTGAAGAACCTATCAAGTCAAATAAAATTCCCTAAGTGCTGTTTTTCTTTGTGTGTCTCTCCAGATTGAATTGTTTACATGCTTGAAAAATAGATTTTTTTTTTTTACTAATTATATTGATTCAATTAAACTGTCCCACCAGCAGTAAACCAGCAGTTTTAAATTTCATACTCCTAAATGATCAAACCATGGTAGGAAAGCATGATGGGTTTTTGAGTTGGTGCCAGTCTGTGAAAGCAGTTTGTGTTACTTTTTTTCTAATTTTGTGAAAATGTTTTTCTGCTGTTTGTGTTGCAGAACAGTCAAAGCTATTCAACGGCTGATATTACAGGCTTACAGA
This sequence comes from Phalloptychus januarius, assembly GCA_902982915.1. NCBI lineage: Eukaryota > Metazoa > Chordata > Actinopteri > Cyprinodontiformes > Poeciliidae > Phalloptychus > Phalloptychus januarius. The sequence continues at coordinate 1,562,286 of CADWAE010000470.1, read as the reverse complement.
AAGAGTGAATACTAAGAGACACAATGGGTCAATGAAGAGAAGTTTTTTTGTTTTTGGAATTTGTTTCTCTTATTTTCTTTTGTTTTCATACTCTAAAAACAACCTTGAAGACTAAATTCTCAAACAAAGCAAAGGATGTGGATAAAAGTAAACAAATAAAAGCTATAAAACTGCCAAATTGTTTTTTTTTCTTTTGAGTCTTAATTAAATATTGAATAAAACCAAACAATTATCTTTGTTAGATCTGTGTGATGTTATGCCAGTGAATAGCCATTTTCAGCAGATGTGCTTGCACACATATATTTAGAGTTATTTATATGTTGTGGACTGTTGAGGTTGAGAGGATAAATCTGGGTGTTAATGTCTGTTAGTTGCTTGTCATGGGTGAAATGTTATTTTTTATGTTGCACATGTGTGTCGGGTTTTTGTGAAACATTAGGGTTACATATGTAGTGAAGAGGACAGAGAAGAATAGAAACCATGATTTACTTTATGATGTATTTTCATTTGTTCTGTCACATTTATCTTTCCTCAGTCAGAACATAACCTCAGGCATGTTCTAATGAATACGTCTCAAAAAGGTTCAGAAGAAGGAATCTGAATTCAGTACCAACCAGGTCTCAGTACTTAGTACTAAATATCCATCAATTTTCTGCAGGTTACAGTAAGCTGTGGGCCCATAAGATGATCCATTCCTGATCCAGTCAGATGGACCACAAGCCCCTGTCTAGCAAATGTATTTGCTGCCTTGTGTAATTGTAATATTCCAGGTCACACTGATATTTTCTTTAATATCTAAATGTTGATTTACTTTTTTTTCAAATAGAACAACAGTGGAGCTCAGAGGCAGCTCAGCAGGCTGCCTGTTCTGAGTATGTAGGATTTTGATCTGGACAGCAGAAACATGTGAGTCACGTTCTGCCAGATGAATTTCCTCCATGCTTCAGAGCTTGGTGTTAACCACAACTGTCCACAGATTCTATCTGAATCCTCTGTTATTCAACGTTTACCATCTACGTTTACCATCTACTTTCCCAGGGCCGGCCCAAGCCTCCATGGGGCCCTAAGTGAAATTTGGATTTGGGGCCCTCTAGTTCTGCTAACAATGTGGACTGGCTGCAATCAGCAGTCTGATCATTAGATCACTCACACACCTGCTATAACCTTATTGCATCTCTGGCAGTGCTGTTTATATTATATACATGTATAATATAGAATAGATTTATTGGCCAACTGATTTGTCAAGCAGTTGATTTCTGGGCGCCGATTTTCTTAATTTTGGGGGATCGTGATCGGACAATACTTACATCTGAAGCTGATCTTATCCCCTTATCTTATCTTCATCAGCAAAGGTTTAAAAATCCGCTTCTGTCCTCGTCTACTCTGCAGTGAGAGGTTTGACTGACAGACCGGCCAACCAGGTCAGGTCTGCACATTAGCAGTTAAGCGTTACTCCAATAGCTAAAAATGTAATTTATACTGGGTGAGTTTTTCTTCTCTGAGAATGTGAACCAGTACCGCACTGATTCTGAGCCTTGAATGATTTTAACAGAAGTTTCACATAACTTAGAAGTTGATGTAAAAATAATGTTTGTTTTAGCCACAAAATGATTTATGCTCAGCTCAAACAACATATCATAACTACAGCATAGAGCAGCTCATTCATGCAGTAGCTATGTAACCTGACATGAAACCATTTTGATAGACAATGTCAAACTAGGAAAAGTTTTAATTATTGTCATAAAACGTTATCAAACGTTTTATTTGGCGGTTTGAAGCCAAAAATACCTCGGAAATAAACAGCCAAGCAGGAGAACCAACTCATTTAAAGTTTAAACTCAGTTTCACACAAACACAAGCTAGCTGTTTGGCTGTTGAACTGAAACGTTGAAGCTAATTTTCTATTAACAGTTTTACAAATCTTTTACTTTACATTACCAAGGCTCATTAAAACAAACCTTTATCTTGGCTTTGTTCTATTTTTCCTCTTTCTTTCTTCCCATCCTGAAGGATAAATTATTTTGAGACATTGTTTTGCTTATTTAACTTCTGACGGGAGCTTTGGATGTCTGGATGCTCACTGCTCATTGCACAGCAGCTCATGGTACCGGTGAAGCGTGTGGTAGCTGCCTCGGCCACCAGGGGCCCCCACGAGCATTTTATTTTTATCAATGAAATAATAAATTCTACATACCTTATCAAATATATTATTGTAAAAACAAATCACTTAATAGTGAAATTGTGTGTTTTTAATATTATAATGACATAGAAATAATAATTTTAAAAAAAATCAACTCCACTGAGCACTGAGGGGGCCCCTTCATGGCCTTGGGGCCCGAAGTGGCTGCTTAGTTTGCTTATGCCTTGGGCCGGCTACCCGTCTACCGTTTGTAGACCGAAATGTTTTTTAATTTTAATGTCAGTCATTTTCATTATTTGCTTGTTAATGTGTGTCTGTGCTGTGATTTCTGCATAATGGTACTCACAGGTACAACGGGGAATTAACTCAAGAAGACATTTTGTTTTATTGAACTAATTTGATGGTTGGCTTTTTTTTTTTAAACGATACAGTTTTCTTGTTTGCTTAATTGTTTGTGGTTTTGCTTATTCAACAAAGACACTTGCTATGTGTTTTTTGGTCAAAGATTCCTTCAACTTTCTTTTCATTTTCATTGTTGTCATAAGAACGACAATCTCCTCTCCTCTCCTCTCCTCTCCTCTCCTCTCCTCTCCTCTCCTCTCCTCTCCTCTCCTCTCCTCTCCTCTCCTCTCCTCTCCTCTCCTCTCCTCTCCTCTCCTCTCCTCTTAGGTTTTTCTTCATCCAGCTGATGCATGAAGCAACTTGCTGGTAGCTTTTAACATTTATTACCTGGGAAAGATCTGAGATCCAAACATTCAATCAATTCAAGATATTTAGTGAAGATAAGAAATAGGAACTTATATGACACAAGGGTAATCAGGAACAATAGAACAAGAAAACTAACAGTGAAACAGTGAAAACCATCAGACTTTCATAGTGCAGGTTGATTGTTAGCGTTAACTCAGATGGTGTGAGTGAACAGACAGAATGGAGGCTAACTGCTGGGGTGACATGCAGAAGTCTCTGTGTCAAAATGATCAGCATAAACACAAAGTCAATTCACAGGAAAGCGAAGCAGAGCGTTACATGATCAAGAGTCTAAATACCAGATTGACCTAATTAATTCATCATTATAAAGAATTAGTGTGATCGCCAATTCTTTTACTAAAACAAACACTATATACTTTTTTTTCTTTTATACCCAAATGGAAAGTTGAAATTAATTTTGAGAATAAAAATTTTTCACAATGCAGTTTCAGCTCCCTGGAACAGACAGTCCAGCCTTCAGACACACTGATTTTGAAAGACAAAACTCCAAGTTATTTTAGTCTTTATGTCAGTGAGTTATGTCAACATTGTACCATCAAACAGAGCACCACAAGGTTAGCTGAGTACTAAACTGAACCTCTCATCAGTTTGGAAGAGTTACAACATCATTTTTGTTGGAGAGGAAAAAGTTTGCTTTGGGAACTGGGCTTGTAAGCTGCCTACAGTTCACGTTCTCCACTCGTTAGACACTCTGATTGGCATAATCAGGTTACAACGGAGCTGAAAGGAAAAGCCCATCAGTAGGAATTAGCATCAACGATCAGTTATGTCAACAGGCTCCATGTCAAATACAGAAGAGGGAATAAAGACTCACACGTGGCTGCGAATCCTCACTTCAGGTCCCACCTGATCAACCAGGAAGCGACTGCCTGATGAAATCTAACATTAAGAGTGCCTTTCTAAGACAAAGCCTGTGCACTGGAGAGGGGTGGGAGGAGGCGTAGAAAATAGCAGTGGCAGACAGATTTGAGGTGACAAGGCGCGTACAAAGCTCTGTCAGGAGCCTGCGATGTGAAGAAAGGCTGTCAGGATGCCGAGGGAGGAAGGCAAGATGTGGTCTTTTGAAGGAGCTTGTCATTACAACAGATTGTTTCTTCAGGTCTGATTTCTAATTTAGTCGTCTATTTACAGTGATCATTGAAATATTCAGCGCTGAACGCTCCACAAACCACATCGGACATGCTGCCTGTTGAAAAGATTTTTCCATAATTTCACAGGAAATATAGCTCCTCATATTTTTAATTACCTGCTTAGGTTGACTTGTAATTGTAACACAGAGTGCCAATGTTCAAGTTGTTAAATCATTTTAATTGATAGGTTGGCATATTGATTGTCACTCAGCCAGCTTTGGATGTGAAAGTCTACACACAGTGTTGCTGAAAGCAGAAAGGAAAGAATATTGGGCTGTGAAGTGATCCCACACACACTAATGAGCAGTGTGTTTGGAATGCAGATGCGTGAAATAAATGGAAAGGGTTCAGTAACACGCTCTGAGATGAAAAAGAAATAGCAGGAATAAAGAGGCGTTGTACTAATTAACCAGAATGAGAGCGAAACAAAAAGACATCATTTAGAGAAACATGCACTCTCAAAGAGTTATAATTACCGTTTTGTTTTTATCATTAGAATATTCACAGTTATTGAACGGCATAAAGACTTTCTTGCAGTGGTTAGAAGAGCAAACGCTGAATAGCAGCTCCACTCAGTTATCAGCTGCCCTGCTGTTACCACTTTACAGAACAATGACCACATTAAAATATATTTAGAGATATCTAGACATTTATTTATTTGAATTATTTATTTTGTCTGTTTAAATCGCTATGTTGATTTTTTTCTCTGATTTGTATTGGCACACTCTTTGCTGTGCAACAAAAGACTTGTTGGAATAGCAACTGGAGAACATACAGTAAATGATGGCAACCAGCACTACATGAGTCAGGACTTAGCAAATGAACAGGTGATCAGTCAAATCAATGTAATCAGTAAATGCAAAATGCTTTTTAGTAGATAACAGAAAATAATAATTACAAACGGAAATAATACTGTCAGTGGAAGAACCACTGCCATCTACAGAAACAATGTAAGAGACAGCTGTTATTGTATATTTCCATGTGAAGGTGGGTGGGTGGTGGTGGGAGTATTCTGCAAAATTTGGAGCTCTTTCTGGAAAAGCCCATCCCAGTTGGACAGGGGGGAGATGGCATCATGAATATGATACGTTTTTGTCTGACACTTTGAGCTTGCTAACAAAACTCACAGAAATGAAAGGTAATGATAGGCTGTGAACAGCACTGTAAACTATGCACTTTTTTCCTAATGGCAGTTACAAAAACTGCCATTAGGTGCAGAAAGCACCTAGATTTTTCCCTTCTTCTCTCTAGGTTCTCTCTAGGTTCTCTCTAGGCGTTACATTCTCAATAAATATTTTTGAATCACATCATTTCCTTCTGGAACATGCTGCTTCATCTCACTTTGTATGTACAATCATGCTAATTAGACAGCTAAGTAGTTATCTCTTATAACTAGTAGTTATGAGAGTAGTAGTTAGTAGTTATAGTAGTTTTTATGGCAACCAGTTTGTTTTGTGAACAATTGACAGGGATCTTTAGTAATGAAAAAAAACAACAATATTTATCATAATCATAATAATAATAATAATAACTTTTGCCATTTTGCTATTATTTTTCATGTTCATCTGCCCAGGCAGAGCAATAATGAGGGCTGTATTTCAGTCATGTAGACTTGAACAAATTGCAGAGAGCTGTAAGCAATCACTTAAAATATTGGAAAGCTGAGCAAAATGAAAAAAATGCTTTAGCTCAACTCTAGAATATCAGAGTGCAGGGTCTGAATGGAAAAAATTAGGGTGTCTTGCATCAGGAGTCTATTATGAATACGGTTAGTGATCCATGTAATAAAAAAATACAACTCAGAAAGATTGAAAAATACGAATATTGATTATCAAAGAATATTCCTGTTTGCTGTGTCCAGTTTTAGACATTGGATTCCCCACAGCAGAGTCATGATCCAACACAATTTAATTTATGAACTAAATTACTGAGTATATCCTCAGTAATTTAGGATCACAAACAATTCCAAAATATTATTTGCAAAAAAAAACAAAAAGAGTAAAAATGATTGAGCAACATGGCTAATGTAAGAAATAGAAAACAGAAGACTCAATCCAACTCCATGTTGGATTGAGGAGGCATGCTGCTGGATGCTGTAGTGGATTGTTGTTCTGGTCAGTTAAAATAAGGAACATATAGTCATAACTAATCAAATTAATTTATTACACTTAGTGCATTTTTTTCATTTTTGGCTGAATCTATTATAATGTGACAAACCTCTCTATGCAGTCTAAATGTTCTAATTACCTAAAGTAGAAAGAAACGTTCTGTCTCACTGAGGATAATTATCTTCTTTTGCTGCCAGTTACATTTTAGTATTTTTAACAATCTAAACCAGGTGAAAGTAACTATTTAATTGTGACATTTTCTAGATTTATTTATTTTTTTCAGTATTTTGTTGGTCAATAATTATTCTATTTAGAGTTTGTGAAAGTTTTAAAACAACAAACTCAAAGCAATGTTTAAAAAAGTGACATATTCTAGGAGGGACATTGAAAATTTGATGGTTCTAATGAATCATTAGAATCATTAATTTAACAAAATAATCAGGCTTTCTAATAATATAAGAATTATTGCATTGTTATAACAGCAACGAAAGAGTAAACAAAACTGATATTTTCTGTTGTTGGAAAGTTGATTTTTCTGGGGGAATGTACAGTAACATGTAGTTACATGTACATTAGAAACTGATCTACAAAACAATCTAAATTTTTTTTATTATTTCAGAGTGGGGCAATATTTTCTCTGAACAAGATAAATAAGGTCTATTAATGTCCATGGTAGTACATATGGAGAACAACAGGTTGTGTTGTCCCAGAACCAGAACTGAACCTCCACTATCAAATTATGGTCAAGAATTTTGTTTTCTAAATGGGCCTGTTGGTGAACAAAAATTAAGCTTATAATTTATGTTAGATTTAAGTTAAAACCTTTTCTAATATTTTTGGTTCAAATTTTCCTTTTAGTAGTAGGGAATAACGTGACACCCCATCCCAAATGGTTTAGCTGTCGACACAACTTCTGAGTTCAGCTCTATTAAAATGCTACAGATGGAAAGAAGACAACATGAATTTAGCGTCACAGTTGAATGTAGCGATGGCGGTAGTAATTCCTCGTGCACTCATTGGGTTGCTGGTTCAAATCCCGCCTTATCTACCTCTGTAGTTGTGTTCTTGGGTAAGACATGTCCCCCACCTTCCCTGCTGGTGGAGGTCAGAGGGCACAGCAGGTGGCCCAAGAGCCTGTTTCCAGCTTTCCAGTAGCTTCCCACCAAGTGTGTGAATGTGTGTGTGAAACGCTTTGGGTCCTATGGACTTGATAAAGCGATATACTAGTACAAACCATTCTAATAGCTACATACCTTCTGGGCATCTCCTGTCCTGTGCCCAGGCAGAGCAGCCAGCTAACACAATGGATGGTTAATAATAATAATAATAATAATAATAATAATAGGTGCCTGCCATGAATGATGAGGAGTTCAACTTCTTAAGCCAGACACTGCTCCCTATCATGCTATGGGCAACCCAATAATAATAATTATACTGTTCACAGCTGATTCTCTGAGCCTTACTAATTTAGGTGGGAGCTAGTAAAAAGACTGTAACACAGTGAAACACACAGGAAAATATACTGTGAGAAAAGAATTAATCTTCAGAGCGTTTGCTTAGTTGCAGCACCAGAAGTGATGACATTTGCTGTTCTTCATTGTTAGCATTTTGACCAACTCTTGCAATGCTTACTGAAATGAATATGCAAAATCTATCAGGGGAAAATTAGTCATTGGTTCAAACTGTATTTTGTTTTTAGTTTCATTTACGTTGTTGGATTTATTGAAGGTCAGTTATATCAGAATTATTTCTGTGGGAAAAGCTTTTCCCTGTTTTCTAGCATTTGTCTTCTTGCTCGACACACAGGCTGTGAAAGAAAAAAAAACACTTAATTGTGATGTTTACATCTCAGATGGCAGCCCCTCCCAGCACCGTTTGCTAAAGCACGAAGAGCGTCTCACAACATTTGCTTGATGTATGGAGGGCAGATAAAACATATGCTCCTCAAAAGAGTTGGTCTATCTTCACTTTGTTATTCCAATATCCTCTTCATTTCTTTTATAGTATCTGCATGATAGGATCATCAGTCATTTGTACATGTCTGTCTGAGACAGACAATGATTGCTTTTACCCAACATCATTTTTTGGCTGCTGTTTGAGACTGAAAAAGTTCATCTTTGCAGAAATATGGGAACAGACTTGAAAAATAGGAAAACAAGGACACTTTCTCTCCTCCCTCGGCTGGAGATAATCTTGTTTTTGACTTGAGTGATAGGAAGGGATTTCGCAGCCTCTCCATCTGTTTCTGACGGCTTTGTCTTTATGTCAAAATTGGATTTCTTAATCTAATAGCTGAGCCACTGGCCTTTTCTGTGTGGCAGCGCAGATTGCTGTATGTCTGTAGGAAATCCTCTCTATGATCTGTCAACCACAGGAAGCCCTGAGTTACAATAACACCAGGGACAAGAAGCACAACCAAACTCATGGAGATGATGTGATATGTAAATCCAAGTTAAGTCTTAGTTGAAGGGCTGTTCTCTGTAGACTCACTGAGGGACAGTCGCTGCAACAGGTTCAGCCGGACTAAACTCGGCTCATTGGTTTTGTGTCTACAAGGATTAGGAGAACGATCTATGTCCTGGATGTTTCTTGATGCACTGTCATATTATGTAAATCCCCATTCTGTAAGGATGCCACTGATAAAGGATTTGCCTGCATCCCAATGAGCAGCGAGAGTTGACCTCAATTTGCTTCCCGGCCCCTTAGTTTCCTGTCTCTGGTGTGCTTCCCTGCGGAGGTCTGCAGGTAGCTGGCAGCGCGCCTCTCCTGTTGCTGTCTTTACACGATTGCTGTGAGAGAGATCACAGGGCGCAGAGCTGCGAACAAGACGAAAGTTCAGATTGTGAGGGAAGTAAAAGGGCCGCAGGGCGCCCCGTATCTCCTCCATCTCTCCTCTATCTGCTTGTCTTCAGAGCCATGTCAGTTCCTGCAATCCGTCCTCAGCTTCTCTTCCGTCTGTCTCTTATCTCGCCTGTTCTCCTCCCCTCTCTGTCTTCTTTCTCCACCTTAAGCACCTTTCCTCACTGACAGCTAGAAGCAGACTAATTGACAGACTGACCTGTGGAAAAGCAGCACTCATCATCAGACAGCGCTCCTTTCTCAGCTACAGCATCACCTCATTTTTTCCTTTTCTTCTCTGCCTTCCTTCCCTTCAGACTTGGAAATGAATCATGTTCGGGAGCATGGGAAGTCAGTCATGGCAGATGAAGAGTGTCAGGCCAGCAGGGGAAAAGAGTGGACGGATGATCTGACCGGTGTCTGCAGCTTGAACTTTGGTGATGTAAATTCTGCCATGGAGTTGATCTTTCACCCTGCTCTGTTGGAGGGCCTTCATCTCATCTGCTTGTGCATCTAAGGCTTCTTCAGACATAGGAAGGGTGGCGACCTCTCTGACTTGAGGCAAACCTTTACCAAAACGCTCTCATCTGGCCTCATGTTCTTCTTCATCACACATCAGCCCGTCTCCCACTACAACATGTCATGTTGCCCACAGCAGACCTGCTGTCCTTTTTGAAAGTCAGTGTTCAAATGTGAGTCATGCTCGCAGACCCCACTGTTGATTTAACAACACTGCCATTCATTTTTTTCCCCCCACCATTTCTTTCCCTTTTTTCTCCTCCAAAGTGCCACTAAACATTATCTTTACAACTGTGAAAGCTGACAGCTGCCAGTAGGAGAGAAATAATTGCTGCTGCCAGAGTGACAGACAGGATTGGCTGGCTTATATAATAGCAGAATAATGTCATTCTTATCTAAAACATTTGGAAGCCAGGGGGATTGATGCATTCTGGGCTATGGATGAGTCCGTTGTTGGAAGAAAGGCAGCTTAAGCAACGGCAATCAGACGTTTTGTCACTTTGTATTCACCAAATGTTTTATTTTGGGGCCATCACATGTAACAAAGGCGTTCCCACGAGCATCTTGGCAATTCTCGGCTTGAAATCCACACTGTTGCTTCCCTGGCACGGAGACGAACAACACTGAAGCTCACACTCTGATCGCAAATGGAGTCTGTGGGTGTCGTGGTGACATTCACAGCCAGCTGTGTCAGTAGGAAGCTGGCTTTGTCTCGCATTCACACTGAGAACACTGCAGTGTTGGCTGTAGCATTTCCCCATGTTCAAGCAGATTGGACTGATTCACCTTTCCATCGGCATCACAGAGCTTCAGGTTGGGAGCTTCAGCTGTCCTTACACGTACATCACACAGAGAGAGCTGCGTCGCTGCCTGCAATGCTTCCAAGTCATGTCTAAGACACTAATTTATGGTCACAGCAGTGTTTTTGTCAAATCATATGATGAGGCAAACACATCAAACAGTTTCATTCACAATCCATCTCATAGATCCAATGGAGCTCTTACACTGAGAACAATCAATTGTAATGGAATCTATTTATGTTTCAGCTTCATTTTCACATTGAGAAAATGTGAAAAAAAAAAATTCTTAGCTATATTTCACATTGTGTTTAATGTTGTTTAAAGGCTTAGTAAATGATTTGATAAGTTCTAACAAAGTCTTGCAGGCTGGAGTTAAAACAAGAAAGAGTACTACAGAGAAACAGCTTGGTGTCACTTGGAAATCAACGCTTATTACAAATTTGTATCATTGTGTAGTAAACCTAAAATAATTGTGACCACATTTTTTTTTTGCTTAGCAAAATTACAATATATATGTATATATATATATATATATATATATATATATATATATATATATATATATATATATTTTTATAAACTTGGAGAAAAGACAGATAAATTCTAGCAGTTTGCCTGCGGAGCCTTTGTTTATGGGGGACGTAACGCCAGGCTGCAATAGGTGGCACAAACTGGATGAAAAATGTTACATGTTGTGTTGATCGATGCTGCACTTCTTCTGTATTGGTATGATCTTATCATTTTGTTTCCATGGTACTGATCCTCCTGTAAAAACATTGCACAAGTCCAGGTTTAATTTGTATTTGAGATATTGCAAAACAAATAAATCCCAGAAAAGCTGCTGATTAATCTGAAACACCTGTCCTTCCTCCTCTCTTACATTTTCTGATCTGCGTGGCTGACACAGACTGAATAGCTTGATTTCCTCCGCTGCCAATGCCAAGCCATAGCAGAGTACAGTTCTAAAACAGAGCAGAAAAATGATGTCATTGTTCACAACTTCTTCTTCTGTTCAGATTGGCCAGGCTGAAGTTCATCGTGTTCATAACTTCTTTGGGTTCAAATATGGCCCTACCTCCTTAAAATGACCTGGAGAATCTGCTTCATGAAGGGAACTCACCTCATTTTATTTCAAAGGTGTACTCTGCCTTAATGAGTGCTGCTTTAAAGTGAGGGTCACACAGGTCAAGGGAGAGATGGGAGACCAACTTACATGTAACACTGGATGGTGTGTCAAAAATGCATAAATGCAACAATTAATAATAGACACAGGTTGACTCGATACAATTTCCTCAATCATACTTACATTTTGCCACAAAAACAACATAAATAATACACAGTTAATTCTGAACCATTTCTGCAGAGCTCATGGAATTGCATAAAGATAACACATTGTGGCACAACTTCTCTGATGCTATGTCATAACTTCTAGGATTTTAATTTCTATTTGATCCCCAAATATGATTATTAGGAGGCTTTACAACTATGGCTACTCTATTAAGAAAAAATCTACAGAAGCCTGTAGATTCTGTAGATCTACAGAAGCCCGGTACCACCGAAGCTGCCATGCTTCGGTGGTACCGGAGCATGGCAGCCTCAGCTCTGTCAGGCTGACCAATTAAAGCTGCAGCTACTATTCAGTAGCTTGCCACCATCAGTGTGTGTGCGTGCGTGTGTGGGTAAACATCCTGCAGGAGCAGTCATCCCATATTTGCCAGAGGCTTTACTCCACCCTGCTGTGTGGGACAGATTGTTCCGTTATATATACAGACTTCAACAATTAGAGTCTAATCACTGCCAAGTGGACCTAGCTATTTTGGAATTAAGTTAAAGACACTTACAGGACCCATGAGAGACATTCTGCTGATGTGCTGTGTAATAAGGCCTGGTCTTCAACACGTCTGCCTCCCTGCTCAACAAGGAACAGCACTGTCTGCTCAGATATTTGTTGCAGGTCTCCTTTTCTTAAGTGTAAATATAAATTAAAACAAATAGTAAGAATAATATCAGCAAAAATGACAGAAGGGGTGATCAAGTGGGTGTGTGTGAATGTGTGTGTTCTGCAGCAGCAGCAGCAGCAACACTTGGCAGCACCAGCTGTCACATGTCAGCTCAGCTCATTTCAAAGCCCAGGTGTGAAGAGGCCAGAGCCACTGCTAAGGTGCAGCGTCTCTCTGAGACATGGAGGTGTGTTTAGGGTGTTAGGGAAAAGAATGTTGCTGGCTGCTTCACGTGTGTAGCTGGTGTAGGAGAAGCAAATACTGAAAGGTGATATTTTTTTACATGGAACAAATCATCAGTTTCAGGATTATTATTTCTTTTTATTTATTATATAAGAAATATAACTTAATTTAAAGATATCCATGATAACAGCATAATATAGAAAGGTGAGTTCCAGCACACATGAACATTCCTGGCAGAGGATTTTTGTTCAACCAAGAATTTATTTTGTGAAAGAGGCAGGCCTCACTTCCTCCAAACATTTATCTGTATGTATTTACATTTTCACAAAACTGACACATTGAAATTACTTATATTAATCTACATAGCCAATAAAAATGTTATTTTTTTAGCATTACAGTCATCAAACATTATTATTATTATTATTATTATTATTATTATTATTATTATTATTATATATTTTTTTAATCAATATTTCCGTTACATTTTTACCTTGCCTGTGTTTCTGTCACATCTCTTTTTTTCTTTAATCCACAGTTAAAATACATTGACATTCCATAAAGTATTGACCCCTTTCAAAGTTTTATTCTTTTATTCCTTGTACAGTTCCCTCATAATCAACTAAATTTAGCATCTTTGACAAAAAAATCACAATAAAATACTTTCATGTCAAAGTGAAAACAGATTTCTACAAAATTCACTTAAATATTTGCAAAATTGTTCACCCTTCAGTATAGAGTAGCTGCACCTGTAGCTGCAGTCACAGCATGGAGTCTGGTGGATCATCTGTTACCTTTTGACACAAAGAAGTTTCTGTTCTTTAGGTAAGATCAGAGTGCCATCCAGATCCCCATGTGCTTTAATAGCATGTCATGGCTGACAGTGTCAAATCCTGTGCTGAAATCCAAAAGAACCAGCACTGAGGTTCTCCCACAGTCTGTACTTATGCTGATATCACTGAACACGTTGAAAAGACCTTTTCAGTACTTTAGTGATCATGGTTTGTGAGACTCCCAGCAACATTTGGCTGAACCTCAAGCATTTCAAAGGAGGTAAATTTTTATTCATTCACTTACTTTATGTTAAATATTTTTTATTAAATTGTTATTTTTTAGATATCAGTTTTTATTTTAATGTTAAAAGATTTGTGTGCTTTTATATATATATATATATATATATATATATATATATATATATATATATATATATATATATATATATATATATATATATATATATATATATATATATATTTTTTTTTTTTCAAAAATCCACACTTTTTTGAGAAAGCATGATGATGTGCAGATCATGCACATCCCAGCCTAAAAGCACAACTCACTATATAATTCGGCCAAAGCAGCGAAATGCTGCAAAGCCCTGCTGTAATCTCAGAATTTCTTATTATTTTTCTGACAAAGATTAAAACTATTCAAAGATTGGGATTTTATTGTCATTAAAATCAATACAATGATCAAAGTACAGATTTTCTTTTGATCTTATTCAAAATAAAACCACATGATCAAGTTTTCATTACTCAACAAATCTAATCTGTTGTTTACCAATGCGTTCTTTTACTTAAACCCTTATAACTTCAGTACTGATTATATCAAAATGAAATACATGAAGTAATAACAATAGAACATGTAAGAAGAACATAAGCTTCATTTTTGACTACTTCCTTCGTTCTGCTTGCTTGCTGTCTGCAGGAATTGGTCAAAAGGATCATGATGTTCTGTAGCTCTCTGTTGGGTTGGCTGTGGTTCCATATCGATGTCCCTTTGAGCAAGGCATCTGTCCACAAGCTGCCTACAGATCTGCTTAAAGTGATGTATGGACGTGAGTAACTTCACAGCCTTAAAATAACATTGAAGATGAATATGAATACTCAAGACTAGTCTAATGACCTTGTTTTTACTTTTGTTCAAAGTCTTAAGTAAGGACATTTCTCAGGAAAAATTTACATTAATTGGCCTATATTTACAGTGTTTTTAAAAAAAAAATCAAAAGGACTGTGAGAAAGAACAGTGAAGTATGTTGATCTACAGTGTATTTGTGGATCTACACATAAACCTGACCAGACCCAATGAGAATGTTCTTTCTGTTTTCATTAGTGAGTAAAACAGCAGATATCTTCCCATGTGTTTTACCTAAAGACTTGTGAATTCAGAGGAAAAGGCTTTGTCCTTTAAAGTTCCCCTTATCCTGTCTTTTCCTTTACAGCTATGGAATCCATCTTAAATGGATTCACTCACCTTTTCTTTCCCTTTACTTTGCTACACATTAAAAGACAACATCAAAGGAAAAGTGCTCAACACCTGAGATGGTGATTTTATGACCTCATTTGTTTTAGTTGACCCAGTGGAACGATCTCCCTCGCTCCCTCATCTCTTGCTCCTGCTATGTTGTGAACAGCACACAACCTTAAAAATCACCTTAAAATGAGCTCTGGACCAACACAACTCAAAAGATGGCCGCTGAAAGGCCATCCTAATGCAATCTGTCCATTGTGGGTGGCAGCAGGATGACAGAAAGGAGAGGATCTTTGAGCCAGACAGAGCAGAGAAAATTGCCTGTAGCGTTGTGTATGTAATAGGGAAAGGCAGTGATGCATTTCCAGCGCGCCGGTCCGGTCACTGGGGAGGTTCTGTCACTGCTGCGCTGTTCACTCTCAGCAGCCACAAACTTCTCGTCCAGCTCCTCCTCGCCTTTGCCTTAGTTTTCTCTTCGGCTTTAACTCTGCCTCAGGTAAATATAACTGCAGCCTCTAGAGAGTAGGTGATTGTGCATTTTCAACTCAAGGGAGTTTGCACCTTGTGTTTCTGTGCATTGTGTGTGAATATCTGCTCTTTCTTCCCTATTCTAAGTTAGCATTGGTTTGTCTTTGCAGGCCATCTGCTAATGCCTGCTCAAGAACATGTACCTTTACATGAATAGAGAGGAACTCACAAGCCTGCTCGATGTGTGTTTGGAGGACTTGTGCCACTGAATTGTGCCAGACAGAGGAAAAAAAAACACAAATTTGTTACCCACCAAAACAAGGTTGGTTTCTGTATGAAACCCTGATGATTAGCAGCTATGTTAACGTGTCTCTCTATCTACATGTTCACTGAGGGTGCTAAACACTGTTTGGCAGGCAAGTGTTAGCTTGAACCTGCACTTCATGTTGTCATGGTTCCAGCCATTTATGCTACAAGGCATAAATGGCTGCTTTCACACCCGACACATAGCGCTTTATATAACACCAGGCTTTGTCCTACCTGAACTTCAGTTTGATTGACTGTGATTTTTAGGATGGAGGTTCACCTTCATCCAGACACAGTCGGATCTAATCAGGTGTGTCTGTTACAGTGGTCAAATCAAAGTTCAGACCTAAATCTAATTATATTCAGTGGCAAATAAAAAATAAAAAAAACCTGATGTTCACACACACTCTTTTTGCAGTTTTATTGAGGTTGAACAATTTTGCTAAGAGAACCTGGATTTCTGTTTGGTGCTAAACAGCTGTGCTTTGCGGGCAGGCTTCCATCAGGTACTGACTGAGGAGGGCTGAATGCAAATGTCAAATTTTAAAGAATTTTGAAAACCATGAATGATTTTACTTTCACTTTCTTATTATTGTGCTGACTGTGACATAATAAAACAAAAACATAACTGGATGTGTGTTTTTTATGTCCTTACATGTGAAAATATTTATAGATTTAAACACTTGCATTTATTAGGGGCTTATTGTTTCAAAAAGGCAACACTGATTCATTTCATTTGGGACATTTGGAGAATTGTTGTTCAAATTTGTGTCTCTAAAAGATCTGGTAGAACAACCCAAGAACTAAAATATGGCTGAGACAGAGTTAAAATAAACACATATTACTTCTCATTGAGAAGGTAAAGAAAATCACACACACTTAAACTTTTCCAACTGTGTCAAATCTTTAAAGAATTAAGCTGTGCATAAAATAAATCTTGCAATCCACTAAGCCACTGGGACTTCATCTCTTTTCTCCAGGAATGAGCATGGTTAGAGCACATTCCCTGTTCTCAGGAATAACAGCGCTTTGATCAGTCAAGCCACAAAACTACCAGCAAGTGTGAAATCTGAGGAAACAGGTCTTCTGTTACTGGTATGCTGCTGAAAAAACAAGCCATAATAATGTGACATGAAGCAGCGTGGCACGCTTAAAGTCTCCAGGAAGAGGTAAATGAGTTGATCAGAGGAAAGACGGCTGAACCGACATGGAGCTAATTTACTGTTAGGTAAACGATCCAGAAACTCCAGTGTTCTGCAATTTGTGGCGAAACAAGCCACAAATGATCTTGATCTCATTGAAATTAACAGCAGTTCATCAACTTAACACCATTTAATTGTAGCAGTGACCTGATGGTGAAAATGTAGTGGATTCAGGATGCTGGGCATGCTAATGCTGCATGCCAGGCTCAGACTGTGTCTTTGCTCCATCAGCACATTCAGCTCTGAAAAGTCCACCATCCAAAAATAATTGTTTAGGCTGAATCTTCCCTCCCTACAGTTACTAGAGGGAATTGTTGTTTTTCTGATGAAGTCAATGTTATGGGAGACATTTACATTTCAAACTCTTCAGCCAGAATTTTAGCCCAAGGTTGCATGAATTAACAAAAGACTAAAGGCATTGATTTGATGATGTCTTATGACAAACCCTGAGGAATCTATCCTAGTGCTGAGTTTGTTATAGGAAATGACAACCAATATTATAATAGCAATAATATTGTTAAGTATTCAATTGCTTATCAATTTTTGGATTAGCCAAAAATCTGACCAAGATGTTTCTTCTGACTGTAGTATTAATATTAATGATGCCAGGAGTTAAGGACTCTTTCTGGGGCTTTCTATAATAATAGAAGGCCCCAGAAAAAGTCCTTAACTTAATCTGATGGAGAATCTGTGGAGGGAGCTAAAACCTGGGGTGACAGTATAGAGGCCTCAAACCTGATCATCAGTCATGAGATGGGCTTGATTTCTTTATTAATTTAATTCTTAAGGCAGATATTCATAGCTTTCAATATGCCATTTTTAAATAAAATGTAAAGAAAAACAAATAGTCATTTGTCAAACTTTACAATGGTTCATTATGTTTTTAGACATTCTCACTGGCTAAGAGAATGAGGACTATGAAATTATGAGAGTAGTTTTAAATCTCAATCTACCAGGAGTATTAATAACTCTGATGGTTCTTATATAGCAGTGTATCAGGTTTCAAGTCCTGCAGGAAAATGAAGGAAGTCCCTCAATGGGCAGCAGCCCAGTTTGTTTTCCAGGTGAGAGGCTTCTGATGTTGCCTCTGGTTGAAGAGGGAAGGCAGCCATCACTTCCCATGTCCTGTCTGTGTGCTGTGGATCTCACCGGTCTCTTTCCATCACAACCCTCTCCAGGCTGTGGTTGTTATGAGCAGCACTTTCTACCACCTCACTTCTCTGTTAATAAGCTTGTGTACAGCAGTCTTAACACCAGCTCCTTACAAATGACCTTTTGCTTCAAAGACTGTCTGCTGGTAACTTGCCAAGACTGCAGCCTTCCCTATGATTGTGAAGGCTATAATGTGGCCTTAATACAAATTTTTTGTTAGAAAACTGTCATCACCCTCTATTTAACTTTCTGAGAAAGTGAATTTATGATTTTCATTAGCTGCAAGCTACAATCATCATAATTAACATCTACAGGACCCTGCAATATATAGTATAATAATCTCCATATGAACTTATATAACAAGCTTCACTTTTTAAATTGAATTTCTGAAACATATTACATTTTTGATGATCTTCTGATTTACATAACTGTCTGTGTAGCAGTTTGTGAAGTAATATCTGTAACAGAAAGTTTAATTCTGTATATTTTCTGTATATTTTCTATATGACTACTCACACAGATACAGCATTCACTTTCATTGGGAACGTGAGACTGAAGAGTACACATAAACTCTATACACATAAACTCTTTAGCAAAAAATAAAAAATTATTAAAAAAAATTAAACCATGACCCACTAGAAGAATGAGAGGTGTGCGGATTACAACAGTATTGTGACAACGTAAATATAGGTATTTTTTTTATCTAGAAATGTATTTTTTATTCATTTGAAATGGAATGAAAAACAAAGTTTGTTATTTCTGTTCATGTGTCTGAGTGGTAAGAATGATGTAGACTGATGGCGAAAAGGATGAAGTGAAAAGAAGGTGAAGCAAGTAGCAGCAGTTATTTCACAAAAACTACAAACTTATTAAATGAATCTGGAGGCTGTAGCAAAGAGAAAGAAATTTAATGAGAGCTGAACATTACTTAAGTCTCACAGGAACCTTTAACACCAAAGAAAAAATTGCACAGAGGCAAAATATTACCATCTTTTTATATAATATGTGTACATAACGAAGCTGGAGTAAATAAAAGTGAGAGAGATTTTGGACAGAAAAAACCCAAAATGGTTTTTAAGATGTTAAAAAATGTTAGCATGCGCTGTTTGTTGTCTCCCTGGGGGGAAGTGTAATTAAGTTCTTGTGTCATTTGGTGGTAATGCTGTTGCTCTTAGCCTACCCTCAGAGCGCTGCCCTGCTTCACTTTCACATCCTGTCAC
This sequence comes from Phalloptychus januarius, assembly GCA_902982915.1. Classification (NCBI taxonomy): domain Eukaryota; kingdom Metazoa; phylum Chordata; class Actinopteri; order Cyprinodontiformes; family Poeciliidae; genus Phalloptychus; species Phalloptychus januarius. The sequence continues at coordinate 1,543,205 of CADWAE010000470.1, read as the reverse complement.
AACATCCGGATGAGAACGCTGCTCCGCTGAGGATGAAAGAGGACCTGACTTTAATTGAATGTGATTAACACTAACTGGAAACAAAACAGCATGTAATACACGTCCACTTTAAAGAGGCGAGCCTACATGACAGAATGGGGCCAATGAATTAGACATAGAGGAGGAGATAGGCTGTTAGTAAAGTGCACCAGAATAAGCTGTGCATCCGAGAGCTGCTTTTTAATCATTCATATATTCATTAACTATGGCACTTCGGGGGGTATTTATAGGAGATAAATCTATATTTTGTACAAGGCCAAAATACAATTAACTGCTTTTATTATGTGCTCAAGTTTCAAATGAGGACAAAATTAAAACAAATGTTCAACCTTTTTTTTATTATCATTATCATTTTTTATAATAATAAAAATGAATCTCCAACTACAGTTCTGGAACTCTAGCTTGAATTCTGCTAAAGCTAGAATTTAAAAATATGAAACATTTAAATGCATGATCCAAAGCTGCACATTTGTCCATGAATAGAGCGAAGAAATGTTTATTTGGACAGAAAGTCCAGTTACTGTGCTGGATGAGGTGAAACGTGATTCACTTTAGTGACTAATCATGGCTACTTCAGAACTGATGACAAAAACAGCCTAAGTTTCTAAGCAATAATAAAACAACACTAATAAAACAATGAAAAAAAAGAAGATCAAACAATTTCACTTCGTACATTTATGTTTCATGCATTAACCAAAATATTAATTTGGTCTGTCTCTCTTTATCCACATTCAAACTATATGACAAAACTCTGACAGTTTTGTCATATAAATATTAAGTTATATTTAGTCAGTTGGACTAAATTATTCTTATTTAATAACATCAAAAGGCAAAATAGCACTGCTCCAGGGATGTTATTTTTTTTTCTTTCATGCTAAATATGTAACCATTTTTTGTTGACAGATTTACAGAGGGATAACTCTGTAATCCCTGGGTTGTTTCCGGAAGGTGATGATAATATTGATATTATACTGATAATAATACTTATATTATCTGCATCGAATTCCACAGCTCTTGAGCATGACTAAAGCAGTGCTGGGTTAAAGATCCCATTTGCCTTTTAGCTGTTAACATCTTAATCTCACATATGGAGACTGGGCTTATGTCAAGTAGAAAACCATGTATTGATTTACACTCCATATATAAGTATAAATCACCAACTAGGATTAAACAAAACCACTTTTAGAGCAGTTTGAAAAAACTATCTATATATACAACTGCCATTGAAATACCCTGGTTTGCATAAAGTAGACCTGGTCCATTTTTAATGAAGGATAACAGTAAAGATGCATACAACTTCACATAGAAAAAAGAGACAGCTAAACACATAATCACTGAAGGTATTGTGCATCATGTCTTTGTTCTTTTTATGTCTATGTGTTGATAAAGCAATGAAAACAGAGAAGAAGCTACATTTATCAGCAGCCTTTTTTACTGAGCCTTTAGCAGCATATCTACAGAGGTAGCCCAGGATAAGCTAATCCAGTGGCCCTCATATGTCGGCCCGGCCGTCTGTTTCTGGACTCCTGGATGTTTAGTTGCTGTCTGTTGGAGGTCTTCGTGTCATGCTCCAAGTTTGCTAGTAAGATGGACAAAATCCATCAGTTGAACCCTGAGCTGTCTTAGCACAAGGCTCAGAAGGAACATGTATGCATTTTTCTTATTCAGTGCATAATAAAAAATTTGTGAATGGAAAGCAGAGACTCAACGACATCGTCATTATATTAAGAACGATCCCACAGACTAGAATTATTATCAGAAATGGAAGAGCCAATCTACCAAAGTTTTTATGGCAAAATAATTTTTGTTTCAATTTAAAATCAATAAAATATATTTTTTTTACTAAAAAGCAAAAAGCATAAAAATTGAACATTTTGGCAGAGTAAAGCTCCTTCCTTTGGCAAAATTTGAGAAAAGGCTTTATTACTTTCCCTGAGATTCTTTTACTAAGTGGCCAAAGACAATACACCTCAGCATCATCTCACTATACACAGGAGTGTGGAAAGTGCTGTCAGTATTCTGTGGAACCATCTGTATCCTGCTGTGCTCTAGTTTATCTTGATTCTACCCACAAAACCCCAACAAGTTAAAATGCTGTGAAGAAAAGCAGAGTGTTGAAGACATACCAAGAGCAAGAGAGAAGAGATGGCAAGCGGTATGTACGAATCTCTGCCAAGGGGAAGGAAAGGGAGGATAGAGGAGAAACTGGGGATCTGACACTTCTGCTTAAGGTAAAAACAGAAAGAAAATAGGAAGAGGTCTGAAGGGAACAGATCTAAAGATAAAAGCTGACTTTTTTGTTTTAAATAGAGCATGAAGACCACACGCCTGCTGAGTGGGAGCCGCCTGTTGCCGTCAAGCAGGCCGTGATTCCATAGTTTATGGCTGAGGCATGAAGGGTAAGGATTAAAGATGGCTGCCCTGGGGGCATACAGCAATACCATTACTCTTGATGGATTCCCTCTCCGCTCACATATTCTCTGCAGACGTCAGAGGGGCCACAAGGCTTGACTAATGCATGGTGTGATGATGCGATCAGAAGAGGCAGGAAGGGATGCAAGGCAGCTTCTACCAACCTCCTACTCCATCCTCTGTTCTCTGCTGCCTTCCCCATCTATTCTCCACTCAGCTCTCCACATACACAAACACAGATGCACACACCAAGACAAATCAGGACTGCTTCTCAGTGCTGACAATATAAAAACCCTGGATAATGTACAACACATTTCTTAGCAATTATATAACATATTGGTCTTGCATATGTTAGAAATGTTTCCGGGGTGCTGTGGTGGCGCAGTGGTTTAGCACACCCACATACGGAGGCCTTAGTCCTCGATGTGGCTGTCCCAGGTTCGATTCCCAGCCTGGTGACCTTTGCCGCATGTCTTCCCCCTCTCTCGTTTCCCTCATTCCTGTCCATTAACTGTTAAATAAAGGCCACTAGAGCCAATAAAACCTTTAAAAAAAAGAAATGTTTCCAACTTTGTATTCATTTTAGCACAAGAAATGACCTGAGTGATTAAAAAATTCAGTTTTGGTTGCCAGGTAACCAGACCTGGATTCTCTTTAGATATATCCAAGTTGGAAACTGAATGCGTTAACACATAAATGCAGTGTTAATCAGCTGCATTCAATTAGAAGAGATAAACAATAAAAACAAGGTGCATGGGTAAAACCAGTTGGCAGATGCAGGATGCTGTGGATGTACAGGTGAAATTGTTGGTCTATGTGATGAATTTCACAACTATGATAAAATAAAAACCTTATCTTCTACTTTAATGTAACTGAATTTAAACAAGCTCTTCATGTGTCAAGATCACAGGAAAGATGGGAATTCAGAAGTAGGGTTGGAAGGAGGTGGGCAATCAACACACTTTATTTAAAAGTTTAGGAATGCTTTTTATGGGAGCTCACATTTTATTTCAAGCATTCTCCTGGTGGATCACAGAATACGATCTGACAAAGACAAGAAAAAGATGCAAAAACAAAACTGTTTCCACCCGGCATGCAAAGAGGAGCATATGATTCAAATGGCTTTAAGTGGTACATACACTGCAGGCTTTATTCACAAACATATGGCAAGCAATAAGTCTGGGCAAACCTTCTCCTACATTAGAGTTGCCTCACATATTCCTTGGATGATGATGCCCACATTTATATAATAAAAACATTGGATCATATTTATGTGGTGCAAAAGAAGGTAAATTTAGTCTAGCACGCTCAGGAAATACCTGCCTGTGTATAGTTCTCCAGATCAGTTGGATGTGCTCTTACAGAAGATTTTGTACATTAGTTCCAACTTTGTCACTTAAGTCATCAAAGAAAATAAAGTCATCAAAATAAAAATCCTGATGTCCATTATTGAGAGGATAATTATTAAAACTTTTAGCTCGTTGTCTCCTCTCTAGTTCCCCGGGTTGAGGGTTTCCCCGTGCATAAGGGCAGTTCACAACATTCACTGTTCTACTTCAAACATATCCAGAGTTTATTCAGACAAGCAAATGCATCAAATCACACCAATAACATACCAGAATCAACAGAAACTCAAAACCACAAGACAGACAAATGGACAGAAAAATGGACAAAGACCAAGGAGAGCGCCGGTGCCGCCTCACCCCAACGATCTGATTAATTATTTTAGCTCCGAAACTTTTATAGGAAGGTGTGTTCGCTTCTCTAATGTATGCAGTCTGGGAGGTCCCCGCTCCCCTGACTACAAGGAGTTTTAAATTTCAAAGGGAAGATGCTCTAAATGATTTTATGACTGTTGTTGCTGGGCCTGGCGGGGGTCCTGAGAAAAGCAGCATTTCACACCTCTGTGTGAGATCCTAGAATCACTCCAGGTGTCCTCTCCCAGAAATTCTTCAAACAAAAAACCCTAGCTCTTAAATGAGTTCAGGAAAAAGGTCATATCTACGCAGACCCCGTGAGAGACTCATCTGAATAAACAGATCCTTGCTGTAAACTAAAAGTGACACGGAGGGTGGTGGTTCAGAGTTATGCTCTAACCCAGAATATCAAAAAAGCTGATTTGGATGTAAGATCTGGTACAATTATCTTCTACTGATAATAATTTAAGCCATGAATCTAAATCTAACTTAAAATTGAGGCCTACTCAAGGCAATGTTGATCTGTCTAATTTTAAACGTGTGCTTAAAGTTAAAACTAGCATAATTTAATTATCATTTCCAACACCAGTAAAATCTAGAAAAACTCATCACCTATTTGCATTCATTACTACAGCAGCCTATTCACAGGTCAACTCTCCAGCTGCAGCTGATCCAGAACGCTGCTGCTGATGTTCTGACTAAAACCAGGAAGATAGAGCACATTACCCAGTTCTAGAGCATTCCACTGAGAGAACAGACTTTAAAATACTGATGTTAGTTTATAAATCACTCAACTGCTTACCACCACAATACATTAAATGGTTTGCTCCATAGCATCCAGAACCAAAACCAAACACGGAGAAGCAGCATACAGCCTCCATGCACCACAAATCTGGAACAAACTTCCAGAAGACTGCAAAACTGCTGAAACGCTGAGTGCCTTTAAATCTAGACTAAAACCCTTTAGAAAGCAGTTATGGTTCTAAAGCAGAACCATAACTGCCTTAGAACCATAAAACTAAAAAAAACTTGAATAGGCTAGTAAACCATAAGCTGTTCCACTTATGGCTACGTTCCATAAGTGGAACATTAACCAACATGTTTTATGTGTAATGATGGCACTTATCAAAATATAATGTTTGTTACTGGTTTTGCAATTGTTGACTATATGTTGTTTTTATGAGAACATGTAGTCATAAAAATAACATGCATAGTTCTGTATGATGTAAAGCACTTTAAACTGCCACGTTGCTGAATTGTGTTATATAACTAAACTTGATTGATTGATTTATTCCACTCTGATTTTGTGTTTTGTCATTGTATAGCAGTGTCTAACTATTCTACGTAGTAGGGTTGTAATTTCTTGGCTTAATTATGAGATGTCAAAAGTATTTTCAGATTATGCTGCAGGGAAAAGTCTGATGGGAATTAAAAAGAGAAGCTCAGCTAAAAGACTGGGAATGTTGCCTCCCTGCTTCTTCACACCTCAAAGACCTCGGTCCCAGATGCATAAATGTGAATATGTCATTAAACTCATTAACTTTTGTGCTTTTCGTTTCCCACCTGTCTCCCGTGGTGACAGGTTATGGGTATCCCCACTGAGTCTCAAGAGCTAAAGATCACTTCCATCTGAAGGGATTTTGCTTTTTTTTTGTCATCCACCATTCTATGCATAACTCAGACAGAGGTTCAACAAGGCCAGGGTTTTGTTTGTTTAAAAGTAGTTAAATATGTTAATTTAATTGTATTTTTTTCATATTTATTGCCCAGAAATGTGCAGCATTGAAAGGTGCAGGATTACATTGATAATAATTCACTGTACTTCCTGCTTTTATTTGACCTGGCTGGAAATAACTTGCTACTAATTGCTACAATTAAAAAGAACTGAGTTATAAATTAGATCAGTAGCAGAAAAGGCATCAAATCTATTCAGCAAAAATCCACTCATGTATTGGATAAAAATGTGACAAAAAGTAAAAGTGGCATAGATTAATAACTAGAAACATACAGTAGCTTTTCATATGAAGAGAAAAGCTAAATTTTGTTTAACTATGTATTCATTTTGCTCAGTTGTAACACTTGATAAGTGTTTAGACTCCTAAGTTGGATCACAAAAGCCTTCAGAAATTATCTATCACAATCCATTTGCCCTCAATCAGGATGCTTTATAAAATAATATTATATTATCCATCCATTATCCTACACACTTATCTTTGGTCATGAGGGGTGCCGGAGTCTATCTCCAACAGCCAACTGGCGAGAGGCGGGGTCACCTTGGACAGGTCACCAGGAAAACACAGAGACACACAGGATAAACAACCGTGAATACACTCACACACCAAAGGAGAATTTAGAGAGACCAGTTAACCTGACAGTAATGTTTTTGGACTGTGGGAGGAAGTTGGAGTACCCAGAGAGAACCCACTAATACACAAGGAGAACATACAAACTCCAAACCGGGATTTGAACCCTGAATGTTCTTGCTTTTTTCAAAATTCTTCAAAAAATAGCTCCTCCTCGATTGTGTGGGCTGCTACTCATCAGTGACCTGTTTGAGCTACTTATCCTGTAACATTACAGTGTCTCCTTTGATAAAGTGGATGCCTTATCAATGTAAGGATCAAGTAAATAGTGATAAGCTGGATTAAATCATAATTGTCTGACTGACTGTCTGTGTTTGTTTGTGGTAAAGATAAATCTAACATAACAGATGTTGGCTTTTATTTTTATAAGGAATATGATAAACTGTTCCTTTATCATATAGTTGATAAAGGAACACATTTCATGAAGTCCTAATGTTGATAAACATGTTATTGGCAAAGATTCCAGCTGTTTCTAACCATTTAAATACTTCAGTGGATGCCATTAGAATAATAAGCACAAAGTGGAAAGAACTTTAATATTAAGCAGACATGGCCTGGTGTCCTTCATAATATCACTGACAGAGTTGTCAAAATAACAATGAAATCTTGTCTAGGAGCTCAGGAGCAGCAGAGAAAATCTTGCAAAAACATCTGGAAATACTGGGTGGAGTTTGTTTTCTCTTTATGAAAGCACCACACAGTCCCCTATCCACAAAGACCTGATAAGACTTCACTTCACACATGAGGTTGTTTAAAATTTCTTGTAGAAAACTTGAATAGGCCAGTAAAGAACAGGCAGAATAAAGTCTGGTCTGGTGAAGCTAAAACTGAACTTTCTGAATGCCTTGAATGGAGGATGATACACACAAAGACCTTATACTAAAAAGTTAACCTTACTGGAGGGAGCACTATGTCTGCCAGAGTTTATGGATCTGGCAGACTACATAACTGAAGGAAGGACAAACTGAGAAATGTATTCAATGATACTGGATTGGAACGCAAAACAAAATCTTCAAATGCTGCAATCTGGAGATTGAGAATCAGACTTGAGTAGAAAAGCAAAGATTTCAGAGACACGTGGCAAAAAACATTAACTCTTGATTCTGGTGTCTGGTCTAAGACTGGAGTACAGTAATGACTGTCATTATCTTAAGTAATTAAGAGGGAAAGCAAGTATGCAAGATACAGATTGCAGCTGATGTGCATGATGTGCATGTTTTACTCTGAAAGGATGCCCTGGATTATTAGCCAATGAATTATAGGCTGTTAATGGTCACACACATGCTTACTCAGGACTAAGAACTGTAAGAATTGTCTGGCTTCCTTAATAAAGAACATTTGACAAACTGGGAATAAATCATCTACTGCATCTGATAACTTTGAGTTATAAATTGGAATGAATTACATTTTGTGTAATTTCATTTCAATTTTATTATGTGACTGCATTGTATTGCAACAAACTGGAAACATTTGAACAGAGTTTGGACAAAACTGAATTGCCCATTATTGGGTGTGCGTTGGTACTGTTTGTTATGCAAAGTGCCTTTAGATGACCTTTGTGGTAAATTTGTGCTCTGTAAATATTCCTAAATGAATAAGCTGAGTCACTGTTCCATTGTCTTTCAAGGTCTGAGCTGTGAGAGCACGCCTGATAGAAACACCTTGCATCTTAAAAAGCTTGGAGGACTTGGAGGAGCTCTGTCGAGTTACATACACAACAGCAGAATACAAAGCACTCTGCAGTTAATTGATACTGCTGAGCTGGAGCCTGCTCTGTCTCCACACTCCTTTCAAATCGTTGGCATAATAAATGACTGCACTCTGAGATGGGCCTTGGCCTGCTTTCTATCTGTCTATCTCAGCTACAAATGTTGTTTGGCCAAATTGCTGTCACAATCGTTTAATCTGCTCAACCCGGAGAAAAGCGATACCAGCCTCAACATCTTTCACTATTCTCTTGGTCTGCTTCCTCTCTTCCTCTTTTCTCTCTTTACTCTTCTAATGCTCTCTTCAGTTAGGCACACTGTCTCCTTCCCTTCTCCTCGCCTCTCTAGGTTTCCACTTTTTTCTTCACTTCCTGTTCTTGTAAAATTCTTGTTTGTCTCTCTAGTGACACTAATTGGAAAGCAGCTTGAGGCTTCTCCTGGCCTGGATCCCCTACAAGCTCTGTGTTGATTAGTGGCGACTTAGGAAGGCTGGTCAACACAGTGATGACAGAAGAGTTTCCCTCTGTCCATTTGTCCTTCCGAGCCAGATTCAGTAGGTCATGGGACCTACTGAAAAGATAACAAGGAGTAAAGGGAAGCATAATTCTAGTTTCAATGTAAAACAAGATTGACATTAAGCTTTCATAAAAGTTTTCACATTATTATTATTATTATTATTATTATTATTATTATTGGGGCCTGCCCCATAGCAATGCATAAGGGGCCTTATTACTAAATAAATAAAAGTAATAAAAGCCTGAATATTCCTCTCAAGCCTTTATCTTTTTCTCTCAAGAAGCAGTTAGAAAAACTAACTGCTTGAAACAGGTTAGAACTACAACATGGCGGAACTCTCAGTTACTACAGAAGAGGGATGAGCTGTCATTTAGAACTACAACATGGCGGAACTCTCAATGCCTACAGAAGAGGGATGAGCCGGCATTTAGAATTACTTGCTCTTTTGGCCATTATATAGCTGGATTAACCAAACCATTGTTACACATTGAATTAGTGTGGTCATTTAAAATAAAGCTAATTGAAAATTTCAAAATAAAAGACTAAATATTCCTCTGAGACTAATAATATGCAGGCGGTGCAAATAATATTAGCCTCTATTATCTGTTGCCCTAAGGCCAGATAGTAAGGGCTAATATTAGCCCTTACTATCTTTTGATCTCAGGATAATGCAATGTCTTGCGCAGTAATAGTAACTGAAGATTATTTATTTTGTAATAAAAATGTTTTTTATCGCCCTTAGAAATATTGGAACTGATTAAGTCCAGTAGAGGTGTATCTAAGTAGATAAAAATATAAAGTTTTCAATAATTCAAATCAAAGTAAATGTTCACTTATGACTTACAGTTAATGAAAGAGTACTACATGAATATAGAAATGAATGGCCTACTGAAAAGTATGTTGTATATGGACATAATTTGGCTTTAATTGCTGAATCAAAGCTGCATGGTATACAGGTGATAAGCCTGTGACTGCTGAGACGCTAAGGAAGTACACTTTTTCTTTCCATTCAACTTTCCATTAACATGCTTGGATACAGAACTGTGTGAACAGCTCATCTTTTGCAATGAGTCTAGTGGTTTACCCTAACTTCTTCAATTTTTTTTTGCCGAACAACTGTTATTCTGTGTTTAAAAAGGCTTTTTTTATCATGTAATATTAGAGGAGCTGTATTCTTGTTTTTTTCAGTAACTGTAAGCCTTAAAAAATAACAAGCTCTTAATTCACCATCAATCTGTATTAAAAGTTGAACTTTTTGTATTAAATTGGTACTTTCTGTACTCCAATTTACAGAGATGCACCTGGATTTTAACAATAAACTACATGTTACAATTGAATGAAATAATGTTGAACAAAAATCAGTTTCAAAAGGGAAGTGAAAAACTGTTTATTTTCTCCTCTTTGCTCCCCTGATGTTCTCTTTTTCATGGCGCTTCTGCAGACAGAACGTCATCAGTTACCAGGTAGGATATCTGCTGTGAGCTCAATGCGGCAGCTGCATAAAACCTTCAGATTTGGAGCTCCTTTTGCCCTTCAAACTAACAAAAGTTTGAAATTTATAATCTGATAGAGGTAAAAACAAAGATTTTAAAATAAGTCAATCGATTTTTGTAGTTTTAAAATCAAAAATAAGTCAAGGCAGTGCTTACATTTGCATGCTGATTGAGTTATTAATTGTTTAGTTAAACTTATTACATACGTTATTTATTGTTATTTGACACTCTTCACTCTCCATAAGAGTCAGTACATTACTGGAACAGAAGTTTGGTATTAAGCTTTGAAAATATAAAACGTAAGTTTATCCCTCACATTTTTGCTGTTTCTCAAAATTTCTCTAAAACTGTATTAGTTTGTTCTTAGAAAAATTTACACTTTGAAAACCTAAAAAGGAAAATCTTCAGTCCTACATTATAAAAATTAAATGTTAAATTTTGCTGCTTCTCTAAATTATTTTAAAAATATATTAAGGATAGGTCATGAATAAAACTGTGCTTAGCGTGAGTTTTATTATAGGTTTAGATTCGTACCGTTTCTTTGCAGTTGGGCAGGTTTTACACGGTTAGTTTTACAATGTTTGGACCGGAATATGCCAAATCTGGCAACAGTGGCGATTGGCGCCATTTTTGTTATTAATGAGCGTGACGCGCATGCGCCATGCTTGATAGAAATATGACGCAGGTGCATTTAATTAAAAGATGCTGCCGGCCGCATGGAGTCACGACGCCGTCGGTCTTGATATTTTCTGATCTCCCAAGACGCGGAATCCGAGTGGACGCCCAGCTTAATGACTGAAACTTTTGTGGATCCGATTGAAATCGTGTCGGTGTTCATCGAGGCGTAGTTTGGCGTCTTGTACTCGACCTGCGAGCAGGCCGCAGTGATGGCAAGTAGGAGCGCCATGTTTGAAGTCGCTGCGTTTGTTATTCGGTAAGTTATTTTTCCGAAACCTTCTAAGTTTTTGTCTTTTTCCACTAATGACGTTGGTGAAGTCATTTTTTCTGTGTCTAAACAGAGCAGCACAAGAGGAGAGACCTGATCTCTCCTCGGCGGCTGTTTGTTTGTTTGCTGGCGTCCCTGAAACATCCCGTCTGGAGCGAGAAGTTGATCGATTATGGATTTACTACAATCAAGCTGAGGATTCCCTTCAATGAAGCTGAGGATCGCTTCCGTCAAGCTGAGGAAACGCTACAAGGTGCCTGGCGGATCCGCCCAACCCGTCAAAGGTTTGTTAAGTCAAAGAACTGTTCCAATGGCGGGTCCAGAAGACATCTCAGGGTAGGAGCTGTTGCGGGTTTTGCTACGCTGCGGATGCAAACGCTGTTTGTTGAAGGCCAACGCTAGGCCTCTCGCTTGCTGGTTTGGTTTGATTCTCCGTTGAGAGTCAATGAGCTGAGAAGGATTCTGCTGTTTTAAATCCTTCTATCTTTGGGGTTTTATTGCTGTTTGAAGCAGTTTCTGTGGTCTTGTGACCTGTGGAGGTTTAGGTGTAACTAGAATCTATCTGATATCTACAATCTGAAGTTCCTGGCTTAAAGTCAGTTGTCATGAAAGAGAGATGGCTGCCAAGGACATGGCAAATACAGTTTGGAGGTTGTAGGAAGTGATGAAGCTTATGCTTTGTAAATATCACTATAAAAACATACATACCTATTAGTACTAATATAATGTGGCTTTGTTCACATTAGGATAATTATCTTTCCAATATGCTTTTGGGTGAAAATTAGGTCTTTATATTTCAACATGCATACATATTTTTTTATTTTTTGTACCTATATAATATTTAGTTTGAAATTTAGGGTCCATACTTTAATAACTCAAACAAATTTAATTTACGTTCAATTTAAAAGCGAAAACCGATAAATTTTGGGGCCAAAACAACGTGTGGCCTCGCGCAATTTCATCATGCGACTTCATTTCTTCTGGATGACCATGAGGGACAACAGAGAGATCTCCTGGAGCCACAGACCAGAGCTGACGGAGTTAATGTTCACACTGTAACTCACCATTATGTGCAGACTTTCAGCTGGACTCCATGCTTTCCTTCTGGAGAAGATGGACTAGAACCTGCACTTCAGTGTTTAAGTTTGTTTATAACGCATTTTCTCTCCCAGACTAAGCAACTGACGGACCTTTTGATGCAAATAACTTTTGTTTCTCATAGATAAAGCCACCAAAGGAGCTTCTACTGCAACTAACACTCTTTTTTTCCTGTAGAAACACTCCTGGAGCAGCTATTTTTCTTTTTCTGTCTCTTTCTTCTGTCCTTTCAAATCCCCTGGGGGTAGTGATAGATGGCCTTTCACACAGAGCCATCTTCTGGTTCTGCTGGAGGGGTCTTCCTGTTAAAGGGAAGCTTTTCCTCTCCACTATCACCGGAGTGCAAGACATTGCTTTAGCTAAATTTTAACCAATTTAAATAACTGGTCCAGTGTTAATCATATTTTGGAAAGTCTTCATGTTAAAGGGAAGTTTTTCCTATATGCTGTCACAGCATACATCTTTGGTATGAGTCTCCACTCAGCTTGCATAACTTTTAATGAATGTTTGATAACTGCAGTTTTTTTTTTTTTTTGGAAAATCTTCCTGTTAAAGGGAAGATTTTCCATTCTTGCTACCACGTGGATCCTCTGTAGGAGGCATTGCTTAAGCTTATTTTTAATGAATTTACATAATTGGTGCAGTGTTAATCTTATTTTGGAAAGTCTTCCTGTTAAAGGGAAGTTATACTTTTTGGAAAGTCGTCCTGTTAAAGGGAAGTTTTTCCTCTACACTGTTACCACATGCAACCTCAACAAGAGGCATTGCTCCAGCTTTCATAGCTTTCAACCAATGTTTGATAACCGGTGTCTCTGTCTTTTTTTTTTTTTTTTTCTTTTTTTGGAAAGTCTTCCTGTTAAAGGGAAGCTTTTCCTTTCTACTGTCACTACATGCATGTTCATTATGAGGCATTGCCTAAGCTTACCTGTATACCTTAACAAATTTAAATTGGGGCAGTGTTAACTTCTTTTGGAAAGTCGTCCTGTTAAAGGGAAGTTTTTCCTCTCCACTGTCCCCAGGTAGGACCCTCAGTGCAAGCCACTGCTTTAGCTTAACTTTTAACCAATTTAAATAATGCATGCATCCTCAGTGTGTATGCTGGGATATGATGGTTTTGAGCTTATGGTTGGTAAAGGCCTTGTCAATGCATCGTATATGGATGAAGAAGACATGGTATATGGACCGGGAAGATATAGAAGTTGATCAACAGATTTTGTTGAGATGGAACAACGTCTCTGAAGATGCCAGATGGCCTCGGACTATGAAAGGTTGGAGTGTGAATCCAGCACCAGGAAATGTGGCATGCTACTTCTGGTAGCGACTCCTCAAGTCATTGGATGAGTTCAAGGAATGTAACAAATGTTGCATGGAGTGGAGCATTATCCACTACATGCATAATGCTCCTCAAAAGAAAAACACAGTAGGCTATTTGAAAGATAATTCTGATCTTGGTTACAAAAGGGTAAAGGTGTCAAAGAGAGCCCGGATAAAGGGCTTGGGCTATCCTTCGGTCGGGTTTGTGTGGAAACGAACCCTGCCGACGGGTAAAGGGTCGGTTGCCCTTCGGTCGGGTTTGTGTGGAAACGAACCCTGCCGACGGGTATGGGGTCTGAAAACTATCTAACCAAACTTAGATTCTTCATTCAAATATGTGTATGGAATCCATTGCAGTGGCAACAAAAACCAACGAGACCAATGACTCATTGGTGGGAAAGGTCCTCAAGTGACCCATCCACTCCCTGACTGCTCCTGACAGTGACAGACGGAAAATGCCTTCATTGCCCCCTCTGCTGATGGATGACCTCAGTGATCACGCTATCCGGCTCAGAAATCTTCCTCAAGAAATGCTGCAGGTATTTTGCTGTCTGATATTTACAAGTGAGGTTTTGGAAACTGTACATTGAGTTGTTAAAGGGTTAGACCTGTGCCCGTCCTGTTGTCCTTCAGGAACCCTCCTGGATTATTGCCCCAATGACGACAGAAAAAAACCTCATCGCCACCCTGCTGATGGATGACCTCAGTGACCCTAACACTCTTCCTCAAGAAATGCTGCAGGTATTTTTGCTGTTATTTTACATGATAGTTGCATGTTTTTGTAAAGTAACAGTTTCATTCTTAAAGATTTGACCCTAAACTTGCACCTGTCCTGATGTCCTTCAGGAATCCTCCTGGATCATCTGGTTTTTCGTCTCGGATTTCATCCTTCATTGGATCCCCATCGAACAACAGAAGAATCCCCCGTCGAACAACAGGAGAAGCCCCCATCATCACCCTCCCTTCCCTCTGCTGATGGATGACCTTAATTACTCGACCATCAGTCTTGGTAGTCTTCTTCAAGAATTGCTGCAGGTATTTTGCTGTTATTTAAGTGATAGTTGTGTGTTTTTGAAAATTTACAGTTTCATTCTGAGGTAAGGGTTTGACCTTAAACCTGCACTTGTCCTGTTGTCCTTCAGGAATCCTCCTGGATCATCTTGTTTTTGTTTCTACCAAAAACTGGATAAGTCTTTGGTCTGGTACTTTGGCCTCATCAAGCCATTTTTCTTTATTTTTTTTAAATGGACAATTTTGTTTAAAGACTTCATAATTAATTTTGTTTATTTTCAATATTTAAAATGTCTTCCAACTTCAGTTTCAATGTTAGAATTTAATGTTTATTGATTTTTTTTTTTTTTGAGAATGTGTCTTTGCATCATTTTAGCGTTACCATGGTTATGGCATTGGTTATGAGAAGGCTTAGACTGGTTTATTGTGATCTGTCAGTATTTATGCTGCTGTTTTGTAATTTTCTGTTTTTACTACATTATTATTTAAACTGTTTTAGTTTTCTCAGTTATTTTTCTCTCCATAGAAGCAACACCTGGTCTGGAGCTGATCGGCTGTGGTTGCTTCCTGGAGGGCATTTGCTGACATGATGCTGCCATCACCTAACCGTTCTCCCTCTCCTTTTCATTTCCATGAACATGGAAATGTCTCCTGGATCAGTTGACTTGTTGTTGTGTCTCTGCTCTGTCTTCTCGCAGCTCCAGTCGGTTATGGCGAATGGCTGCTGGTACTGAGCCCGGTTCTGGTTCTGCTGGAGGCTTCTTTCTGGTAGAGGGGAGTTCTTCTTCTCCACTGTCGCTACTTGCATGCTCTGCATGAGGGACTGCTGGGAAGTCAATGACTCAACACAAGCAATTTGCTGTCGCCCCCTGCAGGTCAGGAGGAGTGAAGGCTGTAAGTAGTGACTCCATACAAACTACTGGGTTTCATTTGGTACAAACTTTTAAATTACTTTAATAATCAACTGCAGCAATTGGAGTATATGTGGTTGAACTAAAATTATTTCAAAATGCATTGAGATGACATTTGTTGTGAATTGGCAATACATAAAATTGAATTTTCAAACTAATAAATGAACCCCACCAATAAAGAATATAAAAAAACAAACAAAAATCCCAACAACCAATACATGAAAGTTCAAGTAGATTTCAAAACCCCAAAAGTAGATATTAAAATGTCCAAAACTACAAAAGTAGATTTCGAAAGTAGATATCAAAACGTTCAAAACTTATAATTATGTTAATTCACAACAATGTTGTTTTCAAGGCATTTTACAAAAAGTCATTTCAATTTAGTCAGATTACTATTGATCCAAGTTATCAATTCATTAGGTCCACTTAATTTTAAAGTAGTTAAAAAGTTTGTGCCAAATAAAACACAGTAGATTGTATGGAGTCATTACTTACAGCATTCACTCCTCCTGACCAGCAGGGGGCGACAGCAAATCGCTTGTGTTGAGTTGTTGACTTTACAGTAATCCCTCATACAGAGCATGCATGTTGTAACAGTGGAGAGGAAGAGCTTTCCTCTTACAGGAGCAAACCAATAGCAGAACCAGAACCGGGCTCAGTACCAGCAGCCATCTGCCACGACCGACTCGAGCTGAGAGGAGACCGCGGGGATACAACAGGTCGACTTATCAGGAGAACTTTCCATGTTCATGGAAGTGAAAAGGAGAGAGAACGGTTAGGTGATGGCAGCATCATGTCAGCAAATGTCCTCCAGGAAGCAGCCACAGCCAATCAGCTCCAGACCAGGTGTTGCTTCTATGGAGAGAAAAATAACTGAGAACACAAACAGTTTAGTTTCAACTAAACTTTTTAGTTGGAAAAGGCTTGGTTCCTAACTAAACTAAGTGTTTGGCTAGAAACATCAGAGCACCACCTTCTGGCCTCTCCCCAGTTCAGGTCAGAGAAGGGAACTGATTCTGCCTTTGTTTTTCCCCTCCATGGGCTGCCACCTTATCGTGGTGGAGGGGTTTGAGTGTCCGAGTGATCCTAGGGCTGTCAGAGGCTTCATGGCTCTATTTGGGTCGGGTCTGCTGTAGGAAACAGATCCTAGAAGAGGGATCGGACCAAGAGCAGCCCAAAGATCGCTTAGAAACATAAACACAGAAGGTTCCAGTTTGGAGATGCCGATATAGATGGGGTTCCCGCTTACAACCAGCGCTATAGACAGAAGTCAGAGTTTCTCCAAGCATTTTATCAGCCTGGCGGGCCACCAGGCTTTATTTTCAGGGTTGTTATTTTAAATGGGACCATCTATCCAACTTGGTTCTCTCCCTTTATTCACCTATTCTGTTTCCCTTCCATTCATGGGAATTATGTGACCATTTAATGCCTTTACAAGGATGTTCTCACAATCTGTTAAAATAAAAATGAATAAAAGCAGAAAATCCTGGGAGTTTCTTTAAATGTGGAGATTCAACATGAAGATTTATTTTGAGATGAGAGAAGAGACGATATTAATCATGGGGGACAATGTTAACACCAATGTTTGAAGTTGTCCAGGATGTTTAATATTGTTCCCAATTTTTTATTTGATCTCCAGTGCTTAACATTGTCCTTGGCGTTTAAGGTTACAGTTGATGTTTACTGTGTCTGCAATGTTTTCCTTTTTCTCCAATGTTTAACGCAAAAGGAAACTTTTCTGGAGATGAAGTTTGACATCTGATAAACATTGGCAATAATGCTAAACGTTAAGCATTATCCTTGATTAAATAAAGTCAGTGCAACGTTAAATATCCTGGATATTAAATGCTGAACATTGGAAATGAAGTTAAAAAGCCACGATAACACTGAATGCTAAACATCAGACATAACGACAACCATTGGTGGCCAAAGCTCAACATTGGGGACAATGTTAAGCTTTGAAGATAAACATTGGGGGCAACTTTATTTTCCACAATTCATTTGATTTCAAGTCCTCAAATCTTGGAACCTTAAGTGTTTTTGATAAGTTCAGTAGCAAAGCTCTACTATTCTGTTACAATTCTGAAATTAGTAATTCAATTATAGTAACGTATGTATTGTAGAAGTTCATTCCAACTAGGGAAAATTGCCATTTATGCCAGAGTGTAATGGTTAAACACAAATTAAGAAGAATTTATCTGTGTACGTTGGCAAGAAGTTGGTAATTATTCTATGGCTGTAGGTCTGATTATTTAAATTGTCATTATTACTATTATGTATCTATAGATTTTCTTGTCTTGAGTTTGTAACCATTTCGTCTATGTAATATAATTTATTTTTTGGCTCTTTAGCACAGAATATTGAACAGAAACATGAATGTTATAGCTTTAATTACATATTTTTGATGGCAAGTAAGCTGATGAGCATACTTGCCATCAAAAATATGTAATTAAAGCTATTACATATAGCAAGTAAACAGAGATAAGGGAAAGGATTAAATAAGTTTTCTTAAGCCAATTATTTTGTTCTTGGTTATGTATACATAATTCTTTTTCTGTCCTATAAGTTGCTTGTTTTTAAAGACCTGTTTGAAATAAAATCAAATATTTAATTTGAGTAAGCCAAATGCACTTACAGAATAGTGCTGCTATAATTGTGAGCTAATGTGACACACAGGCCATTTTGTTGAAATAGTTTATGTGAATTAATACTGTTTGGTTTTTTTTTTGTTTTGTGTGCTATCAACTAGTCCTGTTTGACGCGTTTGTGGAGGGGGGTCACTATCACTCCGCCGTTGGTAGGAGACGACGGTTGTGGAATGGTTGCGGTGTTCTTTTTGTTTCTAACAGCTGTGTAGCGATACTGCTAATAGTTACTATGTGACAATTATTGTGGCCTGCCCATAGCAATGCATATGCATTGCATGGCAGGCACCTATTGTTCTTCTATCAATAGAATGTCTCTTTATATCTTTATTTATTTTTCTTACGTCACCCGGAATGCGGCTCGTACCGCTGTGAGTACCCCCACACAAGTGGTATCAAAACGTGCGGCTCGGTTCCGACGTGTGTGCTATTACTTTTATTAGCATTCGCAGTTACCATGGCGACATAAATTGTAAAAAACGATGCCCCAAAATCCCATTAAAGTCAATGGAGCGGGGTACGAAAAAATCCTAAAAATCACCGATTTTTGAGGAATTGCTGTGTCGTCATAAATTCACGTAGAAATTCCATTAAAAATTCTTTTGGTATAGACGCCCGTGATCTCTTCTAAAGTGAAGAGATCACGGTTTGTCCACGATATTTTTCTAAGCGCACCAAAGTTTTCGATTTTTCGGAAAATTAGAGTGTGAGTGCCGCTCCGCGGAGTGCGGAGTGTCCAAGATTTTTGACCACAAATATGACCCAATTGGTATAAAAGTCTGTCAGGACATTGATACGCATGCCTGCTCCCGTAAAATGTTTTCAAATTTGTCCTAAGGCTTTCGGTTTTCTGTCAAGGAGCTTCAGACCACGGTGATGCGACAGGAAAAATCAGACTCTGACCCATTGTTTTTCATAGATTTCTGAAAATGTCAGAGCTCAGCGCACACCATCTCTCTCTCGTCGCTGTTATTACTGTGAGTGACGTAGAGATATGAATCGCGGTAATATCGGAGAGGAAAGATAGCCCTCTCATACGCTTCAAACGGTTTTCCGATACATATCACGGTTTTCGAACTGCAAGGTGTTGTTCAGACTGCTTTTTTCACTGAAATTCAGATAGAATTCCTTTGATCTGGATCAAAGAGAGATCAATCAGGCTCACAGCTGGCAGTTGGCAGAGGCTATTAATTACCATAGCAACGGAACACAGGCCAGGGCAGAGCTGCTGATTAGAACTTCAAAGTCACCAGCTCTGTAGTTCTAACTATGGATAACACTCAGTTAAAACAGAGGGCTGACCAGAAGTCAGAACTACAACATGGTGGCACTCTGACTTACTACAGAAGAAGGCTGAGCAGAATGTTAGAACTACATTAATGGCAGAACTCTGGTACTACAGAGCAGTGCTGAGCTGGAAGTTAAGAACTACAATGACGGCTGAACCACAGCTACTGATAGGATTAGTGTAACCATTTATAACAAAACTAGCTGCTTTAAGCAGTTACAATGCTATCTCTTCCTCTGTGTCTCACTCACATGACAGTTGAGCTGCTCTTTAGAACTACAATGACTGAAGGTTAGAACTACAACCTGGCAGAACTTTCTAAACAGTTGCTGGGTTTTAGAACTACTTGCTGATGTGGGCATTACATAGCTGGATTAACCAAATCACTGTTACAGATGGATTAGTTTTATCATTTAAAATAAAGGTAATTGAAAATTTCAAAATAAAAGCCTTTACATTTTTCACATTAAGTGATTGCTCTTTTGAACTTATTACAACTGGTTTAACCCAACTAGTGTTAGATATTGGATTAGTGTGGCTATTTAAAATGAAGCTAAATGAAAATTTCAAAATAAAAGCATCAATATCACTCTGAGATTAATATTAACCTTTATTATCCGTTGCCCCAAGGTCAGTGCACCGCCGTAGGCGGTGCTAATAATATCAGCCTTTCCTATCTTGTTCTCTCAGGTTAGTTAGCTAATTAGCATTAGCCTTTTCCTAAAAAAACAGCTTTTATATGTTTTTCTTGCTTATTAGCCATGTTTAGTATACTAAATAGAGTAAGTCAAATAAGGACATCATGCATGTGATATCCCACATGCCAGTGACAACATTTAGGCTAACATTAGCATTTTGGCTAATTTCAGCTTATACACTAATTTCAACATACAGAAATTGCACAAGTCCATGTTTGTCAACATGCTTGTGAATCTCCACATTCCATAGAGTACATTGAAGTTTTCTTTAGCATTGATGCTAATCAGAACGCTGGGTCCAAACCGACGGGCACACTTTGGCAGGCCCCATTTAAATTTCTGCAGGAATTTTCTAGTTATTATTATTATTATTATTATAGTGACAGATCAAGTGAAAGAGAAGAAACAGTACATCATTTCATGGGTAGAACAATCAATCTGCTTTAAATAACTTCAACCTGCAAGGAACCAACAAAAGTCTTAGAAAGACCATGTCCCTGATCATTTTGTGTTCTTTTAATTTATTGCCTCAATTGACTTTTTTCCGTATTTTTGAAACATGATTATTAATGTTCATTCATGTGTGTGTACAGTATAAATTCACAATGCAACAAACTCCAGTAAAAGTTTATTCTCACTCATTTCCTATTATAGGTCAGATAGTCTGTCAACATGTCTATTTCTTTACTGGGGCATTATTATATATTTTCCATGCATGTAATGCCATTTTAAAATCAAGCAGGAGGAGCTGGGTGGAAATGGCTTCGTGAGAGAAATATTTAGGCACTCTGAATGGTTGCCATGGGAAATTTTAGGCTTTGTTTTTGTTTTTGGGGGACACTGGTTCACAAAGACCAAACCAGGTTCAGAAGCTGCAGGCTTCAGTAATTCAGGTGAATGTACGCCCACAGATTTCTTCAGCGGACCATGAGATCGATCACATATTCACTGATGTCACGCAACATAAACTATACACCAAATGAACAACACCTCTTGATGAAGGATTCGAGGAATTGAAGCACCTCATAAAGAAAAAAAACTGCTGTTATGATAGCAAATGAAAGCAGATCAATTAAATGCATAATTAACCCAAAATATACATTGCTAAACTATTCTTCACTAAAAACATTATAATCATGCCTGTTATCTTCTCAAATAAAATACTTTAACCTAATAAATGAACAGTGGAAGTCAATATTATGAATGTTAATCAGACAGCAGATTCATTCATGTCATATTTTATCAATATAAGTAAATGTAAGTACATTGATAATGTAAGGATAATACAATGTAATACTGAACAAATATGGCAACAGGTCAGTATTAAATATATGAACATTTTACAGTATCTGGGAAGTAAAACATTGACTACAATGTGCAAATTAGCTATACTGACAACTTATAAGATATTTTCTAACATCACAATGTAAAAATAACAATAGAACTTGACTGAATGCCAAGATGAATCAGTGATATTTTAGTGCAGGGAGGTAAAAAACAGACCAACACAGATAAGAAAACAGAATTACTAACAAAACTCACTGGTTTCTGGTTGCACAGATAATAAGGCTGCAGAATTAACTAAGCCTGAGTGTTAGCCTGGTCTAAAACATGCTGGCTGCACAGGATAAATCGCCATGGTAACTTTTGGCTAACATTTGTGAATTAAGCAGTGATGGGACAGTAATGAAGTATATTTACTTGCGTTCTGTACTTAAGTACATATTTTTGAGTATGTATGCTTTCCCTTAGTATTATTTAGGGACCTTATGACTTTCAACTTCACTGCATTTCCAGGAAGCTTCTTGTTGCTCAGCATAGCTTGTGGTCTGCTGCTGTTGTTTTTATTTACTGAAAGGCAGTGGTGGCCGTCAGGGCCTGCAAGGCCTTTTCTACAGGCCTAAACACTATCAGAATCCCTTTTTGATCAATTTTATTCATTTACTTCCAATAGTCTATTACCTTCAGGTGTTTAAAATATAAACCACATAAACAAGTGGAAAATGTTTTGGCACGATTTTTTTTACATCACAATCTATGGCATTTTATCACTTCTGAAAGCCACTTTAGACTGTCTGCTGTTCTTGCAGAGAAAAGACAGTATTTCCAAGACAAATTTCACTAATACAGTGAGGTTGTTTTGTTCAGTTTCTATCTTCCTACAGATAAAATCTATTAAATACAATAGTTATAAACATTTTCATGGGGCCATGAAAATGGAAGACCAGGTGAATGGAGGTGATGTTTAGTCTAAAGAGAAGTGGCCCCAGTACCCAGCCTTGAGGCACCATAACCTTTACATGTTAATATGAAGCTTAGCAAACAGATGGATATTGATATTGTGGTGCACAGAAGTAACTTAGTAGTAACTATTCTGACGCCACTTCAGAATCAGAAAGCTTTTATTGTCATTTATTGTCACAGAAGCACAACAAAATTTTGTTACAGTGCAGCCCATCAAAATATGGAATACCTGGGGCTGCTGGTCCTGGGACCGATCTTCTTTCAGATGACTGTGACACCGTTTGTAAGGAGCTCCATGTTTTTCTAGGCCAGCGCCACAACTGATCCTTTCGGTTTTATAAAAATATTTGTCTTTTTTGTTTTTCTCCTAGTTGGAATATAAAACACTGGTTTTGTGGAAAACCCGTCACGGTTCACATGCTTCCACTGGGTTATTGATTTTTCTGCAGCAGTTTTTCATCGCTGGACTAAAACATTCAGTATTTGCTGCTAAAACCCAGCAGGTGTTTTAATCCTGTTCATCATGCAGCTCATCACAGCTGATGCTAACCGATGCTCAGTGATCAGATGAGAGTTTAAATGTAAGACTGAAACTCTTCCAGGCTTTTACGAATGTTTTTGTTTTATAGCTGCTTCAATCTTAATAAATTTCAGTTTTTAGTTTATATATAAATTGACATTAAACTCCTTTACAAACAAGTGCCACACAAATTAGGTTTATTTATTTATTTGAATAATTATTATGAAGATATCGTCTTTCAGAATTTTTTTTAATTTTTTTTCCCTTGTCTTCAAAATAACTTTGTTGTACTCTGCTGTCTGTGGTTTAAATCCCTCTGCGTCTGCTGCACTTACACAGCAGTATCTATGGTAAATTCATGGAAGCATTAGCTGTTGTGTATCACATTTAGCCCATGTGTAGAACGAGGGATAGTTTGTGTATCTGACTGTGTCTGTGGGAGTTGGATGCAGCTGTAGGCAGAGTTGACCTTGAAGAGCACTGTTCATCACTGTGGGGAAAGAGAACCAAGACGAGACACAAAGCTTTATCGGATGAAAATACTCTTGTTGTCAGAAATAGCAGTGACGAAACTGCTGACGCTAGATGCTGCAGTTTTTCACAGCATCGGCACTTTGAAACACTTAGTGGCTGGACACTCACGTTTTACAGTCGCTGTGCTGTTTTAATGCAGGAACCAGCCTCAGTGAACTTTCAGGTAACGTTAACACAGGAGGAAAGTATTTTTAAATGCAGGAACATCCACACAAAGGATTTACAAGTAGATTTTACATCCAGAATTAAAGGCCGTTTTGTGGGATGTCCTCAAGTATAATGCTGAGCTCAAGGAAAAGCTCCATGATGAACGATTCAGCTAAGATAAAAATCCCTCTCACTCAGGAACAAAGACCAGTGCTGAACATAGAGGCAGTTTTTTTTTCCATAGAAGTAATCCTTTGAAATCTAAGAATAATATGAAAAACACAAATAGAGCAGTTTTCTGAAATTATCATTTTGCCGGGTTTTGTTGCAGAGCACTGATACACATGAATATAATTTTACCATTCAAGCAATGCAAATGTCTCTACAGTTAGTTGCTCTGATGCAATTTAAAAACATTCAGAGAAACGCATTTAGACATTCACTTGGACATAGACACCACTTGTCATGCCTGCTCTTACCTCCCCCACCGGATAAAACACATTCAGTGAGCTTCTTGTATCCATCTACCCCTCTTGCCTAAAGCTGTGAGATGTTTGATGGGTTTCTTGAATACATCATGTTTCAAGTCACTCCACAGTATCTTAGTAAGAACAATATCTGACCTTTGGCTCCACCCGGGACTTCCCATGTCATATTTCTCATCCAGTCTTTGGTAGATTTTCTGGTATGTCACTGTCATGTTCTGCTTCACCTTCACTTTTTAGATAAATGACCTTTCATTTTCTTCAAACACCCACTGACACACAATTGAGTGTGTCCACAGGAGTTAACCGATCTGGCAGAAACACATAGAACAAGTATAGATCTGTGTTGTATACAGATCTATATTTTACAGATGTAATGAGATTCTGCTGCTGGAATACTGCATGCAGTAATCATGTCATCTGTTCTGCGGTGGAAATAATCCCATTTTGTTCTCCTGTGCACAAAGATCCTTCAGAAATCTTTTTCTTTGTCAACATTTTTCTCTGGAAAACTTTTATTTAGCATACATGATTATTATTATTAGCTTTGACAGGACTGCATTGTTATCTTTACTTGTTGCTTTGGATACAAGTGTTGCATAAAGAATAACAGAAAACAATGTGAAGTTTAATATGATACTATAATGACTTGGGAAGTTCAACATGGCTTTGATTTGGTTGAAAGTTCTTCATGTGATGGTAAGTCTTCATGGGACAAAGGAAGAAATTTGGGAATAGTTTCTGTTTTGAGTGTATCTTATTGTGCAATATCCTGTGCTTTAAGTTGAAGTTGTATAATCTCCCCATGGAGAATATTTCAGGGTATAAACAACAACAATGGACAAAAGGTTGTAACTACCCTGAAGCCTTAAATCCCTTTTAGCTCTCAGCCTTATAAGCACTGATAATTGAGAAGGGCCCCAAACCATTGAACTGTTTTATCATTGCATCTTAAATCTTATCAAGACTGTGTCAAGATTCAAAGAGGGCAATTTAACTTCCTTGTTTCTGTGTGCTGGTTTGGCAATACAGTCTGTCAATCACTGCCACTTAAAGGAAGCTGAACTACTGGAATTTCTGAGTCTGCGTCTGACGGTAGACCAAAGGTTGAGTCACAAACACAATAGAAAGTTTTAGGGAGGTCCTCTGAACATTTCAACAGAATAAAAGTGGAATACAAGGCAAAGAAGTCTGATTATCTAAAGAGAAAAAGATGTTTGGAATCATCCAACTGTGAGACGCAGAGCTTATTAACTGCAGTGACCAGAGGAACATTTGACTTAACTTCAGCTGACATTTAAAGCTGATAAGTACATGCTTGTTAGGTTCTTCCTCAAACAGTAAAAGATTCAGTATAAGACAGAGCTCCCTTTGAACACAAGAAAAATTGTCTAAAGCGATTCTTGTCAATGTCATTGGGATCTTTTTTGCAGTTATGGTCTAGCGCAGACATCAAACAGAAGATTTTTCCCTGTTGCCTTTAATCTGTAGCTCCTAACAAAAATACATATGAGTAGTTGATGATTAGCTTGAGTTTGTGCCGTAACCATTTTGATGGAGACAGCTACAGAGAGTGAAATCTGAGGTGACAAGTCCAGAATGAAACATGAAGGAGAAGAGACAGACAATCACTGTGTACCTCTAGTGGTTTCTTTCTATTCTGTACAAGAGCCTGGTGATGAAAACATGAAGACTAAAGCTTTCTATGTGCTGTAAAACACAATTATAGTAGAGGTTTCGCTGTGCTGCTTTTCAGGTTCTGATTTTTAAAATAATATAATAGGTCTGGTTTCTGTCAGCTCTTCAGTTTGCTTTACACCACATATTAAACTGAAGCCTTTGATTTTCCATGTGCAGTTTAATCTAGACAATTGAATGCACTGTATGATCTAAAAAAATATTTTGTCATTGTCTGACAATAAGTCTGAAAAAAAGCTAAAAAAAGTTAACGAGATGCAGAATGATTTTTGGATTTCCTGTGATAACTCAAAGAGCCCTGTGTTAGTCAGCAGTCTTCCAGCTCTGTTGCCAGGCAGCCTGAGAAAGACCTTCCAATCAGCTCAGTAGCTCAGTGATTGGCCCAGTGATTGCAGAAAATCATCATGACATGGAAACAAACTAATCATGTTATTCCTAAGAGGGTGGGCTTTGTAACAGCTGTTATAATGGTTATGACACATTCCACCTGCTGTAGGAATCACCAATCAGAGCTTAACCTCAAGATTTTCATTTTAAATCTAGCTGTCTATACTAGCCTGAGTAAAGTTATATTTAGGATTTTGGCCACATTGTTTGGTTGGAGAACTTCTGGACTGGTGAAAGATTGTCCTTCTAGTGTAAAAAGTATAATCAGCTCGGCTCATTGCCACCACAGTTATGTGTTCAGCTGGTAGTTAAAGATGAAGTGCATGTGTTACATGCACTTCATAAAAAAGTCTGTGAGTTTTAGAACAGCTGAATCTAATGAGGAGATCCATCGGAGAGGGGTAAACTGATGGGGCAGGATGTTGGTTGAGGTGGACAAAACTATTTGTGTCATCTAATGGCAATCTAATCTACCAAACTATGAGCAGTTTAGCCAACCTACTTCTTCTATTTTACTGGGAGCCAAAAAAAGTCAAGTAATCAATGTTTTTTCTTAATATGCAAATTTTTATTAAAAGATTATAGCAAGTTTGTGACTTGTGTTTTTCTCCTTTTGAACATTCTTTTAAATCATTTAAAGCAGCATCATTTAAAGCATGAGTATTCAGGTTTGTTCAGGAAGTATATGGTTTTTACACACACTTTGTACCATTATAAACATTTTGGTGACATTTTAGAGCCGCTGTCATCAAGTATATTGTTCCTTGTTCCTCATAGTTGCTTTTATTTGCTTTTTATTGATAAGTAAAGATGGTTAGTGATTAATGAGAACTTGATCATTAGAAAATATTTTGTTATAAGATTACTAACAAATTACTAGAACAAATCATAATGAGAAAATAGGAGGACAAAAAGAGATGCTTTGTGCTTTTCTAATACAGACTTTGAAAGAGATTAGACGTTATAGCTTTCAGCTGTGGGCTTCCCTGCAACTTCTGACCTTGAGGGCCAAATATGGCTTAATAGAGGCAGGCTAATGAGTAGCTCTCTCCCAAAATGAGCTGCTGGAACAGGAGAGATGAAGGACCTTTCAAAGAGAAGAGTTAACCCTTGGAGCTGGTAGAGAGCAGTAATTAGGTAGAGACGTAAACCTTGTGGATATGAATGACCTCTGTATTCACGCTACATGGAAGTCCTGCAGATTGCAGTGCCATGTCGCAGGGAGACAGGAAGAACTTCCACATCCACATGTTATCCTCCAACTCACTGAAATTTAAATCCTGTTGTTGCTTTTTCTTTATTTTTTTAATTTTTTTTTACTAATAAAACCCAAAATGAAACAAAACAGGCTGGTGAACCAGGAGATACTTTACTGTTCAATATAATAGCTACCTCTTGTTTTGGTTTATGTTATGACACTTCATAATGTCATATGCTTCTTATGCCCAAGCATAAGAAGATGCTTGGGCGTCTTCTTATTGGCCAAGACAATAAGAAAGGCTGTAGTCAAGATTCAAATCAGAAAACTTCCTACTGCACTGCATAAACTGCAGTGAACATACCAGATGTGCTGTGTTCCCTGTACATCTGGGTGTGGAGCATCTTACCTTGTTCTCTTTCAGGGGCTAATGGGCAGGACTGGTTCCAGCTGGAGATCATCAGAAGTATTTAGAGGAGTGGGTTCCTTGAGGCAGAAGCCAGATGATTCCATGTGTTCAGGCCAAGCTTAGGCTATGTTCCAGTTAGAAGTTGAAACTTACCTTTTTTCTCTCATTCCTGCTCCGAGGTCATCCCTGCTGTCTGTTTCTGTCCCCGGACACCTGAATTCCTCTCAGTCTCCTTTGCCACTAACACAGCTTTTCTCTGTCAATTATGAGAATTTGATGGGAAATTTTCACAGCAATACAGTGAACAACAAAATTATAATTTTTATCTTTTCAGATATTCCTGTATTTCAACAATCCTGCGCTAAAGAATTGCATTTGAGAACAACATACTTAGCAAGTGCTGTATGTTACCTTTCACAGACGTCTAATGGACCCTGCTGAGATAGAAAATATTACTGCTCTTTAACGTAGTTGCTTTTATCATAAGAGCTGACACTATTAAATGCAATAGGTTGTAAAAGAATTGCTGATTGAAGGGCCTTGAAACATCAGCTGCAGTCTTGTTCATTACAAAATCTAATATATTTTCTGTTTTTGACGCTGATGTTTGAAGGTAGAGATTTATTTTAAAAGATAAAATGTTGAACATGGTGGTCTGGATGGTATGTGTGTTTTGCTTGGGTTAAGATAGAGGAGCTTAAAATATTGTTGTTCAGGGTTGCTTTATACATGTTGCCTAGGGAGGTGGTGACACATGATGGACCTCAATTCACATTGTTGAAACTCAAAGAGCTCCGGTTCAAATTGAAAAAGCTTAATAACGTTACTCATCACTGTTATGGCTGGAGGAAGTCAGGCAGTTGGACCAATTTGACATCATTTACCCAGAATGCACTGTAGCATGAACAACATGGTGACGGTGTGACGATATTTTATTAAAGTTTATAAAAACTAAATAATCTACAGTATTATCACTGTATTGATTTTACATAAAATAAATATTTCCCAAAAAAAGTCTATTGTTACAACTAATCATGGATCATTTTAAAGGTTGAGGCAAAGTGTGACAGCAGTAAATGAAACACATAGTAAGTCACATTATTGCTTGGATTTTAATCGGTTTGTTTTGTACCCAGTGAAAACAAGGATGTTGTTAAATAAACTGGACAATATGCTGGCAACGTAGTGAGATTTTTACAGTTGTGGTCTTGAAATAAAATACAGAGTCCTCTAGAGAGGAGAACAAGACCATCAAAAAGTGGACCACCAACATGGGTCTGGACTACTACAACACTGCGGAACATTCAACACAACAAGACAGATCTGACTACACTTGTTTTTTTACACACAAAGTGGGCTATCAGGGGGTTAAGGTGGTGAGTTGATAGTGTGATGCAGTAGATATTAATGTGGATTGACATTTTATGGTAGAATGTCAACATTAAGGCCAATCTTTGTCACAATCCAGGCACGGATGGACGCAGGGACTGAGCAGAGGAATACAGAACAGGTGTTTATTAGGGAACAGGCTTAATCACAGTCAGAACAGGCCAGGGTCAGAGCCAAGGAATCCAAATCCAGGTCAGGGCCTTCCAGATCTCAGGGTCAGACAAACAGAAGGTCCAAAGCCAGGAGGTCCAAATCCAGTGGGGATGGTCAGGATCGGGGACAGGAAGGTCAGAGTGAAGGGAAGAGACAGACAGGTTAGTAACCGGGGTAGCTACAGCAGGCCTGAAAGTGTTACCGCAGAGGGTTTGACAACAATCTGACGCCGTGCAGGAGGAAGATCTGTTCTTATATGGCAGCAACTAGAGATCAGGGTGATGACGATCAGGTGTGAGTGGTCACAGCTCAGCAGCAGCTGTGACAGTTTAATTTTATGAATTACATAAATATGAGAAACAAAATATTTTCAAAATAGTGTACAATTCTGTTCCACTGATATTTATTTCTTAAAGTCTTTAACAATCAATAATCATCGATTGGTCTTTATTTATTTTCATTGAAATATTTAGTCACTACTACTGAGTGGAGCCACAGTTGTAACTGTTGAAAAAGCAACAATTTAGATAAACTTTGAAAACTGTTTAATTATAGAGTGGCTCTAACTCATTTAGAGAAATCTTTAACTTGTAATTAGTGACTCTAGTTCTACAATATAATCATCTCATTGTATACAGTCTTTCTTCATTCCAGATACTGTGACATTCAAGCTGTCTGTATGTAGATATGTAGTGTAGCATCAAGAAGTTAACTTGTAACAGATTGAAATACTTCAATTCCTCTGTGGGGGGCAACTTAAAATTACTGATTCTCACATGTAAACTGTTATTAGCGTTAACTGGTTTATCTCCAAATTACATTCTGCCTCCCAGCAAGACAGCATGGACAAAAGTAAGCAGTCCGTCGTCTCGACAAGTGGTGCCAACTGCTCTGCCGACTGCGCAGTGAGTGATTGACATCCGTGGGGTCCTTGATGCTATCAGTTCCCAATCAACATGAAGAGCACTTATCTACCAGAGTTGGATCATTTAGAGTGAATGCTAAAATGTTTTGTGTGGTTGGAAAACATACTTCACACATATTTCAACATTATTTCATTAGTCCTCTCATGAGACATAAGCTCAGCTTGTGTAACCAGCACTTTGCAGGGTTTTTATAAACTTTATTACAGATTGGTGTCTATTTTTTAAGATCTAAGACCCAAATTCCAAAAGCAGTAAAATCAATCAGCATGTTTTGTATCTCTGCATCAAGCGGCTGCTGCCAGGCTCTTACAGATCAAAGCAGCAGAGTACTTCTCTGAGCAATGCTTTTCAAATGTAATGCTTCTCATCAACTGGATCATTTTAACTAACGGTCTTTTATTAGAGCAAAAGTTTAGATGTAAGCACTTTCATTTACATCAAAAAAGTATTCATGTTTTCATTATGCCAGACACAGTCAAGCTAGAGACCAGATCCTAATCTTCAAATGTCTTTTCTATTTCTGCATTGTGCCAGTCTACTTCATTTCTAGGACCATATAACTATGTACAGATCTCACCTATCATTTTCTGGATATTAAAATAACGCCTTGCTCTAACTTTCCTGTCCAAGTGTTAGCCAGTCCAAACATACAATGCATTATTTATTTATAAAGTGCTTTCTATACACACAAAGCTGCACAAGATAAAACATAGTATCACAACATTACAGTACATAAAGAATCCAAATTAACTGAAGATGTGCTTAAAAACTAAGCAGACAGATAGGAAAACAACATGCACTAAACAAGAAATGTAGAAAACATATTTATTCAGAAGTAAATCCCAAGGCAAACGCTAGACTAAATAGATGGATGTTTAACTTTTTTAAATTTCAAAAGAGAAAAACCAACCAGCAACTTTAGACAGAAGTTATGTGTTTAGAGGCTCACAGAGGGAAGTTTATGCTGGAATGAAACTCAGAACCTTATGATTACCATAAACATCCAGTTGAAAGACGATGAGCTTTTGGTTGCTCAGCAGAGGTCAGTCAAGTTTTTATTCTATTGAAAGATGAAAGCAAACCTGAAATCAATGTTTCCAAAAAAATGTTTTTATATTTTTAGAAAAAGAGAAATATCAAAATCTTTTTTGTTGTATTAACATTTTCTAAAACAGAATGAACTTTATCTATTCCCTGTCAGACCAACGGATTGTGCAAAGGTGAAACAGTTCACCTCAAGTCTTAACATGCAGAAGTACAACCCAAACTTTTATGAATCTAAAAAACTATTTTCTTATTTAATTTTGGTCCCTGTAGACTTTCCAATGTAGCATCCAACACCTTGGTGTTCAGTGACTGGACTGTAACATCAGCTTTGTTTCAAAATGTTATTGTTGAAATCATCTGTCTTCCCCAGGTTTTGATGTACCCTCAATTACAAACAGCCACAAACCCCAAATATTCCATCTCAATATTTAGTAAACAGACATGAAGACAGACAAGAGACCAAAATGAATAGGAAGAATTGTACACCCATAAAACCTTGTAAAAAATAGCTGTAGAATGCTAGGAACACATGACCATAATATTTAAACTAGATATTGAGCTATTAGCTGCTCATATACTTACTCTATTATATTGTAGTTACTCTGCTGTATCGATCAGATAGATATAATTCTGGATCTAAACAACTTCTTCAGTGCATTCACTGCAGACACATGTTCAGCAGTTTCCTCTCCTGACCACAGTCAATGAGCAAATCCATATTCCCTCCATGACTTGCACGTCCCACCTCCAACAGCTGAAACCATCTGTGACATCTCCAGCAGCAACCCAAGGAAGAGTTCAGGTTTTTGACAGAGGATCTATGACTGAAGTGGAACTGTCCAAATGAAAAGGAGATGGGAAAGTCAGATTCCGATTCAATTCCGTTTGGTGAGTCTTATAAATGAGGCATAATGTGAAGCATGAAATAAGTAATTAAGCTCCCAGTCTCTGGTCCAGTGTTGATCTTTTTCAAACCACCAGCTCAGTATGGCTGCACATGACTGATGAAATCAAACAAAGCCATAGATGAGATTTAAAATTAAATTGAAACACTTTTTTTCCACCACTTGGCCATATCATTCTCTTCAGCTGCTGCAAAAACTAAATTTCTTGCAAGATTTTTATTTTCATATAATATCATTGGCTAAATCCCATTAAAAGCCTGTTACTTGACTGTAGTCTGTGGTCAGCTGTTCAGGTTGTTTAGGAGCAAACTGTTGATGTGTTGCATCCTCACAGGATGCCTCTAATGGGTGACTCATTGTGGGGATAGTGAAAACTGTCTTTTGGGTCAGTTTTCAGTCACTTAAAGCATGCAGTGATTTAGTGAGTGGACTGTGAATTAAATCCACTTTCAAGCGTGTGGCTCATTAGGCAGGCACAGTGGCAGGCTTTTTCAATGTTGCTCCTGCAGCTGCTTTGGTGGTGAATCTTTGGGACATTGAAGATTGAATTCCTGACGCATGTTGCTTGCATGCAGTAAATAGATTTTAGTTGCAACATAAAGGCCTTGGTTTGTGACATGGATACTGGCACCGGAGGTCACTTGATCCAACCTTTTCAAAGTGCAATCCTGGTTCTCATGTAGGCGAAATGCAACGAGCAGCAAGATAGATGTGCAAATGCCTGTCAGTTACTCGTGTGGCACCAAGGTAGATTTTACAGTATGTGCTGGGACCTGATGCCATATGATGGTCCCAGTCTTCAAAAGCAAAACCTTGTTAAAACACACCAGGAGCTTCAGGGAATAAATAGAAGAAAAGGGAAAGTAGCGTTCAAGCAAAAATCAACACAGTGACACATGGTTTATATAACAATGTGCCGCCTGCCAAGCTTTTGAAGGATCCGAATGTCTGAAGTTCTCTCTTTTTTGTTTCTTATTAGGACATGTCTTGTGCAAGTTCTTATACTCAAGAGCATTTGATAGTTTATTTTTTTCCCGTTGATAGCAATTTGCATTTTTCCTTTAGTGAAACATCTTGTTCCGTGCGTCACGACAAAGCAGTGGCGTCTCTTTTTTCCAGGCGTTTTCTGCACTCTTCCTCAACCTGTCTTCCTTTTCTGCTGGATTCCAGTCTAATATGTGTCCCTACTGCTGAGCAGAAAGGACCATGCAGCTCCACTTACATTACTAAGTAATGAACACATGAGGGGCAATCAGTATGGACCCTTCACTTGGAAAGGAACAATGTCACACCTGATTTATTGGTGCTGGAAGGTGGAGATAAAATGGAAGAAGAGACAAGATCTTATCTTTAATTGTGTTCCTCTTCTCCGGTGGCATTCATTACACAGGGAGCTCATTAGAGTGACACATCGCTAGAGATAGAAGAATAGATAGAGAGAAGACATGAAATCGCAACCTGGTTAAATCATTGTGTTGATTCTAAGATAAATCTGTTGTGTGTGATATTTAACCATATTAACCCTGCTATGGGACAACCTTCATATGCAAGAGCCAAAAAAAAAGAAAATAGGAAAACAAATCATTGAAAGGCTTTCTTGAGTTTACCAATAAAATAAACTGACATTTTATTGAATAATAATGACCTCAGTGTTTTGCCTGTTGTATTGTGCCTGGTGGTCCACCAGACTTTACTTGCTTTACTTTAAACAGATTTTTTATACATCAGTAGCAGTGACAGTGTAACCGGATCCTTTCTGCGTTGTGCTGGTTTTATGGATTGATCAAGCCGTGACACGGTTTGTCTTTAAAGTACGATTTCTCAACTTATTCTGCTGAGAATAACATATAAAAAAACAACTGTGTTATAGGCTGCCCGCTCCAAGTCCTACACAAATAGCAAAAATTAACTTTATTGATCTATAAATAAACTGAATGTATTTAGATGAAAAATAAACAACATACTACAAAGAAATATCAAAATTATAAATATAAAGTTTGCACTTATTAAAAATAGTGTACTCCAATCCAAAGGAACATGCAACTGAGTCAAAAAACTTATAATATTTGCCTATGCATGTGGATTTGTGCATTAAAAAACAGACTATTTACGTGTCTCTAAGTGAAACAGTCAAACACAGATGGGTATTTTTCATCCAATCAGACCATTTCTAGTAAGTACTGTATTTACTTTGACAGTAACCAATCACAACCAGCAAATCAAAATCCTGCACCAATAATAATTAACATTTAACCATTTAATTCATCCATTTGGCATTGCTTGAAAGCTTGAAATGTGTTATATTTGTAAAATTGATAACAATCCAGCATTATGATAGAACAGTGTTTCTCAACCTTTTCTGGGCCAGCGCTCCCCATCCATTATCCAGGTCCCTCACCGCCCCCCATCAAAGAAGATGTGGGATACCTGCACTGAATATTAGTTTATTATTAATATTACTGTCATTATTGTTGATGTTTTAATTTTTATGGTTGTTTCTGTATTTAACATGAAAAATTATTTCCCAGAGAACAAAAAAGTCCTGTGAATAGACAGGCTTCTACAAAAAAATGAAATGAATATTCAACTTAAAATCGGTAGGCCTAACAGCAGCCAATCAGAGTGGAAATAAATATTCTTATTCTGTGTAATTTTATGATGCTGTTAAATCTTGCACAAAATGACGAGATAAAAGATGTTCAACAATTCCAGTTTAAACTTTGAAGTATTTGCAAAAGACAGCACTCTGCAACATTAAAACATGGATAGAACTCCAAATATATTAATCATAACTCTTCTTCTGTCCAGTGTTTCTGTGGTGCAGCTCTGTGCTACCTTCAGGAGAATGGGACAAAAAGAGTATCATCTATAAAATTTCACCCTCAAGGAATTTACTGTGCAAACCAGAGCTTTCAGTGGAGAAACAAAACTTCCAGATCCTCTTAATGCCACAAAAATATGGGACAGGAACATGGATTATATCTTTATATAGACCTGTCTATTGATTTATAGATTAATACTTTTACTGAATATAAATTACAAAGAACAAAGTTGGTTCTTAATCAAATGCTAATGAATCAAATTAAAAGTGTCATGGAGTGTCACTTTTGACCGGCGGAGGCCCTGCGCTCAAGGAAGGAAACAAGGCAGCCGAATGCAGTCCACATAAATTTATTTAAAAAAAACCTGCAGGTTACATTTAAACCGACACCCAACCCCATGTGTGCCAAAAAGGCTGGCATTTATACCTGAGGCCAGGTCCATACTCATCCTAAATAAAGGGGTGATCAAAATAGAACAAACAAGAAAACATTATTTACACAAACCTAACAAAACAATAAATGGTACCAACAAATATTTACATACATGCAAATCATTAGAACTAAACTAATCTAAAGTCAATCAAAGAATACTTTAACTTATGATAACTCTTCAAAGCATTACCCCTCTCAATTTTAATGGTATGCTCCAGGAGCTTTTTAACAGCACCTGGAGCACTTGTCTCCCTTTACTGCTCCATCTGGCTGAGGAGACACACCCAGCAAAGGTAAGTACTTAAACAATTAACAACTCAAATGAAACCAATTAGAAACAAACTGACATTTTCCCCACAATCTCCCCCTACAGGAAGGATGGCCAGTCCCTCTGCCTGAAAGAAAATGTTCAAATGTCATAATATAACTGAAATAAAGAACAGAATCAAAATATATGGCTTGTAAATAAACTAAATATAATATCAATAATCAATAATGGATGGAAACCTTGGTCTCCATCACATGGAGTCACTGAACAGCCTCACGACATCAACACTGACATAAAAAAATAATATTGAAGAAATAAATATATCAAATCTAATCAAAAACATAAATAAGTGATAAGTTCCTTATCATCTGTAAAACATATTTCTTCATGTGGTCCCAACAGACCCAAGGCACTTCAACAATATTATTTTACCTTTCATCTGAAAACAGTGTCTGTTTGTTCTTGCCAGATTCGTGTTAGTTGTGTTAGTTTGTTGCTCCGTTCTCCATCCTGGTTCTCCTGTGTCGGAGTTTTGCCCAATGTGCGTGTAGTTTATTTTTTTTGTATGCCCTGCGCTGCGGGGCGGCGGGAAGGACATCGATAAAGAGACTGACGTAAACCTTTTAAAACAACGGAAAAAATCCTGGTATTCTTATGATTAAGATTCAAAGGTGCTGTGGTTCTACCGTTTCATACCGTTTTATAGAGTTAGCACCGATGTGAACTCTATAAAATGACCTGACAGGTGAATCTCGCAGCAACGTCATCAACGTGTAACGCTGAACTGATGCTAAGCTACCATTAGCAGGAGCGGAGCCAAGAAGCTAACAAACACTGAAGAGAAGAAGAGCTGCCATCGATATGGTTGCAGCCAAGCATGTTTTAATGTTACACAATACAGTTTTTAGCAAATAGCTCAACGTCTAAAGCGGTTTTGTTGTGCATTTAAGGTGTAAAGTTTACCTTCGAGCAAACGCCCCCCAAAGGAATCTCAGCGCCCCCCTTTTGTAAAAATGTACGCCAGCGCCCCCTGCCCCCCTCTGAAAGCCCCATCCCCCCCCTGTGCTAGATTGAAAGTGATATGCATACAGTGTGGTAGAAATATAATACCCATGCTATTTTCTGCAGTCTTTGTTTTTAGTTTTATTTTGTCTTTAAATCATCAAAACCCTAAGGAAGAGTTGGAAGCAATTCCTCTGCAGAGACATAGAAACCTCATTAGTTGTTATTAGTTGTTATCAAAATGCTTGATGCAAGTTGTTGGTGCCAAGGGAGAGATAAATTGACAAAAACAGCAGAAATCTGTTTTTACTGAATGCTACTAGGTAAAACAAAGGCAGACAGGACTCATGGTATCAGTGCTCTTAAATTACATTTGGTTACATTTCTAAAGGAATTGACCTTAAGAAACCAACTCAACATTGTGCAGACTACATTTTTGTGAATTTGTTGCTGTACACCACTCTCTGAAAGATGTTTTCAACACACCAGTGACACATACAAATCATGTTAACTGTGCTTATAAATACCACAACTCTTTCATTAATAAATGC
The DNA here is from genome assembly GCA_902982915.1 of Phalloptychus januarius. Taxonomy (NCBI): domain Eukaryota; kingdom Metazoa; phylum Chordata; class Actinopteri; order Cyprinodontiformes; family Poeciliidae; genus Phalloptychus; species Phalloptychus januarius. The sequence continues at coordinate 1,505,951 of CADWAE010000470.1, read as the reverse complement.
TGAATATGTTGGGAACTGTAAATCCCTGCTAAGCCCAGACTAAACCCAGTCACAGTACACTTCATGTTGAGACTACAGCTGAAGGCTAATTTTCATGCTGCTTATAAATCCTTATATGAATTCCAAAGTTGCATAATGCTGTCAACATTTTAGAAAAAGACATAAAATAATGAGAACACAAGACTTTATTTATTAAACAATAATTAAAAACGCTAAACTAAAGAAACTTGTATACCACCTCTGTTTAATTTGACATATAACCTCCTTGAAGCCCACGATTCTCACTAGTAACGCTCCAACAGTGATACAGTCCCTGTTTTGCTTCAAAGAAATTGCAAAATAAAAACAAGTATATTCTTTCCAGGCAAGTGTGCTAACTAATGGCAATCAAATGTTTCCTGGGTCAAGTTTGTTTGTGTAGTGCATTTCAGCAACAAGGCATTATGAAGTGTTGGAAATGATAATTCAATTATGCTAGTTTTAATTTTAAGCACATGTTTAAATATTTGACAGATCAACATTACCTTGAGTAGGACTTAATTTTAAGTTAGATTTAGAGTCATGGCTTAATCAACATAATCTGATCAGTAGAAGATAATTGCGCCAGTTCTTAGATCCAAATCAGCCCGTCTTGATATTCTACGTGAGAGGACGGCTCTGAGCCATCAGCCTCCTGCTGTGCTTGGAATGCAGCAGCATCTGTGCTGGGACAGCAGGAGGGGGTCTGCATAGAGATAACTGTTTCCTGGACCCATATAAGGATTGGGGCCTTTTGCTATGTGGACACCTGAAGAGAGATAGGATCTCGCACAAAAGTGTGGAAGGTTGGTCGTCTCGGGACAATCAACATTCCTCAACCCAGCAACTACAGTCATAAAACATTTGGAGTAACTTCCCTTTGAAATTTGAAACTTATTCTAATTTGAGAGCAGGGACCCTTCCAGACTGCATACATTAGAGAAGAGACACACCTTCCTTTAAAAGTTTCGGAGCTGAAAGAATTAATCAGATCGTCGGGCTGCGTCGGCGTCGGCGCTCTCCGTATTGGTCTCTGTATTTGTGCATTTTTCTGTTTCTTTCAGGTGATTGATGTCTGTCTTGTGGTTTTGAGTTTCTGTTTATTCTGGTATGTTATTGGTGTGATTTGATGCATTTGCTTGTCTGAATAAACTCTGGATAAGTTTGAAGTAGAACAGTGAATGGTGTGAACTGCCCTTACGCACGAGAAACCCTCGACCCGGGGAACGAGAGAGGAAACAACGAGCTAAAGGTTTTAATCATTATCCTCTCAGTAGAAGGAATTCTGAATCAAAGGAACTCTAAACTAGTGGTTTTTTAATCCGTGATTTAAAGGAATTCAGTGTTTTGGAAGTTTCAAGTTTATAAGTTTTATTCACTCACAGTTTAACAAATGTCATGATGAACTTTCAACATCTTACCACGTCTTACCACGCTTAACACAGCTCATAACTGCAAAATAATAGAGTGAATCAGATCTCCAAAGAAGCTATTTAAAGTTTATCGAGGGAGCCTGGGAGCATACAGTTCTTTAATGTACATAGTAGTTTTAAAAAAAAGTAGTAATTAAAATGTAAAGAAAAAGTAAAGAGTGAATTGCAGCAGTAGCTAGCAGTCAGTACTTCATCTGACAGAGAAACACAGCTAAACCAGCTTTGATTCAATACTTTAGTCAACACAATTCGCTCCAATTCTGAGTATAAAACTTAGAGAACAAGCATCAGGAGAAAAAGAGCAAAGCAGCAAATAAAAGGGAAGCCCCTTCAGTTTACACAGCTGTGTGTGTCACCTGATCCAACGAGATGCCAGGAAGCCCTGTGGCTCTAGGGATCATAATTCAGGAGCAAATCACAAATGGTTTTGCTCAACCTATCTAATGGACAGGTTCCCCAACCTGACAATGAAGGGTTAGGTTCAGTGACTGATCTATCATAGCCATCCACACACCTGGATGTGTGGGGTGCCTAGCACACGTGGTCAGAGATGTTCTGAAGCAGAGACTCTTATGCTGATTGTCTTTCCCTTTATCGTTTCTGCTTGTTTCATGCGTTTTCCTGTTTGCAGTTATAATGGTGCATTCTGTGTCGTGGTCAAGTGGGTAATTAAAGGAACAAACAACTTGTTAATGGCTTGCTGAGCTTATTTACTACGCAGCATGAACAACAGTTGCATCACCTTGAAAGTGGTGCTTTAAACAAGGCTGCCACTAATCTGTGCACTGATCAAAAGGGGCTCTGTGAGAGGACTAGCAGGGAGTACTGGAGAGTTTACTCAGCCCAGCGATGCACCGAGCTAATTAGTAAGTGTGTTAACGGAATGTCTCAAAGTAACTGATGTCTCAGTCTCTAGAATTAATCAGGTTGTTAGCTTTCATGAAGGTGTGGGGGGAAAAGCTTGGTTTATCTGGCAGTGTTCAGAACACTTATTAGCTCTCCAAAGAATTGGTCATGTTTAAAGAAGGTCTGAATTTTAAATGACCATATCCGATGATTCACCGCTACTCTGATACTAGAACGGCTTCTTTTTGCAGCCATCACAGATAGCGTTTCCCTTTTATTGTCCCTCCATGTTTCTGCCTTGTCTGCTAATATTAGTTGTTTGAGTTCTGATCGAAGAACAAACACAACCTCTGTGAAATTATTTGTAACATTTATAATCCCAACTTCACCATGGACACCACTCTCACATCAGCTTATATTTAGGAAAAGGGAGAAAACTCAAAAATAAGCTGACATTATTCAAAAGAATAAAATACATAATCAGACACCATCAGATAAACATACCAACAGTATCCAAACACAATCTCTACAGTAACAAAAAAAAATCAAAAATTTTAAACTCCCTATGTTCAGAATCATATTTAAAAGTTAAACTCCTTGTGTGCACAAGCCAGGAGTTTAACTTTGGTTTCACATGCTCAAAACACACAGAGACCTACCTAAATATTTTGTTTTCTCACAAAAATTATAAAAACTTTACTGCTTCAGTTTCTTTGTGTTTTCTCCATAAGCTTAGTCTTCTAGGGTTGATGTTCACATGTATTTCAGAATCATTTGCCTGGTCTTTGTTCTATTTTCACCCATCTTTTTGGAAGTACTACTGTGGAACAGCCTGAAAGTTCTAGAAAGTCTTTGTTTCAGATATGTCTGAAAAACAAAAGAGAACATCTCAGTGCCCTTTTTGTCTTTTGTTCTGTCTTCTTTTTATCTTTCCTTCTACGTGCTTTAGTGTCCTTGTTGTTTGATCATCTCAGTCTCATGTTAGTAATAAAATATGATTAAAGTAAAGACTTCAGCCTTTATGGGTTTATGTCTGCTGAGAACAACGTGCAAATAACTGGAGCCACAACATCTGCCTCAGATCTAATATAGAGAAAGATCTTGTGAAAAACAGAGAATACAGAAATGAATGTAAATGTTCAAATAGACATTACTAAACTTTAAGAATATGTAGCAACCATAACAAGAATTGTTTTGTTTTTATTTCTCAGAATGTAACCTTGTACTTTTTAAAAGTTAATAAGTAAGGATTCCTCTGCTGTTTTAGATGAAATAATGAATATGATTAATTCTCCTACAACCATTCAGAATATTAAAATATATGAATGTAAATACATGGACCTGTGGCGCCTTTTTACACCTAGCCAAACCAAAGCAATGGGAAGAGTTTATTAAGATGTAGAAACTGGAAACTCAGCACAGAGAATTTGGGTGTTTTACCGTAGGCATGGTACCACACATTGTTTTTACTGCAGCACAGTTAGAGGAGCATGGTGTCGTGAGAAGGGTAGAAACTTTGCAGTACTACATATGTAGGTGTGGTCAGGGACAGACAGACAGACACTAGGCAGATAGACACTAGGCAGATAGACACTAGGCAGACAGACACCATGCAGACAGACACCATGCAGACAGACACCATGCAGACAGACACTAGGCAGACAGACAGTAGGCATCTCCACTAATAGCTCTACACCAAGCAGATGACCAGAAGCTTCTTCAGCGAGAGGCACTGGGAGAGATGCACAGTTCCCAACCTCTACAACCAAACTAAGCCACACTTGCCAGTTCATGCCAGGCCTGGAAACACCATGTTAAAAAATTTGAAAATTTTCCTCAGAATAATTTTGATATCGTTCGTCACTTGTAAGAGGAAGAAAAATAACATAGTATTAGTTTGATACAAATTGAAAAACAACCACAATTTCTCAAGAAATAAATTTCTCTAGACAACTACCTGATACCATTGAGTTTGCAGCAATCCCTCCTCCTGAGACACAGGTAGAACTGAAAGGAAAAAACATATATTATTAACAGGAATAAATTCTCCAACCTAACCAGGCTCGGTGTGAGCAGCCCTTTGGAGCACTGGTTACAGAGGAGAGAGGAAAAAAAAAAAAGAGGACCAGAAGAAAGATATTCTGGATATACAGTTAATGGTGGCTCTCACCCCATTAGTGACCCTATCTAGGGAAAAGAATCAAACAGAAAATCCCTGAGCATGTAGACATATGAGATGAATGCAGCCACCAATTATGACCAAATAGTACATTTTGTCATTTTAAATGCAGTAACACTAATGCTGTAATAATTTGCAATAGTTTTGTAAAGGTTTTTGAACCTATTTACTATGTACTATTTTCACGGGGGGTACATCAGAAAAACTGCTGCTGATAATGCTAAAATACTTTTTTTTTTTTTTTTACATACATCTACATTAAACTCTATCAAGGATTAATATTAGTTTTGAAAATCTAAACTGGTTGACACACTGAGTTGGGTTGAGTTATGTGACTACTTGATGTCTACATTCCTGCATATTCTATTGTAGGAGTTCACTAAAAAATTAACTTTACATTGATTAACTATTCTACCATAGATGGAATAATGAATATACATATAAGATTTGATTAAGCTATTATTCCCTATAGGTTTTTACAACCATCACTGAGAAGGGAGTGTGCTGCAAGTTCATATCCTTAATTAATACATATGAGCACTGACACCACTAGATCTGGTTTTGTAAAGTAAAATGCATAAAAACTGCAAAGAAATCGTTCATTTCCAGAAAATGTCATCCTTATTTTGTTTAAAAAAAATAAGAGGGAAAAAATTTGTAAATTTAACTTATTGTGTGTTTAGAATTGTTATAAAGCTTTAAATTTATAACCTGCTAATATTTTTTGGCAGATTTGTGTTTTTGGCTCAAAAATACACTGTATAATAAAATATATTATTACATTATTATATAATTAGTATGTGATTGGTCTTAACATCTAAAATGAAAAACAAATACATAAGTAACTTACTGTATGTATCTCCTTCCCTTCTGTCCTGACAAACCAGGTTAGAAATGTAACTGTTGGGGTAATTCTATCCTCCATGGAAATTTAATTGACATTTTATTTATTTGTTCTCTCAAATGACTGTCTTTATATGAACAGAATTAGATCTGAATCTGTGTCTACTGCTCTCTGATTGTGTGTTAAGTCCCGTCGTGTTTCTCTTTGTTTTGCTGCTTCTCATTGTGAATCCTGTTGTTGTAGATGACTGGGAAACGAACGGCATGTGATTTAGATGTCATGAAGAGAGCGTTGAGTTCTGACCTTCTGCTGATAAATGCAGTTGTGGTTCTCTGCTTTCTTTCTGCTTTTATCACTGCTCACTAAGAGAAGGGACTACTTTGACCTCCATCAGTTTCATGAAAGCTTTGACATTTCAGTGCATTGTACTTAGATTTGTCACTCAGTTTACATGTGTCAGTAAGCCAGCTGTCTACTCTAGCTGATTTTAAAAGCCAAAATCTGCTTTTGATTTCTTAAAACCGCCTGCAGCACATCTGGAATATTTTACATTACTGTCTCAGAAACATTCAGTTATGTTACAGCCACATTTCAAATTGTATTAAATTAGTCCATCCTTCCATCCTACGTAGATCCAGGGCATCTAGAGGGTGGGGTTGGAGTTCTTTGTCTGGCTTCTGATAGGAGTTTCTTGCATCTGTAGGTTTTCTTAGCTTCCAGAGCCTGATATTTGTGGGGGTGATTTACTTGGATTGCATTTAGACTGAAAAACATTTGTTGTGTGTGTAGCATCTCTGATAAGACTTTCATTGTAAATACAAACTTTTAATTAAATTTCACTACTTAACTAATTTTTTCTGTATTTTATGTACTCACCTTGAACACAAAGTACATTAGAAGATGAAGTAATTTTCTGCCCATGTGTGGCATCATAATATTCTTGGAATGTTGATGCTTTGGATACTTGCCACAATTAAAGCTTACCTGGCTGTTTTTGTCTTTGTGTTTTGTAGCGGATGAATGGATGATTTTGGTTGTATTTTGGTGAAAGAATTTAAGTTTTGCTTCATATAGTGTTGAATTCCTTTGTGTAGTTGTATCTTTTGCATGTCAGTAACATCTGCTTTTCATTACTTGTTAAGGTTTTTCCAAACATCTCACATCTGTGAAAATGAGACATTTCGTAGGTACCAAAAGGATCATTCATATTATTATTAGCTCAGATGAGCTACTGAGATATGTGGGTTTTCATTAGTCTCTGTAGAGAGAATCATGGTTTGTCACCTGACTTCTGAACAGGGAAGTTACAGAAAAGAACTGAGAAGGACCCAAAAAAGTAATTTCTCAGAAAATCAATAAATTTGTTTGGTCTTTTTTTTATGGAGAGAAAGATCATCCACACTGGGAAAAGACCAGATCTCTCCAAACTGTGTTTATTAAGAACAAGCATTTGTTCTTTTTCTTCCTGCATCTGATATAGTTTGCTGTTGTCTTTGTCTGATGTTGTACAGAGGCTGATGATGCTCAAAACCAACACCCTGAAGTCCAGGGGAAGCACTGTGGCTCCCAGTGTGCAGGAGCCTATACATTGTGACTCCACACAGACTGAACGGACAGCGGTTCATTAAATGACTATAAGAATTTAATAAGGCTTTGGTCAGCAATCCTGTTATGTCTGTCTGTCTTCATCCCTCTCTAGCCAATGAACACTGAACAACAATATAAAGGCAACATTCTGAATGTTGTGGTCATATCAAAAAATTTAAACCACACCAAAAGAAGATGCGGTGTGGTTTAAATTTTTTGATAAGAAATGCATATTAACTATATTAATACTTATTAATATTATTCATTATAATATTGTGCTTTTAGGTGCAGACCTAGACACCTAAAACCGCAATAAAATCTCTGTTCTCACAGAACAGAGATTTGTGGCTAAACTCTGATTTCCATTTGTATTAAAGATTTGACATGTCATCATTCCTTTCGGTCATTCTGATTTCTTTAACAAATATAATAATAATATCAGAAGATATGAGAGCAGAATTCTGCAGTTATTTTCAAGCCTACCAGCCCTGAGCTGTGTGTGCCAGAGAGCTGTTGCTGTAAGACAGGATCATGTTCCATGACAGACAGAGGTTGAGTGCTCAAAATTACAAAACAGGAAACTTTGTTGTGTTTTGTTTAGCATCACTGTTATCAGCATCCACACAGAAGTATTGCTCGTCAGCACACTACGGTAGCTCCTAGGTATGTTGGGTTCACTGACTGCAAAAACAACACACTTTTGATTTTCACTTGTTAGGGCTGATCAAGCTGAAAATGATCCCAGCTGAAAATTACATACTGCCGCTTAAACCTGCAGTATGTAATTATTAGTTTTCAAAAAAGTTTTTTTTTATATACAGTATATATTTGTTCAAACTCACTATGTCATGGCATAGTGACATGTGAAAAGTATGCCTCTCATACTTTTTTCACAAGTATGAGACACATAACTTGTGAAAAAACAACTTCTTTGCCTCCTCCCACTGATTTTGCCATCTGCAGAAATATGTGCTCCATCAGAAACAACCAATCAGAGTCAGGAGGAGGGTCTTAGTGCTGTTAATCACTCTTGTGTGACATGGCAACAATTTTAGCATATTTTTCTTTTTTTAAAGGTTGTATTGGCTCTAGTGGCCTTTATTTGATAGTTAAATGACAAGAAATAGGGTCATGAGAGAAGGGGAAGACATGCGGCAAAGGTCGCCAGACCAGGAATCGAACCTGCGACAGCCACGTCGAGGACTAAGGCCTTCATTTGTGGGTTGTGCTAAACCGCTGAGCCACCACAGCACCCAAGCATATTTTTCTAAATGTTATGTGCGCAGCTTTAATCTGAGAGCTACTTTTGAGATTTTCTGGTTTCTTTTTAATGCAATATTATTCCATATGTTTATACTGTTTGGACTGTAAATAAAGTAGGTTCTGGTGACACTACGGTGTGAACATGGGATATTGTGCTACAGTAAACAGTAGGATATATCAGCTGTGTCATCTTTTTGTGTTAATGATGAATGAATGAAACAACAGAATCCAGCACTGCTATAAGCTGACAGAGCAGCAGAATGAAGATGTCAGTTCAATCATTTCTCTGTTGAAAAGTCTTCCCACTATGCAGAACAACCATGCCTACATCTAAGTCTACTTTCAACTTGTCTTTGGGATGCCCACTAAAAATCCTACTGTGGTGGAAATGTGCTTGTTTGCGTGGGTGTGTGGTGAAGGGGTGGTAGTGGAGGTTGATGAAGAGGCGGTGATGTCTCTCCTTTAGCCACATTGCCTTTGCTAAACACTTTTCATGCTCCATGTGGCACCGGGCGCTGAGGTAATTTCACACCTGGCCGGCATTTCACTGGCTCCAACAATCACTGTGCCAAAAACCCTCGCAGGGTTGCCATGGAGACAAGCTGGAGACTACTATGAGTGTCAGTCCGTTAAGTGACTGTTTAACATGAAACACAGTGTGCTGTGTCTCATTTGTTGATGATTTGACTTCCCAGGTTGTTGTAAAATATGTTATTATGATAGCTGTTCATACAGGCAGCTTTTAGCTTTTGCATTTTATTATCAGCAGACAGAGTCACTGCGGGGTCACTGGTAAAAGGATCTGTGCGTGCGCTGAGGACGTGAGTGGGGTTGTGGATAGGACAGAGTGGAAGATTGCCCACACGCTAATCCATTTACATTACATAATGATCCAAAAGTTATACAGCTATTTGAGCATTAGGGTAACCATCAAGATCCCTTAAGATTTGTATCGTTTGGTAAGAAATTTACAAACTACCAGCCCTACCACAAAGACTCAAAGACTCCAATGAGAATGAAATCCTCATTGAAGATGGGAGGAGGAATTGCAGGAGACCATGTCTGGGACCAGGAGAGGACACATAAGGATCTGAGCACAAGAGACAGACGGGAGGAGCGGTGAGCAGCACCAATGGTGTTAAACAGGAAACTGCAGATGTTACCTGTGTTGTTGAAGGTAATCCGGCAGGGATAAGTTGGGTGAGAGATTGATAGAGGTTCCAGAAGTGAACCAGACTGATGAACGATATGAAGAGGGTTTGTTTGTTTTGATGGTTGGGAACACAGTGGAGGGCAGAACAGGTTGGAACATCACTCAGGGGGAGCTGGATGAGAGGAGCTTGAGGCTACCAGCCAGAATTGGAGAGATCTGAAGAGTAGCTGAAGGTTTGCAGGTTACTGACTGAGCTGGTGAACAATCTGGAGAGAAATCCAGCCTTGTGATGGGAAACACCCAGAGGAGGTTGATATCCAAGATAATTCAAACAAAAAGGTCCTAGGAGCTCTGGGGGCTAAACATTACCACACTAGCTAACACTCTAGCATCGAGGCACAAAGTTAGCAAAAACACACCTGCAGAAACCAACCCCACCAACTGTGCTCCCTGTTGCCATCTAGAGGAGAACTCACAGAACTGTCAGGAGATGAAGAAAGAAATCCCAACACTCTGATGTGGTTTGCTTCTCTTATGAAAACAGGCCGGGTTCGATCCCGAACAACTACAGGAAATATACACCTTTTTAAACTTCATGAGTCACCGATCCTGGGCATTATGATAAAAATGAGTCCGTCAGTGTTGCTAACAATGCTACTGTATGAAGCTGACTGGGTTGAAATCCGACCTGATCCTCTTTTCTGCTTATCAATGCTCCTACCAGCATGTTAGGAGTATCACATTGTGAAACCTGTACTAAATGAGCTGCTCTTGACATTCAAAGTGATACTGCAAGTAGAAAAGACAACGTAAAATGTGCGCAACAGATTGTTCTTACCAGATCTGTGTTCTGTCCCGCCCTGTCATTTCTGTCCAGTGGGACTAATTATCATCACCTCGGGACTTTGTTTACAAATTAAAATCTACTAGCAAAAAAGCACAATGTGAAAGCAAACTGCACCAAATAAAAGATAAAGTCTGCTTTAGTTCCAGACCAAATGAAGATAACCAAAGAACTTTCCTGATGTGAATACACTTTTAAATTGATAAAGAATCAGTGAATCAGATGAATAGTTTTACCTGGTACTCTGCCCTGCACTTTACTGCCAATGCGCAATGGCTTCTAATGCATTTGTTTTGTAAACTGTACAAGTTAAATTAAAAGTAAATACCATACTTCTAAAATAAAATCCCCTGATTGATTCCGGTTTATTTAAAATGTCAAATAGAGGGTGAACTCTACTTCAGCTTCTGGAGATGGAAAAAAGCAAGTGTCTATTGGTTCCAGTTTCTGAAATATAGGTATATTATTTGTAGTAGATCTTACACAAAGCAAGCAACGTAGCTCCCTTTAAACTATATATATTATTGTATCATCTCTAAAATTTTACTAATTTGTAAAACATTCTATCTGGACAGTCAGCTCAAACAAAGTGATCCTTCCAGAATTTTTTTATTGAATATATCTTGACTTATCTTCCAATCTTCTCTTGCCTCAAAAGGACTCATATTCCTTATATTCCTATATTCTTTGTGTAAATCTCTGCCTTGACATTTTGCATCCATCCTCCAGATGCTCTCTGACCTTTATCCTCATGCAGTCTAATGTGACTGTTTACACGCCTGTTGGTTACAATATATTACAATCCCCCGACGACCAAAATTCAATAACCTATTGGAAAGGTTAAAAGAATTCAGCTAAGAGCCTTTGATTTATAACTTTGTGTTGTCTTGAATTGAATTCAGAATTCATTTGAGTTTCATTTTGCTTCCCTTTGTTTATTTCTGCTAAGTCCAAAGCTGAGCCCTGTTTTTCTCTTTCCTAGAAGCAGACAGGAAGCTTCGCTGTGTGGTATGAGGATGCTAACAGCTGTCTGTTGTTTGGACAGACAGACTGAAAACAAGTCTGGCCATGACCTTGTGCCTCCATGTCCACTCCAAACATAGACACTCTGACGAGCTCTAAGCTGCTCTTTTGGCCTCTCTCCTACCAATCATGACCTCCACTGCCTCAACTCTGACCTCATCTGCTCTGCAGCTCAGGGTTCCAGGGTCTGTCCTCAGAGCAGGAGTTTCTTCAGCGGGTTCTGGTTGGAGCTCTGGGTTAGCTTAGATAACAGGTCGCATTCCAAGGTGTAGCCCTTTAAACTACACCTATATGGTGTAGGGCTAAACCTATATGGTGTAGGGCCGAGCCCCCTCCTGTTCACTCTGCTGATTGCTCAGCAAGTGATGCTTGCGGTTGTGGGACACTTCACATACAGTGATGAGTCCAGATACTGCTGTGGAGGTGGTCTCCAGCTGGTGGTACCTGGGTGTGCATAAATCCAGTGACTTCACCTGGAGTACCAACACCTCACGTCTGGTCAGGAAGGCCCACCAGCGTCTCTATTTCCTCAGGAAGCTGTGAAGAGCTGGCCTTGGGAACTCAGTCTTGAGGAGCTTCTGTCTCTGTGTGGTGGAGAGCATTCTCTGCACTTGAATCACTGTGTGGCACGGCAGCTGCACTGCTGCTCAGAGGGTGGCTCTGACGAAGGTGATTAATGCTGCACAGAAGAAAGTAGGGAGCAGCCAAAAGTAGCAGCAAAAGTGCAAATCTACGTGAAAACCAGAAGCTGAAATAATCTGGAATCCTGACAGATTAAATTATCTTGAGAAGCTGCTGATCAAAGACTCTTAACTTGTTCAGTCTGGCAGTGGTGCCACCCAAGAACAAGGACACTTATTGAACTTACCTTTATCCCATAACTATTGGTTCTTGATCTGGAAACTGGAGTCTCCGTCTTATCTGAATATATGCCTATTTTATATGATTTGTCATCTTCAAGTGGTCAAAGCGTGCACTCTTTGTCAATGCTGTCATGGTTTTTAAAGTCAAAGTGTTGGCTAAGTGTCGGAAGTGCAGGAGGAAAAGACAGTGGAAGAAGACAGAATTCAGGTTTTATTTGAAATGTTGAATGTAAGTCAAACTTACTGCTGCAAGTTTGACTTGCAGCAGTAAAACCAGAGAGCAGTAAAAACTGCTAATGAATTATTTCTCTCGGATTATTGTAGTGAGTTTGAATGACTCTTGTGTTCTTTAAAACACATTGACTTTGATTATAAATTCAAATGTTCCTTTGCAAGCATTGAATATGTGTAGCCTGTTTTAGATCTGTCTCCAAGCTGCCATTTTTTAATCATTTTTTTAAGAAAAGATTCTCCCAACTGAAAGATTTGCTGAAGGTTTACAACATTATGGAAGAAGGTTTTTAATTACATTTTTTAGCAGCTGATTCTGGCAATCATATACTTTTAATCTAAGGGTGTTTTCACACCTGACTGGACAATAGGCCTGGTTTGATTGGGGACCATCATTGTAGACCAGCGATGCGCCAACTGAGCATTTTAGTTCAGCTAAAATAATTTTCTGATTAAATTTAACCTTGTAGTAATACTGATATAAAATTATGCCTGTGCTTAGATATGCTACAGTGTTGGAGTTTGTATTTGGTTTTTGGTAGATGAGCAAATATTCTGTATTTAATTTTTTTTGCATATAGCTATATTGCAAAGGTTAGCATAAACATTTAAGACATTAGAGTTGCATTAAGCAGAAAAAGAGAATCCAGTATGTTTGACTTGTGCTCTGACTGTTAGCTAACCAGTTCATGTGGGGATCCAGGGTGGTGGTCTGGGGTTTTGCTGCAGTTTTCTCCTTTCTCCACCAGAGGATGCCGAGAGGGCACATTCAGGAGTGCGTGGCCAGTGGCTGCTGGTTTACCGGCACACCTGCAGGTCATTCCATCGTCTGGAGGAGGATAAGAGATGGGTGCAGCCAACACTCCTGTGCCAGAGTGTTACCCAGTAATACCCAGTAATGGTACTACAGGCCATCTGTACTCTCTGTAGCGCTACCCTCCGTGTGAACCTCTTGTGACTCACCGTGTATTCTTCTCCCCAGGTGACCTCCTGTGACGCCGTGGCGTTTTCCCTACCGGTAACCCGAGCTCCACTTACCTCATCGCCATAACAAACCTTCCCGGATCTCTTCGCTGGCTGTCCCCATCACTCCCCCTCCGCTGAGCAAATAAGACCCTACCTGTCCGCCCTCCAACTCAGTCCCTCTGCCAACCAAGCAGCAGACCTCCTCGTAACCACCCTGGAACCACAAAAATCCTCCCTGGCTCAGATCCTCACCCACTTCTAGTAAGAACGTTCCGTTGCTTCGACATTTCTAGTTCCCGCAGACAATATACTCACCTCCACTTCTGTTTCCACTTCAGTGAACCCGAACCCTGCGCCGTGACCCACCATCCTGATCATTACTGATCATCCTGATCATTACTTATTGTTTTTTCCTAATAAATAATTTTCACCGATTCTCTCTCTCTCCGCCTGGTGTGTCTGCATGTGGGTGCGAAAACTAGAACCGAATATGACAGTGCAAACTAGTTTCTGTTCATCCGGATACGAGTTGCTGAAGGATGGGTAGGTTGAATGCTAAGTACTGAGTATTATGCATTTCAGACAAAAGAATAATCAATCAATCAGAATAATCAATGTACAGAAAATAATAAAAAGGCTGATCAATTACACGTGAAGTACCAAGAAGTACTACTTTACCTCCTTAAGCTTTTTAAATATCTGTAATTCTCTTAAATGTTTGTCTTAATATGCAAGTCGACATCTTTATTCACATACTTAGACATAAACTAATACAGCCATGCACACACAGAACCATACATTGTTTCTCCCCACAGAAACAATGTAAAATCCAATACAAGACATGAAATTTCCCATATATTGTTGTTTTAACCCTTTATTGACAGAGTAACTAAAAATCAAATCAAAATACAATTTATTCTAATCTATTCCAACAATTATTACTAACCATAAATTCCAACATCAAAACAGCGCAGAAACCTTCAGCACCTGAAGTCATATTTTTCCCTCCCAACTTTTACTATCGACTCTAATCCAACAAATGAAAGTATTTTTCCTTTAAAAGCATAATTCTTCCATCAAACAGATCATTAAGTTGGACTCTCCACTGACAGAAGAACTTTTCATTGAACTTCATTGAGCTATTATCAGATGCCTCCCCTGCTGAGCTTCTTCTCAGAATTAATTAGGAAAATTAAAACTTCAAACCTCTCATCAAACTCTAATTTTGCAGCTAATCCACTAATTCTTAAAGCAAATAAATATCCAGCCTCCACATCACTTTATTATCCACTTTAACTCATTATCATAGAGAATAAGATTCTTCATAAGACAGAAGAATCACTGTATTCAGACTTCACGCTAACCAAATAGACCTGATCAAAGGCCGACACTAATCTACTCTCACCAGAAGTGTAATCAACTGATTACTCAGGGAAAAAAAATGACCTAAAATGTGTAATTGTAACATTAGGTTTCCAAAGCACATGTCATTAAGATGGCCATGATGACATGATCATATTTTTTTTCTTTGGTTGTGCATCTTGCAAAATGTTCTAAATCTCCCTGTCAATTTGACTACACTCACAACAAAACAGATAGCTTCATGTTCAATGTCATTTTTCATTAAAAAACAGATTGTCCAACTACAACAGATGAGAGCAAAAATAAAATAAAGAATCCAATATTTTTGTAATTTGATAACCAAAAAATAATAATAATTAGAAAGAATGTTGGATAAAACCATCTTTAAAAAGTCTTGCAACTTTCCAACAATTGACTGCATTTTTAAAATGCCTGACGTAAGTTTTTTTTTGCTTTTACATGTTTAATTTTTTACTCCCAAATTAGAGTAATTTTAAAAAGTCATGGCAGATGTTTGGGGATTAGTTGTCACATCAAAATGCTGATATTTATATTAATACAAAGCTTTAGTTCATTTGTTAAAAAGCTAAAATGTTTTTTAGTAATGTTTGTTGTGTTATATTAACTAACAGAGATCTGATATTAGTGAGATATATAACCTTCATCTTCAAAACAACACGTCAGTTCAGCCTTTGTCCATCCATCACCTACAGAAAGCATCTGTTATGATTTGAGTTCTGTGTATTTATTTTAGGTTTTCTGTGTGTGACATCTGTGAGTCCCTGTGTTGTCCTGTCTGCTCCCCTTGATTAGTCCCAGCTGTGTCTCGTTCCCTGATTGTCCTCCCTGTGTATTTAAGTCCACCTGTTGTCTTTGTCTCTGGTCGGATCCTCGCCGCCACGCCGTGTTACCCCGTCACGCCGTGTTACCCCGTCACGCCGTGTTACCCCGTCACGCCGTGTTACTTCCCCTGTCTCGTCATGTTCCCTGGTCTCATCGTGTGTTTTCTTTATTAAATTCTCAATTTCATTCTACCTCCCGGTCCAGCCTGCATTTTCTCACCATCACCATACCACACCCCATGACAGCATCTGCTATTAATAAACCAGCTTTTACTTGAGACATCCTCAAAATTGGTTCAATCTTCAGTGACAGAAATATAGTGCATACAATTAAATAGTGGTAATAATATGTGCATCAAAGATTATGAAATTGAAAAGATATTGCTTTAAGTAGAAATTGGATTTGTCCATTTCCAAAAGATGCTATCACAGTGATGAGGAGATCAATGTAGAACATGTTGTTTGAAACATTTCTTATGGCATGTGAGGCTTTTTGCACAGGGAACTGCCATGAAGTAAGTTTATTGAATATAGCAAAGACATTTTGAAACAGGGACTGCATTATTTCCATTTGTTAGAGGATGCAAATAATGCAAATAATCATGCAGGGATAGTTACTGTAAGTGCTTGGATGAGAAACAACCCAGAAGATTTTCATCAATGGCTGACTGATTCATTTTTATAAATGTTTCTGTGAAGTTCATTTTACATATCTCAGTATATGCTCAGCTTAGCTGCTTATCCTGACCCATGTAATTGTTTGAATCTGATCCTGACACTGACACCCTCTTCAGTCCTGGAAACAGGCCCTGCTCTGGTCCTCCTATGTATAGCATTAGCATTGTCTCCAGCTTTGTTGGCACAGATGGCAGCACAGTGATTGCTTGGGTAATGAACCCTCCATGGCTTCTAACCTCTCCTATATTAGCTGGCCAAACACAGGCAGTGTTTTGGCTGCAGCCCCCCGCATTTTACTAACAAGCTGCACTGATGCCCTGTTGGCTGCCTGCCACAAAGCACTGGACCCACAAACAGCTACAGTAAAGCCAGGCACAGTTTTATGCACAGCCTGACCAATTGCATTTTTCTCTCCAGCTGGAAGACAACATGTTAATGTTTCCATCAGACTTGGGTGGAACAGTTGTACTTGACACATCATACTCTACCTCCTGTTACCCCATCATGCAGTCTTTAGCTCTGCTTGGCCTACTGTCCTTATATCTATTTCCTGGCCTTTGGCCAGCATTGAGTGTCATTTTTCCACTCTTACAAGCTCTCATTGCCCCAACCGCCCTAAACCATGTCCTCACTTGATCTTGTTATTGCCCTTTTTGCCCCAAGATCCATTCTGGTCATTTTCTGTGTGGCTTGTTTTGTGTTTTGGCAGCAGCTCAGTGAGCCATCATAGCCATTTAATGACTGCCTGCTCTCTAGCTCACTGTGGTGTTCCTCCTGTTGCCAGAGTTTGACAACACACACACACACGCATGCATGTACACACACCTTCCTCATCCCCTTCCAGCCTGTTTAACTTGGTACCATTTTGTTTTGGGTATTTTTTTGTTTGGTTGCTTTATTTTTTTTCATTCCTTTTTTTTTTTTTTTACAAATGTAGCAAATTCATTTTCTTCATTTGCACTTGGAAATACACCAGGGGGTCATAAAGAAGGAACCTCATGATACCCAGTGGCTTACAAAAGTATTGAACTTGAACTTTTCCATATTTTGTCACATTACAAAATATGAAAATTCCCTTCAGAAGTTGCCTGAAGACTGTTAATGACTAAACAGAGTCTGCCTGTGTGTGATCTAATGTCAGTAGAAACCCAACTGCTCTGTGACGCCTTAGAGAATATTGTGGAACAAACAGCATCATAAAGTCCAAGAAACCCAGCAGACAGGTCAGGGAGAAGTTTAAAGCAGACAGAGGCTAGAGAAAGATTGTCCAAGCTTTGAACATGTCACTGTTCAATTTATCATCTGGAAATTGAAAGAATATAGCACAACTCTACACCTACCCCTTTTCAGTTTCTATGAGAAAGAGTGTCACATCATGTTTCATGGTAAAGAAAACTGTGACTGATTATCCAGTTTCTCTCTCACAGTGATGAGACACAGAGTGTGGGAGCCCTTCTTCACTGCATCTTTGAAGTAATCCTGTATCCCAACTAAACCTTCAGCCAATGTCACTTGGCTCAATGGAAATTCAATTTGCAGTTTGTCTACATATCAAACAACACATATTTTACATAAAACAGAATCACTTTGTCAACACAGTCCATGGTGCAGCATTGTTGCCAAAACGTAGCAAAAACACTGATGGTTTTATAGTATAAAGCATGAAAATAGCAGCAAGTAAAATGGAAATGTTGCCTCTTGGTCCTCACTACCACCAGCCAGAGGGAAGCGGCTGGAAGTCTGTATGTGATGGTCTGACCATTACATCACAGTGCATGACTTTTCTAACCTGCATGTTAGAAAAGTCCAGAAGCTGGATCTCAGTCCTGCCTGAAATCATACTGAAATCTAACCAGATTATCCAGCATAGTTTTATTGGCCAGTGACAGATTACCATGCCATGCAATAATCCTGAATATTAAAACAGATTCATTAAATCTTTTATATAAAAGAATCACTATTTCAATGAAACATTAAAATCTCTGTTTCTGTCAAAACTACAACCATTTTGCATCGTTTTGTTGTAGTACCAAAATGTTACTCAAAGGACAGCACATTTTGTCTTTCCAATTTCAATTATGAATGAAAAATCAAAAATGAAAAAGCAACTTTTTATTTGTTTTTGAACCAGATTTATTTTAATATCTCTTCATATATGTCACAGAAAGTGTTCTGTGTGCAATCATGGCCAAGCTGGACCCAAATTTGACTGGATGGACTTTTTGACACATAGAAGTTTCCTCCATGCTGCATCTAATAAACATCCTACTGTGCTCAGAAATACTTGCACAGAAAACCTCTTTGCTTAGTGTAATCTGAAGAGAGAGACATTTTTAGGAGAGAAAGGAGCAGCCTATTGGTCGCCATGATAGGCGACCAACAGGGTACAGGGTACATCTTCACTCAGAATGTGCTCATTCTGAGTGAAGAGTAAGTCATGAGCCTGGCTTACTTAAAATTCCACTGAAGGAATCTAAAGAATTATAGATTCTCTAAAGAGACGCTGTCTCTGATCCCACCAATGAACTTGCATTCCCTCTTTTATCCTGAGAGATGAGGACACCTGTCCCAAAACAAGCCAATGCTTCACTGGTGACCAGCCATGCATCCAACCACAACTGGTTTTCCCCACTGAGCCACAAAGTCTCCCTCCCCCGATCACATGGCTCCTCTTTGTCTGGGGAAACTCCCTATTTATTTCCTACTGGACAGTAAACATAAAAATACACTGGACTGATAAGTCACTCACAATTTTCCCTACATGGATTAGACTTACAAAATTAGACTTTTGTACCCTCAGTGCTCATTGTGGTCTCCGAGCGTTGGCTTCTTCCATCTGATTTTCTTGTATTCTTTGGTGAAGCATTTTATCTAGTTTTGTAAAAACTAACAGGTTTTTACAAATCTCCCATGACAAATACTTCAACACTTTTCCCACAGTGACAGATGCTTTTCTCACATTTATGTCCTAATTTTCAGACCCAAATACAAAGATCAAACAGATATTATTGTTAGATAAAGGAAAATGGTTCATCTTAAGTGTTTCTCAAAGATCCATTGATGACTGTCAAGTTAGTGACTTTGTTTGACCTTCTTATCTGTATCAATCGTCCTCATCAGCTGATCAGTGAGACTACTGTGATAATAGCTATGCTACTTGAAGAATAGGTAGCATAGCTACAACATTGTTGCGTCACAACTGACGGTCTGACGCAACATTCAAAGTCTACTCCATTGGTGGAGGTAGAGTGGACTGACGCGTCACGGCGTATCAGATGGGTTCACATGGCAACGATTTTAGTTTTTTAAACCTTAAACTGTTACAGTCAGCTGAAAGAGGCAGGCCTCATCTAAATAGTTGTTAGCCTCCACCTCTCCAGAAATGTCTTTACGTTATCACTCTACTACAGGCAGAGCAAATGGTAAAAGGTCTGCATTTCTACAGCATTTTACTAAGGACTCCAAAGGACTTTACTGTACAGTCATTCTCCCATTCATGTACATTGCTGCTTATGGTGGTAAGCTTCATAGTAGCAACAGTTGGGCCCTCTGACCAACACCAAGAGACAAGGCGGGTGAGTTATGTTGCCCAGGACAAAACAACTGAGACTCCAACACACAGGACAAACTGATCTGCTGAGCCAATGTCATCATAGAAGGAAAATTTTAGCAATAATAATTTCACTTCAAAAGAATACAAATTAGCCCTTTATGATTTCATGTGGGTTTTTTTTATTTGATTCAGTGATCTTTCATTCACACTGTAAGTCTTAATGCATAATTAAAATGTTTTGTTGAGGTGAAGTTTTTTTTTTTTGCATGGATTTTCACATTATAATTTTAAAGTGACCACCATCAGACACTAGTTTGAAAAGGCCCTGCAAGCGAGCCAGGCATGCAGAATGAACAATCTGGGTGTACGATATGGACTTAAAATTTTATCACAATATTGAGTGGTGTTTATTGTAATAATAATGAAGTGATGATGAAAAGTATTTATAGCTTTGATTCTGTAACTTAATGGTTGTGATTGCATGTCACAGCCTCCAGTCTCACAATCACAAATGCAGCTCTTAAAAAATTAAAAGGATTCTTTAGGAAATCAGTTAAATAAAAAAAGTCTGATTCTTATCATTAACATGGAACCACCAGTTTTAAAAACAATAATGATAAATGACCATCGTTGCTGAGGTGCAATCAGTTGACTCAACCGTAACTGATTACAGTTGAGTCAGCTGAATCAACAGTAACTTTATTACTGTCACACTTAGTAGATGGAAGACATCAGTTATTTACATTATTTGATTTAAGAACAAATATGAAAGTGGCTTTGGTCTGATTTAGAAAATATGAACTTGTACTATCATAGCGAATCAGATATGGGCCACATATGGAGTAAATTGTGACTAAATAGGGCCAGTTTTGGCTAGAATTTGATGTGAGCCTTAATTTTCTTCTGCATCCCAGTAACTCCTCCTCTTATATTCACTTCTAGTTTTATTCTCATTTTTTTAAACCCTCTAGTTAGGATCTCTCTTTCAATACTTATTTCTGGTTTTCTTCTCTTTGCTGCCAGTTTAGCATCTTCGGACTTTGGGTCTGTTGTTAAAGTTTCTTTCATCAGTCTGCCTGCCTCCTGCCTGCATTTGGGTCCCTCATCTCCATAACATTAACACACAACTAAGGTAGATTTGGGAGTATATAACTGATCATCTCACAAGCTGAAGTTAAAATTTGACAGTGCATATTGCATAATTAGCTATATTAATTATGCAATTGAATAGTTCAAATATTGACTGTAGAAAATTAAATTTTTTATGTAAAGCCTCAAGGCTGCTAATTAAATCTATCAATCTATTTTGCCACAGTTAGGGGGAAAAATACAAGGAGTTGCTGGCATGCAAGGGGCAGCTAACTGTGTTTCAGCAAAATGACAGATAGACCAAGTCAGATTAAAAACAGTGCTCTGTCATGGAGGCTGTCGGTGGAGATGTAGCAGACAGACAGATAAGTGGACACAGCATATGGAGAAAAATGTTAAGTGTGACTTTAGAGTCACAGTTATGTTTGATGAAGTTGCTGCCATGTTTTGCCCTCCATTTTCCAGTCTTGATGACTAATGCATTGTGCATATGGACTAATTTTAGATTTCAAGGAAGAAAGATAAATAACGAACTGATTTATAGAGTTGGCTGGCATTTTTCAGTAAGCTAATTAGTAATCAATCAATTTATTCACACTTTGGCCAAAAAAAACAACAAAACAACACTGGTCAGAATTGGCTCATCACCTTATGCTCTATATTCACATGCAGCTGCCGCCAATCTTACCATTAGTAGCCAAACCTCACATCTCATTATCAAAATCCATTAATCAAAACCCTGCATTCAGATAATTAGGGCCAATCTGATACACTCACTGGCTATTCCTTCCCCTTAGTGCAAAGCAGTCACAGTTAATTGATGAAATTAATTGATCAAATGAATCAGCAATGGAAGGAGATCATTCATCAGTCTCTCAAAGTTAATCTGCAGGGCCATCTCTTGTCCTCGTGCTGCTCTCTAGATGCATTGATGTCTGTGTTGTTAAATAATGACTCACAGCGCTGATCAATGGTTGGTGTTGTAACCCCGAAGTGTCGCACCTGGGAAGGTGATACTGCACATAATGGATTAAAGATATTCGTCTAAGCCTAAATTAAAAGCAAATGACCTTTCTTTGATATAGAAAAAATCTTTGCTTTCAGTGTTTCTTTGACAGACTGTGTTTTGCCTTTGAGTTGGATGTGCCCAAAGGTTTTGTGTTCACAGACGCATGAACGTAACTGAATTCATTGGAGACTTTGTTCTTAATTTGTCCTGCAGCAGCTGTGGATCAAAGCAGGACGCTCAAGAGCTTTTCAGTAAGGATGTAAGTGATGTTATTAACTTATGTTTAAAGTAAGTATATCTGTGTCTACAGTTATTTCTTGAGTGAAGAAATACTTTAGAAAATACAATGATCAAAATTTGGCTCTTAAATTTTAATGTAAAAAAAATCATTAAATGGCATTAAGAACAGTGTATGTGAGTGGAGTTTGGCAAATAAATTTTGAAAGTTTTAGATTTTGAACCTAAATGAGTGATTCTGTGAAAGATAAACTTAGAGTAAGTAGTAAGTTGTGTTAACCTTTTAACATTTTGTCAAACCACCAAGAGTTGAATAAACTGGAGTTTTTAGATTGGGACTTAAAAAACCTGAAAGAAGAGAAAGACAGGAGTGGGAACCATTTCCCAGAGTGCTTAGCTGCATGTTTGCAAAGCTTGATAATAATATAAACTTAACACAGGTCACATCAGAAATGTTGTGCATGCAATTTGAAACATGAATATGAATTATTGTAAAGTAAAAGAGTTATTTTAACTTGATACTGCGAGTCAAAATGATACGGAAGGGTGTTCTCTTTAACTAGCTGAGGACAGTTTTTTCTTGCATATTGTGAAATAATTATTTGGTTTAAATTGCAGCTTTAAGTTAAAACTCAAAATTTAAGATTAATGAACTATCAGAACTTAAAACAATTTCTAGACACATGTTTCTTGTTGATAAATCAAATTCATTAATTTAATTTTTTTTAACTAAAACTACAATAAATTTCTTGTCGACTTGAATTGTATTTTCAAGGCAGCAGATGGACTTTCATTTTCAAGTTAAACCAGCTTCAACTGTTTAACAGTATGTCACAAAATTGTATTTGATTTTGAACAGTTAATTTGTTGCAGTTCCAAAAGAGATGGAGACCTATTCTTCTTGAAGTTCACTCTAACAACCACTATCACCAGATGGAGATAACAATTACCTAGAAAAGTAATCTGTGCTGCCTTCACTGGCCAGATGCCTGAGGTGCTAATGCTATCACTCAGCTTTAGGACCCAGTCGGATTAGCAGTACTGTCTTTTCCAATTAGCAATATATTTTATGGTATTTTACTTTAAAAACATACCGTCAGTTGTGATTGCCAGAATTTTAGCGTAGTATATGTTCATGTCTCTTAAGAAGGCCAGCACAACGTCCTTCTCCATAAAAAGTAAACAAAAACGGAGCGTTGCTAGATTTTAGCGGTTGTAGGATTTCTCTATTGATATACGTTACTAGTTTGGACATCGCCTACTAGCCACTAACACTAGCAATCCTCCTGCAGGCGAAATTTCTGTGCGGTGAGTAATGGCACCTGCAACAGTCTGTCAGACTGTTCCAATGATGAGCTAGATCTGTCACAAAAATGATAGTAGCGCCTTTGTTTCTTACCCAATTTCTATAAATATGGCTTAAATAAAAGCTAAGGAAATTGCTTATGTTTTAGTATGTAAAATATGTTTTCTCTCTTGATATAAATCTATAAACAGTTTGGTTTCTGACAAAATGCAAGAGAGGACTAAGTAAATTTCTCTTTTATATTGCTGAATAATTTATTACATAATTGCTGCTGTTAAAATTAGTTTGTCAAAATTTAACAAACCATGACTTGTATACTTTATGAGACTTATATGAGACATGAAATGTGTCATCCTATTTGAGGATTGTTATGAATATGTTCAAACAAACCAGGCAATTCAGTTTTTGTCATTTATTAAAGGTTTAAAAATTACAGCAGCTGCAGAGCGCCACAGCAAAGAGGAAAAAGCTGAAAAATAGGTAAAAGAACTATAAACCATTTATATCCCGCTTTTCTTTGCTCCCTTTGTCTGCACCCGGACACATTGTCATGACAACCAACACAGCATCTCTGTTAACCTGCAGAGGAGAGAGTAATGTATTGACCAGAATGCTCTGTACTGTAGTTAACTTCCTGCTTTTGGAGCGGTCTTCAGTCCAGTTACATTCACACTACCTTCCAACCATTTCAAAGTTCACTTCAGTTGTACAGAGGTTTTAAGATGGATCAGAGTTCTCTTTATTAGTCCGTTTTGGAATTCAAATTTGCTTTTACACTTCCCAAATGAATTGGATTTTCTAGACAAAAGAATTGGAGTCTGATTAATTCTGGGCTGGTGTGAATGCACCATTAAAGTCCCACATCAGCGTTTGGCCAGCACAAAGACAATTTGTGCATTTATGTGCACAGTAGTGCTCATAATAGAGTGTGTATGTATTTATGAGTGCAGCTGAGTGTGTGTGTGTGGACAAATGTGTGTGCAGGGACGTGATGCATTAACCTAAAATAGAAAGCAGGTTCTCTCAGGAAGGTTGTCCTCTAATTGACTTAATTCTGTGTGAGGTGCACTTTTTAAACACCTTTTGTTGCCCATTTTGTGGTGATTAAACAGGCATTGCTTTTAATTAGCTGCTCTGAGCAAGACCTGCTTTCCTCAGCAAAGAGTAAGGTGCACAAGACAAAGAGAACAGCCTGCTGGCAGTTATTCATTTAGCTGTCGACGCAGACTATGAATGTGGAATATATTTTAAGGTTTATTACACATCTTTACCGGGTGTGGAAATAGGTAAGGAGGGCACTAGATTTTTTTTAGACAACCTCTGAAATGCCGCGGCACACAGTGACATGTGCATAAAGCATGACATATACATATGCATATAGATAACAGCACAGCATTGAAAGAAAAAAAAACATGTTTCTAATTTATTGGAAAATACTGACAGCTGTGTTTGCCAGAATTTTACCATCGTAATATGGCAGTAGCATACAAGACATTACGGTATAATACTATATACCTATATACTATATACTATAGTACTTTGTGAAGTACCATTTTAACAGTTCAGAATAAAATGTTTATGGAATCTGTTGAATCTGTTCTGTTACAAAACAGAACAGATTCAACTTCCTGCCTGGTATCCTCCACAAAGTATAACTGGGGATAATACTGAAAAAACAACATCATGTCTCCACATGAGGAATAATCAATGGTGGAACTTTGCAATTTTGACTGATTACCATTAATTTTTAGGGCAATATTATAGTATTTTTCTAATCATTTTATAATTTCTAAGATTTTCACAATAAATTTATTTGCTTTTTTGTATTTCATAACTGTAAGAATTATGTGAAATTTATGTTTCTTGAGTTATGGTAATACCATGGATTTTCTATGGTAATATAATGTTTTTGTTGTTACTGTGTGCAACCATGGGCATTTTAATTTTTTTTCCATTTAAATTTTATGGAGTTTTTACATTGTAGAGTAAGCTTGCAGCTTCAGTTATTTCAACAAGAACAATGTCATCAGGCCTGAAATTTGGGAGTGGTGATGGTCTCAGATATGAACCTTGAGAGTTACATGAAGAAAGTTACAAAGTTGGCCTTCTATCACCTGAAGAACATCTCCAGGATTAAAGGACTAATGTCTCAGAAAGATCTAGAAAAACTCATCCATGCATTTATCTGTAGACACACTGATTACTGCAACTGGATCTTCTCAGGTCTTCTTAAAAATTCAGTCAGACAGTGTAGCTGATCCAGAACGCTGCTGCTGGACTAAAACCAAGAGTTTATTTTGAATCATAATAAATGAAATATTGACCAACATATTTGACGTTTGATTTTGATGTTTTGATTATGCCGTTGTTAAAATGTAATATTGGTGACTGAATGATGTTTTTGTGACTCATTGTTTTTGTGTTTTTCTGACAGAAAGCACTTTCAACTTCACTGCTAAAATGTGGAATACTGGATGGATGGATGGATGGATGGATGGATGGATGGATGGATGGATGGATGGATGGATGGATGGATGGATGGATGGATGGATGGATGGATGGATGGATGGATGGATGGATGGATGGATGGATGGATGGATGGATGTCAGCCTGCTTCACATTCCAACACAGTGAGCAAGAGTTTCTGTCATCCTTGACCTAAATTAGATCCTCCTTCCCTTCTTGTGCCCTCTATTCCTCTGATTTCATCTCAGGCTCTGCTGGGTTTAGTCTCTCTGGGAAGAAAATGGTTTGGGAAAAAAAGCTGTCGGTTTCATGCTAGCATACCAGAAAGGGTAAAGAGGCAAGTATAAGATAATGAAGTCAGTCTTGAGTGGAGGAGCAGTACAGTTATTTTTTTCTCTCCCCTCGAGCCTTACTTCATTCCATTTTTTAACACGACATGTTAGACAGTCGTGTTAAATCTGCTTTTGTTTCTCCTTGATCTGTCTCATGTTGTTTTTTATTATCTGCCCGTCACTATCACTACCTTCTCTTCTCTTGCAATTTCTCTATACCTCCAATCTGTTCTCATGTCTTTCCAACTAGACTAACAATTATGGAAGCAGAAGTCACCATGAAGCAGGCATGGGTGGGCATTGCCTGTCCACAGTCAGTTTTTTTTTTTTTTTATCTCAGAGTGACTAGCTTTCTATCATTCATATCTTGATTTGAAGCAGTCAGAGCTGCCACACTTCCCGTATTTATACCTGTTGCCCAATTCACATTTTTCCATCCTGTACAACTGTTTAATCCATTGCTAACATGTCGTAACGCCTTTAAACACAACATGACTTGATTGAGTAACTTTTTGGGAAAACAGGTAGTCTTCCTGGGTAGGGTAGTCTTCCTGTACTGTACTTTTATCTTTTACTTGAGGAATATTATTATTGCTACTCTGATTTGAGTAAATTGATTTTGCAATGGCATAAGTACTCAATTACATTTTATACATGTCATTGTTTATATACTTGTTTATTTTGTATGAAAAAACATGTTTATTTTATTTGAAATGTTAAATAAGGGTTTGCTTATTTATTCATATTAAAGTAAAAGCTGGTTTAGTCTGATAAACTCCTCATGAAGGCAATGCCATGACAACCAAATCAAACTTTTATTTATGATAGTTACTCCAGTTGCTAGTCTTTGTTGTCAGTGTGCTTCAATAACACACATCACAAACTGAAGCAAATGTATTTTGTTCATTATTCTTGTACAATTTTATTGAATTTTATTTGTTTCTCGTAGTTTACTGAACTAATGTAACATAAGTTTTGTTTTGTAAATGAGAAGTTACTCTGTTTCAGAACATCATAAGTAGATGACATAGATAAAGTTTGCTCCTATCACTAATCTCAATAACATTAAGGAGAAGCTGCAGCTAGTTTTTGTCCACCAGCATAAAAGAAAAACTAAAGTAAAGTAAAGTAAAGTAAAAACAAACTTTTTGAATCAGAGTCACAATTAAGCTAAGTTGCTGTGATCACAGTCATCTGGCTGGGTGTCTGGATTCATGCTGTTGTGAACTTGTGATGAACAAAATCCATGTGTTTTTGGTACAGATAGCCCAGGTTATGCAAACAAAATGCTGTTTACAGTGTATGCAATTCAAAGAAGTCAATTTAGTTTTACAAATACAGATTAGTGTTTTAAAATTAACTTAAAATTAAGAATTTAAACTTTTGTTCTGGGGACTGAGGCTATTCAGAAAACATCTGGAGCTGGTTTAAGAAAGTCAAATTCAGATTCAATTCTAAAGTCACTCTTGATATGCAATTTATCACTAATATTATACAACACCAAGAGCTGACAAGCTAAGCTAATCATTTAAACCTTTAGCAAAGTGTCAATCTAAATGTTGAACATGAAAACTATTTCAAAATTAAAGCTGCAGTGATTTAAGGTACAACACCACATATCTTTTTCCAGAAAGGGACTGATCCTGGAACTAGTTACATACTGGTTCAATGTCCTCATCCTCAAGGCACACTGCCCTGCATGCTTTGGATGTTTCCATGTTTTAACACACCTGATTCAGACATTGCAGTTCCACTAAATCAAGTGTGCAAAAGCAGAGAAACAGCTCAGACATGCAGGGCACTATGCCTTCTGGACCAGCATTACAGCTTCTGACCCTTCTGCATCTGCATAGAAAACAAGGTGTTTCTCAAATTACTTCATAAATGCTTCAATGTCCAATGAGAACAAGTTAAAAAGTCATCCTTTCCTCTCCACTGCATTCATAATTATGCATTAGTCTGCATCAGTTTGTTACTTTTTGTTACTGTTGAAGTTGATCTGAAGCCTTGATCTTTGCATCAGCAGAGTGAGCCGTGATTTTCTTCTTACGTTTATTGTTCTCCATTGTATCAGTTTGTTAGTTCTAAATGGCAAAATGACAAAAGCAAAAAGGCAATGAATTGTGACAAGGCAGAAGCTGGCGGGAACTACTAAATCTGTTTACAGATGTATAATACTCCAGCTTGAATATGGCAATGATTTATTGATGATAAAAAGATGTTTAAAGTTTCATCCAATCACAGTCAGGAGGAGATGTGAACAGACAGGTAAGAGCTGGGTGGTGCAGAGACAATCACTGTATGCGATCTGCTAAGTGTCTGGTGAAAACAGTCTTCCTAAGAAAAGGTAATGGAAAAAAAGCCTGGAGCTGTGGTTCTGTCACAGCTGTGAAGTCAGCATCAGGAAGTCTTCCATTCAAGCGTGCAATAACAGGGCAACTGGAGCTACAGAGGAGAAACATGGATCTGACTGAGTTGGACGTGCGCTGGCTAATAACACTGGCAGCTAATGGAAATAAACTGTTCTTACTGATTATTTTATGATCATCTTGATTGAATTGATAAAAAAAGCAACAGAAGTATTCCTGCAACGTTTTGGTGTTGCTATCTTCAGGTTTATCTTCAAACCAGAGTATTTATTGTAATAAAAAATTACTTTCTTGTAATTAAAAAACATCTTTAAAATTAGCATAGTTGTTACTAAAGTAAAATAATCACAGCTGCTTGTAACATTTGCTCTTTAATGTTAGGACCATGGATAAATGTTAGTGTTAGACAGAAAATGTTTAAATCAGAAATATAAGAAGAAGCAAACAGTTTTATGCATCACAATTACATCTAAAGTGTTGTGCGAAAAAATATTTGCGCTCATAATTCATTTGATTTTGATGTTTGGTCACATTTATTTGTTTCAGACCAAATGCTGATATAAACTAAAAACAAATACATGTAAGAAGAAATGAATGACTTTTTTTACTAGAACCAAATCTAGAAGGCTAGAAAACTAGAAGGCTATGTGAAAACGTATCTCCCTCTTCTTCTGTCATCTGTTAAGATGCATTGTGACTCACAGGCAGGACTGGAGACTATCAGAATCAAATAAAAGGAAGGTGCAATACAAATCACAGTTTTCAGTCCAGGTGGTTCACATTGGTAATAGAATTTGGAAGGAAAACAAAAAGGTTAGTATGGCTCAGGTGAGACCTGGAAGTGAATTTTACTTTATTCCAATGTGAAGAAATGCAAGACTGATACTGTCTGATACTAGGCGGGGATAGACCACCAGCCCTTTTCCCCCTGTGAATGAAAGTGCCCTTTTTCAATTTTTTTCCAGTGTATATATTGTGTATCCCAATATCGCATTTCTGGATTTAAAGGTCTGTATTATCAGCACACCACAATTTTGTAATTTTGTCTGGCAAACCCCCGCACCCCAAACACGTGTGTATGTAACATGCCCCGCCTTGCAGCGTGAACGTATGGAATGTCATATACATGTGAACATTTTACTCTATCCTGACACAACTTTGGAATGTATATATGTTGAATAGGCGTCAAAATGTCAGGCAGTAGCGCCTCAGCGTGAAGCCTGAGTCAGAGTCAGGCTGTTTCTGACCAGTGTTGCCAGATCTTGCGAAAAAAATAAGAAACCAGCTCTATAAAAATACTATATATATATATATATATATAATACTATATATATATATATATATATACACACACACACACACACAGTATATAACCACTAATGCATTTTATATAACTAATCCAGGGGAACTCAGTGAAAATGAAAATAGTTTAATTGTTACAAAAGTCCAGAAAATAAAATATATATTTTTACTTCAGGAAATTTTTATGTGTATTTCATCCACTATTGTCTGGAAAATGCAGAATAAGATTAAAACTTTCATATGTTTTATAAAACTAAGAATGGCAAAAGATGGACATGGAGGGCCTGACTCAAACTATCTGGATATCAGACAAATTCTGGGGTTTGATATGTATTTCTGCTTATTTTCAAGCTCAAATGAGCACACCCAAAAATTCATAACAAACAACTCATTAACAGTTGCAGTTGCACGTCCGCCTAACGTTATTAAGAAGACTTGGCAACACTGCTTCAGATCCTCATCTAAAATACTTTAGCACCTTTCAATGTTAGAATAACCCTGTGCCTATCTGCTTCATTATTAAATATATATGTATATATTTTAATGCAATAACTACAAAGATGTAATACATCACATGTGTATAGAAAGCTTTTATAAACTTGGCTGTTTAAATAAATCAGAATTGAGGCATCAAGTTAAGTAAAATATTTTTTTTCTGATGAAACTGAACAGAATTAAAATCATTGATTATTTTGGTTGTATAGCAAAGTTAAAAATATAAAAAAGTTCCTCTTTATTTATTTATTTATTTTTTTCTGTATCCCTGATAAATGTGAAACAATCCTTTGAAAGAAACACAATTGACAACATCAACAATTTTGTGACTCGTTTTATTTCATCTTGTCTTTTCTTTGTAATAAATGCTTGTGCATGTATGCCATGTTCATCTTTAGATTTTGAACTTTGTGACATTATTGGTAATATTACTGTGCAAAATTGTTAATTGTTTATATTAATAAAAGTTAAGTTCTATTTCAAAATGTATGCATGGACATTTTGTTCACTGCGGCCAACAACAAAACACTCCTTGCTTCTTTCCCAGCAGTCATGCAGCTAAAACCAGAAAGAAGGCTTCATGAACATAGATACATTTTAAGTGCTTTTGGAATTAACTAATCATGGTACTGCAGGACAGTCACTGCAGAGATAATGGAAGCCTTCAAGGACAAAATTCCTGAGGCTGCTATGATTTCTGGAATATTAAAACAATGTATGCATTCAAATAATGTATTTAACAAAACAAGGCATTCAGTGGAATTAAGTTAAGTTACTCTCTTTGGGGAATAAACACATTTTTTTGAATGCTCTTGTTAGTGTTGAACTATTGATGCCATGTGAAAGCAAACTTCTTCAACCAAACTTGGATGAAGGTCAGGAACTGAATGAATGTTATTCACACAATATTCATGTTAAAGTCAGCATAGGTTAAACAGTCAACCAACCAAACATTCCTCTTACAGTAAGTGAGAGGTAACAAACAGGAATGTTTGTTGCATAATTTTCACTGTATTTTTGAAGCTTTGTCAATATAAATCATGTTAACATTTTACAAATGTATTTTTGATTAGTTTAGCTTGACAGCACAGACTCAGAAAACAGCTCTATGGGATTGGATGACCATTATCTCCCAGTGATTAAAGCACAGCTTTTCCATTTCAGACAAGCTACCATAGGAGCATAAGGACCAGAGGGAACCAGATGTCACTGAAACTAGTTTCAAATGACCTGCAAACTGGATCACCCAGGATTATCCAGACCTCTGCAGTCCAACCAGAGTCCACTGACAACCTGACCACAGCTAACCAGCTTTTCTCAGCAGAAGGGAACAGCATCACCTGTTATGAATGTTTCACAAGAGTCTACAGTAGACTCTTGTGACAATGATACTACTTCCCTTCCAATAATGATCTCTACCTCTGTCCTTTCATCTGAGGAAAAACAAAATCAGCAAAGAAATCAATGTGAGCATCAGAGTGAAATGTAAGTAATGTAGTATTGATACATTGTTTAATACTTGAAGTAACTGAGCATGATATGCTCCAGTCAGACCAAATGTGATTTGAACATCAGGGGAGTCTAGTTTACATGCAGTCCCTATGTGGACACGTGTTTCAAAACGTCACACGGTGCATCTAAAAATGCACGTTTGAAGTGATTTGAGTGTTTTGGGTATTCAATGTGCATCCATCAATGAGAGACTCTCTGTGATGAAGTGGCATGTAGTTGGTCTCCTGCCAAGAGATGCAGGCACCGATGCTAGATAGCAGGTCATCAAACTGGGCTCAAGAGAGACAAAAGCGACCCTCATCAGCATGCAGCTAGGTTGTAAAATTCTCCAAACTCACAACACCTCTGAACTATCTACTGAATTCAAACACCATGAAGAAGCATCCATCAGTAAAAAGGTCTTAAATCAATTAGTAAGAAATGATAGCATTTTATATTCCTACCAAATACTCCGACAATTCAACAATGACAGAGCACCTTAGAGAATAATCAACAAACTGACTGTTTACTACATCAAAGCAAAATTTGGCAAAGGTCTCAATCTTAATAACATAAATTCATTTTTTCATCCCTCCCAGCCTTTTACTCCACCCCACCCCCACAATCCTGGAAGTAGAGGTAAATACATTTGACCTTGGCAGACAAGCGGGGGCTCGCTGTAGCATCTTGGTCCCTGGCTCTATGCCAGTGCTGTGATGCTTGGAGGGTTTGGCAGCGATTGTGGTCGTAGGGTGAAGATCATTGTGTGACACAAACAGAAGAAATGGCTGCCAAGAGTGAAGCGCAGAGGCCGGCGCTCTTTATATGGGATTCTGATTCAAGTATAAGAAATAGATAAACACTCGAGCCAGTTTTCTATTCCAGTTTGGTTCATGTTAGGAATGACAACGTTGAAGTTACAAAAACGAATGTTATACATTTATTCTCTTTCATAACACTGAGGTGTAAAAATGCTGCACATACTGTGTCACTGTTGTCTTACAACACAAGTGTTTCATGGGCAATGGGTATTTAATGAAAAGTTCCAATGTTTCCCTTGTACCTGTTCTGCTTTATCTCATGTCCTCCAAAAACATCATGAACATTTGGAAATGGATGCTGTTTAAAAAAAAAAGTTATTTCCAATAGGTACATTCTTCTGATCAAAAGGAAGTTACAGTGAAGGTTTGTTGTTGAATGGATGACTGGCTGCAGTGCTGGGGAAGTGATAGAAGTCAATGGCTGCTCTCCCTGCTGACTCTGCAGAGCGTTGTCGCCATAAAAGTCTTCATCAGCACAGAAAAACAGTTGCTGGGTTTATCACTAGTTGTTCTGAAAACAGTTACCAGAGGAGTTTGAGAAATTGATCAATATAACGATGAAGTACATTGTCGTTCTATTTATCGACAGTGGTTCTTTGATCCTGATCACAGCCCCACTCTCTCCCTCTGCTCATCTCCACGCTGTGTGTCTCTTGTCTCCACCCACTGTGCTGGAATTTTTCTAAACATGCCAGAGGCGTGGTTTGGCTTTGAGACGAGATTAGTTACACTTCAAAGTCTATTCTCTGAACTACAGGGAGCCAAATGAAGGACTGTAGAACTGGGTTATCTGCTCTATCTTCCTGGTTTTAGTCAGAACACCAGCAGCAGCGTTTCAGATCAGCTGCAGCTGGAGGATTGACCTGTGGAGATGCTGCTGCAGTAACCAATCCAACTAAAAGTAAATGCCTCGATGAGTTTATCTGGCTCTTGGTGGGATTTTAGTCCTTTAATACTTTTTGTGACAGGAAATGGGAAAGACTTCTCATTTAAAAGGATAATGTCATAATGTCAAGGGAGTAATCATTTCAAAGACTAATTTGGCTATTTTTACTCGCATTTTATTTTTTAAAAATGACATTAAAGACATGTATACTGTATTTTTATAATCACTTTATTTGTATCACAGAAAGTGATTATAAAACAATCACAGTTTGACATTAAATCAGACTTCAATAGCCAAACAGTTATGGTTATGTATCATTTTTACCCATTATATGCATACTTATGATTTCCACTAAATATCATTAATGTCTAAAACTTATGAAGGAAAATAACTGGTAGGCAACTGGTTTGGCATTTCACTATTGCCAAAGTCAAAGTAATCAGGTAGTCAGTGAATATCACAGTTAAGTAATGTAAAAAAGAAAAAAAAAACAATTGATGTTAACAGTTTTTTTGACTGGAGGCAAGTAAGGCCAACATGTGCCTGGAAAACACACAATACTGCTTCTGTAAATATGTTCCAACACTTGCGAACTGCTTTGATATGATATTATGGTCGAATATAATTGGAACAAGAAGCAATTATTCATCCTAAGAGATTTAATTGAAACCATTTGTTTTCTTGTAGGAAATGTTCCATTCAACAAGAATTAATGTTGCTTAACAATTCAGAATGAAATCCTCAGAGTCTTGAGACAATAAATCTGTTTGTTAGCATCTGAGAAAATCAACTGACTGCTTATTAGGGAAAAGACCTCCTAGAATGACTGTGGAAGAAACTTTCCCCTCCCAGTGCTTGCTCAGTGAAGGGAAGCGGCAGTTTGCCAGGGTAAAAACAGAGACATTTGGAGCCACTTGCAGGGGCAGCAGTAATGATAGCAGTTATTGGCAGGGGGGCAACGAGAGTCATTAGAGTCATTAGTTTCAACTCATTTCTGTGTCAAATTTCCCTGCCATGCAGCTTTGGAGCGGCCAAGGGAGGGGAAGCTACGAGGGGCTGTGTAGAGAGGCTGCAGGTCGGTTGGTCTGGAACAGCCATTAGCATCAGGGCATGATGGATGTGGCTGGCTGGGGTGCCACGAAGTGCCTGGTCAGCAGCTCTGATGCATTTCACTTTCCTTCATCCTCTTATTCCTCTTCCCTTTTTTTTCTCCATCCTAACTAGGAAAAGACCAGGGCAGGAACATTAATGCTGGTGGAGCAAATAAAAAAAGAAGAAAAAGAAAAACTGGTAGCAGTCTGAGAAGACTGTGGAAAGGGCCTCTTGATATGAGCCCATTACAGGAGGTCAAAGCAAAGTGTTAAGCAGGCAGCAACATTAGTCTATCGTCTTTGTGGATTCACACATTCCACTGAAGGGATTCTAAAGGAGGAAGAGGGCCTATATGGTTAATATGGTCACCCACACTTTTACTGCCACTGAATGTTACAATGAGGTCTCTGAAAGTTGCTTTTCCAGCAGGTCTGCAACTGCTTGATACTCTAGTTTTCAGTGTTAGTTTCTGCTAGTGCCTTGATGCCATCAAGGACAAAGAAATACCAAACGCCAAAGAGTTCTCCATTGATAACTGATGCAATGAAACCAATTGTGCTTCCATGTGTTGTGCAAATTTTTTAAGATTGTTCAAAACTACTACTTTATGTAGTAGTTTATGTTTATCTGCTGATTATCTTATTTTATTAATAAGGTGATTGGAGATTAATTACAGGCCAGTATGTGACTGGTTTGAGTCTTAGCTTTAAACATATTTCTATTTTGTTTCTTTACATTTTTAATACCATTAACTGTTGATGTTACAAACTGCACACATCCTCATTTTCTGAAAGACCAGGTTTCTCTGGGATCTTCTTTTTTACCCAAAGCAGTAAGTGACCTGCAGCCAATTAAACTAATTAGATGTGAGCTGTTCACCACGGGACATATTTCCTACTGGGGGGAAATTAGCAGAGCTTTTGTCGATAATTAAAACTAAAATAGGCCATAGAAGGAAGAATCTTCATACTGACTCAGTTAAAATGTATTACATACTATTATTATTAGTAGTAGTAGTAGTATATGTATTATGTAAGAATAATACATATGTCTGATATGATTTCATGAAAAAAATATATTTACAATATTTACAGTGGGGAAAAAAGTATTTAGTCAGTCACCAATTGTGCAGATTCTCCCACTTAAAAAGATCGGCCAGTAATTGACATCATAGTTAGACCTCAACTATGAGAGACAAAATTAGAAAAAAAATATCAGAAAATCACATTGTCTGAGATTTAAAGAATTTATTTGTAAATAAGGTTGGAAAATAAGTATTTGGTCAATAACAAACAAGCAAGATTTCTGACTGACCTGTATCAAAGGTAACTTTTTGAACTAACTCATTAGCAGTATAAAAGACACCTGCCCTCAACCTCAAACAGTCACACTCCAAGTTCCACTATAGTGAAGACCAAAGAGCTGTTGAAGGACACCAGAAACAGCATTGTAGACCTGCACCAGGCTGGGAAGACTGAATCTGCAATAGGCAAGCAGCTTGGTGTGAAGAATCTACTGTGGGAGCGATAATCTGAAAATGGAAGACCTACAAGACCACTGCTAATCTCCCTCCATCAGGGGCTCCACCAAGATCTCAGCCCGAGGGGTTGGAATGATCACAAGAATGGTGAGCAGAAATCCCAGAACCACACAGGGGATCTAGAGAATGACCTGCAGAAAGCTGGGATCAAAGTTACAAAGGCTACCATCAGTAATACACTACGCTGCCAGGGACTCAGATCTTACAGTGCCAGACGTGTCCCCCTGCTTAAGTCAGTACATATCCAGGCGCGTCTGAAGTTTGCTAGAGAGCATTTGGATATCCCAGAAGAGTATTGGGAGAATGTCATATGGTCAGATGAAACCAAAGTAGACCTGTTTGGTATAAACACAACTCATCTTTGCTGAGTTGCATCCAGACCACCGTACCAACTGTGAAGCATGGGGGTGGAAACATCATGCTTTGGGGATGCTTCTCTGCAAAGGGACCATGTACATTAAAGAACGAATGGGGCCATATATTGTGAGAATTTGAGTGCAAACCTCCAACGGTATTGAAGATGAAACATGGCTGGGTCTTTCAGCATGACAATGGTCCCAAGCACACTGCCAGGGTAACAAAGGTGTGGCTTGGTAAGAAGCATTTAAAGGTCCAGGAGTGGCCTAGCCAGTCCCCAGATCTCAACCACATGGAAAAACTTTGGGTACAATACAATACAATACAATACAATACTCGTATTGTATTCTGGGTACAATACGAGTAATTCCTAGTGTTGTACACAGCATAGCATGCTGTGTTTATTAGCATTAAGTATCGACTGTTTTAGTTCTGTGCAAGTTGTTTGTAAACTTGTACGGAAAAAGGCCATGAATAAAATTTAAGTAAGTCTAAAAGGATATGACAGGCTAGCAGATAGAATTTCAAACCAAAGACACAAGACATTCTTTAGGTAACTAGTACATTAAATTTACGCTCAGCATTAGCTTCACAAGTGAAGCCAGAACTAAGAGAGAGCTTTATATAGTGAGTGGGAAAAATGATTAGAAAAAAAAATATTTTGTCTACAGAAGCTAAATGTAAGGAAACAGATGATGCTTTGACCTAGAGTGTTAGAATATATACATGGTTTTGAAGTCAATGTAAATCAATATAATACACTAAAATTCAGCTTAGTTCTTTTTTCTATTTATTTCTGGAGGTGTGAAAAACATTCATGTTCTCTACTAAGTATATTTTAAATAGAAGTGAACATATGATAAGACTCTAGTAAAAATAAAGATTAAATTATTTTAATGAAGTAACAGTAAAAAAGTATGGCGTTGAAATGTACAGTTGAAAAGTAAAAAAAAATAATTAAAAATCACCTTCAATGAAAGAGGTCCAATAATCTAAATATTAATAACAAAAATACAGCTCTACAGCTCTCTAGAGAAATAAGCTCACACTGAGTCGACCAACAGGTCTTAAACACTTCAGCTTAACTAAAGATAAATAAAAATATATTTGTCAAGACTTTGTTGTGCACCTGAATGTTATATGTTCATAACAATAAAAGACTTTCATTATTTTTATAGAATACAGGCTGAAACCAGGTGATGCCTGGAAAAGACATCGCTACAAAATGTAGCTAATATGTCAGGTTTTACGACCAAGTGCAGTGAGCGCGAGCGCGCATTGACTCGTGCAAATGTTGGATGTTGTTTCAGTTATGAGATGAGATTAAATTTTTTCACTCATGAAGAAGTTAAACTGTTAGTGCAGAGGTCCAGCAGCACTTTCATTTAAAATGCTGGCAAAGGAGAATTTTAGTTATTTTAGTTCTCTTATTTAGTCTGGGGAATTTTTTTGGATTCCAATTTATTTCACTTTCAGTCTGTTTCCCTTTGGTTTGAACAATAGATTGTGAGTCTTAGTTCAGTTCCCTCAGAGTCTCTGGTTTCTCTGAGCCACAGCTGTTCCTCATGTTCTCTGATTAGTTCATTTGGTTCCTTTGCCATGTTCCACTGCTGCCCCAGTATATCGGCTCACTGGTTTCTATTGCCCTGCCCATTTCTCTGCTTGCCTTCTGACTTCTCCTCTATGAATCTAAATTATTCTGTTTACCACATTTATTTTCTACACTTGTCATTTAACTCACAAACAATGTTGCTTTTACAGCTTCACAGCTTATCCACACAATACTCTTTTTTTTTACTCAACTAAATTTAAAAACAATCTGGAGCGGTGATGTGACATTAAAGGTTATTTAAGTCAAAAGCCCAGCATGAAGATCTTGGCTTCCCAAGTCTGCCTTTATCTATAGCTCTGTTTAAATGAACTTTTAATAAATTCTCTTAGTAAGTAAATTCCTCAAATTGGATTGGATGGATTCATCTGGGTTATTCTGAAAGAAAAGATGGATTTCTCATGAGACACAGAAAACAGAACAAAGATTAAATCTACTTCTCTTCAACAGTTCTGCTGTGTGAATGTCCATCCATCCATTTTCTTTACACTCTTGTCCCTAGTGGGGTCAGGAGGGCTGCTGGTGACTGTGTCCAACAAGACATTTCAGGTGAGAGGCGGGGGTGACCCTGCCTCTGGACAGGTCACCAGTCCATCGTCTGACAACACAGAGACAGACAGGACAAACAAGCATACACATAAACACAGCCAGCCATTTCTAAGGAGAATTTAGAGAACAGTCATGTTTTTGGACTGTGAGAGGAAGCCGGAGTACCTGGAGAGAACCCATGCATGCACAGGGAGAACATGCAACCCAGGACCTTCTTGCTACAAGGCAACAGTGCTAACAACTGCTCCACTGTGCAGCCTGTGTGAATGTGAGGAGAATCAAATTAAAGAAAGGTCTATGTGCTGCCAGGCTGGCTGTGTAAGCCCCTTTTACTCTGCACTGATGAAACTGGATCATTTTGTGCAATAGTGAGATAGTGAGCTTTATTATGCAACTCACAGTACACTCATTTATCACTCTGTGCAGTACAATATTTATACAAGAAGAATTTAATTTAGCTATGAAAAGCCTTTCAATTGCAAATTAAACAGCACTGTCTTCCAGGGTTTCATTTTTTACAGGATTCCAGCAACACTGTCAGCATCTCTGACTATTAAACACAAGGCAAACACTGAACAGCTCGTTCCAAAGGAAAAGGTCGTCTACAGGATTTTGTGTGTGGACTCAGGTAACACACTAAATGTGTCAAAGCTATTTCAGTGCTAACATCTACTGACTCTTAACCACTGAATCTCCCCCCCCCTTCATGATCATTAGCGGTGTAGCTTGGTGGGAAACGGATCGTCCTCATCACCATCCGGCGCCGCTGACACACCAACGCTCTGCACCATCATCAGGAGCAGAACGTCATTCGTCTTAAACTCATTTACTTTAACCAGTCTCAAATCCGGCCCCTTTCCCTCCCCTCCTTCCTCACCCACACATCTTCATATCACAACTTCCTAATTAACATTCCTGCTTAATTAAATACTTGTATTTAAGGAATGTAACAGGGGTGGAGGAGAGAGGAGGGAGCCCTCATCCGTGGTATTAATCGTGTCGTTCATTAGCTTCAGCATGCTGTGATAAACATTGAAAAGGTGAAATTGTCCCTGGATTCCAGAAGCAAAGCTGTGGACAGTGTGTGGTATAAACCAAGCCACTGTCATGTCCTCACTGTTAACTCCTGTTCAGTTTTGCTGGCACTTTGCAGCCTAATACATACACACATCTGCCACTTTATTAGGTACACCTGTTCAATTCCTCATTAGCATAATGTGAATCTTCAAATCACATTGCAGCAACTCTGTTTTTAAATACATAGCTCTGCTGAATTTTTAACTTGCTGAAGTTCAAAGTGAACATCAGAATGGGACATAGGGGATTCTAGTGACTTTGAACTTAGCATGGCTGTTAGTGCCAGACAGGCTGCCTTGGATTTTTCGAAACTGCTGATCTACTAGAATTTTTATACAAAACTCCTTTTTAGTTTACAGAGCAAAATGCAAAAAAGAAAATATCCTGTGGTGATAGATGAGGAAGTGGGGGAATACCAGGGTGATTTCAGAAGTCAGAGATGAATGGACAGATTGGTTTGAAATTATGTAAAGACAACAGTGGCTAAAAAAACACTTTTTACATCTCAAGATATATAGATGTGTTTATGATGGGGTTTTTTATGTTTTCACTGTGTAAAGAAGCAGCATTCAACTTCTATGCTTTGAAAACCTGCTTTGAAAACCTGGACTTCCAGAATTTGCAAACCTCCAGAAAACTGCAAAGCAGCTGAAATGCTGAATTTGTTTAAATCAAGACTAAAAACTCACCTGTTTAGAATTGCTTTTGAACCATAATAAATTCAACATTTATTATGGACCAATATTTCTGATGTGTAACAATGGCACTTGACAAAATGTAATGTTCATAGGTTTTCTAAATTGTTGACTGTGTGGTGCCTTCTATGAATTTGTACTTTTGTTTTTTTTATATATAAAGAACTACCTTGTTTCTCAAATGTGCTATAAAAATAAACTTGAGTGACTGACAGAATGTGTTCTCTTAATGTACAGCAGAGACCTTTTCACCTGCACCCTGTCATTCTGCTACACAGAAAGTAAAAATGTGATATTTCCTAATTATTAGCCAGGCTGAAACTTGTGGAGGAGGTTGAGAAAAATAACAGTGTATGCAGACTAATGTTGCAGATTGTGACAAATTCACAAGGAGTAAAGTCAACAATAAACACTGCAAATCTGTTTTTTGGGGGTTTTTTTTAGTTGTAACTCAAACCTTATTTAAACACAAGTTGTTTCTACTGGAAGGAAACAGGATTTAAAATAGTCCTCAGAGCAAAGACGTGTTTAATTTTGTGTTCAAATGTGCTGTATAAATAAAGTTTTACTTCCTTTACTTATATGAGACAATACTTAGTTGTGCATAAAAACCATCCACATCTCTTATTGATTTGAAAACAACATGATTTCTGCCAGATGCCTTAAAGTTGTTTATGCCAAGCATTGTTGATGGAGTTAGTAGGACACGTTCTGTCAGGCTGTGTTGTCTTTGGTCAAACTTAAAGTCAACTATCAGCATCAGGCTGTTGGGATGTAGCTAAAGATGTTCAAGAATAAAAATAACTATGTAGGAACAGTAACATTTCCAATAAAAAATAATTACTCCCCTACATATATATAAACCTATCAATATAAATGCATTCATTGAGTTGTAACAGTGTTAGCTCAGCAGTCTCACGGGTTTTTAAACTTTTTCTTTTCTTTTCTAAGCCAGGCGAGCAGAGGAGGCTGGCTAAGGTGAAGAAATGTTTTATGGCAGCAGCATTAATACATAAAATTCCCTTTTTTGTAGACACAACCTCACAGAAGGTTTTAATTATTTATTTATTTTTATTTTTTTGTGATTCTTAAGTGCCTGTTCAACATTCAACAGGAAAGTTCATCATATTTCCTTAAAATCCTTGTAGGTACAGCCCGATATTAATCCTCGTTATGTTCAGTTTTATTATATATAATTCTTGTCAGAAAGAGTTTAAACAAAATTTTCAGAAATCACTCATGGAGCCATGTGAACCTGAACCAGCTGGTTGTTTCCGCAGATCTGTTGTTTTATCTTATGGTCAGTAGAATAGATGTCAAAGAAAGAACAGCTGTCAGGTCAACATTTTGATTTCCACTCATAGTTTAATCACTATCCATAATTCTGCATAATGCATTCTTGTGACCTTAAAATGAGGAGCTAATGAAATCAACCCTGGTATAAATATTGATAATGTTTCATTTAACGGCTGTTTTATTCAAACATTACATTGTAATTATGGCAGGCAATCAGTATTGATGTCCTGGCGCAGTGGTGCACCCAGGCCAGTGGTAATGCAATTTGATGCCAAGCTGAAGAGAAGAGAAATGAAATGAGCAGACTAAGCAGAAGATGCCTGGGAGCTGAGCAGAGCATCAGAGTGGATACCTGAGCTCCACCAGGAAAACTCACACCTCCTTCAACCATACAAAAGTTTTGAGCAGCTTATCTAACTACACAGTTAATATTGTTATTATAACACTAAAAGGAATACCACCGATACTTAGTGATGACATATCACTAAGAAACAAACAGCTTTTCAACAAAGTTGATGGAAGAAACCAGCAGTACGAAGGAGAGAGGTATTCATCATTTCATTGGCTTAGTAGTATTATATGGAATCTTTTGGAAATCCATCCAAAAGATAGGTTGCTGGTGCCTATCTCCAGCTAATGTTGCGGGCGAGAGGCGGGGTTGCCCTGGACAGGTCTGTCGTGACAGAGAAGAGGGGGTTGCTCTCTGATCTACAAACTATTTGGCTTCCAATATCATTTTTAATGCACAAAGTGAAAGAGATCTTTCTATGTATTCTTTATTGCAGCTGAACACTTTTTTCTCAAGATATACTCAAATGACATGACAACTTATAATAAAGGGAATCTTTTGTCGACAGGATTAAAAATCTGCAGGCTACCAGTCTCAGCTGCAGCAGCTCCTCTGCTTTCTTTTACATTCTTGTGCCTAATTTCATATTTCATATCTTTTTATTCTACATTTTATACTTTTAATCAGTATTTTGTCTGAATAAATATGTTGCTCAGCCAACAGAATCATAAAAGCTAATTAGAGGCACGATGCCAACCTGGCAACAAACGTTCTCTGAGAACCATACCACACGACCAGTTACAGACAACAACAGGAAAGAAATTGATAAAACAAAGCACACAGGAAAACTGGGGAGCAACAGGGTTGTTGAGTAGGAATGTATGACCTACTGAAGGCTTCCTTTGGTATGAGAGAATCACCTCAGCATTCTCCAGTTACACTTTGTGAAAAAGTCTTTGACACAAATATATATGGGTTATCAAACAGAGAAGATTCAAGAGTGCCAAGAGATTCAAACAAATCAAACAAACAAATCTCCTGCCATGTTTGACTCCTGAAATCACAAAGGTTTTAGCTCAGAGGCTTCTTCATATCAGCTGAATGAAGCAGATTGAAAACAGCTTTGGGAGATCTTCCTAACC
Source organism: Phalloptychus januarius (assembly GCA_902982915.1). Taxonomy (NCBI): domain Eukaryota; kingdom Metazoa; phylum Chordata; class Actinopteri; order Cyprinodontiformes; family Poeciliidae; genus Phalloptychus; species Phalloptychus januarius. Next base: position 1,462,817 of record CADWAE010000470.1, on the reverse strand, counting down.
TCTGCCGTTCCCATCTACAGATACCTTTTGAAGAACCCTATAATTGCAGTACATGCCTGCAAATATTTTTATAAAAAAGTATTTGGAGGTGTAGTATATTTAAATCCCTGAGTTGCACCCTCTAGAAGCCCTCCTCATCTGTCTGAAGAACTCCAAACATGAGCTGCTACTCTCTGAACTCTAGATCACCTTTCAAGGGCACTTTGGCCTGCCCTGAAGTGGACATGCTGGTCTTAAGAAATAGCTCTTATATCTTGGAGTGGCAGGTCTGCCAAGTTCCTGTTAGAGTCTGGTTTTTCTGACAGATGCTTCACTCTTCCTGCAGCGTCAGCTGTCTGGGGCAGCTCTGGGCTGCAGGCTGACACGTCAAAGTTTCCATATGAAGTCGAATTTTGTGCTACAAACGTGAGACAAAGATATCAAACAGGGTCAAGTTTTGACTTGACCCTGTTTGATATAATACTACTAAGCCAATGACCATCTACACTGAAATACAGCTGATGACAAGCAGATATGGCAAAGTTCAACATCTTTTATTTCAACAGCTATCAGGTCTGTAAAAGCTGGGTTGGAACATGAAGGTTTGAAGAGGTTTTGCTGGTGGTGATCTTTAGCCAGTGCTACTGTGTTTTGCATTGTAATCCTGTGTTTTCTAAAAGTGATTTTATCAGTTACATTGAATGTAAAAAAAAACATTGTCCATTAGTACATACCTGACCAAAAAAAAAAATACAAAGTTTTGAAAAAATTGCTTCCCAGCAGTTTTTTAATTGTAGAGGATTCCATAATCAGCTAGGTGTTGAAGTGCTGCCTGTTTCTATGGTATACTGAAAGTCACTGATTAGATAGTCTGATCAGTTATGTGAAAATTTCTTCAATCACTAAATAAAACAGATGAGCTGAAAGATTTAACATCACATTAGCTGGAGTTAAGAAACCCAGAGGACGGAATGACAAAATAATGAACATTATTATTCCTCTGGGGAACCTTGGCCCATTTTAACTGAAATCAGGTCAGAGAAATCATAACCATCCTGGAAATAACAGTCAAGCCCATTTGCAACTGCAACGTGTATGTAGATCATGTCATTTCCAGCTCAAAGTGCCTCCTAAACTACAAAGTGTTCTCTGTCTCTGCTTTACAACAACCTTTATCTGACCTCTTGCCTGTCCGGGCTGTACATGGATGATACCAACACTGCTTTGTTTGCTTTCATTGTTTGAACATATTTTACACCTGGTTGGTACTGAGCAGAGCTTTTCTCATCCAGGCTTCAAGTCCAGGAGTCCTGCAACTTCTAGATATTTCTCTGCTTCAACACATCTCAGCCTACAATGGTTCTGCTTCAGCTGCAACACACTAAATGTGTTTTGCAATTGATGCCTAATTAGAAAAGATATTGCCACAGGGCAAGATCCACACCATTTCTTGTTGTACACCAAACTTTCTATACAAGTCACTGTCCAAGGCAAAGATGGAAGAAGTTTTATGGCTTTAGAAAATATTGTTCATTAGACCCAACAGAACATTTTTTAAACTGAGCAATGATTATGTATAGTGGTAAAATGACCCATGGCAGACTGAAAACAGGCATGAAAATAACATATTTAATAATGAAAGCAAAGGAACTGACAAATTTGCCTTGAAAAGAATCATTTTGGAGTCCAGATACCATCAGAAAAGAAAGAAAAACATGATGATCATAGGCTTCGATTCCATGGAGCCTGTGGGTTCTCCGGGGTCCGAGAGTTCTGAGCCGAGAGTCCAGGCAGCATACACTTCTCATTGATTTGTTAATGACCACAGCAACAAGTCCTGCAAGCAGGGTGAGGGCCACCGATGGGTTTCACTGGACTGGACATCGCCTATCAGTCGCCTTCACTTTCAGGTGCCATTAATATGCAGTGAGTCATGTTCACAGTGCAGAATGAGCAAGAATTTGTCACAAAAATGTTTCTAATCCGATTTCTATAAACTATGGTTTAAATTAAAGCTGAGAAAACTGCTATTGTTTAGTATATAACATTTTTCTACCTGGATATAAATCTATAAACAGTCAGTTCTGTCAAGATCCATTTGAGGACTAAGTCATTTTTTTATATTGCACAATTAAATTTCATATATCAGTAACTAATGCTGGAGGAGACATAGTTTGATAAATTCTTTATGATATATTGTATCCTATTATCTACAAACAAGGCAATCCAGTTTTTGTTGATTGTTGAACTTTAAGAAATGACAGCGGTTGCAGATTTATTTTTCTTTTCTGTCAACATTTTCCTGAACTGTGAAATGAGACACTATTTGGCCTTGTTATCTAACTGCCATGTTGACAATTAAACATTAAAAACATTTCATTCCCTTTTCAGATTCTATGCTTGATGTTTTTTTTTCCTGATCACTGATATTCCTCACCCAATGCAAAATAATGCCGGATACATGACACACAACAGTCATGTGTTGTCCAATCCAGTAATAGGTCAATCAATAGTGAGGAGCAGCCAGTGAAAGCAGGTGAGCGATCCAGAAGACTTGGGGAAGAAGGCTGGGCAGCACCGAGAGATACAAAGGATATATGAACAAAAAAAGGTTTGACAGTAACATGAGTCTAAACCCATGTGCGTAAATCCCATGGGGTTTAGAGGTGGTCTGGATCCCCCCAATCTTGGAAAAGTCCAGAATGGTCATGTTACCCTGCAACCTGGGATGGCTGAGGGTAATGTAGAAGATGGTCTTCCCTCAAGGTGTGATGCTGTGGCATGGAAAAGATGAGACACACACGTTGAGCTTCTTTTACCATCAACCAGAAGATTTATTCTTCTTGTGTGCTCAATCTTCCCCATGCCACCAACGCAGCAGCGCCTCTAGCGGTTGTGCGTGGAATTGCACAGACTAAATTAAAGACAAACCAAAAATTTATGTTGGGTGCCTATTTTCTTAATTATTGTTTTTCATCCCTCTACAGTCACCCCAAAAAAAAAGAAATGATAAAACAAAGCTTTGTATTTAAACAATATCAATATAAAAAGGCAATAGAAACAAAAAACAAAGTAAATCTGCCATTTCGTCTCAGAAAAAATAAGGATGAATTTTAGGTCCCCACTATTGTTAGAACAATGGCTCCGTTAGAGTCACTGAAGTGAAACAAACAAACAAAATGCCCTCCAGTAAGTAAATACTTAAAGCAAAGACATGTAACACCTTTTATTTACTTTCACTGCTCAATAGGAAGAAACACATTAACAATAAAAATCAGACTGCAGTTTGTTATTTCATTACTTTGGCTGAATCATGATAAACTACCACATTATGCCTTGGAAATCAAAACTAGCAAAACTGGCTACATTGCTTTCATAGACTTATTTCTTTTTTCTGTTGAATGTAGCCAATATTTCTATTATATTTAGAAATCCCTTTAATGATTTGTCATAAGGCAGCTATAATAATATTTAAAAGCATATTAGGTTGAAAATGAATTCTTCCACCTTTCAGATCTGATTATTTTAAATAAAAATCTAACATCCTAACTTTTTTCCTTGTAGCTGAGTCCTTTCAGTTTGGCTTCATCTTTGAATCACAAGTTCACATTTTGGTGTGTAATTATGTGCTGCAGAGGGTGAACTTTATTTTTTACAGGATCTTTCCACTGAGTGACTCCCTTTGTTAGCACTGCTGTTTTAAGTCTCAACATATTGTTCTAAAACAATAAAATCACAGAAAAAATACATTTTGAATCCTAATTACTTAGGAGAAAAACTAAACAAAGGGAGCCATGTGGAGTGGAGCAGCTGTGTTTACTGATGAGCATTTGTGTGAATGGTCTTGACACTGCCTGTGGCTCTGGAGTGGTTCCATTTCACAGGTATGTATATATTCCGAAAAAAGTGTCAATTCTTGATTTTTGGGGGTGAGGGGAATCTGGAGATAAGATCAAAACAATACGGGGGCAACAAAACCCTTTTTAGTTACACCATCATCTCAACAGTTTCTCCTCAGGTGCCAACTGGAACGGAAAAGGAATGAGGTCTGTCACAGCTCTGTTGGACATATGGGTCTTAAGTATGAGAGACTATCTGATGATGTGGAAGGAACTGCTTTGAACAGTAAGGAAACAGCAAAAAGATCCATCCATCTTAGTCAATGTATTCTCGCAGTTTGCCAAAGGCACAGAGAAAAGCGTTGTTTCTGTTTTTACCTGGAACTACTTCCATGAACAGCCAAACCTAACAAATTGCACGTAGTAAGCTAAACTAAAGCAGAATGTTTAAAATATTCTACCCAAGGAAGAGTAAATGTGCTGAACAATGTTAAAAAATGTTGAACAAAATGTAACCTTTCAGTGAATAATGGTAAATTACATCAACCCCTCCTTCAACCCTTCCTGCTGTTTTGACTTTTGGTGATGAGCTCCACGTCTTTGAGGTCAGAAGACCTCTTTGCTATCACCCTTATCTTTTGCTTGCTCCATGGATTTTCTATTAGATTAAAGTTATAACTTCTAAATGCTTATGTTACCTCTAGTCAGAAAAAACATGTTGGTAAAACTAAAAGATGACTTTAAACCAAAATCTATCAGGGTTAGGGTAATTTTGGGCTTGACTGTGAAGTTAAGCCCAAACTGTGTTTTAAAGTGTGTTTTGTTACTGTGAGGCCGCATGCTGTTAATAAATCAAGGCAGTTGGTTTTTGGAGTGAGCTCTCTCATCACTGTTGCCATGTGATGGCAGGGGGAGTATTATGTAAGATAAACTTTTTTTGATGTTTATATCATGTTATAATGTTATTCCCTCAGCAAAAACACATCTGGAGTGCTGCTTTGATTCCTTCATGTATGTTTGAGAAATCCTTTAATCTCCAGTGGCAACCAGTCAGGTGCCTAAATGCTTGTTCTCACTTCACCTTTTCCATGACGTTCCTCCTCAGAACTGCAGTCTGCCCAGATTCCACCTCACAAAGTACCCCTACCCATAGCCCCACTCTGCTCCCCCAGACTAGTGGCAGCAGCTAACACCTGGTTGAACTGCACATCTGCTGAGGTCATTGTCAGGCCAACACCCTTAAGAATCATTGTAAACGGCATAATGGGCAAACATGGCTGTGATGATGTGCTGAAGGCAAAGTGATCAGGGACTTCTTAAAGAGACAGAGGCCCAATTTCAAGGTGTTAAAGTCAAATTTCTGTTAAGTTATGTTTCATATACAGTATACAACATGTTCATGACAACTAAAGGGAACATAGTTACTTTATTGTAACTACGTAAAATGTCACTATGTGGTAAGAAATATATATAAAACTGCCCCTTTATGGCATTTTCTAGTCAATCCCAAGAAGCAGCATTCATTCATTTGACTTTTTTTTGGCTTCACTGTAATATGTGTAATATGTGGTTCATATTTTGACAAGGAAATAAAATACTACAGATTTAGTTCCCTATTTCATATTTCATCAACCATCATGCACAGACCAATCCTCAGTGGTAGGCACCTCACCTTTGAGGTGCCTTTGAAAGCAAGCATACTGGCTTTAGTCCTCAATGTGGTTGTCCCCAGTTAGGCCCCAGGCCTTTTACTGCATGTCTACCACTACTTTCTCTACCTATATTTCTACTAATGAAGACAGGCCACGTCCGAGCCAGCATATCTAGGTGGGCCCCATATGAAGAAAAGGAGGGCAGACAATATGGCTTCCAGATGGGTTTGTCGGCATGTTTCCATGGTGGCCCACATGGGTTTGCCCATTTAGGGCCACCACCTACATGGGCCCTACATGGCGGTGGCCCTACATCCCAGTCGAGGCACAGTGCCGTTCAACCTCCACATACGTCCACATACTGACTTTAACATGATTCCAGTCTACATCGTCTTGTGTTTTATTAACTTTATTAAAAGTAGTTCAGCCTCTGCCTAAACAAATGAATCTCCTAGCACCATGTTTGATTCCTAATAGGAAGTTGTGGTTGTTTTGAAGGATTGTGATTGGCTGACATAGGTTTTAGCTCAGAGGCTTCTTCAAATCTGCTGTAATGCAGACTCCCTTTGGGAGATCTTCAGACCTCTGCCGTCCCCAACTGCAGCTACTTTTTGAAGAACCATAGCATGTGTCACGACAACATAGCTTCAGCAGAATGAATAGCAGACATCATACCTGCCCTTCACAATGTCAAATATAACCTGAAACTAGTCTGGTGTTTCAGTCTCTAGCTTTGGGTACCAAATTTTAAAGATGGGAGCAAACAAAAACATCACAATATCATGTGGTAGCAAAACAAACATGCAAAAGCAATAAGGTTTTGGCATTATTATTGGCTTGTAACAACATGGTAAATGACCTGTATTTGTATAATGTTTTATCAAGTACAGAGGACCCCAAAGCACTTCACACTGCATTCAGTCATTCACATGCTGATAGTGCTATAAGCTAATGGTTTGTGGCCCAGTCTGGCACAGGCCATTCTGCTTTGCACCTGCACCACCAGGCCCTCTGACCACCAGAGAGAAGTGTCCAAAGACACACCAACATATACGAATGGAGCAAGAATTGAACTGGGAACCCACCTATTGAGGGACAAATTCCTACCACCACAGTCCCTGGGTTGGGTCCAAAAGCAGCAATGGTTGCAAAGCAATGGCTTTTACAAATTAAGTTGGCTGAGACTTACCACAATCTTAGTAAACAATACAACAGATGTGTGAAAATAAGGCAAATTATTTTTCAATGTTTAAAATGAGCAGAACCAATAAAACATACATTTTACCAGAAAGAAAAACTTGTCATTTATTATTTATTATCAGGCTTCAGGAGGGACTGACAGAAGCACCACTATCAAAATGTTTGTTTCCATATGTGTGTCTGTGTGTGTGTGTGGAAGTTGGTAGTTTGTGGGCTGGTCCTGAAGGCTCATGTCTGTGTGATGCTCATCAACCTGTCACACTGATGTGACAGCAGCTACTCTAGCCTCAAACATCCTTAAGACAAAGAAAACAGTCAAAAGATGGAAGGAAAGAGGAGAAGGGAGAGTTATAGACAAAGAGTAATAAAATGCATGTGTGCATGCATGTATGTGTCAGTGCATGTGAAAGAGAGAGAGAAATGGAGAAAAAGGAGTGTCAAAAAAGTCTAAATTTCCCCAGAGGCACACTGACAGAGAGCCAGATAGATGGTCAGAGAGAGAGCTTCTGGAAAGCAGAAAAGGCTACTTCCCCCTAAACTATAAGCTTTGAAGAACAAATAGTACCTTGTCATCCATATATTAAGTAGCAACTAAACTCTCACCCTAGTGGTAATTAGAAACTGCATGCAAAAGCTTAACAATGTTTTGAATTACAATTATAACTGCAATGTCCTAATTTGAAGGGGATGCTTGGAACAAATAGTTCGTAGAATACAACATTTTGAGCAATATTTTTGCCATCCATGCTATCTCTGTGCCAAAAAATATTTTTTTGTAAGATGCATTTAAGACTTGAAGCAAAATATGATGGCTTTGATAAGCCTTGCTGTCAATTGCAGACTTTTTATTCTGCACTGACACATAAACTGTCTTGGAAGTCAACACGACACGACACGACTCAACCGTCAAGCAGATCGGGGCCTGGGCTGAAGAGCTGCAGCTGTGGTCAGTGCTACATAATGGAGAGCAGACAGGTCAGAGCAGTGGTGCACCCTAGGCTGACTACAGGCATCTAGTTGCTGTCACACTAAAAATAAAATAAATATTCACATTTGGCACTTTGGGGTTGATGATGCTTTGAAACAAAGAATCATCTTGAAGTTAGGGATGTTTAAATCCATTACAGTTGAGGGTTCACAGATGACTCTGTGACAAATGCTCATAAAACAGAATCTCACATCTTTTTGGAAAATAGAACAAAAGCTGAAAACTTCCAATTTCGTACACATGCATTCATGTACAGATTACCTTTGAACCACAGAAGATAGTGGTTCTGTTAAAGTAAAATCATTAAAGTAAAGTAAAGAGCAAAACTCAAATTATTTTTATGTTTTACTAAAAGAGAGAAAGACCTTCTTTCAGATCCTCATGGACACAGGCAGGTCAGTTTCGGTCATTTGGATAACATTGTTGTTTCATGCTATTTAGTCTTTAAGGCTCACAAACAAGGCTTAGAGGATACCACTTGGCAAACTACCTCTGATTCAGTTCTAATGAATATGCACAAAACAGAAGGTAACTTCAAAATCTATTTTTCTAGTTCTCCACCTGCAATCTTTTATTAACATCTATATGACTTGAATTGTGCGGTGCACACACTCAATGTAGGTATCAAAATGTGCAACAATAGGCCAATGTAATTATTCAAAACCTATGCCCGGAACTCCTACAGGAACCAAAGGATTCAGGTAAAGAAGCAATAATAAAAATGAACTATATTTCAGACTTTGCTGTGTCGGCATATTTTTACCTAAAAACATAATTTAAGACGCATCTCAATGTTTCCAGAACACATCTTGATGATACCCAAGAGTTATGAGAAAATATTCTGTGGAATGATGAGACAAAGGATGCTCTTTTTGTGAAGTGTGTGTCCCATCATATCTTGTGTAAAAGTCACATTGCATTTTAGAAAAAAATGACATAGAAACAGCAAAACATAGTGGTGGTGTGATGGTCTGGGGCTGATTTACTATTTCAGGACCCAGAAGACGCGCTGTGATAAATGGAACCATGAATTCTGTTGTCAACCAAAACATCCTGATGGAGAATGTCTGGCTGTCTGACCTCAAGCTGAAACCAACTTGGGTTCTGCAGTAGGACAATAATCCAAAACACACCAGCAGGTTCATGGATAAAGAAAAGAAAAATGCAAGCCTTGGAGACCTCATATGGATCAGGTCAAGTCAAAGTCCTGACCTGAATCATATTGAGATGCTGTGACATGACCTTAAAAGACAGGTCCTACTCGAAAACCGTCCAATATGGCAGAATTACAACAATTCTGTTAAGATGAATGGACTAATATTCCTCCACTGCCAGAAAGGCCTCACTGTATGTTATTAAGAATAGTGTTCAATCACTTTTTCACACAGGGCTGTGTAGCAGGGATAAAAACTTGTTTTCTTTGCGTTATTTGATGTCTGGAAGCACTGCAACTTTTTCGTTTTTTTGACCATTTCTCATTTTCTGCTAATAAGTACAAATTTTTTTAGATAGACAGACAAATAGATAGTCATGTCTGTCATTATCAGCCACAGTCGATTGTAGAAATCCAAATTAGTAATGTTTAAAGTGCTATGTGCATAATATTCAATTGCCATTACAACAGAAACATTTTAAAGATAGAAAAATAAAATATGGCTAACCTTGCTAAAATCTTTGTGTATAAGCTAGGTTTGCTAACAAATACATCTCAGCAAATAATAACCAATTATCAGTGATTGCTATTTTTAGCTTCTCCCATTAAACTGGGCCTCCTCTATCACATATCAACAAATCTATATTTAAATGTTCTTGGAGGTGCCCCTAAATCCCATTCTGCCTATGGCCCCATAGCACTTTGGACTGGCCAAACTCAAGCCGCTGAGCTGCACATGTCTTTGCTTGATCTGAGATACAGCTATCGTTTTTAAGTTCATGATATGAAGTGGTTTGATCTGTTGACTTTGTCCAGATGTTGTAGGAGGGTTAGCTGTCTTATTGCCTGTGCAACCAAATTGTTCTATATTCTAGCTGTTCATATATTGATGAATCAGCATCTTCTTTCAGATATTAGTTCATGGCGTTTACAGGAAGGATCAGAGGTATCCCAAGGTTCATGCTTCTCCTCTACAAAATTAATTTGACTCCCTCCCTCTCATCAATTCTCACCTCACATTGTAAAGTCCTCCCGTCAGTCACACTGCAGTGACCTCACTAAAACATCATACAGCTGGTCACAGTCCTCTCAGTAGTGCCAAAGTGTCTCACTTAGATCCCCTCAAGAGGTTCCTCGTTGCTATAGGTGTGTGCACAAAAGCCCAGGAGAGCTCTGCATTAATAATATTAAAATAAACTGCTCACATACATTTAAGGTCAAAATGATTCATACTCTGGTTGATATAGAGCTACACTTATTTTCTTCCATGCTTTGAGAAAGAAGCTGATATAACTATAGCTGTTTTTGGTCAGTTAAAGCAAAGCAGAGCTGTTTTCTGTTAGGATCTCAAGTTGTATTTTTTGTTTGATTTGATTCTAGTTTCATTATGATTTTGGTTCATTAGGTTCTATTCCAGCTTCCTCCTGCCACATGCCGACGTGCCTCTGGGCAAGGCACTTAACCCCAAATTGCCTACCCATCTGCCTATCAGTGTATAAATGTGTGTGCGTTTGTGAGTGCGAATGGGTGACTGTGACTCTAGTGTAAAGCGCTTTGAGTGGTCAAAATGACTGGAAAAGTTGACTTTGTTTGCAATGTGTAATGGTTTGCTGCAAACGTTGATGTGTATGGTTAATAGAAGCCAAAGGAGGAGGAAACCTCAAACAGTCTGAGCAGAAGACGTAAAAGGGGAAGTTTTGTCGGCTGAGTGGGAGCATTTGATGAACATAGTAGAGGAAAGGTGAAGTGTGTAGGTGGATATTTAAAAGTGGACATTTGTGTGTTTTGTGGCCAGCTGAGAGCAATCAGAATCTATTTGACCCACTTGGAAAATGTGTGCGGGGGTGGAGAAAGCAGAGTAAAGGTCAAATGCAGCCAGTAGAACAAGTGTGATAGATAGGAGACACAATTTCACTTCCATTTCCCACATAACATAGTTTTTTTTTTAATGATAAACTGTTAAGTACGGAGCCCCTAAAGGGACATGGAGAAAAAAAAAAGGGGAAAGACATCCCGACTTATTATCTCGAGATCCCGACTTATTATCTTGAGATCCCGACTTTTTTTTTTCTTTTTGCGGGATCTCGAGATAATAAGTCGGAATCTCGAGATCTCGACTTAGTTTCTCGGGATCTCGAGAAAGTAAGTCGGGATTTCTTTCCTTTTTTTTCTTTCTCCATGTCCCCTTAGGGGCTCCGTAGCTAAGGGATAAAGTCTAGCCAAAATAAAGAGCACCAGAAAATATAAAATTAAAAGCAATATTTTTTTTCAGCTAAGATATTATTTTACCATTTAGTTCTTGCCTCACTCATCAATCATTCTTTTTCTATCTTTTTTTTCAAAGAAAAACTAACACTCATTTTTATAGCATTTTTAAAAAATCCAATAGTTTTGTGGCATTTTACAAACCAAAGTCCATTTTGTATATATGATACCACATCACTGACTGTCATAAGAGCTAAACTTTAGGTTAAAAAAATAAAGAAAACAGAAATGAAGACAGCAAGAGGAAATTCCAAAAGCAGTAAAAAAAGACACTCAAAGTAGAACATCATATCATCTTTAATGTCAAGATGGCAAAACATAGCTTTGTAGCAATGAATTGCTTCATTGTTCCCAAAAACTTTCTACTACTATCTGGCTGTACCTACTGGTCAGTTCAGTTTGGCTGCACAGTGATGTTTCAGAATACAGTGACAAAAACAATAATAAATACAAATACGACCTTAGAAAATATTATATAAGTTAACCTGTAAATAAGTTAACCTATCGGTCACAAATCCCTGAAGATTTGCACTTGACTCACCATGTGGTTACAACAAGAATCAAAATGGAGATGTAATATTTTAAAAAGAGCTAAAAGTGGCAAACATTGGAAGTATTTTAAACTGGCAGTAGATGACACTTCATACCAGGAGTTGCATTTGTCTCCTATATGAGATTTACTTCATGCTCAGGTCTTTAATTTGAGTTCATTAGTCAGATTGGCTGGGGCTCAGATACAATACCTGTGGGCTCAGGCTGGCTTCGGTTGCAAGTTTTAGACCTAAACTAACCTCTAGACTCAAATCCAGAGGTAACCTAATGTAAACTAAACCTAGCGGCTAATTTCCTAAAATAAACTGACAAGGCACATGAACACACACACCCCAATCTTACAAAAATGCTTAAGAAGGAAACTCTGAGGATGTCAAGTTGGACAAGACAGATCAGAAAGTCCATGATGAAGGCATTATAGGAACAACACTTTAAGGAAGTAACGTCTCAGGGAAGTGAGATGAGAGGTCTTGGGTTTGTCCAAATAATTTTGATTGCCTATTTTATGAAGGTTTTGATTAGGGACTGATGATAACCATTTCTTCTTTAACAAGGCATATTCATGCTTTATGAGGCTTGTACAAAACTATGTGGTATGGCCACCATCATTCTCACAATCAAGTACAATGACTTCTCAGTTACAGAAGCTCCTGTAGAAGTAAAAATACCTTTCAATGATCTGTATTATTTTACACCAAAATACCAACTTATATAGTTCATTTATCACAATATCAGGACAGAAATGGTGTCTAACAGTAATAAACAATTTAAGTTATTTTAGTGCTGATATCACCACAGTCCATAGAAGTTTTTTGCCAACCTTATGAATATTCAGAACTGCAAGAAGTTCTCAATGTGTCTCTGAGAGATCAACCTGATATACAGCAGGGCATTACTTTGATTTTTGTGTTATTTCAGTATCTCTCAGTAACCCAGTCCTTGATGTTCCTTCACACATTATGATCACATGAAAATGCATGAAGCCCTAAAGGAACAAACTTAATACGCTAGTTTCAACTCACAATGGACAACAGAATGGGCTGAGATATGTGAGAAAGAAGATCACAGAGCCTTGCTGATAGCTCACATCAGAACTAATTGGTAAATGTTGCTCCATGCCACCACCCCCTCTTCTCCTTCCAGTTGAACCGTGTCACGTGGAGATACTGTGCCTGCTCATGCAAAATAATTTCATGCATATTTAAGTTGGATGCAAATTAGAGTGCACAATGATCACGGCTTTTAGCTTGAAATTTAATTACAAGTGTAGTTCCCCATTGCAAATGAGTTTACTCTCCCTTCTGTCTGCCTTCCTTTTTTCTTTTTGCTGCTTTTCATTTTGCTTGTGTCTTGCAGCCCATTATGTGAATCCATGTCATGAATTCCAAATCTCTGGTGTGACAGCTCAAGAAAAGGAGAAAAAAAATAAAGCCATTCCAAACCCCCATCTCATATTTTATACAACAAAGAGGCTGTTTCTACAAAGATAGACAGAGAAGCCCATATAGGGTCTTTGGCTTTGCGTTTCATCTGATTCTCTGGCTTTTGCTTCCAATATTTCCAAAAAGTCCAGCTTGGTTCGTATTTCCCTCTGCGATGTGACTCACCTTGGCCCAGAGACTGGGAGGACAAGCTGTCAACCATCACTGTACTTCACTGGGGTTTGTGAGGAGTGAGCTACACCCAACCCCATGTGGCCTAGTTTCTCAAGAACACTCACACTATGTGACTGCTCATTACCACGTCCCGAGCAGAGCTAACGTGGGAGACATGAACTCTGAGACGAGTTCAAGGACACTCCAAAGTCCACCAAGTGCTTTTTTTTTCTAAACTCCTCCATCACCAACTCCCACCTTTTTGTCCTTCAAGCTCTACAACACTTCATGGCCTCTTGCTCTCTAAAAGTGGCTGATGCATCCTGATCTCTCCCAGAATGCCAAAAGTCTGTCATAAATGTGTTAAAAAAATTAAATAAAAATGTCTTGCACCAGCAGAGTCTTTAATGAAATCAAATCATTGGGAAGCAAAGTTCTCCATAGTTTTAATTTCACACTGAAACAATAACACTGATATGGGAAGTCTTTAGAAAAGTGAAAATGATCCTAATATCTGTCAGAGTGAATTTACATTTTCACTATTCCAGTCATCCTGAAGCCAGTAAAGGTTCTTAACATTGTTTTGATATTCTTAACAAAGTGGCACATTTGAAAACATTCCTTGTAACACTTAAAAAGGCCTTTATATGGATAAATGAATCAATTTGGCAATCCAAAAGAATCTGTCATAGGGTTAAAAACCCATGGAAATCCACTAAACTCCAGCTTCACAAGTTCCACCTTTAAACAACAGCTGACAATAATGATTTCCTCAACTTTATTGTAACGAAAGTCAATAAGGAAGCATCAGCCCATCAATGTTCCATAATTCTATTTCTGGTTTTTTAGTATCTCATTCCATGATGGATTTGATCCAATAACTTTGTGTGATATTTGGACCAGTTCAAATGACTGGACTGGTCCAGTCACGTTGCAAAAAAGTTTTTTTTTTCTGTCAACGGTTCTTGCATTTTAGATATTTGCAGTACTTTGGTCTCAATATAGGTGTTTCCAAGTTCTCTCAAGCATGTTATTGTTGAGCCATTAATAAGATAAACTTTGACCTTGTAGTTTGAAAATCATAGGTTGATATCCAAGACCTTGTTTCAAATCCTTTTGAAAACTAATCAGTTGCTCTGCCACTACTTTCTCACATAAAAAAAAAAAATATATATATATACTGTATATATATATCCATCCATCCATCAATTTTTCTACACCCTTGTCCCTTACTGGGATCGGGAAGGTTGCTGGTGCCTATCTCCAGCTGTCGTTTCGGGCGAGAGGCAGGTTACACCCTGGACAGGTCGGCAGTCTGTCGCAGGGCAACACAGAGACATACAGGACAAACAAACATGCACCCACACACTCACACCTAGGGAGAATTTATAGAGGCCAATCAATCTCTATAGTCATAGAGGTTGGATTGTCATGTTTTTGGATTGTGGGAGGAAGCCGGAGTACCCGGAGAGAACCCACGCATGCACAGGGAGAACATGCAAACTCCATCCAGAAAGACCGGGGCTGGGAATCGAATCCAGAACCATACCCGATGGTCCAGTATTAGGGCCTGTTCTCTTTCTTTTCCCTCTTGGCAAAATAATAAGTCAGTTTTCACATTTTTCACTCAGACCTTATGAATATCACATGTTGTCCTCATTGATAAATTTCATTAGCAATATCAAAATGTCCCTCAGTAACAACTTCCTGCAAGTCAAGTGCAATAAAGCAAAGGTGATGATAAGCTGCATCAGTTAGCATTTTGCCATGAGTTCTAATATTCTTGTATTGTTTTCTGAAATACACTCAATACAAGCGAGTGAGTGAAGGAAAGTCTTGTCAGGATACACATGTGTACCAAATTTCATGATTGGGGCTGGCATCCTGGATGTTTTAGTTCTCTCCCTGGTTTAACGCGCCTGGATCCAATGATGGCTCATCAGAAGGCCTAAGAAGAACATTGACTTGCTGAGGGGGTTGTTACTACCAGCAGGGAGAGAACTAAAACATGCAGGATGCCAGCCCTCGAGGCCGGCATTTCTAGGGGGCACTTTGGAGGAATTAGGCTACGCCCACCAAATATTGGACTGGATTCTTGGCGGACAGAGTAGTATTGATCATATTGAGTTTGGTTTAGCTCATGTGAAATATGTGGAATTTAGACCCAAACATATGGCAATAGTGTAACCTATGATTTTGCCTCACCGTCACGGCCACACCCTCCACTGAAAACTCTTTAGTGGAGTTAAAGAGACAAACTAGTCTCTTTAAAAGACTACTTGGTATTTTAAAGAGAGAAACTAGTTATCTGTTTCTGACACAAGGTCAAGGGGATCAGAAAGGGAGCTTTCCAAGAAAAAAAGTCACTTCCTGTCCTCTGGGGCCAGGGCTTACATGATGTCAGAAAATTAAGACATAGGATCGTTGGGCATCCAACATGGATGACTCATGTCAAGTCTGGTGCCAATATATGAAATTTGTAGTGTTTTGTTGGCGAGTACGCCAAGTTTGCCACTTGGACACATGCTCAAAAATGTACAATTCTGATAACTTTTCCCAATTCTTAACTGCATAATGTGCAAAATTGAAGTCGATAGATCAAAATCACTAGGAGGAGTTCATTAAAATTTTGAGGTGTGTAAACATGAAAAATGCATTACTCCAGGAGACTTTTTTTTCTTCCTTTGGAGGTTAGACTTTTGTACCTAATTTCAGATCTCTATGTTTTGTCCTGTCTCATGTTAGCCAGTGCTGTCAGGCAGTAGTGCCATGCCCACTTTACATTTCACTAGAATCCAAAAATTTCATGCAGGGGACAATATTGGGTAAAGGTTAGTGGGTTTTTGAATAATTGTGTTAAGGTCTCCAAAAAGCTGTTGCCTTGCAGCAAGAAGGTTCTGGGTTCGATTCCTGGCCCGGAGTATTTCTGCATGGAGTTTGCATGTTCTCCCTGTGCGTGTGTGGGTTCTCTCCAGGGACTCCGGCTTCCCCCCACAGTCCAAAAACATGATTGTCAGGTTCAGTCAGCACAACATGCTGGTGTATTGTGGATTCCAACCCCGACCAGTTTCAATGGAACAGCTGGGCGTGGCAGCGTGGCGAAGTTCCCTGTAACGCTGTTGCCATACGTTTGGCTCTAAAACTTCTCATGAATGTTCCTGGTTGGATGCCTGCCAATGCTATATTGTCATACTCTGCCGACAGTTAAGCCCCGCCCCCTCAGAACAGGAGGGAGCGGAGAACATGCAATTCTCTCCGAATTTTTTGACATCCTGATAAAAAAATTTAAAAAACTCTACAGTCAAGTAACCAATAACTATATTCTCTGCATTCCTTTGTGACCCCACATATCTTATTTTGCTGATATTGTGCAAATGGGAGGAGGAAGTCCAGAAAATTATTTTCTAGAGATGATAATTCATTCATGTTCCTGACAAGTTGGATTTTTCTTAAATTGCAAAATATGCTGTTGATTTAAAATAGCTTGAGGTTTTGTTACCAGTACAGGGGAATCTATTAATATGTTAATCTGATCCCACCCATTTTTGTTTCTGCCAGCAGGTTAGATCAACCTTTCCGTCTGCTCAATCTCTGCAAGGACCCACTTTTAATTATGAAATAATTTACCTTAGCCTTGTGTGGATTAGCAACAATCTTGCTTTTGAATAATTTGATGCTCTTATTTTTGGACTGAATTAATGTTGGGGTTAGAGTAGAATTGATCATAGTGAGTTTAGTTTAACTCAGCTGAAATAAGTGGAATTTAGACCCAAACGTATAGCAATAGTGTGACCTATGATTTCAGGCAAGTGAGACCAACTAGTTATCTGTTTTCTGACACAAGATCTGATTGATTAGTTAAAGAGGTCAGAAAGGGAGCTTTCCAAGAAAAAGAAGTCACTTCCTGTCCTCAGGGGGCGGGGCTTAGATTACATCAGAAAATTATGATGTAGGATTGTCGGGCATCCAACATGGATCATTCATACAAAGTTTGGTGCCAATTTACTTTTTTTATGTGAACGTTATAGCGTTTTGCTTATTTGGTGAGTACGCCAAGTTCACTGCTTGGCACATGCTCAAAAACGTATGTCACTGTTTTTCTTATGGACCACAACAACAAGTTATGAAAATGGAGACTCAGAATCTCTGATGACACTGGTCGCCAATAGATCCTGTAGGTGTTGACATACTGCTCTGATGTCTTGTGGATGAATAGGCCAGGCGAGGTTCTTACATGGAGTCTCATTATGGAGCTTCATGTGATGTTTCACCTTATCTGTGCATCCAAAATCCAAATCATAGGAAAAGACATCTGGAGTCTCATTTAATTTGTTTAATATCCGATCCGCCACTTTGGAGGGAGTGGTGATTCTCCAAAATCCAACATCAGAAATGTGAATGTGACAAAAATATTAGGTGACACAGCAAGCTATTTAATCGCACAAAGAGGTGAAATAGACACTGTGATCTAATTAATTAGTGAGAATGACTGGGACTTTGCGTGAGAGCCAACCAGAAACGTTGAGACAATTCCTCACACAAAGACCACCTGGCAAAGATGTAGTAGGATGTTCAATTAGACATTCTACTACATCATGACCAGAGGACGTCATGATGTGAACTAAACCCTCAACTGGAGTAGTATGACCATTACGGATAGAAACAGGGCCTTACTGGCCAATCACACCTCGCTGTCACTGAATCCCTGTTGGTACCGTAGCTGTAATAATTTCAGAACAGCTCTGTAACCCTGCGCCATTGGCTGGAATCAGGAGAACTCACTGGAAATGTACCGACTATAGAGAGGCTCTAAAGTATTTATCAAAATACAGAGGAGAGAAATAAAGGAGCATAAATAATGTGTGATTTCACTGAACCTGGCGTAATGACCTTGAGAAACAGCAAAGCAATACGCATCTGAATATCTGATTGCTCACTGGCACCCGTTAGATGGTCTACTCACTTTTACTGCATAAAAGTCGTTAACTATGTACAGCACTGTTGCACACAGAGTTAATATTGACAGGAGTTTTTTCATATTCTTTATGGTTACTATACCTATAGTTAGCTTTAAAATCAATCGGAGCAAAGTTGGCAGTAAACAGAAACTCACTCATCCTGTAATGCATTGATCAATATAATCCTGACATTTGAAGGAATGTCATTTTTTTCATCCTTTGGAATTCCAACAGGGTGTTTATCCTTTTTTTCATCATACAAATGGCTCAAGTGGGATGTGTTTTTTTGCTTGTTTTTTTGTTTTTGTTTTTTCTTCTTTCAAACTGTTTTTTTGTGTATGAAAAACAGTAACACAGATTAACTGCTCCATAGTGAAAGCTGAAGTTGTTCTTAAAATAACAAATTGAACTTTTGCTCATTGCACATTTTTTTTACAAATGTACTGCTGTACATATCAAAATGATCCCAGAAGATCTGTAAATGTATTTCTGCTCTTAATATTTCTATCCTAGAAATATTACCTTCAGTCGCTGTTTATTCTTTTTAAACGAGCCATTAGCATGGTCTGATTTTAACAATGCTGTTTATGAAACACATTTATTTCAATAATCTAGGAAACATCTAAGTAACGCTGCTTCCTAAGGGGAGTCACCACAAGTCAATGGGTGGTGTTTTATTGTTCTTCAGACTTTTAAACTAATGTAGATACAAGTGTCTTATTTCACTTTGAAATGATCTGCAAAAAATTTTGAATGCTTTTAATGCTGTATTTACTGCTGTCTGTACAGGATTGGTGGCAGGAGTAAAATTGCTCTTGTTATTTATGTTGAATTTAATAATTCTCAGTATTACAATAATAATCTATTGCTATGTTCATTGCTTTCCATCCAAGGATAAATATGATGTTTTATGTAAATAAGAACAACAGTTATTTTTTTAAAACCATGTCAAAAGTATGATCGGGTCAATAAGAACGTAAAGCCAGAGGGTCTTTGTTACTATTTCCCTTTTGATTTCTCAGATTTGGTAATCACATTTCTATCACATTTATTTTGTTCAAAAACATAATGGTAGACTGATGCAAATGTTGTGCTCTGTTGCGCTTTTATCGGGCACTGTATGTAGAACTGAAGCTGAATAAACTACAGTATGTGTGAATGGTACTAAATGAAGATGTCAGTTGAAGCATTACGGCTCACTGATATGCTCTAATAGATTTTGAACAATGAGTGTATAGGCAGCAAGACACTGAATGAATAGCATCTCTTTGTGACGGCTTGGTGTTTTAATAAATCACCAAAGCAAATGCTTTGTGTTCACTAAATGGTCCACTCACTTTCTATTAGCATCACATTTAAGCACTGTGCACTTTGAGGACAAGAGCATCAAAGCGTTCTGCTGCATATTTAACATTGTGGGACCTGAAGAGGAAGGATCGCTCTTGGTAAATAAGTAAATAACAAAGAGAATAAATTGTGTGGTTTGTGTGTGTGCGCGTAGGCGTGCGTATGTGTGGTTGGGGGGGGTGCATGTGTGTGTGTGGGGCGGGGGGTACAAAAGGGAGACGAATGAAGATTTTCCATTCCTAAAGGTGTAACATTGCTTCTCTGTTCCAAGTTGCATTATTCAAAAGCCATCCACGTGCTGCTATGTTGTGTTCTGCTCCAATTCAAGCCAGATCATGAAATGCTTTGCTGCATTCTCCAAGAAGGATGACATGATTTTCTAGAGACAAACCAACAGAGAATGTGGAAGTGTCTTACTCCATTTTGCTTAACGCTTGTTGGAGCAAATCACAGTTCCAAGTTTATGGCCCAACAAACTTTCTCTTTCTCGCTCGTTCTCTCTTTCTCTCATTCCCAGTACACACTTAGCATTTTAATGAGGACCTGGCCTGCATACTAAGTGCACATTAAGCTTGCTCTGTGGGGGTGAGTGCAGTGATACATCACGGTCAAAGTGAAAAAGCTCTTTTGAAATTTTAAATATGAACAAAAGCTGAAGGTTTTATTTTTCAGTTCATGGATGCAGAGGAGACTGGGGGAGGAGGACACTGAGTAACTGCTCTGATGTTTTAAAGGAGGTTTTTCTGCAGAGATTTGGTGAGGCTGAAGTTGAGAGAAAGTTTTAAAGGATAACAGCAGGGGTGGAGACGTGGAGAAGTAGAGTTCTAGGTTTCCTGAACAGGTTACAGTGAAGGCGATTGCAACTGAAGTGTTCGGTACATAGTGGAGTGAATGAAGATGAAAGAAAAAATGAATGAAAAAATGAAAAAAACATGCGCTACTGTAAAGACTTACTGTGGACACAAACAGTTCTGCTCTGTGCTGACAGGATTTGTTTGTTCCTTCCTACATGTTTTTGTATTTTTGTTTAAAAGACACGTTGCTTTAAAACAATTTGATATTCATTAGATGTTAATTAAATTCCACATTTGGGCTTTCTGCAGTGAACATGACACATGTTTGAAGAACATATGTGACCTGCTGCACAGTGTTCAGTTTACTGCTATAGTATTTCTTTAGAAAATAATTGCTCAAGTTTCCATCCTCCTTTGCATTAAGACCAGTTGCATGCACAGACATTTTGCACAGACACTGCTGGACAAAAGCATCAGCATTTATTCCCAAACTGTTTCTGAATTGACCCTTTGTAAATAAACTGAAGTGCACAGAACTGTATGTAACTCAAGTGTTTATTTATCTATTCTGTCTTTAGACATAACTTTTGATACAGCTATTATGTTCAGACAACTAAAACATAAAAGTCTATATTTGGTGTCATATCAGGACAACATATGACTGTACATATGACCATTAGTATCATGTGAATTGATGTGAAGTTGCTTAAAAATAAATAGCCATTGGACTGTGAATAATGAGCTTTTGGATAAAAAGTCACAGAGTGGAATGGAAACCAACACATCTAGTCTGTTGCCATGTGTTTTGCCTTAAGGAATTACACACCTGAATTAACCCCTGCATCACTGGGAGAAAGGTCAATGCCTGACGAGAGGAGCCACATTTTCCCGTGTGACCTTGCCTCTCTGCATTAAGAAACTGATAATAAACATAAATGAATCACTGCCAAAGGAAAGATCCAGTTTAAAACTATAACAATAATTGTAGGCATAATTTGATCCAATTTAAGGCAGTGTTTAGGTTACACTTTTCTCCTGCTAAATTAGAAAAGATACATAAGAATGTTTCCATGCTCTGTGTTAAGTGCTGTAGTTTCCATGCTCTGTGTTAAGTGCTGTAAGGACTAGGGGACTTTGGCTCACCTTCTGGTGTCACTTTTCTGATTTTTTTTTTTGTCTGGGGAAGTATGGTCCCATGCACCCCCCTCATATGCTCATTGTTGGGGGTCACTGACCCATGGTCAGTCACACTAGTGGCCAGCCCATGTCAAACTATCAATACTAACCTGCTCAAGTATTGATAGTGATTGTGGCTGTTTTCTTTCTCAGTTTGTCTGTGAAATGACAATCAGCCTTTATGTTATTACAGCCGTCCACATGAGAAGAGGAAACCATACTAATTAGAGCTGAGAGATGGGAGCAGTATCGGACTGGGAATATGTGTTCCAGCTGTTGTAGTGAGCTGTCTGTCATAATTTCACACCCCGTCATCTGAGGCCCCACTCCCACACCAAAACATGGTCAAAAGAATGAAGCTGCACAAAAAATATATGAAACTGAAAAAGAAAAACATTGAATCTGAAAAGTAAATTTAGACGCTCTTTTAGTTTCACATCATATTTTGTTTTCAAAACTGTAGTTTTATTTTAAAATCAATTTTTTAGTTTCAAATAAATAAAAACAATACACATGCAAGAAACCAATTGAAGATTATTTTGTTTTGTGCAAATAAAAATGCAGCCCTAAAAAAGATTAATTACTTTTCCTTTTATAAAAATTATTATTTTTAAGAGTTTCCTCAGTGATCAGAATGAAATAATACATTAGAAATAATACATAATACTGTAAAACCTCTAAGAAATCCATGCTTCAGTCATTAAAACATATTTTAGAATGTATTTGTGTGGTTGCTGATGTGTGCATGCACTCTGCTGCATGCTTAGCTTCTCTTGTTTCTAGTGATGAATGAAATTAGTACCTATTATGTCACTTAAGGGAAAACACCGACATAGAAGGCTTTGCTACATGCACACACAAAAAACACGATAAAGTGGGTGATTACATATTAAAAGAGCATACACAAAGAATTTACATGTGTATACAAGTAGTCATGAAGTCAGACATCTCTACAGGCAGGGGAGTCTGTTGTGTATGTTCACACACATACACTGACTACAGCTTTCTCTGGGGAGATAATTATTTGTGCTTCAGTGTCTCTCAGATAGAGCCTTTCTTTGGGGTATTTACAGTCACATGAAGTGATGAATCACAGACCAAAAAGTAGGCTCCAGGGAATCTTGGAACAACAAAAAGTGGAATATTTAGTCTTTAGCCCCTTTTGGAAAACACTTTGATGCAGGCACTGCATGTGATTCATTTAAGGAGCATTGCAACATCTGAGAATCAAGCCTATTGTTTTGTGATTTTAGCTGTGATCATCCAGATCAGTCTTGAGTGAAGATTTTTAAACTCTAACCCAGCATGAGGAGGAATGTAAAGAAGACCTGTCCTCATGCAGCCATGCACTTTGTGGACAGTCTTCCACTGTCAGCTGTTGGCCTGAGGATGAGAAGCAACACCATTCAACAGTTTTCTTTTTTTTCATTCTGCTAGTTAAAATATCAGAATACAGTGAGATTCAAGCAATTCATTCTGTTAATGCACTGTGCGGAACACTCTGAGATGTCTTTCTCTCCTCGATGAAACCACTAAAGGAGCTACTACTTCTGACACTTTAGCATTCCTTAACACAAAAAGTATTCCTGTATCAGTGCTTCAGTGCTTTATGTATCCTCTGTGTTCTGGAAGCCCGAGTTGATTGTGGAAGATGGTTGCTCACACTGAGCCAGGTTCTGCTGGAGGTTTAAAAGAGGACTTTGGGTATTTCATAGAAAGACTCTTGTTGAACACAAAATAGACAGCATCTCCAAAAGAATGTGAATCCTGTCATCTCAAAACCTACTGTTAAATTATTTAGACTTACAAAATCATCAGCAAGAAAACAATCCTGATTAAATAAAAAAAATACTTCAAAAACAAGTCAGTCGATATGTTATTCTTATTAATATTAATAGTAGCAGAAGCAGTAATTATTTTGGTAGTAATAATAGTAGTAGTGGTAGCATTCAACTTGTCACTTTATGTATTCACTTATTTTCTACATAGTTTTAAATCAATTGTTTAATGGAACACTTCAAAAATAGAACATTTTGACTCATAGATATTAGCCATTTAAATCCCATGCCAATCAAATCACGTTTAAAGAAAGGAGCTACAAGAACACCTCACACATTCCAATGACCCTGAATTGAGTTTAGAAAGGTGCAGAAGCACAAACAGCTGTTGTCCAGCAGTTTATTTTGAGAAAAAAAAATTATTTTAAGGCAAGATGTTTTCAAACATAATGTGTTTTCAAAGAGGTTTTCACTATATAAAGTCTGTGGAGCCCAGATTTAAAAAAAAAAAAACACTAATTGCTTTTATGAACTTACCTTAAATTCATTTGATTGAATTTAACGAAGATAAAGAGGAAGAAGAAAACCTACAGACCCATCACCTTCCACAGGAACAATACAAATCTGACAAACTGCAACGTCTGTGTTCCAAAAACAGACGAATTAAAGCAACACACACCACATGAAATGCTTGCAATTACAGTGGGGGAAAAGTATTTAGGCAGTCACCAATTGTGCAAGTTCTCCCACTTAAAAGATGAGAGAGGCCCGTAATTGACGTCATTGGTAGACCTCAACTATGAGAGACAAAATGAGAAAAAGAAGTCAGAAAATCACATTGTCTGAATTTTAAAGAATTTATTTGCAAATAAGGGTGGAAAATAAGTATTTGTTCACCTACAAACAAGCAAAGATTTCTGAATGTCACAAACCTGTAACTTCTTCCTTCAGAGGCTCCTCTATTCTCCGCTCATTACCTGCATCAATGGCTCCTGTTTGAACTCGGTAACAGTATAAAAGACACCTGCCCTCAACCTCAAACAGTCACACTCCAAGTTCCACTATAGTGAAGACCAAAGAGCTGTTGAAGGACCAGAAACAGAATTGTAGACCTGCACCAGGCTGGGAAGATAGAATCTGCAATAGGCAAGCAGCTTGGTGTGAAGAATCTACTGTGGGAGCGATAATCTGAAAATGGAAGACCTACAAGACACTGCTAATCTCCCTCCATCAGGGGCTCCACCAAGATCTCAGCCCGAGGGGTTGGAATGATCACAAGAATGGTGAGCAGAAATCCCAGAACCACACAGGGGATCTAGAGAATAACCTGCAGAAAGCTGGGATCAAAGTTACAAAGGCTACCATCAGTAATACACTACGCTGCCAGGGACTCAGATCTTACAGAATCTCATTGGTGCTGTAAAACTTGATGAATGCCTCTAAGGTGAAAATTAAACACCAATACAGTGCTGTGCCGAACAAAAAAACAACTTAACAATATAAAACAAGTTGTGAGTTTAGCAAAATTAAGTTTAAGGACATCTAACACATAAACCGAAGACAGCTCTGCACAGTCAAATCTGACCAGTGCAGCTCAGCGTGAACTCAGGAGGGCAGTGGGAAAACACAAGATGTGACATGGCAACAGGAAATAAAATATTAAAAGCTTCTCCACCAAAATAAAAGTAAATCAAGAAAAACAAATATACATGGATAATGATTTGGGTGAAATATAAACATTTTTACATACTTGCTACACATATAAAGGGTATGATAGATTGTTTTTGCCTGTTTACATGAATGTTTCTGATTTATGCTCTGTGGATGCTTAATTTTTTGCATTAATATGCCTGTTTATGTGCAGGCTCTCAAGAGCAGAGATTATCTAAATAGCATCTGGCTCTCCTCCTTGCTAATTGGCTCTCCTCTCCACACAACCATGAAAAAACCAGCACACCTCATCTCCTTGTGTGTATGTGGCATGAGTGTGAGTGCGCCTCTTGTGCCACTTGTGCCAGTAATTGGGGATAACTATGGTAATATAATAAGCCATCTTCACAGACGAAAAAATATGTTTATTGCAGGTTAATAGTTAACAATAAATAGAAATGTCTGAATGGTAATTTCTGTCATTGTGTGTATTTATTGGCACATTTCCTCATTTCCTACATTTTCTCTGTTGAATACCAAGGCTGTGCTGCTATTGTTTTTTGGTAATAACATTGCCAGTTTACAATGTAATGGGCTGGCTGCCAGTATTACCCACACTTGTTTTTGCAATTATTTGCTGTTAGTAAGGCAAACTCCATTTGAGCTAAAACAGCATATTGAGCTGTAAACAATACTATGAGGATCGAGGATTGTCAAAGATGTGAATAATCCCCAATTGGTTTACACGGCAATTATTTTGATTTAAGTTATATAAGATTAAACTTCTTTGCCAACTTTAGCTAATTTGCAACAGGTATTCGGAGAGGAAGACGACATTATTTTTCAAGGCTAAATATAACACATTCTTCCACTAGCAATACCACATGCTTGTGTATTAGATTTTTCAGTGTTTTCACATCTTAAAAAATAGTATGAGTGTTATATACATATTTAAAATAACCCTATTCTAATTTTAGTAACTGCACAATATTTTAATATGCTGTAAATTTTGCCTGTACAGTAATATTAATTATTTTTTGTATTCTTATTTTGTGAAAATATATGCTTCAACTTGCATGCTGCTTTGGTAAAACCAAATTTCCCCAAATTTAACAACTTCAATACAAGTTGTTATTATTGTATTATATTCATTTTCATAACACATTTGTCGATTTCTTGTTTTGTTTTGCAGGTTTAGATACAGAGCTGTAGTGAAGACAACAATGTCTCTCTCTGTTTAAATCTACCAGCAAGGCATCTTTCTGTAGTTAGTTACAATCAAGACGTGTAGTCTTATACATTCCCTAAAAGGCATTCAATTGACCCCTGGGACATCATGGTCTTTGGAAAGCATGGCATACAGGCCAAAACAATATGGACCCTCTGCATGTTATTGTTTACGTTCGGAAATGTTGTCTATGTGCACAACGCTAGAGGGTAAAAAGACTATTCTTTTGCACAGCTGCGCTGCCATAGTGGAACAATTCCATTAACTAAATAATATGAGGATATTAATTAGGTCCGTGCGGCACAATAAAGGGAACGATATCCCAGAAAAAAATCATTGAAATTCTACTCAATGCCAGTTTTTTTCACTCTCTGTTGGTGTGGTACATGCAGACTCGTTGCTATAGCTACTGAAAACAATGCCTCTACATCTTTCAGGATTCAACATAAAAAACACTCAAACATTTCCCACACAAGAACAGAACATTCAGTCTGTAACAGTATTATGTTTATTATTAATAAATAATCGCTTTCGTGAATTAACTACCACTCCTATTTGTAAAGCAGAGCTATCATGGTTAGCTCTACTTTCAAGAATAACTGATCTACTTCCCTCTCACACAGAGGATAGGCTTCACCAATTGTTTTTTTGTTGTTGTTTTTTGCCTGTGAGGGCCTCTTTTAATTGAAGTAATAGCTTGATTAAAGTCAAAAGAGGCAGCCCATGGAAAAATACGTTAACTCTTGTGTTGTCAAAAGTGACCCACCAGGATGTTTAGCTGTGGGGAATAAAACCCTAAACTATCTTTAACTAACTTTAAATTTGATGACTTTTCTTAAATTGACCCCATCATTAGAAAAGTGATGTTTTTGTTCATAGTTCCAATGGCTGTACATCACTAAGGACATTTTTGACCCGTGAATTATAAAAGCATTTAAACACCAGAAAAAGAGTTCAAAGGCCACACAGAAACACTCTCTAATACATACCCCCCCCCCCACACACACACACACATATCAAAGAAGCTACATTGATGTACGAATTTAACTTGCATCTTACGTGCATCTGCACTCTCAATCAGCAGTTAACCTCCCACATAAAGCTCCAAAAAACAACAGAAAACAATCTCAGACATAAAAAAATAGATTAGAAATAGAGAATGAAGGTATGCTGAATCTGAGTATTTCTAGTTAGTTCCTTGCTGAAGCCATGAGTAGACATTTCACTGCCCAACAGGTCCTACGTTGTACATTTGTACATCTTCTTTTCAAGATTTTCTTGAAAATCTTCATTTTCTTGTTTTGAACATCTTTTGTTCATCGTAGGGTGTTCTTCGTCTTATGTTGAATATGCTCAACATAAGAGCATCTTCATAAGATGAAGAACATCCCTATGAGATGGAGATGTTCTTCATCTTATGTTGAACACCTCATAAAATGTTATGTTATTCAACATAAGAATAACATAAGATGTTACGTTATACTTATGTTATTCAACTTCAACATCTTATGTTGGACAACATAAGATGTTGAAGTTTTTCAACGTTAATATAATAGCTGATGCTGATTTCTCACAAAATCAAGCAACATTTTTTTTGTCTTACAAGAAGCATTTTTATAATTCACTTCCTAAAAATATAAAAGAATGAACTATTGAGAAAAAGTTCCAAATTGTTTACTTTTTTCCCTTTCAGTATAATTAATTCAGAAGTAAAAACTTCACATTTATTTAATTATAATAATAAACCTTTACTTTGTAAAAGAAAGGTGTTATGACACTTGGTTTGTGGTAAAAAAAAAAAAAGAAAAAGGGGGAGTAATACTGTTGATCGTCTTTTTGTATAGTGTAACAAAAATACATCATAAAACAATAATTAAATTGATCTGAATTTATAAATGACAGATTGTTTCAACATGCAAAATAGATTTTTGATTTAAAATTCAATTAATTTGCTTTATTTTAGGTTTTTGGTAGGGCGGAAGGCACCAGCACCTCCCGACCCCACAAAGGGACAAGTGAGTATAGAAAATAGAAAATGGATGGATGGATGGTAGGGCGGATCATTTTTGACCCGTTAAACAAAATGCTAGGATTGCACAAGGGTTAAATTACCAGCAATCCAAGTTGTATATTGATGTATATTTTCCTGCTATTTCATGCACTTTCCTTTGGGAGATACTCAATTAAATGAATACTCATGCAACTGTGTTGTGTTTGAGTTCTTTGCTGAAACTCCACAAGCAGCAAATGGCTTTGGTTACATCCTGTGCTTTACCCCTTCATCTTGTTTAAAGCCAAAGTAATTTCAAATAGTGTACTATTTATTTTTTGGGAATTAATTACTTCAATTTTAGACTTTTGTGTTGTGAATTGGCAAATGAATCTCTTCATATTTACATTTTTCCACCCACAGAAAATGTCCAAACATTTCCTGAGTGAAAATGTCCTCCATTGAATTGTAAATTGAATCACATTGGGTCCTTGTGAATCGAATTGATTTGGGAAATCCAAATCAATATCCAGGACTAGTAGAAAGCCTTCTCTGACTCATAGTTGTTCTTGATTCTTTTTAGTTGTGGAAAGGTCCTCGCTCCCTCTTAGTAGTTTACAGGCAATGTGAGAAAAAGCCTGAGAGGAACAGCAATGTTGAGGAATGCTGACTGGACACCATTCTTAACCACAATCAGATTTGCAAGTGTTTTATCTTAGTACTGACAAAAGACCTAAAGTATATTGGATCAGCTCATCAGACAAGGAATTATTCAAGACAGTTTGATATGAAGATGAGAGCATTGACCCAT
The DNA here is from genome assembly GCA_902982915.1 of Phalloptychus januarius. Taxonomy (NCBI): domain Eukaryota; kingdom Metazoa; phylum Chordata; class Actinopteri; order Cyprinodontiformes; family Poeciliidae; genus Phalloptychus; species Phalloptychus januarius. The sequence goes on along the minus strand of CADWAE010000470.1, from coordinate 1,433,862 downwards.
TTAAAGAGCTCAGTGTCTGCACACTAAATGTCAAATAGGAAACCAAAACGATCATTAATGTCTGTGTGCCTCCAGCCATTTCCTCAGTCCTGACAGCAAACTGTCAATAATGACATTGAATGTCTAAACTTGTCCCATTGAATGTCCCAGTGAGAATGACTTCATTGTCAACTGTCCCATCGTCAAAGGTTCCTGTTTTACTAACACAGTGGCTCTCAAATTTGCTTATCTGTGTCGCCTCTGTGATGGCCTGGGCTGATGTCTCAACGTCAGCAAGTTGCCCTCTTAGTGATTCTACAGAGGAGTCCAGACACTCCAAGAGGGATAAGGCTCTTTTCAGTGAGCTCCCAAACAGTTCTTAATTCATTATCATCTATAGTCCCATATACTAATATAATGTCTCATATAAATTCTTTTTTCTCTGTTCCCCTTAATTATATATATTATATATGTGTGTGTGTGAGAAGCTTTATACCTTCTTAATTTTATGTATTAAGAAGTGTTTCTTAGTGTTGAATAATATATTAATCAAACTTTTAATTTTTAACAAAAACATATGAACAAAACACTGCAAATAAAATCATGTCCATAATAATTTCTTATTATATAATATATATTATCTTCAGACAGATGCTACTAAGCTTACAGGTGTCAGTTATGTTTATGGGTTTCTGTCTATTAACTAAGGGATGGACTCAGCTGTCCATCCTGTCTGTGATTGTACTATTATGTATTCACATAATGGTACAATCCCATATCCTGCCATGTTAATCAAATACAAGTTCCGCCATTAGCAGAGCTGACTGCACTCAGCAGAGCCACTCAGAGTGACAGACGAGCAGCCAACGAAAAAAAGTAAGGAGATGTGTATTTCTCTCTCTCTCGCTCCTTCTCTCTCTACCCAGTGTTCTCGCTGGATGCTGTATTTATAACGCAAACACAACAGCTTCATTGTAAGAGCCGTTGTTCTTCCAATGAAGAACGGCTCTCAGTGAGTAGCTGGCTCCTATCATTCACTTCAAACAGGTGGCTCTGGAAGCGTTCGAGAGAACGCTATCACTGATAAGTGATGTCACTTATCAGGTCCATATCTCTGTATTGTAAGCTGTTTTTTGTCAGCTTGAATTGGTGCAGCAGAGTGTCCCAAAATATGGCCATAAGGCCGGTCTTCAGCTCCTGAGGGTTGTTACACAGCACAGAGGCCTCCTGCCCTCTTAGTTGTCAGTGACTGACACCTGCAGAGCCCTTTCTATTTCACCATACATTTCACTTATGGAGCCTCCTTGACAGCTCTATCGTATTTGTAGAGTAACTCCCTTCGATGTTTTTGGTGTGTGGGCGTGCGTGGGTGTGTGTGTGAATTACTTGGGATGTTGCCAACATCTGGTGTGAATTTCTTGTCTGTTGTCCAATTAAAAATATTTTAACTGAAAAAGCATACTCAATACCTGTTTTACAAGCTGTTAATCTTTATAATATTATTTCACTATTCTCCTGTGGAAAGTTTCTTTGGGAGTGTATAAAATTATGCCCGCTTTCTTAAAGTGTAATAAAAGTCTTCAATAAGTCATCTTGCTGGTTACCTGTCAATTTACATTCCAGAAAATCAAATTTTATAGGATTTTCCTCTGCTTTTCTAGGCTTCATTTGTACCAACCCTCTACTTTTAAATCTCTGTAACCTTTTTATGTTTTTTTGTAGTTCATTTTCTTTAGTTTATTAGATTTACACATAGGAACCAAGGATACTAATTGATGTAGAATTTTGACTTTGAGCTCCACAAACCCATGCCAACACAAAACCAAACAAAAACTTGATGGGAAAATCTGAGAGCACCAAATATACAAGGTAGCCCCAAAACATGTGTAAGCTGCTTCATGCACATCTATACAGTGCACAGTCAAACAGTTCTCTAAGTGTACCTTAAATAAGTATGACGATATGGAAAGTTTTGCATTTTTGTTTGACTTTTTAATAAATGTTCTCATTTATTGCTCCTCTGTTTTTCTTCTGCACTGTTATAAATCTGTGATGAACCAAGTTGCTCTTTCAGAAATTTGAATGAGCTCAGCACAATTAGAGAGAGTTGAACTGTGACTGAGCATTTAGCTTTGGTGCTTCACAATATAGATAGATAGACAGATGAACAAATGGACCATACCAGTCTGTCCATCATACCATGGACAGACTGGTATGATGGACCTAGTAGGCTTCACATGATTTAAGACACAAAATGAGACTTGAAACTGGGAGCTCCTTCTGCATTCCACCTGTCCAAGTATATCACAACTTCCATCCAATGACTGCCGGGTATGGGCCAGAACATGGGAGGAGGAGTGGACAATTTGCAGCCTATGAGTTTTGCTAATGTTTAAAAACCTGCACTTCATGAGCTGTGTAAAGTAAAAATATACAAAGTTTAAAGGAGCAAATTTGCCTCTCATCTTCTAGCAGTGAAAGGATTGTGTAAGATGTTTTATGGCTTCATTTTGTTTAAATTTTCTGTGATTTTTTTGTGATTTTTCAGGACTTGCTTGTTTTTCTTTTATTGACTAGTAATATCAATAAACACACTGGTTTTCTTCACAAATGTTTGAAGGGACCCATGATTAGTTGTAATTTTGGACTTTATTTGAGAAATATTTATTTTAGATGTAAAAACAATAAAGTAATAATACTGTGGTTTGTTTAGTTTTTATACATTTTAATAAAATATTGTCACACGAATTTTGTCATGTTGTTCATGCTGCAATGCATTCTGGGTAAATAATGGGTAAAAGGTCCAACTGCGCTGGTTCTCTCCAGCCAAAACAGTGATGAGTAATGTTATTAAGCTTTTTTAATTGGAAATGGAGCTCTTTGAAATTGATGGGAATGTAAAAATTACAAGAGGTGATGAAGATGAGGAGGGCCAAATGGAGGAAGAGGACAGAGTTGGCTGAAGGACCTGGTATTTTGCTACTGTTGCCGTCAGCTTCATAATGAAACAACTTCATATGTGTATTCACAATGTAAACACAGAGCTAAAGTAGATCTTTAGCTCTGTGTTCAGTCTGATAAGAGGGTCCAGTCTTTGTCAGGTCGGATCGATCCAGATTCACCTATCACAATGAGAAACAATTATTCAGGTAAAGTTAGTCTTTCTGTGTTGACTGTAGATTCCAGTACAGAATGGACGTACTGATTTCATCAGCCCAGCAGGTTTAAAAATGGTGACTTCCATTGATGAAACATGAAACAAAAGATATATATTTTTGAAGTAATTATGAATTTTGGTATATCACAAATAGCAATTTTCAATTAATAGGAAAATTACAACATATTTAGGCCAACATTTTCAATTAATCCTGGATTACGTTAATATAATGAGTTACAGTGACAGCTCAAAGCAATGTTCTTCTTGCTCTCTGTAAACATTCATTTGTTCATTGAAGTCCCTTGGGAGGTTATTTGGTTTGTGTGCAGAACTTTACTTACTTTTCATAAATCAGCATTACTAAAAACACAAAGTACAAATATTTATTCACAATGTAAATAGTAATCAAAATCATCTCGGGGCTTATCCTGACAGCATTAAATAATTCATGTCATGATGTAAATGAAATGGGGATCCAAGCTGCAGCTCAAGATTAGTTTCATAAATCTGCAGATTAAACTCAAAAGATAATCTCTCAGCGCAAAAAGATCCTATCACAGAATTCCCTCATGTCCAAACATTTAATAATACAAGTTATTCAAAGGAAATAAATAAAATTCATAGATTTTATTGAACATAGAAAAAAAGTCTACAACTACTGCACAAAAAAGCAGATATAGTTCGATATTCTCTATACTTTCATGAACTTTGTCAGATCGAGCGCTGCTGTTTATGGTTCTGTGATCATTTATATTCGGATCCATTCAAAAAAATGTTATATTACTGAAAATCCCATTTAGTTAGGAAGTTTTATCACAAAGTGAAACACAATAGATAGAATACTTACTGTTAATCTGTTAATCATATTGATTTTTCCACTCACGTGATGAAAATATGACATTTCAAATTAGCATATTAGACCAAACCAATAAAAAAAAAATTTTTTTAAATAGAAAAGGTGGTTTAACGCAGTCAACTGGCTACACGACGGAGATGTCTTATGAAAAACAAGAGCTCAGGTATGAATTAATTTCATCATTTTGCACTCAAATCAAGGATTATTGTGATGTTATGGTGTCAACCTCAGTAATATTAAACAAAGTCTGTGGACAGTTCCAGATTGAGATTCATGATTAGCAGATTTATTATTTTCAGTGACCCACATAAACCCAGCAATCAATTTTGGTTTAAATTGTACACATGCTCCTGTTCCTCCTCTTCATGTCTTTCTTTATTAATCTGCCATCCATGCCTGATCCAGTCAGGAAGAGGCTCTTGTGATTCTGTTAGAAGGGTTTTCATTATGATAATGGTGGATTAGATAACCAGAGGATCAGCTGTGATGTTTCTGAGTGTTTGTGCCCGCTCTGCAGCCCTACAACAGAAAGGACATACGCGCATGAACTGCTATTGTAATTTGTAATTGTGCGTGTGGTGTGTGTGTGTGATCAGAAGTCTAAGCATATGTGGACGCATCTTCCATCTGTTTTTTTACCCTTTATTTTTGGCTAATATTTTGCCCTACAGCTAATGTTATTAGTATAACTCAAAACAAACTTTATTATTATTATTATTATTATTATTATTTTATTTTTTTACTAGTACTATTGTTATTGTGGTTAAGCAGAGAAGCAAGCAGAGGAAGGATCAGACAGAAGTCTGGGCAGATCCAGTGAAATAAAAACATTCCGTTCCGAACAAGCAGCATTTTTCTGTTCTGCCGTCGTTCCTGGTCATGGATCTCCATTACAGTCCTCAACAAATTTAGGAGCTGCTGCTCCTTCCATTTCCCCCTGTCACTTGTCTTTCTTTAGGTATTAGGTGACTAAATCAGAACAAAGCAGCAGGATCAAATAGTTTGGCCTCAGGCCTGAATGCCAGCAACATGTCTTGAACCTTAACCTGATCAAGGAAAAATTTATTGTGCTACAAAGAAAGCTAAGCCATCAGATATCAATGGATATATTTGATGGCTTATATCCATTGATATAAGCCATCAATTTATATGGGCTTGACATCCCATATCAAGATGTGGAGACAGTCCTTTATGTCTGCCCGAGAGAGTGAGCAAGCACCGTTTAGGACCACCTGCAGTTTGCTTATCACTGAGATGTTGGAGTTGAAGACACCAACTTCAACAAATACACAGACATAGGCAGACTTGGCTGTCATTTAATTGTACATTTGAGTTAATTTTGATTGCAAGGCTCAAAAAAAAAATAAAATAAAGAAGTAATACTAAAAAGAACCAATATACATAAATGCAATGAAAAGTTTAATGGGAGTTTAGCATCCTTATGGCATGAGGGATGAAGCTGTTGTGGAATCTGATTGTTCTCCATTTGAAGCTGCTGAACTTTTTCCCAGACGGTATCAGGGAGAACAAACCATGCTGATAGTGGAAGTGTCTTTTTTTTTTTTTTACTTTATTTTTATTTCTTTTTTAACAACCGTGGAAGTGTCTTTTATAATCATCTGAGCCCTGGACAGGCAGCGACTGTGAGCGGTGGGAAGTGATGGAAGGAAGTCAGTCTTGATCATTCTCTCCGCTGTCCTCACCACTCTCTCTACACTCTCTACACCAGGTCCTGAAATCAACAACAATTTATTTTGTATGGTCAATACAATACACCATCATCTGAAGAAAGCAGGGAACACTGTCAGGCTTTTGGATAACTTCAGTCCCTTTATCACAATTCAGTCTGATTTACTTTGCCAGAAACTTCAGCACACAAAAGTAGAGGCTTTACAATTGCCTGGATCAATAACTACCTGACAGACTGATTAAAATTCAGATTAGGTCATTCATTGTTTGCAACAAGATGCTGCAGATATTTAATCTAAACCTGTTGTGGAGAGTGTAATCTTTCCTGCCATCATCTGTTGAGGTAGCAGCATCAGAACCACGGGGTAAAAAGAAGTCAACCAGCTGATGAAGAAGTCTGGTTCTGTTCCAGGAACTGGTCTAGAAACTCTAGAGATGACGCAAAGAATGACTCTGCACTAAATGAGGAACAGTGCAGAAGATCTCTTCATTATAATTCACCAAAAAATATCTTAAGTCACAAGCTGTCTCTGGATCACAGCATCTGATTTCCTGAGTTTAAAATATCACTTTTTAATGTAACTGAATTTGAACCAACTAAAAGTTTTAATCATAAGAAACTTTGGTTTTCAAAGGAGGGAAGGTAATCCACAGCAATATTTCACATTGGCAAATGCATAGATGCCCACAGCTGTCCACAACTTCAAGCAAATTATGGAGGGCCCTTCTGTTACCCCTTCGTCTCTCTCCTCACTACTGTGGTGGTGATGTGGGGAGTAGCATGCCAGGACAGGACAAGTAAAACAATAAAATAATGTAAAGATCATTCGTATAAACAGTGTTCCACATGTTTATGTCTTTGCATTTATAACCCTACTGGTACCAACTCAGCTGGTAGCAACCCAGGAAAAATTTAAATCACTTCTTTTAGAAGAAGGCTTTTATAAAGCTGTTTTCATTTTCTATTTGATCACAAACTAAAGAAGAAGAAGAAAAGCAAAGACAGATGTCTCAACCACGCTAAGAGTACGTATGTGTGTGTTTTGTTTTTATTCTTTTCTATATGACTGGAAAAATCCGGTCTCTAAGTGGAGCTCATTAATATTTGTAATGGCAGGTCCATTGTCTTGATTGCCTGACCTGAACCCCCTGCAGCTCACAGTGTGAGACACATGTTCACTCACATAATAACAGAGAAAAGGTCCCGATCCACTGCTGCAATTACCAAAATTGCTTCCCAGCCTTCAAATTGAGAAATACATCTTAATTCACTCAAATGACATTTTAGTGACACAAGCTTGAGTCATACCAGATTATGGATTAAAGTAATCTCACATCTCACTTTATGAGTGTGCGTGTGTTTGCTTTGCTTGGTACCAATAAAGAAGGGATTTCAGAACAACAGTATTATTATTTTTGTTGATGCTATTACTTGGTAGTCATAAAAAAAGATTGGCAACCTGCTCCTGAAAATGATAGTCAAACTAATCTCTTGAGATTAGCGCTCACCAGCTATGCTCAGTCCAGTTTTCATTGTTCATTTTCCTTAAAGAGGAGGAGTTTATTCTGAAGTAGATCTCTGTTAGCATGCCTCCAATAAGGCAGTAAGGAAGGGACTTTATACTCCCCCTCCATTCCTGTAACATGGGATTCCAGAAAGCAGGGTCTTGTCCTGACATTTTCCATGCTGCTTCATATCTTAAACTGGGCCATTTCACAGGCAGAATTATTTTGTTTGTGCCTGACTGTGCAACTGGCCTGTAGTTAGAACAATCAATTGTGTTATTGCAATATCTTCAGTGTTGATTATTGCAATTAATTTCGCTATTGTTAACCATTGTTTGTGTAAGAGGCTGCCCAGTGGTGCAGCTGGTAGAGCTGTTGCCTTGCAGCAAGAAGGTTCTGGGTTCGATTCCCGGCCCCGGTCTTTCTGCATGGAGTTTGCATGTTCTCCCTGGGCATGCGTGGGTTCTCTCCGGGTACTCCGGCTTCCTCCCACAGTCCAAAAATATGACTGTCAGGTTAATTGGCTTCTCTAAATTGTCCCTAGGTGTGAGTGTGTGTGTGCTTGTTTGTTTGTCCTGTATGTCTCTGTGTTGCCCTGCGACAGACTGGCGACCTGTCCAGGGTGACCCCGCCTCTCGCCCGAAATGACAGCTGGAGATAGGCACCAGCAACTCTCCCGACCCCAGTAAGGGAAAAGGGTGCAGGAAAATGGATGGATGGATGGATGGATGTTTGTGTAAGTTTAAGGCAAAGTTATTGCATGTGAGAACAAGAACTTTGGAGTTGGGGTTGAAGTGCTGTACTAATTTTATGTTTTTCACATTTTTCTCAGGATTTTGTTTAGCTGGGTCTGCCATGTTGGTGTAATGATTTCCTTTAAAGTAACCTCGGTTCCTCATAAAGAATATCATGTCTGCAGCCAATAATCAGGGTCCAATAATGCTAATGTAATAACAATACATCTAAAAAATACATTTGAAGTTACATTTTAACATTCTCCTGGCAAGTGGTGGCAGCCATAAAAGATGTAGTAAGTTCCGAGGTTTAAGAGGCAAATACACTCACTCTTTTTGTTTGGGTGGCTGTACTGGTACTGTTGATATTCTTATCATCCGTTGGAGCAACACATGATATGAATGATCTGAATTCCCACATGATGCAGTTAACATGTTACCCATATCAGATTCTGCCACTGGGGGATTGAACTGGTTGAGATTCAAGATGACAGAAGGTCCCTGTTGTGGATACAAATATAAGTTTGGTACAACAAATGAGGATTGTAGACAATTCTCTAAAATGTTTTCTTATTTTCTTGTGGACATGTTGAATGTCTTAACTATTGAATAAAAAAAAATATATATATATATTTATATATATATTTTTTTTTTTGCATCATATCACCTGTCCTGCTTTCCTTCCTGTCTCCTAGTTTATTTTATTACACCCGCCTGTGTGTTTATCTGGGTTTTCTCTGTCCTTTTCTCTGCACTTACCTGCCGTCTAACTGCAAATGATGCCTGGAACCAGTGCAACTTTCAAACAGCAAAAACAATCTCTCTAGATCTGACAGAAAGCTGAAAATGTATGTTAAAAGGGTCACTTTTTCAAACTTCTAAAGAGAGAGACAGGAAGACAGAGATGAGTAGATATTTCATTGGATATGTAGAATAGAATAGAAGTAGATTAGAAATGACTTTTGTTGTACACATGCATTTCAACATAAAAATGCGTTGCCTGTAATAATAGCCTGCTCAGATTGAAAGAAATCTGTAATAGATTAAATAAATAGAAATTCTGCATGCATATCATGTTACAAAAAACAGCAAACTATGTATTGTGAAGATGACTTTGTCAAACAAGAAAAAGTAAACTATATAAAGTGCGAAAGAACTTTACATTTTATGCACATCATGTAGCAATTTTGGATGTTTGTGTTTTGGCTTCCTTCATGTTTTAATCATGTTCTTTTGGTTTATTCTTTGGCTCTTGCCATATTTTTTTCTGTAGTCTTTTTGAGTGTTGCCACATCAGCTCATTGCTTTGTGTTTAGTTTTCTAGTTTATTATTGTTCAGTTCCTTGCACACTTTTTATTTAGTATGAATATTTAGTAAATGCACAATAGAAGGTAATAATCATGTCCGAAGTTTTCTTCGTTTGTTTTGTGTGAGTCTTGGTTCAGCTCCCTCTGTGTTATCTTTTTCCCTAAACGTTATTGCTTCATTTGGTTCCATTGTCATTTTCTATACCAGCATAGTCGAATAAGTTCACCGGGTTTCATTATTTGCTGTTGTCCATCTTTAGTTAAATTGAGACAGCAAGTCTATCTAATAATTAGCTGTTCATTTCCCTTGGTGTCAAAGCTGGTGCGTGTCTTTGGTCAAGCCAGATGTATAACTTAGACAATAATAGCTATAGATTGTCATCTTGAACTTGAAACTGGCAACAAGCTTCAAAATTTAATTGATGTGAATGCTTTAATGACTTTGGATTAAATTAATAAACAATATTTGTGTTGGGAAATAATGGCCTTTTCTTTGTATCGGTAGCTATTGATAAGTACCCAACGATATTCAATAATAAATCTTAGTGATTTATGATCACGAACCAGTAGCCAAACACTTTCAGTCTACTTGGATATTTGTTTTATAGATATCAACCTAAGTACAGTGCAATGAATGAGAAATATCAAACTGAGCATTGGCGTTCTCAGTCAGCGACCACCAGTCATAGAAATAATTAACATAAACAGCTTCTCTTTAAATCACAACAGAATGTCTTAATGCAATGCCAAAACCTTACACTTAAAATGCTTAATTCAATAAACTGTCCTTAAGTTTGTTCTTCTATTAAAAAGTTGAAAATGACAAATGATAGTCAGTCATGTTTAAATGTTTATATTTTTTTGAAGTACTACTTTTTGCATTTAATGAAACATTTAGCTATTAGTAGATCTACCATATATTGATTTAACGTTAGTTAAACTATTATTAAAAGGGAAACAAACTGAACATTTGCAACAAACTGTATGTTTGTTGCATACTCACATGTATAGACTCTTCCAAATCGTTTTAATGTAGACAATAAAGAATCAGTTTCCTTGGCATCTAATTCTCCTTTTAGCGTATTATAGAGATTACCATATTTGTCATGTGAATAAATGCATGTCCTCCAAACAGCAGCTAAACCTTCCTACACTTTCCAGCATTACAGCAGGATATCAACTGTCACAAACATTTTTTAACCCACATTTTTGAGAGGATTTTCATGTGCAAAGCCAAAAGATGACATGCGAATGACAAAACTCTATTTGACTGGAAGTGTAATTTCTGAAGAGTCCATGAAAATGCTTTCATTTTTGAGATTTGAAAGTGGGAGCAGAAGTGGTAGGAGGAGCAGAACTAGATATAGACTTAAAATGAGAACAAAGAACGTTAATAGATGAAAGAAGGTCTGCTTCTGCTTTTGGTCTTCTCTTTGCAGGGATCACCGCATCAAGTCATCCATCCAAGCCAGGGTAAAGCTAGGCCTCTGACAATTTACAGTATTGTTCTGAGGTCACAAGTCAGACCACCAGGCAGTGTTGTAGTCTAAAAGTCTTGGTCATGTCTCTGTCTCGATACATTCTGGTCTTGGTCTTGTCTTGGCCTCAGGTTTAGGTGGTCTTGACTACAACACTAGCAGCAGGCAATCAAAAAGCAGAAGGTGTGTATTAATGTAAACATTATTGCACATCAAAGTCTCATTTGGTCATGTTTTGGACATTTAACTTACAATAAGGCATTTTTATTTGCATATATTATGCACCTTTTAATATACAGTTTGTATATTAACTGAAGGTCAATGTGGAAAGTGAGTGTTTGTGAATACATGGATGCTTCGTATGGTGATGAAGTGAGAACAGCTCCTTGTCAGTCTGTGTCACCTATCATCATAACTTCATGACAGAATGACATTTAACACTTGGAATTACTAACAGTAAATAACCTTTAAATGCATCCAAAGGACAGCTGAATTGATTGATGTAAAGTACATCCAGAAGGAGTAATCCACACAACTTTTTAGGCATCATAAACCAGGTTAAACTTTTTTTCACCTTCAGAAAACAGACTGCTGTCTCCGTCAGGTTCTCATTGTTAAAAACAGGTATATTGTATGATGAATCAAAAGTGTTTAGAAATGTTCAGACCTATTTTCTTGCAAAATAAAATAATCACAAAACATTTTTTATATATTTAATACTTACCATAGATTTTGGCCTGTGCATTTTCAAAAACAGATGAAATATATATCCTTATATACTTTAAAGATATATGCTCATGTTTTTGTGTGTATGGCTGAATTCAAAGATCTTACAGCGCATTTATAGCATGGCTTTCAGTTTCATCCAGCAAGGTTCAGCTGGTCTTCTGAGGAGTACATAGAGCTGATACATATTTGGCTCAGTGGAGTTTGGTTTTGATGGAATAAACAGATCACCTTTGGAAGGGAGATAAGTGTGTATGTGTGTGAAATTACAAGTCATTGCTAGAATGCCCTGGAGACAGAGAATAAAAATGTCTCTGATAATTCCTCCAATATAAATGGAACTCCATTTATAGATTTTAATGAAATCCTAATTGCCAGCGTAACACACTCTACTAGTTTTATAGAGACATAAGTAATTGGCAAGGGGACTTGAAATTATTTTATTCTAATATTTATTACACCCATTTGACTCCTTTGCAATGAAGTTTAAAATTAGATTCAGGGTGAAAATTATCTAACAAATGATATCATTTGAAAGAGCTAATTAGATGGGAAAATATCCTCTGCCTGATAGAGGAGGTTTAACTGCTGTGAAAAGACAAATGTAGGAAGTGATGTCAGTTGGAAATGTGTTAGCTGATTTACATGCAGATACAGAAGAAAGTCTGCTTAACAGGGGAATCATTTGTCAAAGCTGAGGGTGGGTCATCCTCCTAAAATTAACACTAAAATTAGACCTTCAATATGGTAACATCAGGCCAACTTTTATTTACCTTTGAACACAAATGTTTTGCATTCACAAGACCTTCGTGCTGTTTTGTTGGGGTCCTCTCACCCTCCTCCTCTGCAGGAGGTGTTCATTAGATTTTCTTAAAGAGCAGTATTTAAATGAGTGGATTTCCAAAGACAGTCAGCACATGACCAACTAACATTCACAATAACTGACAAGTGTTTAGTGGACGCCTAAAGCATTTCTTCTGTAAACCTACCTTTTGTATCCTTTCTTCCTCAGGAGCTTTGACTCCTTAGAGACCAGGCTCTGAGGTGGGCAGAAGCCGTAATTTATGAGTATTCCATGTACCATGTTTCTTACACTAAGTTCATTGGCTTATTCAAACAATCATTTAATCCAGGTGTTTGTGTGGAAGAGACTGGTAAAAGACTCTGGGATCAATGGCTGAATTCTCCATTGAGTTTTGCGCCCTGGCAGCAGACTCAGGATGAAATCAATCAAAAGAATTTTGTTGAGAAATTTTTTTGTTGCCTGTACAGGCAAGGATTAACTTGCCTGTACAGATGAATTAAGAGATTTAGATTAACTTATCAATCTTGCCATTTGTTTAGATAACAGACTCACAGAAAAGCCCTTTTTGCACTGCAGAGTCCGGCCTGGCCCAGCCCGGCTCCTATTGGCGCTATAACCCTGGTCGTGTTGCATTGATCGTCATGCAAATCGAATTCTTGCTAAAGCTACCTCGGCGATCTCTCCAGCAACCGCAGAACAGGTTCCTTCTTGGTTCTCCCAGTCTTTCTGTATGCGCTCATGAGCGAGGAAGCTAAGAGAAGCATTTACCTTAGCTTCCCCTTTAACAAAAAAAAAAAATCTCATCTGAATGTCGTCTCTGTGCTGGACTTGCGGCCAGCTGAACTACCGCTGCGGCTGGTGGGATTTCCCCACTGGAGCAACATGCGGAAGTCCCCTCGTTCACAGCCTAGCCAACTTCTGATCGGTTCAATTGAAGAAATGTTATTTACATTTACCATTAAAATCTTTGGCTGAAGAGACGATTGTAATCTCAGTGTAGGGTAAGAATAGATTATGATGAGAATTTATTGATGCAGCATATTGAAATGACAGATATCAAGAAAGCCTAGTGCTCCTCTGACCCAGAAATCTGGTCTTTGTCCCGTCCCCACAGCCAATTAACCAATCAACAGCTTGATCTTCCACCATATTTTACTGTGGAAAGTCTCACCTGGGCTCTTGAGAAACTCAAATAGCTACTGAGCAGGAACCAGATCCTGGAGGACATCTTCCCAACCATCTTTTCATCCCGTAAAAAGTTGCATCCAAAGTTTTCCATTGGGCTCACTTTTCTCAGTTCTCATGTTCTCATGCTCTGAGCCGCACTATGGGAGTCCTTTGTCGTTATTTCTGGTGACCATCCCTTCACAAGAATATTGTAAACTTCATCTTGGCCTGCACTGTCCATATGGAGGACACCATTTCACCTCCCTCCTGCATATTTCAGCCTCTTTTTTTCCTAGTCAACCCTGGTCCCACATTGCACTTGAGATTGTCACTGGTCTCCCCGTTTCCTAAAGCGAGTCTGTTGTTCTAGGTGTCATTGACAGGTTTTCTAAACCCTGTCATCTCATTGCCCTCAAACTCTTGAACTTAAACTCGCACATCTCAGCTGCATTTGGTTCCCAAGGCCATTCATTTTTCCTTCTTCTTTTCTAGATTCCATCATTCCTTCTGTCAAGACCCACCTCAACAATTGCCCCAGGATTTGGGACCCAGCTACACCTGCACTTAACCACATTGCTGCCCAGAATAAAAAACTTGCTGACCAGAGATGCATCCACGCTCCAGCTTACCTTCTAGGCCAAAGAGTCTGGCTCTAAGGATTTTCCCTTAAAAGCCTATCTAAGAAGCTTTCTCCTTAAACCATTCAATCAGTCTTCCAGATCTTTGTACATTTTGTGCATCAGACAGTTAGTGGTCTACTGTCCAGTAGTTTGCTGCTATCAGTGTGTGAATGTGTGAATGACCGAAGTGCTTTGGGTTCTTCTGGACTTGATAAAGCACGATAAGTACAAGCCGTTTAACATTTACACATCTAAACAGGTTTGAACAAATTAATTCAAAGGAAAAAAAACACCTAAAGGTAAGAAGTTTGATGATATTTAAAACTTCAATAAATGTATTGGTATCAGTATTGGTATTGGCAATATGGGCCCTGTATTTGCTTGGTATCCGATCAAGACCAAAATATCCTCAGCAAACAGGTTAGAGGACATCTTAAGAATACATGGAAAATGTAAATGACATATATTTTCAGATTAAATGATTCCAGGTGCTCCAGAGAAAATGATGGAACACTATGGCAGTAGAGAAAATGACGGAGTCAGCAACAATTGGTGTGCTTCCTGGATCCAGTTTGAGAAGATGGTTCCTGTCCATATCAAATTACTATGCAACAGTGTTAAAAATGTACCTGTCTTTCCCATTGGTCTCTGACATCAGTGAGGTATGCTTCACCCACCTGTGTTTTTTTATGTCTTACTGTAAACCTGGGTCCACTGGGAACATTTCAAAGAGCTCCTTGATGCTTATAACAAGGACGTTAGTGATGCTAGGGTCATCTTATTTTAACAATTTTTTAATATTATCAGCAGTATTGTTTCTCTGCCAGTGCACCATTTATTGACCTCAAATGATGACTGGAATATTCCTCAGTTTTTTCATAAAGAAGGTGATGGACCTGAAATCCAATATATCTCCAAGTTCCTCTACTTTTTCTGATGAGACTCAGTGCTCTGGGTCATTTTCTTCTTTTGTTCCAATTACATTTAAACGTCCCATTTCTAAACTTCCTTTTCTTAGTAAATTACTTTAAAAAGTTGTAGAAACTGAACTCAGATCCTGGTTTAGTCAGTTATAAATTTCTGATTCCTTTCAGTCTGGTTCTAAAACACCAGACTAAAAGGTTATTAACATAAAGTAGTTTCAGTACAGCTGTCATGATTTCAGCCCCTCACTCTACCTGGACTGGGCTGATTACTCATTGCCTGCACCTGCTCGGTGCTGCTCCCTATTTAAGCAGCTGCCCATCATTTGCTCAGTGCGAGATTGTCTGTTGCCACAGTCACAGCTTTCAAGCCTTGTTCCAAGTTCTGAGAAGGTCTCCTGGTTTTCTGATCCTGCCTGTTTTTTGACCACAGATTTTTGCCGTGCCCCTTTTGCTGAGAGGATTTTTGACTGCTGTTGCTGAACCCTGCCTGCCTCTGACCTTGCCTTCCGTGTTCTGACGATTGGATTTATTCCACCTGAGAAGCTTCCGTGCATGACCCTGGATTGTGACTACGACTGAGAATCTGGTTTGTGGAATTAGTCCCTGTCTTCTGGTTGTCCCCAGAGCCCTCCCCTGGCCTCCCACTGCCCATCCACCCTACCCTCCCCAGGTACTTTCTGACCCTGTTCCACCCCAGCCCCCCATTCCTGACCCACTGGGTAAACCTCCCTGCGAGGCCCCTCCTGCTCCCTTATTTTGCAATAAACGCTTGTGTACTGAACTATTGTTGTGGCTGCGTTTTGGGTTCTGGCTGATTTCACTTATCATTACAACAGTGATTTGTTAATGATCAGGGTAAATGTCCTTTAATGGTTTTATTAGATGTTGGCAAGGCTGGATTTTTACTGGGTCTGCAGGTCTGGCGCTTTGGGGGCCCCAAAAGACGCTTTCTATTTTTGTAAATGAATAAGGTCCTATTGCCTTACTTTTGGTGGTGTTGTTGAAAAAACTGTCTGATTTGTTCTGGCAAACGTCAATCATGAATGCTTGATTCTTATTGGTTTAAATTGGACGTTTCTTGCGCTTTGGGGCGGCGCTTCAGGGGGAGATTTCTCACGATGGTGGCAACAGAATGAATGACAGCAGGAGTGTTTGACTGAACGCTTCTCCCAGCCAGAGCAGAATAAACTTCCGCCACGTCGTGGTCGAATCTTTTACCCATTTAATTACAGTTGTACAGGTCACAAACGAGGAATCGTATATAAAAATTAGATGTGGTTCTAATGACATATATTTTTCACAAAAATTTGTCTTAGCGATGAGACAATCAGAGAGGGAAATACGTGTCGAACTATGGAAAAAAACAATTTCCGAAGTAAACTCAGATGTCCGAACTTTTAGTAGCATGTAAACGCTACTAAAAGTAGCGTCTGTGTTGTAGATTTAGTAGCATCTACAACACAAATCAGGGAAGCGTGAAGAGTTTCAAAAGTAGTTTTGCAGTCGTAACTGGATTGGTACCCTTTTTACGAGTTACGAATCTTTTGAGACTATTTTCACTCGATATTGAGCTACTTGCTGAAAACTGTATTGTGTAACATTAAAACATGCTTGGCTGCAGCCGTATCGATGGCAGCTCTTCTTCTCTTCAGTGTTTGTTAGCTTCTTGGCTCCGCTCCTGCTAATGGTAGCTTAGCATCAGTTCAGCGTTACACGTTGATGACGTTGCTGCGAGATTCACCTGTCAGGTCATTTTATAGAGTTCACATCGGTGCTAACTCTATAAAACGGTATGAAACGGTAGAACCACAGCACCTTTGAATCTTAATCATAAGAATACCAGGATTTTTTCCATTGTTTTAAAAGGTTTACGTCAGTCTCTTTATCGATGTCCTTCCCGCCGCCCCGCAGCGCAGGGCATACAAAAAAAATAAACTACACGCACATTGGGCAAAACTCCGACACAGGAGAACCAGGATGGAGAACGGAGCAACAAACTAACACAACTAACGCGAATCTGGCAAGAACAAACAGACACTGTTTTCAGATGAAAGGTAAAATAATATTGTTGAAGTGCCTTGGGTCTGTTGGGACCACATGAAGAAATATGTTTTACAGATGATAAGGAACTTATCACTTATTTATGTTTTTGATTAGATTTGATATATTTATTTCTTCAATATTATTTTTTTATGTCAGTGTTGATGTCATGAGGCTGTTCAGTGACTCCATGACACTTTTAATTTGATTCATTAGCATTTGATTAAGAACCAGCTTTGTTCTTTGTAATTTATATTCAGTAAAACTATTAATCTATAAATCAATAGACAGGTCTATATAAAGATATAATCCATGTTCCTGTCCCATATTTTTGTGGCATTAAGAGGATCTGGAAGTTTTGTTTCTCCACTGAAAGCTCTGGTTTGCACAGTAAATTCCTTGAGGGTGAAATTTTATAGATGATACTCTTTTTGTCCCATTCTCCTGAAGGTAGCACAGAGCTGCACCACAGAAACACTGGACAGAAGAAGAGTTATGATTAATATATTTGGAGTTCTATCCATGTTTTAATGTTGCAGAGTGCTGTCTTTTGCAAATACTTCAAAGTTTAAACTGGATTTGTTGAACATCTTTTATCTCGTCATTTTGTGCAAGATTTAACAGCGTCATAAAATTACACAGAATAAGAATATTTATTTCCACTTTGATTGGCTGCTGTTAGGCCTACCAATTTTAATTTGAATATTCATTTCATTTTTTTGTAGAAGCCTGTCTATTCACAGGACTTTTTTGTTCTCTGGGAAATTATTTTTCATGATTAATACAGAAACGACCATAAAAATTAAAACATCTACAATAATGACAGTAATAATAATCAACTAATATTCAGTGCAGGTATCCTACATCTTCTTTGATGGGGGGCGGTGAGGGACCTGGATAATGGATAGGAGGGTGCTGGCCCAAAAAAGGCTGAGAAACACTGATTTAGTTGGCCATCCTCATCCAATGTTTGTTCCGTATCAGTGACTGACTCTCCAGTAACTTTCTGGTTCTAAAAACGAATAAGACGAAAACTATGATGATTGTTCCCAGTTAGTTGCATCAAAACATCAGCCAGACAATTGCATTATACAGTTGTCTTCTGGAATGACCTTGAGCTTATGAAATATTTATGAGTTACTCTTAAGTTATTGGAAGCATAATCAGTTCCAGGAACAGCAACTGAAGAAAGGATTACCAATTTATGTTTAGAATTGTGGATAAATTAAAACAAAGAGATTTTAATATAAAAAATGAGTTGCGTAAATACAAAAACAATCAAACGATTATTACATTTATTAGGGGGAATAAACTCATCAAAGGCAACTTTACTTTGTGAAAAGTAAAAGTGAACCCCTGCTAAACAGGAAGACAATGAGGCTGCTCACATTTGCCAAAACGAGAAGTACACCAGCAAGCCCATTACCAATTGGTTAAAAACTGCAACTAAAAGAAGATTTTGTAATGACCTAGACAGAAACCCACTGTTTGTGAATCAAATCAAATCTGAAAGGAACAGTGGGCCAAATTACTGTACCGCAGTCCTTCTCAAATAGTATGGCACTCCCTTGTGAGGGTTCAGTGCGATGCCGGGGGGCACATGTGACCCCATTTTGAATTTTCTTCTCATTTTGAAAGTAAAATGGTATAGAATAAAGTGTAATTGCACATCTATTACAGTAGGTGGCAGTTGCGCTGCCATTGTCAGAATGAGTGTGGGGAATAGAGTTTTTTGCATGGAGCACACGCACAAACAGCGCACTGAACAAATACTCAAGAGACACATGGAAAAAATGTCACAAAAACAAAACTTTTGTTTATTTTGAGACAAACAAAAGACACTAGACAGCTGAGACGAGGAAATATGATGAAGCTTTTATGTAGCTCTTCGCTCCACTGTGACTAAGGTGGGAGAGAGGAAAGACCGACGTGTCTTCTGTGTCTTAAAATGTTGGCAGCGGACACCATGAAGCCAGATAGGTTAGGATATTACTTGACGACGTTACACCCCAATCACGCTGATAAGCCGCTTCAGTTTTTAATCAAAACCGTGACAAATATTGCCAGCAATCATCTCCCTTTATGAATGCTACTTCAGAAAACCAGCAAGCAATGTTAGCATCTTTACGCTGCAAGACATGTTCATTGTCGCCATTAGTTTACAATGAATCAAAATGAGAAGCACACCAGCAAAATGATCAAAATGACTTCCTCATTTTGATTAAAAAAACACAAATTGTTGTATCCATTTTTGTTTTGTAGGTTAAAGTGTTTAATATATTGTGCTCCTGGATTAATGTTCCTGATCAATTTGAATTCATTATTCTTTATTGATTTTACTTCATTTTAATTTTCAGTATCAAATTGCAGTCAGTCCAAAAATGTTTCTAGTTTAAAGAAGGATTTTTTTTTATTTCAGGCAAATTAATGCACTTCAAACCTTTTCTGTTACAAACTAAAAAACAAAGTTAATAAAATTATTCTTTGTTGTAAGTTGATCTATATTTCCTTTTTGTTTTCTTTAGTATTAGTCCTTACTAACACTATCCTTATACAATGTTATGCAGAGGTGTACTTATAAAAATTTTATAGACAAGTGATGCAACAGGGGGCATATAAAAACTTATTTTTCACCCCATTTTGTCATGTTTGTACGGTTTGCGGTTGTATTTATGGTCGCGACAGACAGTAGGGGACGCAAAGTGTTTTCTTCTTCACTGCTTATATCACTGCTCTCCAGTGATATAAATGAATTATTGCCAATGAACAATCGTGCTGGCAGTAATGTTGCTATGCACAATTACTTACCACAGAAACTAAGTATGAATGCATCAGAATACAATTTATTTTCAAATACCAGCAGTGCTAACCTGGTAAAAACCAGCCCCTTGTTCTAGATTTACTTTGTGCAGCTCGTCTGGACTATTGAGAAACAATTACTTCCTAGAGCCATGGACTGTGTTAAAGTTTAAAATTTTAACCACTCGCTAACATTTGGCTGTGACTTGTGTAATGCAGCAGTTTGATGCTATATCTGAATTTTAAAGAATTTTTTTGCAAATAAGGTGAAAAATAAGTATTTGGTCAATAACAAAAGTTCATCTCAATACTTTGCAATGTATCCTTTGTTGGCAATGACAGAAGTCAAACGGTTTCTGTAAGTCTTCACCAGGTCGGCTCACATCGTTGCTGGAATGTTGGCCCATTCCTCCAAGCAGATCTCCTCTAAAGCAGTGATGTTATGGGGATGGCAGAGGCAACACGGACTTTCAACTCCCTCCAAGGTTTTCCATGGGGTTGAGATCTGGAGACTGGCTAGACCACTCCAGGACCTTGAAATGCTTCTTAGGAAGTCACGCCTTTGTTGCCCTGGCAGTGTGCTTGGGATCATTGTCTTGCTGAAAGACCCAGCCACGTTTCATCTTCAATGCCCTTGCTGATGGAAGGAGGTTTGCACTCAAAATCTCTCAATACATGACCCCATTCGTTCTTTCATGTACATGGACCAGTCGTCCTGGTACCTTTGCCGACAAACAAAAGTACCAAAGCATGATGTTGCCACCCCATAATTCACAGTTGGTATGGTGTTGTTTGGATGCAACTCAGCATCCACTCTCCTCCAAACACGATGAGTTGTGTTTATACCAAACAGGTCTAGTTTGGTTCATCTGACCATATGACATTTTCCCAATACTCTTCTGGAACATCCAAATGCTCTCTAGCAAACTTCAGGTCTGTGACATTCAGAAATCTTGCTTGTTTGTAGGTGACCAAATACTTATTTTCCACTTTATTTGCAAATAAATTCTTTAAAATTCAGACAATGTGATTTTCTGAATCTTTTTTTCTCATTTTGTCTCAAAGTTGAGGTCTAACTATGATGTCAATTACAGGCCTCTCTCATCTTTTTAAGTGGGAGAACTTGCACAATTGACAAATTTTTTTTGTCAGTCACATATATATATATATATATATGACAATTTTTTTTCTCATATAAAAAAATTTGACATATTTGACTGACATATGTCAGTCACCAATTGTGACTGACAAATATATATATATATATATTAATGTACACCAGCAAAACTGAGTCATTTGAATGTCATTAGTTTTATTGGTAATGCAATCTTTTTGACTTATTTAATTAAAGTCAAATAAAGACTGCTGCTGGTATGCAATCAAGCTGCTCACTGTTCACCAAAAAATAACAATTATAGAAATTAATAAAATAAGTTTACTAATCATCTTTAGAACACATCACGTTTCATTTTTGAGTTCCCTTTCTGAATGCTGCTTTATTGGGAGGCAGCAGACAGGCTAAAATGTACCATCTGGTTCCAGATTCTCCCTTTCAACTCAACTGTCAATGAGAATTACTTTGTTTGGAAATGCTCAGGCTCCAGGAAGATAAATGAAGAGCAAATTGTTGGGCTTTGTTTTGGATGTCCTGAGCGTCTTCATTGTCCTGACTAAAACTGCATCTCATCAGTTTAGTGAGCCTGAGAGGCCCTGTAGGTCAGACAGAACCCTGCTCAGTCAAGTCTTACAAGCTTATACATGACTGTCTGGATTACTGCAGAGCACTTTCCCTGGCCGCTCTCACAAATCAATAGCAGACTTGTGCCTGTTCAAATGCACAAGCTTACATCTGTTGTAGAATTAAAAGAAGTAAAGACATCCTTCCTGTCTGAGTGTCCTTTTGCTAAATCTCATTTTAAAATTTTATGAGTCATACTAGTCTGGTTCCTGACTGTTTCTTGGACTTTGATTGAAAACTCAAAAGGGTATCTAAAGCTTATTTTCCTTTTCTGTCATATAAATGTGAACATTAAACTATTTTAAAAATAGCTTAACTGCAGCAACAAACCAGCCTATTCCTAACTGTTGAGCTGGAACATCGGCTCTGCATATCTTCAAGAGATGTTTTGAAAGTTTATGAATACATTCTCTGACAATTCAAGGAAAAAAGAACAACAAAAGTCATTTAAATTATTTATTATCCTCAGTGGGCATATTTATTTGTTTTGGAAAATTAGGATTTTGCTAAAAATTGTCATTTTTTTAAAATAAAAATGAGTGTAAAGTTAACACAAATGAGTTAAAACATGAAAATATAGGGTGTTCTTTAAGTTTTTAATCAAATAAAAAAAAGTTGTGTAACCAGGAATCTATAATCATGTCGATTCCATTTGTTTTTGCTGTTTTCTAAAGTAATAAGGTAGATAAACCAACATCTACATGTTCATCAATTCACAAATAAACAGAGCATGTGTTTAATATGGTTCATGGTTCAGTGAACACTACACCAACACAACCTCCCTGACCACACTCAGATGAGACAACCGTTCCAGGAAACCCAAATGATGAACTAAATAATTGATCAGCAAGCCTCCCAGCTGTCTGTGAGTTTTTTTTGTTTGCCTCTGTGTCTGACTGCTACTTTGTTTATAAGCCTTTACTAAATTTCCATCCGCTGCTTTAATTTCTCTTCTACTGCAAGAAAAGAAATTGCTTTGCAGTAACAGTGGAAAAAAGGCTCACCCTACACAATGCAGTTGTACCTATTTTGACAATTTGGTGTAAAATTAGTCATATTTGATGCAGGAATGTTGTATTGTCAATGACTAGCAAGGTTTCTGTGGGTTTTAGTCAACTTAATGCCAACAAATAATAAACATGTATTTGTAAGTGATCAATTGTAAAACCATATTTGCAATACCAATTATTTCTCCTTTCACTTGTTAAAGTGTTACTAATCTCCTCTGAAAGCCAAACTATGCCTCAGTCAAATTTAGAAAAAATCCAGCACAGTGGGTGGAGACAAGAGACAGTGTGGGGATGAGCAGAGGGAGAGAGTGGGGCTGTGATCAGGATCAAAGAACCACTGTGGTCAACTTATCCACTTTGTCATTGTATTTATCAATTTCTCAAACTCTTCTGGTAACTGTTTTCAGAACAACTAGTGATAAACCCAGCGACTGTTTTTCTGTGCTGATGAAGACTTTTATGGTGACAACGCTCTGCAGAGTCAGCAGGGAGAGCAGCTATTGACTTCTGTCACTTCCCCAGCACTGCAGCCAGTCATCCATTCAACACCGAACCTTCACCAATAGTCAGAGCAGACCCATTCCACTCCCTGTCCACATTGCAAATATATCACACATTTATAAAACTTAACGCTACCAATCAGTGCTCGCCAGTTGCCATAACAGTCCTGTGCTTTTATTCCCTAGAGTGAAGAAGTTGTACCAAGCCATACCGCTGCAACTAACAGAATAATTCAACTGCCTAAAAACCGTTTGACAAAAGAGATTAGTAGTGAGACATTTTTAGGTCAAATAATGCTGAAGTAAAAGAATTACACAAAAAATATTTTTAAAATTTACAGAAACATAAAGATAATGCCTGAATAACCTATTTAGACAGGTTATCAGCAAAAAGTTGATAAAGTAAGCTGTTGATTTTAAGTGGTAAAATACTAAAGTGCTCAGTGATACTTTGTCACTCCTGTAAGTATAAAAAGTATAGGATTTAGATCAGAAAACTCATGTAGGATGGACCACAAGTTATTCTGCTAGAGATTGTACTGAGGCAGGCTTTGTTAACCAGAGGTGTGACCAAGTCACTGTGTTGCAAGTCTCAAGTAAGTCTCGAGTCTTTGTCCTCAAGTCAGAGTCAAGTCTCAAGTTGGAAGCTTGGAATTTCAAGTCCTTTCGAGTCGTTTTTTTGTTTAGTTTTTTTTTTTTTTTTAAACAATGTTCCAATTATGTTCAATCTAAATAATAGACTATGTGTTCTTTTTAAAATCAAACACGCAATGCACTCACTGCAAATAAAGCACAGTGGTTTTGAATTTGTATGTGATGGTAAAATAAATATCAGTCCAAGTGGAGTTAAATCTACAGCCAATTTCTCATCTCAGTATTGATAAAAACATGTTGCGTGAATCAAACTAGCCAGAATCACTAATCAAGACAGAGAATAATGACCTGTATTACCATCCAGAAACACTCAGAACATCCCCACAGCTTTACGTTCAGGATCCTTACTATTGTGCAATGTTTTTACTTTTACAACAATTTCTGAAGGATAGCAAATTATTGGATTTTGATTTGTTTTTCTAGCAAAATGATACCACTTGGAGATGGTATTTCAACGACCATCATGCTGCCATTTAGAGATTTATAACTGAAACAACAGTAGATTTAATGCACTGATTGCAGTAAACAGTCTATTTATTGTCAATATCTTTCCCTACATAGATGCCTTCAAATACAGCCATACCTGTCTGTGGGGGTGGGGGAGGGAATATTTATGGGAAAATACTAATACAGGAGCAAAACTGTAGTTTCCCTTATGAATCCACCGTCCATCCTGTGATGGATCTGGACCCAGTTCATCATTATGATGGGACAGAGAGAAACTCTCTTCCCTGAGTTCAGGTCCAGAACCTGCTTTCTGATCCGGCTCACTATCAACAGGTGTTCTGAAGATCTGTGCTACCCGAAAATCCGTCCTACCTTGTGGTAATGCGCATGTCGCTGCTACGTCACATACTGCTTACTCAGCAGATTTCTTATAAATCCGTCCTACCTGTGGAAGTTTCATTTCATGTGTTTTATTTCATGGCAGGTTACAGTAAATTTTATTTAATTTATTTTATACTTGGCTTTTATTAAGCTGCTGTATTGCTTCATGATTTTAGTTTACTTTGCCATCTGCAATGTCGTTATAAGTTATTGTTTGGCAGTTAATCAGGACAAAATACGGGGTGCTTTGGTGGCGCAGAGGTTTAGCACACCCACATACGGAGACCTTTGCCGCATGTCTTCCCCCTCTCTCGTTTCCCTCATTCCTGTCCACTAACTATTAAATAAAGGCCACTAGAGCCAATAAAACCTTTAAAAAAAAATCAGGACAAAATACGTTGTTTTGTGGATTTTTGTCCCTATACGTTAAAATATTTTAGTTTAATAACACTTTATTATTATTAAACCTTGCTAAATAGATGTTGGTAGCGATACTACGTGGGATTGAAGCTGTAATAGCGGCCTAATATCAATCATATATCATGTCAGTGACCTGCGCAGTTCAGTTACGCATTGCGGTTGCGCTGCATTTAATAAAGTCTGTCATACAATGTATTAAATGCGCAAAAAAGAGTTGCGGTGATCTGGATTTGTTTAATTGAATTCCAATAAAAACCTGTTTCCCTTATCTGATACTGTTTTATTCTTATAAACGCATCTGTATCTAAAATATTTTTAACAGGTAGGATATTCTAATAAAAGGATTAGTGCTGCACATCTACAGCTTTTCATTTAAACGGGTAGGATATTCAGATGAAGGATCTTCTTGTGGTTTCCTAAGCTAAGCATGAAGCTTCCACTACTGTCCCGTCACTAAAATAATGTTATCAGATGATATTTAACAATAACAACCAGCTATAGTTTTATGTTTGGAAACATGAGGGAGGAGTTTTGGACGAGTAGCACCGACTGATAGACTGAGCTATCGATCCGCGCTATAAAACCTGCCTGGTAGCACAGATAGCCACGATCCACCGGCTTCCTGAGCAGCACGGTGCGCATTATTGGTGGACACGTTTGAATCACCGGGTTTATACAGCATGACTAAATATGCTATATAAGTGAAAGATAAGCGGCATCACCACCGTAACCCAGAGCTGCTAACACCACGTTAGCTAAAGTTAGCTGCTCTTTCACAGTAAAAGTTCCGCTCACCTTCTTTGTGAAACTTTAAATGCCGAACAGCTGGAAGCTGAATCTGACATCCTGGTCTGGCAGGTTTTACATATTGCTCTGTTTTTAGTTGGATATTTCATGATTGATGAACCCAAAAGAAATGACTCACAGGAGCAAGTCTACTATGAGTTTTTCGTCTCTTCCCCCCCCCCCCCTTTCATCCTACCCTCGCCCCCGTTATTTTTAAATCCTATTGATCTGATTGGTTGAGCTGCAGCTACGCACAGCACACAAACATACGGAGTGGAGAAACAGAGGGACGTTCTGCGCATGTCAATACTAATGAGTGAAATGAATCAATGGAGCCACTTTATAAATAATGTGATTTAAATTTTAAGACTTCGAGTAAAATATCAAGTCTTTTCAAGTAAACAGCTTCAAGTCGAGTCAATTCCCAAGTCAATGACGCCATTGACAAAGTCAAGTCCGAGTCTTTGAGCATTTTTTCAAGTCAAGTCTCAAGTCCTGATTTTAGTGACTCGAGTCCAAGTCATGTGACTCGAATCCCCATCTCTGTTGTTAACTGCAGGATTGTTCTGCTTTAACACCAACACATCTATCACTGACAAAGGGCTTCAGTCAAGAAGGATGACTGATGCTTCTCCTCATAGCTGCCCACAGTTGGTCTCCACTCAACCCGATGCTCCATTCCACTGAAGGAAAAGGTTCCCCTGATTAGGATGGAACAACATCTCCAGTAGGACCTTCCTGTCATGCCAGTAAAAAAGGAAGACATGAGGACTATCCAGATTGTTTTTTTCCCTGCCATTAAACAAAAGTTGCTTCCACCCACCAGTGTCTCATGAAAAACAGTGTGAGGAAAACTGGTCTTTTAAGATGATTTTTTCTTTAAGTTCTTCTTGCATCAAGTGGGTCTTAATTAAGGTAGGCAAGGTTTGGCAAGTGTTCCTGTGAATGAGGACCACTTCCTTACTGTGTTCCTCATTCACAGCAAAGGCACCTTGAAAGAGGTCTTATTTGTACATATTAACAATCCTGTCACATTCAGGACAGGATTGTCTTGTAACCAAATCTGGGAAAGTTGTGACAGAAAATTAAAGAATAATCAGGATTATGTGCATACATTTTAAGGCTGTGTTCATCAATCTTTGATCTGATTGACAGCCTGGTGTGTTTAAAAGAAGTTCAGTAATTTGTCTGTCTTCTTTATTTTACACTTGCTCTTGTTTCTTCAAGTTGTATTTTGAACCTCAACTTAAATTATGGTGGGGATTAACTAAATTATTACAACCTTTTGGACAATCTTTAGATTTTGTTTGTACACAATGTGCAGGTTGAGCATTCCCAAACCACATTAAACATGCTTTAATCTTCTGTGGTGAGATCCTGATTTGTAGCTTTAATTCAGATTGCCCTGTGTTAACTGAAAGCACTACATTTTCACTTGTCTTCACACATCCAGGAACTTCATAGTTGACGACCATGTTGGTAGGCAGACTCACCTTAGACACAACTGAGTAAGTTTGACTATCAAGAAATATTTTTAGTTAAGAGTTTTTACAAAGCTTGCAATGGTTATTTCCTCTTGACTTATCCCCAATACTGACCGATTGTATGTAAACTTTTGAATTCTAGGAAAGTTACAAAAAAATCTCTAAAATTGTTATTTCTAAGTTTTCTGGCATGTAGCAAATAGAAATGACCGAGGACATTGTTACTGAGCTGAAGAAAGAGAGGCTTGATGTGATTTAATTTCAGTGAGAAAAAAAATGGTCTTTTTGTTCAGTGTGTGTAAATATCTGGTTTCAAGTCCATTTTTGGAAAATGACAAGTACTAAGGTGAGGATGTTGAAACATAAACCAAACACCAATTAACACCAATTAACGTTTTATTGCAAATGTTTCAGTGGCTCACCACTCAAATTTTGAGATATATTTGGAATAACTAAAACAAACAGAATTATTAATAATTGTTAATAATTAATATTCACATTTATGAGTAATAAGTTATAAGTAAGTCTTGTCTATATAGCAGTAATAACAAGCAAGTTATGCAAAATTCTGATTTGAGAATGTTTTGCAAGTCCTGATTTTGACCTGTATGTTTTAGTTTATCAGATTTTATGCTTTGGAATATTTGAATTTAGATTTTGTTTTGTGAACAATAGATTTCAGTTTATCCTGGTCTGTACAGACCAGGAAGCGCTCAGCATGCCTGAGTGAATGACATAACCTCTTGTTTATTTGTTCTTTTAGCTTTTAATAAATGATGGACAATTAGGCCAACAATTAATTGTTTGTTGACTTTGCTGCCACCAAGGAATAATGTTTCACATTACTCCTTTGAATGCAAGACATAACTTGGCCAAGCAAAACACTGGTTGATGCACAGCACATGCAGAAAAAGAAACCCTTCACTCAACATTAAGTCTATTGTACACACACCATTAACTATACACTGGTGAAATCATGTCTGAACTGAAGTAATTAAAAAAGTATGATGAAACGCTTCATGGTTCCATGCTCTAAGGTATTCTGCCTTCATGTCTGTATTCAATCATGTCCTGGCCCCTCAGACAATAATACATAGCAGCACAATCAGCCCCTCTGAGGCCATGATTTCAAACTGCATCATGGATCAGTTAAACACCAGTAGATTCTGCCATTGTATGACACCTGCACCATTGGCTCAAATATACAGTGGTGTGCATTGACAAAATATTTGTGGAAACACAGCTGCGACACTCTACTCAGAACTCTCATTTTCATTATGTATACCAGCCATGGACCTGATTTTTTCTGATCTTCGTCTTGGTTTCACATTGTTTTGACTCGGTCTCAGCCTTGGTCTCATTTAATAAACTGGGTCGGTTTGAGAGTCTCAAGTTTTTTGTTAAAATTCTTAAAACTTAACTCACCGTTGACTAATCTGAAATAAATATTACTAGTTAATTATTTAACAATTTAAATGTGAATTTCTTTGACAAACGACTAAATCAGACAACCGCTGCTTTAAATCAATATCTTATTTGGGGGAAAAAAAGACAAGTCATACAGGTTTGGGACTTTATGCCACATATAGACCCTAAAGTAATAAACAATATATCCTCCTGAAGTATTTTTGAGGATGATACATACACTGATTTTCCTTTTTCCCATGTCTAATAAATTAAGGAATCAAGAGGGTTATGGAAGTCAGATGCAAAAGTGCATTAGATTTGATTATTGCCTTTGCCTTGGATGCCGCAATATTGCTTTGGGATCCCCAGAGAAAGGCCTCTCTTCACCAAACTTGCTGAAACTGGGAGGCTGGGTGGAAGCTTAGATAGCTGATAAGGGAAAGGTGAAAGTAAAGGAAGGGAGGTACAGGAGCCGTACAGGAGTTCATTCTTAATAAGAGAGCAAGAGTTGGTGAGAAAGATGGTAGTGGAGTGGCTCACAGGAAGAATAGGAAGTTGTTATGAGAAGGAAGAATCAGTAAATATCTGAAAAAACTATATATTTATGATACTTAGAATAACTAGAATGGTATTTGTGTCTAAGGGGAAATATAGTAGCAGATATTTTTCATTTGAAGTGCATCATCACTGGGAGTTTGAAAAACAGCTCTGAATAAATCAAAATCGATTATAATATGATGTTCAGGAGTAGCAGACTATTTGTCATGTTAGAAAGTGAAGTCAGTGCACACCAGAGGAGGCTCTCACACCCACAGAGAGGATATGTCTGAGGAGGAGCTGGAAGTCTACTTAACTCTATCGCAATTGATTTTTGTCAGTGATCCTCTTTATCATACCGGTAAGCAGTGCCACTGTATACTGCAAGCCTTATCAATACTATGTCACTTACAGAGTATTGAACACACAGAAAGTATCCAGAAATAATATTTATGCAGAGAACATTGATCACAATTATGATAAACCATGTATTGTATATTGAGTTGTGTTCATAATCCTGCATGTGTGAGTGTGCATTTATTTTTCCATTTTGTAGAAATCTCTTCATTTGTTCCTTAACTACCATTGATTCAGTAATTTAATAACACAGTTGATTACTACCATACCATAGGTGTTCTTATTATTTATTCTGTACAACACATTAACACAATTGTATTTTGTTGCTGGATGACGACATACATACATATGTATATACATATGCTTAAATTCTGTAGGTTTTAATATATGTAATGATAAGTCCTATTTGTCACATTAAAAGTACCTGAAATAACAACCTTTAAGCAGGTATGAAAAATAATTTTCATTAAACCCACATTTGTGCATTAAAATATTTTTATTGGTCTGATGAAATATTCTACTTTTAAATGTCATGTTTCCATTAACTGTAAATGAAAATAATCATAATTAACAGAAATAAAGTCTTTCAAACATCCATCTGTGCGTATTTAATCTATATGATGTGTTTCACTTAGTGGTAAAGTTCCTAAAATAAATCAGCATTCCAATGATATTTTAATTTATTGAATGGCTCTTGTTGAGAGGATAATTGTTAATACCATTAGCTCGTTGGCTCCTCTCCCAAGTGCATAAGAGTAGAAACACATAGACATTATCCACTGCAGACATATCCAGAGTTTCTTCAGACAATTAAATGCATAAAATCACACCAACAGCACCAGAATCATCAGGAACTCAAAACCAAAGACAGGTTAATTACCTGAGAGAACATGGTAATATAAATACATTATTCTGGCACTTTATTTTCTTGATGTTCAGCCTTTTGGATTTATGCAATGCAGTCAAAAGATGTAAACCAATAGCCATGCCTGAACTTTTTTTTAATCCAAAGGAAAAATAAAAATCACATTACCAGGGGCCTGTATAAAGCGGCATACACAAAAATATGTGGCGCCATATTTTACACACAAGTCGACATGTATAAAAATTAACCTGGCGTAAAAGTTTGCGTAAATACACGTAAACCTTTGACCTGGCGTGAAAATGTTCGAACATTTTCTGTGGACAATAACAAACTGCAAAGCGTCAAAACTCACCTAAATACACTGAAATCTGACTCCATTCAGTTATTTAAACCAAGTAGAGTTAAACCCAATGTCTGTTCATAAGTTCATGATTTTGTTTCTGTTTATTGTGAAACTGAACAACATTTATCCTCAGACAATAACCTAACTCGTACACAAAATAAAATAAAAATTATTTTAATTATTTATCGAACGGCCCTCGCAGCCAAGCGCCGCTCCGGCCTAACCTTGCGACAGCGGGGGTTCAGGCACCGCAGACGGTCTCGCACCGCAGACGCTATCGCACTCCACCCTCCTGACCCCACTAAGGGAGAAGCGTGTATAGAAAATGGATGGATGGACAATAAAGTACTGTTAGAAATGTATAGAGTACATAAAAAATGCACTCAAGTAAGAACTGCATCACATTAATATATTTTTTATTCAGGTAAGTGAAAAATGGACCAAGTAACCTATCATAACATCCTAGTTTATATCTTACAACGATGTCATCTGACAAAACAATATAGGAAAATGACAAATTCTGGTGTTTGAAAGACAAAAGTATAAAAATTAAATAAAAAATCCCAAATAACCCTTTTAAGCAGAAGAAATACTTCTTCAAATCAATACTTTTAAATATAAAGCATGAAATCAACATCTAGGCTAGGTAATGTTACAGGATGTTGCAGGTTGAAGTTTTGGATTTAAAAACCAGGGAAATTTTGTGTAGTGCACAAGACTACATGTGGTTTTATCTATCTATCTGTCTGTCTGTCTGTCTGTCCATCCATCTCAAAAGCACTTTATAAGACATTGTAGAAGCTGAAGACCATAGAACCTCGTCTCCAACAGAAACCCTCTGAGGCATTTCAAAATCAGATGATGTTAAAGAATGAATAGAAGAATATTTAGAGTCTACTTTTTCCTCTGACACAATCTGATTGCTAAATGTCATTTAGCAATCAGTAAAGACTTGATTGCTAAACTCCATTTTAGTATTTGGATAAGATTCAAATGCAGCTGGTCTCCTTGATGATTATTTGAGTATGATCAAGGAGACTCATCCACAGCACAGATGATGATTACTATATGTTAGACTTATATGACTTTGTGATAGTCTTTCTTTATAATTTCTGTCCAGCAGCACATAATGAGTCAGAATTTCAAAAGTATTTTGAAATAAAAGCCATTCTGAAGACTGAGTTGACTAAAGCATGCCACAGTGGATGAAGATTATCTTTATCCTGGATGGATTCAGGATTAATAGATGTTTGAATATAAATAAGCACTTAATAGAAGCTGAATGTAATAAGAGAATCTCATAACATCAGTGGGTAAACATGATGCGGTGAAACAAATTCCTACTAATCTTCTTTTTGACTTCAAATGAATGTAATCACAAGACTTGAAGGTAATTATAAACTACATGCTGAATTAAGAAAGACCATGTGAGATGCATGACAGTGTGACTGTTTTAAAGTATTATTTCTTCTAAAATGATCAGACATTTTAATATCAGAAATAATGGTCATTGTTCTATGTGTGCAACAAGGAGCTAGAATGTGTAACAGTGAATGTTGAGGCAACATTGCAAATTTTTTTCATGTTTCATGCAGATTAAGGAAAATCAAATGCATTTCTGCTGAGTTGAGGCAGATAATCACACAATCTGACACAGGAGCGCACACACACACAGCCACAAACACACCCCCGCGCACCCCCCACCCCCACACACAGACAAACACAGGTGAATAAAATGAATTAAATAGAATTATTTTTGGTTCAGTGCACTAAGTAAAAATCAATTGTCCATTATAGAAATAGGATACAGAAAGGAAGTAAAACTTAATGAGGTTTTCCAGTTAGAGTCCGCCCACTTTTAAACAGTGCACTTGGCAGTTCTGTGTGTCACAGTGTGTACACCGTAATCAGAGTGCATCTGTGTTGAAAAATTCAGAGCACATTTGTGCATTATCCCCATGCACACCTAGCGACAAGACGACAGTAATGCTGCTACATTCTTCAAAGCTTCCTTTTCCTCACAAATATTCATACTCATTTGTCTCCCTCTCACACACACACACACCTCATAGTGTTGGCAATATTGATCTCTTGTTGATCTGTGGTGACAAAAGACAAAGCTTTTCATGTGACAGGCAATTAGATTGCTGTAGAGCCTGCAGATCCTCGCCACCACAAAGGATGGACAAATATAAACAGCAGCAGTCTGCTGCTGTACAGAGGTTGAAAAGGAATGGAGAGAGAAAATATCTCCAAAGACCTTCCTTCAAAGTTGTCCTTGAGTTAACTGTGTTTCCACAAGCACTGTCTGCTTAGCCTTACAGCATATATTGATTTTGGTATTATTAGCTTTCATAAGACATTAAACAGTGGGGTCCCACAGCTCACTCAATCAATGCATCCATCCATCATGTTGCTGCTCATTACCTTCAGTATCCTGGCTCCAGCAGAAATACAGAGAAACATGAAAAGTATGTCCTCGGAGTTAAGTGCTGCATTTTTACATCCAAAGTTATGCTTGCTTTTGTTTGTTGGATGTTTTAATTAGTCTCTGCTAATGATTTGGACACCTAATGGTTTCTGCAGGTTACACCCAATTCAAAGTGACTTAAAATAACTGTTTAGGAGCCCAGTTCTGTCTCAGGACTGTCTAGAGTAACTCAAACAAGTCAAATTAAATCCAATGAGCGTATATATATCCATCCATCCATCCATTTTCTATACTCCCTTGTCCCTACTGGGGTCAGAAGAATTGCTGGTGCTTATCCCCAGCCCAGCAAACGTTCCGGGTGAGAGGTGGGGTTCACCCTGGACAGGTCGCCAGTCTGTCGCAGCATATATATATATATATATATATATATATATATGTAGTTTATATATGCTCTGAAGTGAAGCTGGTGCGACCTGAGCCTCACCTTGGATCGTGCAACCTCTCGATAACTGCACTGGCTGCCATTCGATGGGAGCATGTCCTCCTGTCTGTATGTTGCCAATAAATTCTTTAAAAACATTTAATATATGGACTGATTTTCTGTAATTTAGCTTATTTATATAGTGTTCAGTGTGCGTGTGTGTGCATGTGTAAATATAGCATACCATGACTAAGTCGTAACAGTTGGTTTTTTGGATCCATTTTTTTTGGTTGTGTGAACCTACCGGTCTTATCTAAGATCAGAAGTCTGCTAGCAATCGATCAGTGGGGCACTACTAACAGATGTTTAGTAGCCACACAGGTGCACCCACTAGAAGGAAACAAACACACCCAGTGTAACACTTTTGTTCTATTGGCTGAGAGGTTGCCAGGCAATTGTACTTTTTTGTTCCTAGAGAGAGCACAGAAAAATTAACAAGCGAGTAGAAAGGTTTGCCAGCAGAGATTTGATCCGAGCAGAGACAAGTTTTGAGCATGAGGAGAAAGGCTTGAGTAAACACAGTGAATATTTGAAAGAGCTGAAGTTATGAGTACAAGCATTACAAGTTTTTGGAAGAAAGACATGAAGTCCTGCTTTCAAACTGGAAATGTGTGCTCTTGACTTATGGCAGTAAAATTCCCCCTCCCCCATATAATTCCACTTACCAGTTTTGTGAGGATGCTGTGACAACAATTAGAGTTAAAGTGGTTAAAGACAAGACAAGTTATCTTGTCTTGTCTTTAATGCAGGTCTTTCTAGGATAGAAGAAAATAAATTTTCCTTCAATTATACAAGCCATCATTTCATCAAGTATCTACAGTGAAAGTGACTAAAACCTACATTTATGATCTAAAAAGTAAATGTCTAGTAGTAAAACAAATATTCTAAGATGGACCTGTGCCAGTCAAGGATTTGACATCAGGTCTGTTTATTATTTAAACATTACTTCCTTATTTAGAATTTCTCCTCTATATGTAGATGTAAGTTGTGGAAAGAAAAAATCATGACTCTCTCCATCTAGATAAATCTGTTGATTAATCAATAACACTATCACTGCTGTTATCTTACTCCGCTAGGACTATGCAATACTCCTCAGTGTTTACAAGACTATGTTCATTAAATCATTTTCAATCTTGTGACGCAGGAGACATAAGAACCACGTATGCAAATAATATGACCAATGCTGCTTGCTTTTTAAAATCTTGACACTTTTTGAAATTGTGTCAAGACTTCTTGAGATTGACTTCAACTTATTGACGACTTATAGTAAAGAACTGGCTGTAAATGGTTTATTGTAGAACCGGAGAGAGCGATTGATACCTGTATGTAAAAATGTATGAAATGATTATTGATAAAATTTCCTTCACAGATAACATTTTTAATTATGATAACATTTTAAATATTTAGAACATATTCAATGCTGGCCTGTGGCCATTTAAGTTGCTATTAATGGAGGAAGAGGGTGTGAATAAGAGGGTTTTGTTCTGTCGGGAAACTGGGTGACAGCCTTTCAAACACTGTTAGAAGTGATGCGTTGTGATCTGCCAAGAGCAGCCTCTGCCCATAGCTGATAAATGGAAATGCTGAGGATTAGTTGTGTCCCTCTGAGCCTTGGCATCCACTTCACTGTGATCATATGTGCATTTGTGTGGGATAATTGTCGTGCAGTCTCGCAAGCTCAAATCCACCAGTGCCAGCCACCAAATATACCCCTTACTATACTGGTTTACCACAGCAGCCACACTCAAAGCCCAATAAATAATGGCAACACATTTTTAAGCTTTGTTGTCACACTACAACAGTTTAGTCACATAAAAAAATAAATCAGCACACCTAATTACAATTTTCGCTCTTTAAAGAAATGTTCGGTTTGTAATCTTTTTTACTAAGCAATGGAAAAGTGATTTAATTTTATTCAGTGTAATTTATTTAAGCTTCAGTTATTTCAGCTAGAAACTACTTATGAGGCCCAAAATCAAATGACTGGAAATGCATAGTTTTGAGCAGATTTTATTTTAATTTCTGAGGGGGCATGCCCTGGACCCGCCTGGACTGTGTCACTCCACAGCGGCTTGTGTCTCTCATTATTGTTAAAAGATATTGGCAGGTATGATGTACTTTTGAGATTCTGTTTCAAATTGAATCTCAATTAAATTTGAACTGTTAACTCAAAACTATTTAATTTACATACTTAAATGGATGTAAACATTCATTCAATTTTCTAAATGTGATATTTAGAAAAATGTGACAATATCTTCTCTTGGGCCTTAGCCCTGCTGGGGACTAAGTGCCCCTATCGGTTAGATTCTATAATCGCCCCTGCTGGTTTATATGTCATAAAGATGTGATGTACAGCTTTTGTACGCCATTATTTTAGTAATTATTTTTTAAAGTATTTTAGTAATTGAACAATTTATTAGAGCATTCTGACAACTAATCAAGTAATTAATTAAAATTTTGCTAAACATAAAATATTGGTAAGTCTTATGATAACAAGAGTATTAATATCAGATATCAATGTCAGCCCCAATTTTCATTTTTGTGCATCCCCAACAATTACTTTTCTGCAGTTTAGAAAATGTACCTGTCACAATAATTTTTTCAAAGTCTGGGCCCCATAAGAAGAGGCATTGTTTTGGGGTTAGGTTAAGGGAAAGGATCAGGTTAGAATATATAAATACATTAAAAATTAATGGAAGTTGATGCAAAGTCCCTGTGAAGATAATAAGACATGTATGTTTGTGTGTGCGCCAAAAGTCATCAATACGGTTCCTGGCAGCCTTACCAGCTTCTTGTACATAAGGAGAAGCAGTTAACACAACTATCCATCAAAAGTGAGTACAAATACAGCGGAGCATAAAAAGGCTTTGATGCTTGTTAATCAGTCGGCTTCATTTCTTTATTCTTTGCTCGTGGATGCAGCCTTGAGCCTCTTACTGTAATAGAAGATTCCCCTGACTGACAACCCAGCACTACTAGGAGACATACTGTCAACTTCAGTGAAGCACACATGGGGGAGAATGTCACGCTGTATATCCCACAAACACCGTGTGCTTACATGGACAGGCATGATTCTAGGACTTATCCTGGGTTTAATCATAGTATTAATGAGGTTCATATGGAACCGAGAGAAATGTGTTGTATATCTACACTGGGAACTTTTTCATTTTTAGTTTTGAAACAGAAACAGTCTTTATAAACGTTCCTTTCATTATCATTAGAGTCATTCTAAATACATATGAAGGACCAAAACTGACATAATGAACAAAAAACAGAAATCTATGAATGGCAGAGTAAATTAATCAATACACTTAAAATGGATCAAAGAAATTAAACAATAATTGTATGTCATGTTTAATAATTTAATCAACCAATAATTTTTTATTTATTTTTTCAGCTCAGTTTCAACAAATTATATATACATATTTCCATATTTGTTATGGAAATATGGAAATTTCCATATTTACCAGTCCCATGTAGATTCAAACCATAGAATGTAATTCTAACCAGCCAAGAAAAAATAAACTCTTTAAACCTGCTGTATCTAACATTTAATGACATATTTTTGACATATGTGTTGAAAATGAAGCCTTGGCGTGAATTCAAACTGGAAGACTCTTCAGCCTCACCTGCTGTCATCTGCCGTCGGTCGGCATATCAGCATTAGATTATTCCCCATTTTCATCAATCACCGATCAAGCTCTCGCTTATAAGGACCTTCATCAATGGTGGTACCTGCTCTCCAACCATCCACAACCTACCTCCGCCACTTCTCCACCTCCATGCTCTTGGCTCTCCAGGCCTCCATCTTTCTCCGACTTCCACCACCAGTGTACAGGCACAGAGGGAAGACATCCTTAAGCTAAATCTAATGTTAAATCCAGCTTTTATCACTTACGGATTTTAGCAAAGGTGAAGTCTTATTTTTGTTTTAAGGATTTTTGAAGGACTTATCTATGCCTTCATTACATCTCGATTGGATTATTGTAATTCATTCTATAAATGAATTACATGCATAGATAAATCCCAGATACAGCATCTTCGAATGATCCAAAATGCAGCAGCTCTGCTTCTTATAGGCACCTGGAAGCGTGACCATATAAGTCCAATATTGTCCTCTTTACACTGGCTGCCTGATTTATACCGAATAGATTTTAAGATTCTTTTAGCAACTTATAAAGCTTTAAATGGGTTAGCTCCTCCTTATCTTCAGGATAGTTTGAAATTTCATTCTGTATCAAGAACTTTAAGATCCAAAGAACTCAAAGACTCAAGAAAAAAGGAGATTGGGCTTTCTCTGTTGCTGCTCCTGTTCTCTGGAATAATTTACCTTTCCAGATTAGATTTGCCCACAGTCTGGATCATCATAAATTGCTTCTTAAAACAAATTTTTATTCTTTGGCATTCAATTGAGGCCTGATATTGTGGGTCTTCTGTTTTTTTTATTATTTCTCTTTTTCTTTTCATCAACTTAATTTATTAGCGTGCAGTTTTATACCTGTTTTTAAAGTGAAGTTTTTGAAGTTATACCTTTTTTTAATAAATCGGTCCATTTCAAGTGTGTTGATTTATTTATTGGGTCATTCATATATTTCTGCTTTTTTAGCAATTTTGGTTCTCCATATATAGACCACTGAAAATTAGCATTGGAGCTCATAACATTTACATCAAATAGCTATATGTTAGGAATTTAATTTTTTTAGCAAATGATAAATTGATTTAATTCTTGTAGCACTCACTGACCAATCATAGGTCTTTACGCTACAGCCCCTTTCAACCCCTCACACTGAAAATCATACAGAGTTGGTCAGAAACCTTGGGTGAAGTGACCTGTGGCAGAAGCTTGGGCTGTCATTTACAACAACAAGCCATAGTCAAAGTCAAATCAATTAGATTTAATCCAAACAAACTGTTTCATTGTAATTACAACTCAAATCAACACAATCTTTGAAAATGAACTTTACCAGTCAGTATATCAACTAAATTAATTTACAGATTCAAAGGCTTAGTAGAATTATTCTCTCAAAATAATTATGGAATGCATCAACTGTTTAGTCCAATCCAACTTGAGCGAACACAGGATGATGATGATGATGGTGGTGAGAAACGACTCCCTTTTAACAGGAACAAACCTCCAGCAGAACCAGGATCAGTATGAGCTCCCATCTGCCTTGACCAGCTGGGTGTTGAGAAGCAGGGAAAAAATGCAAACAAACAGAAATGCTTGGCTTCAATGATCAAATACAAAGATCAAAACAGAAGCATGAACCTAACAGCAATTTTAATATAATTGAATATAATATGTTAGAATTTGCTTTTAAAAAAACACCTTGATGGAATGTTGGAGTTCATTCATTTTTGTCTCTGTGCACCTCCCACGTTCGTTAACCAATTTCAGGACCCGACCAGAACCCCTCAGTGTTAATACCTTGAGAAATAATGAGATTTGGTTATAAAACAGGCTTTAATGCTGAAAAATGATGAAATGTTACAAGCCATACATGTCATACAAATGGAACAGATACAGAGTTACATTCACCGTCCAGCACTGGGCCACACTTAGAACACCTTAGGAATGTGACCAAGTGAGGCAAAGATTGGAGCGCAAGTTTAGCTTTTATTCTTCTCTGTAATCGGTACTCTCCCTAAAGGGCAGTCTATTCAGTTTCAGTCTGTTTACATATGGCTGCCTAATAAGTTTGATGAATTTGCCATAAAAAAATGTTCCTTGCACTACATGATGTCATGTTGGGAACTAGGAGCTTGACCCACATACAGAAGACACCAGCAGACTAGGAAATCAGATAAAGATAGTTTACTGATAATAATCATAGAATGTTTGGTTCTTGACTGTGGGCTGATGGATCAGGCTGGTCAGAACACTAGAGGTTAATGAGAGTAAAGGTGAGGCACTTATTGATTAGCGGGAAGGTCAGATGACGAGACTGAGCAGCTTACTGAATTGGTCTGCTGGGGGGATATAATGTGATCTCTGGGGCTTGGTGGATCTGTGGAGGAAGAGGGCTGAAGTTCAGGTTTGGTTGGAGATGATGAGTCTGATGTTTCGGTGCACTGGAGGGCAGACAGTTAGACACACAGGCACCAAGGTGAAGAGTGGTTCATCGCTAGCGTTGGGTGAGAAACCAAAGGATCTTTTGAAGAGACTTTCACTTGAGGAGGCAAGTCAGGCAACACAGTGGGTAACATCCACGGCACCACACAAATGTAGGAATCTAAGGCACCACGAGAGGATATCTATGAAGAGTACAACAGGTAAGTATTAAATTGAGAAATGTTAGGAAGTCAGAACTGTAGCTTTGAGAGGCTCAGAGTACCAGAGCAGGTTAGTACTCAGGCACCAAAGTGCAGGCAACCTACACCTCTTATATTACACATTGATGACGGTAAATAGTTTGTTGATGTGTGTGAAATCCAGGAATCGGACCCGCAGTCTCCAGTCTCCAGCTGATGCTCAACTGAGAGAAGTCAGCAGAAATGGACTTCCCCACAAAGACCCAAAACCCCACTTCTCCACACATAAAGGTTACAAGATTGAACAACACCTCCGTTTTTTGGAGGAGTTCTAGCTCAGAGAGAGGGAGCACTAATATTTTAA
Organism: Phalloptychus januarius; assembly: GCA_902982915.1. Lineage (NCBI taxonomy): Eukaryota > Metazoa > Chordata > Actinopteri > Cyprinodontiformes > Poeciliidae > Phalloptychus > Phalloptychus januarius. The sequence goes on along the minus strand of CADWAE010000470.1, from coordinate 1,393,615 downwards.
GATTCACCAAAGAATATCCAGAACATTTTAATATGCCATAGATGTCACTCCACTGCATCGTCTCAGGTATAAAAACCTAATGGCTATCACTAATGGTGTATATTTATTGTATTTGCAAAGGGTTTGTGTTGGTTATGTAACATTAACATGTTAAATAAAATTTTTTTAAAAATCATCAAAGTCAAACTTAAAAAGACAAGGGAAAAGACATTCCACAGAATGGAAAAAAAATCGAAAGCATGATTTTATTTTCCCCTTTGATTAACTCATAACTGCATATTCAGACACACAGCAGAAAACAATGTTCAAATTCAGTTTTGCACAGATTTCCCCTACAGGTCCTAGGCACCCTCGAATATTGATTTTAGCATAAACTCCTCTCTATGTCAGTGGAATTCTAAATATACTGTATATTTCATCTGTCTAAAAGCTAAAGCCTGATTAAAATCAGGTTATCTTCAAATTTGATATATTTAGATACATTTTGCAAAGTAGTTTTCATCAACATTTCCAAGTTAAGATCTGGAATGGTAAAATTAGACTTCAAAGCTACTTTAATAAAGTCTTAGTTTACAGGTGTCCACACTTTCACGTGCAGTTGAAGTGCAGAGAATAAAACACATCTAAAATATGTGAAATACGTTTTTCAAAATATTAATTTTGATCTTATTTTAACATTATATAAACTGGCATTTTTAAGAGAGATGCGTAGGCTTTTGAAAGCCAATTTATCTGCCATTTTGTTCTAAAATACTCTTTATTTATTCGACAAATCAAAGTTCCAGGACTTTAGTCTGACTAACCAAAAGAATGAACAAGAGATGTGAAATGATCAGCATCATCAGAACTGACCACTTCTGACTCACATTGACTCATGTCCTCCTGAGTTTCAGTGGTTCATCTGCTGTGGATTCAATTTAAACTTAAGTAGCCAATTAAAGAGAAAACAGATAACAGAGTGTTTGATTTTTATTTCTATATAGGTTTTCAGAAAAAAAAAGACTCAGTTAAAATTCCAATTGGAGAGTCTCCAGAGCCTGCAACAGCAGTGATCCTTAAGACATTTGACTTGTAACTAAAGCCACATGGAGTACAAGCTTTCATAACTGAGGAGAGTAGAAGGTCAGATAAAGCTAAACAAAATAGCATGACTTGCCCATACCTGGGGCTAATGACTGACAGCTCTGACTACCTGCTTTAAAAGGTCCAATGGATTAAACAGAATGTTAACAACAGACATAGTATTGCTGTGGGACAGTGCCAGGGTAATGACCTGAGAATATACCAGAGTAACTTTTGAAGCAGAATGTTTGTGAATTAGCATCACTGCTAGCAGCTCGTCTCTCTGTGACATACAGACAATAATAAAGAAAAGAGAAACAGTGAAGCCATGGTCAGCTTTCTGACAGAGCTGCAGCTTTGTGCCCACAGTGTGAAAAACTGGAACTACATAATTTTAACTTGTGATGTGCATTTTATTTTCATTAGTATTAGAAAATAATAATGAGGTTTATGCGTAGTTATCGGTTTAAATAACCTAAATCCAAAAGGTTGCACTAAAAAAAAAAAAAAAGGTGCCAGAATTTAATTATATGTATAGCAAAATAAACAGTTGAGCTGAGTCTTTATCACTATGTTTGGTCCAGCAATGAAGTTCTACAAGACAAAATGAAATATCCATCCATTTTCTTACACCCTTTTCTCCAGGGGGTCAGGCTCTCCTCTGTGCTGGTGCCTATGTCAAGCGAGACATTTTGGGGGAAAGGTGGGGTACACCCTGGATGGGTCACCAGTCTATCGCAAGTTGGAACATTGCAACACAGAGACAGACAGGACAAATAACCACTTGAGGAGAATGTAGAGAAACCAATTAACCTAACAGTCATGTTTCTGGACTGTGGGAGGAAGTAGGTACCCAGAGAGATCCCAGCATGCACAGGGAGAACTGCAAACTCCATGCAGAAAGACCCTGGTCCGGGAATCAAACCCATGACCGTCTTGCTCCAAGGCAACAGTGCAACCAACTGAGCCACTGTGCAGTCAAAATGAAATATCTGGGCTTATTTTACTCCTCTGGAACCAGAACCTCAGGGTTCTCCATTGCTGAGTGTCGCTGCAAACATCAGCAGAGAGTTGAACACAGCTGCTGCTGCTCACATCTAGCCCACAATAGTGAGAAACAGAGTATCATGGAAAGGCTCACTACCTGGTGTAAAACCAAACTGCACATTAACCGGTTAGTGCACAACTTACCATTGGAAAAAGCACCTAAAATTTTGTATATACCATTTTCAGCTATTTTTTAAAAGGTTATCCAGTCCACTTTTGACAGTGCAGAAGTGGAAAGAGTTCTTGGAGTTTTGAGGAAAACCCTAGTGATAAGCTGCTAAGGAGAATTCTCAAAAAGATGCAATTATATATGGAAAACAAGAAACTGGAGGAGCAACTGTGGGACTACAAGTTAGTTAATGTCACAAAATAAAATGTGTACCATGGAGAAATCTGACCAATGCATAGAAAATATTGTACTTTTATAAAAACTGCTAAAAAAAATACTGCAAAAATTAATAATTATGCTGATAAAGGTCCATCAGGATACAGGAAAAGCCTTATTTTTTAGCCTTATTCTATCTTATGATGTCAGGACTGACATCATAAGATAGAACAAATCCAGGCTTCGCAGGCCACTGTCCTGCAACAAGACGAGTCCCTGGTTCAACACACCTCAGTGAAATGGCTGAATACCCCATCAGCTTTTCCAGAGTCCTGCTAACAATCTGAATATTTGACTCAGGTGTGTTGAAGCAGAGACACATTTGGAAGTAGCCGGAAACCTGTGTTTTGAGTATCTCTGCTATCTCAACAGATTTTCCTACCTTCGTGCATTTAGATAGCTAGATGCATGACAGATAGCTAGTCCCTTATTAGAACCTTACTTTCATAAAAATATACACAGTAGCACATGTTAATCTACCAAATTTCCATCAAAATATCCTACCTGGTAAATATGTGGGTAGCACATTTTTCTACACCAGAATCCTTAAATTGAATGTCACAACAAAACATAGAAGTAGCACATGTTGATGCACTAAAACTTCTTCATCAGAATATCCTATCTGGTAAATATGCGGATTGCTCATATCGGTGCATTAAGATCCTGCATCACAATATCCAACCTTTTTAAAAATATTTTAAAGACAGAGGTTTTTATTTTGCAAGTAATTCTTGCAAAAGAATTAAACATCAAAGAGGAGAAACAAGTTTTGATTAAAATTAAATTAAACATAAGTGAAGTAATACTGCAGCTTAATGATAAAGTTTATCTAAATCTTCAACGACATAAAATTGACGAAACAAAACTTCCAGAGGCAGGATGTATGGATAATAAATTTGCTGAGTAGGCAGTAGGGTGATGCAATATCGACATGCATATTACCACAAGGTAGTACGGATTGATAGGAAGCATAGATACTTAGAACACCGGCCCTTGAAGTCAATGAGGGCATTTTGAGAACCCGGATATATTCAGTTCCTGCAATAGAAAAATAAAGGAACCTTTCTTTGTAAAAACAAAACAAAACAAAAAAACAATAAGAGGCACAGCAGCAGCCATGACACAAAGTTCAAAGTTCTGTGGGACTTAGTGATCAAATGTCACCTCCTTCAAGGCAAATGAAGGATATCCAACCTTCATTGAATATGTGCTGCCATATGAGTGGAATGGCAGCACACTCTTTTATTTCTGACAGCAGGGTCAGAGATGTTTCCCAACACCTAGAAGTTTATTTGCTGAACTACTTGTTTTATCCTATTACATTAATTTGTCATCAGATCTAGTTATTTAAAAATCATTTAATTGTAGCCTTGCTATTATTGTCTTCAGTTTATCCAGGACCAGTTATCCTTCTATTGGAAGAAAACCTTCAAAAGAAATATTTTCTAAAGCTGAAATCAGTTCAAGAGCGACTTTGCTTTTAGGTCTTGCTCTTTTAGTCACAATATATAACAAATGAGGGTATTGTGAAGATAGAGCACATCACCCGAGGTCTAACACAGAGTGCCTTCCAATTCCTTGTTGCTGAAATGTACTATACAAAAAACTTGACTTCACTTATTAATGTTCAGGAGTGCCCGAGATGCTGCCCTCACCTGAATATGATAGAGAATCTGTCATATCACTATCATGTGGAAAGAGCTAAATATTAGGATGATCAGGAATCATTCCAACAGCTTTATTTTTAAAAGTATCAGACAAATAAATCATTACTAACATGCCATATTTTATTAATATGCAAATAAAAACATAATTCCACCAGTGTTATCGCAAACAAACTGTTTGGTTGAATAGAAACAGATTTTAATTTAAATCTACCAGGACTGTGAATAAATATGGACACAGCTGTAACTTCAAACCGTTCCAGTGCAAGGTGAAAACCTGAAAACGCTAGGCAGACCTTTGTTTCAGCAAGAAACACTTTAAGAACAATTTCTCATGTGCAACACTGGCCTGAAATTGCTGAAACACTGCAGATTATGAAAAAAACTTGATACACAGAAAAAAATGGGAGACTTGGAGTGAAGCATGTCAACCACAACGGCAGTTTGCTTTAAGCATTTTAGGGGCAATTCTTCACTTCTGTCACTCTGCCACTAGGCCAGGGGTGGCCAACCCGCGGCTCCCGAGCCGCATGCGACTCTTTGGCTGGTTTCATGCGGCTCTTCAGGAGATTTCATATGACAAGCGTCAAAATGCTTGGCTGGCGCTGCCATTTATTCCCCCTAGGTGGTGCGCTGACCAGTTGAATCGGTTTGAGTTGAAAAGAAGAAGAATAATGACATACTCTAAATGATGACAGATGCGCGAGATCATTTGAGTTGTAAATAATTTGTTTCCGTTATGTTCCTCGTCGATCCATTTAATGCAGAGACGGACTGTTTGACCCCGCTCGTCACAGATGAGGCATGTGAAACGTGAAATCAAAGCATCGATCTGTTCTGACTGACACTCATGTGAAAGAGTTGCTTCGAGTGGCAACAACGGAATACAAGCCAGATTTGAGGAGGGTTGTTCAGGACAAGAAATGCCAGAAGTCTCACTAAGCAGCATAGTAAGAGAAAAACGTTATTGAAAATTGTTATATTTCTGTTTGTGGACTTGCTTGAACTGAGAGTTTATGTGTGTGTGAGACAATGTTAACTGTTAAATAACTGTCGTTATCTTGGTGTGGGGCATATTCAATAAATCTGGCTGAGCAGAGGCCTGTGTGTGTGTCTGTCTCTCTCTGTGTGGGGGTGTGGGTGCGTGTGTGTGCATACATGATTAAGGCATGGGATGATGTTAATGTGTGCCCATGTGTATGATGTGGCTCTTTGCAGTAACACAGTAAAAAAAGTGGCTCTTAGTCTCTGACTGGTTGGCCACCCCTGCACTAGGCACATTTTTTTTTCTACATTGCAAACTTTGTTAACTTTGTTAAAGTGAGAGACTTTTAAACTGCCTCCAGATTATGTTTGCTTAACTTGGAGCTGTGTGTACACTGAACACACAGCTCCACTGTACACACACTGAACAGGTGTTTTTCATCAAGAAACTCTTGTGCAATAATAAAAGCCACAATACAGTATGTATGTTTAAAATAAACTTTCAGAATAAATGTTTATTTGATAATACAACTTTGATAGTAAAACTTGATATACATGGCCAATATTGTACAAACATTTAATATATAATTTGTGGTGTTAAAGTCTTTGCTGAATGTAACTCATGTTCTGGAGCTTGATTTTGAGGTAGCAGCCAAAACAAGCAGTGGGAAAACTCTGCTCACTAAACTATAATGAAAAAGAGACTAAACTGACTGCTTTACCTGCTGTTGTTTGTGTCAATGTGTTTGTATGTGTGTGTCTCTGCTATCTGTTGACAGGGACGCTATCTTCCATAGTGATCACCTGCCTTATAATCCCCTCATCAGTCACAGCTCCTCAGCATCAAATGCAGGCCCACTCCCACAACACTAAAACACTAACAAATCAGAATAATGAACCTACTGACATCAAAGCTCGCTATGAGTCATCCTAGTCCCTTGGCAGGTTTTATGCAACATTTTTTAGCTGCTAATACAATTTAATAGGACATTAACTGCTTTATTCACACTGTAGGGCTTAGTATCATAAGCAGTGATGTGTTACACATAGCGTGGTTCTAATTTAAGAGTATTTATTGAATTATGTTTTTGCCCATGGGAAGACATTTGAGGTAATGTAATTACCATGTTAGCATAATAGTCTAATAATACTCTCACTTGTTCTGATTTATTAAAATTTTCCTCCTTACTCATTATATAAACTACTTATCTCATGATGTTCAGAAAGTTTAAAACAACAAATATCCACTCTGTGGTTATTGCAGTATAACTGCATTGATAGCATGCACTTAAAATCACCATGCATCACTATCAGTGTACCTTTATATCTATGCAGTTTCAGAGATGCTAGAGGTTGTCCTTGAAACTGTTGGGACTGCTCTTTGAGTTTGGAGGTCAGAGTCCATGGTGTCAGAGTGCCATTTGGACCCACTCTGACACCACTCAGACCATGACCACTGGACTACTTCTAGATTTCTTCATGGAGAGTTTGGTATTTCCCAAGCATTTTCCATGTCTTTGTCTCAATATAAACTGTATATTGCTTGTGATTGATAAGTCTATCTTTGCGCTTATTTTACTTTGTCCATATCCAAAGATTCAGATTGGTTGGGTGTCCATGACTGGTTTACTACTCTGGTTCCAGAACCAGATCTGCTGTATGTTATGACAATCTCATTTTAGTTGTTTGATTTCCATTATAGTTGAATTATAATGAAATGTAGCAGAACATAATTTTTAGTTTTACTCAAACTAAAAAACTTGTTCCAAGTCCTCCATCATAATAAAATACACACTGAGATTATGTTTGGTTATGAAAATATTTGATTTCAATGTTACATTTGCATCTAATATTTTAAAACCTCACTCTCAAATTTATAATGATTCAGGCAAAATGATAAGATACTCTATCTGCACCAAGGGTTGTGTTATTGGAATATTTTTAACCTTTTTTTAAAAAAAAAAACAACATAAAAATCTGAAGGTCATTTGTCATTTTGACGGATCACAATTCACACCCCTGACTACTTGCTGCAGACACGCAAACATATTCAACTTTATGCACAGAGTATAACTGGACCAATCAATCAACTCCTGTCTGAATGTCATGTCTTACCTGGAAACTGAACTAAGTACACATTGACTAAGTGTGTGGACCAGTTATGGTCAGGACGCTGTGGAGCACGTTAAATTCAGAAGCAGATTCCAAACTTTGTCTGTAGTAGCACATTTAATAAGCCTACAGTGCATGCAGAACAGAGAAAACTAAATGAGATTGCTAAATTGGGTTAATCTATTTATAATCTAAATGGAATAGACAGTTTACCAGGTTGATGAAGGAAAGAAAGAATGGTGCGGTAGTTAGACTGTAACAACTGCAGCGCAAAGTACAAATAAATGCATATGCAGACCTGCTCTGTTTCTATTGCTCACACATCCCAGATGATTTTCACCTCACTCATCCTGCAGTTTCAACAAACAACAAAACGGCTTTGGCATTTCATGTCAAGATGGATTTTTTAGGCCCTATCTAATCTTTAGCACAGATTTTCCCTCCAGATATGGACCAGGAGGAAATAGTTAGGCTGCGCATTCAGGTGAAGCATTCATAATTTAAGAGGAATTGTTTAATTTTATTGCTTATGATCATGTAGTTATTGGGGCCACAGTCAGTGTCGTTTTTCACTGGGGGATGATTGTGTTGAATACTGAGCTGAAGTCCAGAAACAGGATTCACGCATGAATATTCTTCATAACAAAACTAGAGTAACAAGGAATCATTAGAGACACCAAATAAACATAACTAGAAACACTAAGCAGGACTGAAAGTAAAACAGACACAAGACTGAACTAATCAAAGAAAGAGACTAAAGAGTAATAAACGCCAAAACAACCCAGAACATAACTCAAAGGGGTTCTAAGTTTTGGTGATGTATTTCTCTGCAGGCGCTAACTGCTGAATGATAATACATGTTAGAAGAGACTGTTGACTTCTGCCACAATTAACTTTGAAGTGATTAGTTTTCAGATGGCTCTTTTACAGAATTGAACAGTCTGAATAATCATGTAGAACTGTCTCTTCTATCCTAGTATGGGTTTAATAATCATAGCAGTGTTTATGTCTCAAATATATAATTTTCTAAAATAGAGTTGCATTTTTTAAGTAAAGGGGCTGTTTTGTATCATATCACCAGTGGAATGAGTCTGAGCCTATGTAAAATAACAGCCCCTTGTAAAATAACATTTAAAATGTTGCTTGGTGATACACACTATGCCAGTCACCCATTCAAAGCAGTTGGCTTTTAAGCATATGCACATCTACTTTTCTCCTGAAGGTTCGCAGACAAAATTAAATTTCCATAAAATTTGAAAGGGAACATTGCCTCCAGCCATGGAGATGTATTGAACCACTTATTGAGTTTGAAACACCTTTTAGGATTGCTAAAAGGAAATAATGTATGGTGGCCATGAAAACACAGATGGCATTACCCATTTTCAGAGGCAGCATGAGAGCAGAATAATGATGAAAACATAGAAATGTCAATACCACATGACTTGACTTCTCCATGAAATATATCAGTTCTGTTTTTCAGTGAAGATAACGCAATGTCATAATCTCAGCACATTCAGCTTCTGGGAAATAACCTTTTGAACACTAACAAAGAACTATATTAACAGTAAGCATTTAATTGAATCTTCAGCAATCTAATTAAAATGGTTTGCTTTACAGTGTGAGGAGAAGTCAATATTTGCTCTGTTTGGAAATATGTATCCATTTCCTCTCCTTTAGCTCTTTTCAGAGCTGATGAAGTAAAGAATGGTGAGAGGGTTTCTATCAATGAAAGATAATGTGAATGATGTACTATATTCTTTATTACTGCATATGGAGAAAATATTAAGTCTGTTTTAGTTTCACTCTGAATATTACCACCATTTACTATCAACTTGAGAAACTCCTGACACTTTGGCTCAGACTAATGAGGAAAGGGATGCTGGAGATGAGAGATGATTGAAAGGTGAGAGTAAGGGCAGGTGAGACAGACTAGCTTCAGTCTTAAAATGAGTAGATGGCCACTATAGATTCATTAAAGGAGCCCTTTACAGTCCCTACTCAGAAGATAAGCTTTTTCAACTGAAGCTAAGACTGATAAATTAGGAATAATCTAAACACATTGTTTCCTCAGAAAAAAAAGCACCAAAATAAATTACATCATGTGCAATCATTTCTTCAGAACATATCAAAACACTTCAACCATAAAATAAAACATCATATCTTCATCCATGATTATACTTTAAAACATTCTGAGGTATCCAAATTCTTTACTACATCAACCAAGGGAAAATATGGAAATGAGTGGAGCACCACAGCTTGTATGTAGGATACTGCCATCAGGGAGCGGAGGAGGAAGAGGATAGAAGGATGGAGAAGTGTGTGAGAGAGAGATATGAAAGAACCAACAAGAAAAGAGAGCAGTGACAGAAATATGATGCTTGAGAATCAAATTACTGACTTAAATGTGGAATAAGTGGATCATGTTCTGGCATTTCTACAAGACAACCACAGATTAAAATGATCTGGTAAAAGTACTGTATTGACACCGAAAATATTTAGGTTCAGTTCAAATAGCACAATAGCTGGTTTAAGAATTATTAGCTGTAGTGCCCTTAATACCTGTATTCTATATCTATTGCTCAGTGATAAATAGTCATATTTGTCAGGTAGAGGTCAGGTGACCACAGGCTTTGGCTCTCAGAGGGAGATGCAGCCACCTGTTCTCCACTCGGATATCGTTCCTACATTTTTCAAACCTTGCTACCTTCTAGTCATCATCATTACCTTCAGTGCTTCTCTTCTCTGTACCATCCTGATTGCATCTCTGGTTTTTTTGTTATGCTGGGGCTTTTAATATAAAACTCTATACTTCTCCCTTTCTTCCATAAGTTTTGTATTACATGTGGGTCCAGCCAGTACCAACACATCCCAGTATCCACATATTAAGCCACTCACCTGACAATACTTATAAAATGAGGTCAGGGCATAAGGCATAAGCAAACTAAGCAGTCGCTTAGGGCCCCAAGGCCACTAAGGGCCCCCGTCAAGTGTAGCAAATTTTTTTATTATTACTTTTTTTTGTAGTAATTATTTCTGTCATTATCATATCAAAAACACACAATTTCACTATGAAGTGATTTGTTTTTACAATAATATATACTTGATAATGTATTATTATTAATACATTATTATTATTATTATTATTATTATTATTATTATTAATGTAATTATTATTTTATTGATAAAAAGAAAATAATTAGTTGCTCTTGGGGACCGCGGGTGGCCGCGGCAGCTACCATACGCTTCGCCAGTACTATGAGCTGCTGTGCAATGAGCAGTGAGCATCCAAACGTCCAAAGCTCCCGTCAGAAGTTAAATAAGCAAAACAATGTCTCAAAAAAGGACTTATCTTTCAGGGAGGGAGAAAAGAAAGAGGAGGAATAGATTAAAGCCAAGATAAAGGTTTGTTTTAATAAGCCTTGGTAATGTAAACATATTTTCCACACTATAAGGTGCACCTAAAAACCTTCAATTTTCTTAAAAGCTGACAGTGAACCTTATAATAAGGTGCGCCTTACATATGGGCCAATATTGAGCCACAACAGGTCTCGCAACTACAGTAAGAAGCCGTCGACTTAATTTTCCCCCTTAGAAGAAGAAGCGAATAAGTGCTGGGAAATATGACTGCGCGAAGCGTGCCGATTCATTTCCATTTGATCTTTTAGTGTAGTGTTAGACCCCAGAATGGTTCCTATTAAGAGACATGGTTACGACGCAGAGTTTAAACTCAAGGCGATCAGACACGCAGACGAACACGGGAATAAAACAGCTGTTTATTCATTTTGGTAGTGAACAGAGTTATCAGAACCCTGGTTTGTAATCTATTAATAAAGTTTGACTGACCTATCTGGCTGTTTTGTTGACATTCCCTTTAGCACAGCTCCATCTAATGGATGTGTAACAGAACCCATGCCTCTACTGTAGCGTCTATTCTATGCGTCTTATAATGTGGTGCGCCTTATACGTGAACATTTTTTTAAAATAGACCATTCATTGAAGGTGCACCTTATAATTTGGTGCACCTTATAGTGTGGAAAATACGGTAATGTAAAAGATTTGTAAAGATGCTAATAGAAAATTAGCTTTAGTGTTTCAGTTCAATAGCCAAACATTTATGCTAGGGTCTTTGTGTTTGTGTGAAACTGAGTTTAAACTTTAAATGAGTTGATTCTCCTGCGTGGCTCTGTTTATTTCCGAGGTATTTTTGGCTTCAAACCACCATGTTTAATAATGTTTGATAATAATTAAAACTTTTCAATTTTTGACATTGTCTATCAAAATAGTTACCGATCTTTAAAAAGCGTAACCTGCCGATTTTGATTTTAACTATTCATTTTTTTTGTCTAAAATGTCGCTAAATACAGCAAGAATGTCGGTGAGGTGGCAACAGTGGGGTGAATATTGTTAACTGCTAATGTGCAGACCTGATCTGGTTGGCCGGTCTGTCAGTCAAACCTCTCACTGCAGAGCAGACGAGGACAGAGGCTGATTTTTAAACCTTTGCTGATGAAGATGAACAAACGTCTATTTTCAAAAGTATTCCACTACAAAGAGCAGTGTAATAAAGAGTTATAATTAAGATCATTTTAAATAACAGAACCTTAGGTAAATGTAAGGTGAGGTGTTCACTATCAACACCTATCGTTGAAATTAGAACACATTTTAACAAAATGACAAACCACCTTTTACATTCTGTTGAACATCTCCAGAATCTCAGGCTCTGATATTATTTGAATGAATTTATATTTTGTTCTTGTGAAACCCCAAGAATATTTGCAGTGGACAACAAGTTGGTCTCTGAATATTTTTCAAATGCTTTTAACAAATAATCTTAAAATCCCAATTTCTAGAAATTGCGAAACTTTTCATAATTTTGTTTTCTCAGACTTTCAAAAAAATAAGCTCAAATGTAAATCCTTGCTCAAGAAATGTTTGCGTTTTTAAAAGAGAATTTTACTGTGTTTATTTTGAGCATTTTTATTAAAATCTGACAGTTGTCAGTCTTATAATAATAATCAATTTTATTTATAATGCCCTTTATATTTCTAATTGAAATCTCAAAGGGCACGTGAATGATGGCAGCTATTGGATGTGGTCGTAGCTTATAGGATGAAAACAAACAGCAACAATTAGTTTATCCTCCACAGTTTTTTTCTGAGATCTCTTATATTGGTTTCATGTCTATGAGGGCTTTTCCTGAGAGAGATATATTTTCTGAGCTCCGACACTCTCTTGTACACCATATTATGCATGTTTCTTTCATTATTTTTTTATCCACTAAAGTTCATCTAAATAATATGTCTTTTTACTTATTTCTAACATTTCAAATAGTTTAGCACATAATTATTTCACTGTTCTCCTTAGCTTCTACTTTCTGAAAAGAGCACTGACATCTTAATTCTGACAGTGGCCAAATTAAAGTGCAGTGGGGATCAAGCTGTTACCTTTGTAGTCCCTTAATATTCCTTCTTCAGAGTCTATGTATTCTTTTAAACTCATTTTCTTAAATTGGCCTACAGTTCCTATTCCTCAGCTTTTAATTTATTATTCTTGTTGATTTTTATTGTTGTCTTTTAATGTTGTTTCCTACTGTTGGAAATGATAATTCAATTATGCTAGTTTTAACTTTAAGCACATGTTTAAATATTAGACAGATCAACATTGTTTTGAATAGGACTTAATTTTAAGTTAGATTTAGAGTCATGGCATAATCAACATAATCTGATCAGTAGAAGATAATTGCGCCAGTTCTTAGATCCAAATAGACCGTTTTGATATTCTAGGTAAGAGGACGGCTCTGAGCCATCGGCCTCCTGCTGTGCTTGGAATGCAGCAGGCATCTGTTCTGGGACAAAAGAAGGGGGTCTGCGTAGAGATAACTGTTACCTGAACCCATATAAGGATTGGGGCCTTTTGTCATGTGTTTGTGGGAGAGGACACCTGGAGAGATTCTAGGATCTCACACGGAGGTGTGAAATGCTGCTTCTCTCAGGACTCACCAGCCCAGCAATGACAGTCATAAAACATTTGGAGTAACTTCCCTTTGAAATTTGAAACTTATTCTAATTAGAGAGCAGGGACCCTCCCACACTGCATACATTAGAGAAGAGAACACACCTTCCTTTAAAAGTTTCGGAGCTGAAAGAATTAATCAGATCGTTGGGGTGAGGCGGCACCGGCGCGTTCCGGAGACGCAATGCGTCTCCATATTTGTCTTTGTATTTGTCCATTTTTCTGTTTCTTTCAGCTGATTGATGTCTGTCTTGTGGTTTTGAGTTTCTGATGTTTCTGGTATGTTATTGGTGTGATTTGATGCATTTGTTTGTCTGAATAAACTCTGGATATGTTTGAAGTAGAACAGTGAATGTTGTGAACTGCCCTTACGCACAGGGGAAACCCTCGACCCGGGGAACTAGAGAGGAAACAACGAGCTAAAGGTTTTAATCATTTATCCTCTCAATACTACCCTTTGTGAAGCACTGTGGTCAAAGTTGTTGTGTATGTGCTGTATAAAATATTTGAAAATGGCATTGACAAGAAAAGGCATACATACTATACATACTTACAATGAACAGTACTGTTTGGCTACAAAATATGGATCAAGACCAAAACATATGATATTCTGAATACGGTCAGATCAAATGAGCTCTGTCTACAAGGCTATGCCTGAGAGGAAATCTAAGGAGATCCATCATCCCGGGGGAATATAAGAGTTGAGCCACAGTTTAGATTTGGATGCCTCCTGGGAATGCACATCTGAGTGCATTCCATGGGGATGTGCTCCACCTCATTACTAGTGCCAATTTATTATCTCTTGACAGTGGTGACCAAAGTGGGTCCTCGTGGGCCGGCATCCTGCATGTTTTAGTTCTCTCCCTGGTTTAACACACCTGGATCAAATTATGGCACTTTAGAAGGTCCAAGAAGAACATTGACAAGCTGAAAAAGTTGTTACTACCTCCAGGGAGAGAACTAAAACATACAGGATGCCGGCTCACGAGGACCCACTTTGGGAACCACTGGACAAACCTAACACAAGTATATTTGAAATATGGTACATACGTTTCTGAGGAAGACACATTGTTTACACTCAATGATTTCTTCCAAATATTTAGTCTACTGTTACTGTTCCTGTTTCTCTTTACCTCAATATTTGATAGAATTTTCTATAATTCAAGCTGTCCATGAAAACAATTTTTTACTAATGAATGTAAAACCTGATAATATTATGTTAAATCAGAGAGACATTGGTTACTGTGGTTCTTTGAATAAAGTTATTTTCATTTCCAAGATGAATGAACATATGTATTTTACACTGTATTGATGTCAGAAGATGCTATGAAAAATAAGGATGGGGGATGTGTCAAGATTTAATAGATAAGTTTGATGGATTAAAACGCCCCACCCAAATAAATAATTGATGTTATCGGTGTTATCTCATGCTAACTGTTAGATGCCGGGGTTGTTTTGAGGGTTTTTCTCCACCAGAGGGAGTCCTGGAGCCGGCAGGCAGGTGGGCGTCTGAACTGACGTCATCCCCACACCGGTGGACTATCACCTCGTTACCGGCGGATTAAGAGGGACGGGCTGCCAGTACCTCGTTGCCAGAGTGTCGCCAGTGATGGTACCTCGCAGCCCCTCCGAGCCAGCTCAGAGTTCCTTGTTTTGTTTCCGTCCGCCTTGTGAGAGTAATTTGTTTCCCTGTGGCTTCCGTTTTCCTCAGGTGATCTCCGTAGCTCCTCGTTGTTTCCTGTTACTCGTGACGCCGTGGGCAGTTACCCTACGGATGCCCGGGCTCCCACACCCACCTGTGACAGTTAAAAACCGATCTCCAGCCCAAAGTCAGATTGGCAGTCCGTTCTCTCCGCCGACGCCTTTCAGCCTACCTGTCTGCTCCTCCGCCGCCGTTCCTTCCGAGTTTCCTCCTCCGCACCGAAGGTCCTCTTTGCACTCCGGACCACTGGAAGGACTTCCTCGGAACCCGAGACCCCGGATTTACTACTGCCTCCCCCCCGTTCCAATACCGCCACCAACCACGTAAGCTCTCCCTACTCTCCGTTCCTAGACCAAGTTTACCAGTTTTCCTACGACCTCAAACTCACCATCTCCGTTGTCATTTTCTGCAGAGCGCAGAACAATCAGCAGCCCGGCTCCCGGACCTGACCTGTTTTCAGTTCGGTTTTTGAAAATAAACATTTATTATTGTTCATCTCTCTCCTGTGTGGTGTTCTTGCATGTGGGTTAAAAGATTAGCTAAACCCACCATGACACTAACACCTGCGTTAAAACATGACAAAATTTAATTAATCGAGTTTGATCCAATAAAACGCCCCACCCAATCAAAAATCGATGCTATCGCTCTCAAACATCTGTTGCTTATCAAAAACATTGCTATCGTCCGCAAACACTTGTTGTTTTAACATGACAAAATTTAATTAATTGAATTTGATGGGTTAAAACACCCCACCCAAATGAAAAATCGAAGCTATCTCCCTCTGACACTTGTTTTCTGTTATACTAAGCAGTTCCTGTTCCACTATAGCATTTGCCCATCCTACTTTTTAGTTTATGTTTGAATGAACCAATAGAGATAAAGGGGAGGGATTTGTTGCTTTATTTATTTATTTATTTTCTGCTTTAAATATGATCTGAAATCCTCCCATTCTACTTGTAGCATTCGGAGAATAAGAACCGCTTGCTTTTTGAAGAAAAAAAAAATAAATTAAAAAAATGGTACGCCATAAAAAAGAAAAGCCTCAAAAGAGAAGAATGCAGGAAGCTAATCTACTAGCATGTAGCTCATCTGTTCCAAGCTGGCTGATGTAACATCTGCTTTCAATTACATGACTTTTCCCCAACCCATCCCACTTTTCAGTTTATGCAGGAAGCTAATTAACTAGCATGTAGCTCATCTGCTCCAACCTCAGAGATTACAGAGAGACATGCCATCCGGAGGCCCTGCTCCATGGCTGATGCTTCATACTCTACATTCCTGGAGAAAAATCTGCTCTTACCTCCATCAGCGTTCGAATCCTCAACTCAGCACGAGATTCCCACTTTCCAGAACTCCAAGCCTGCTATGCATGATTCCAATGGATCACGACCTGCGTCTGCTGAAGGTCGGGAAACATCACCCGGTGTTATCCAGTGGGACCACCCTCCGGTGTGAGACTCCAATCTCGGTCTATGAAATTCCAGTCCATGAACTGGATGCTTCCCGAAGTCCACCTTTTTCTGTGCAAGAGAAAACCTGAAGACAACAGGCAGCAGGTTGTGAAGTGAGGTGGAGAAGCTAGTCCGCTAACATGTGACTCAACTACTTGAAGCTCCAAAACCTCAGATGGGAATCCCACTATGAGACCCTGCTCCATGCATAACGCTAAGAAGTAATTGGTAAATCAGGAGAGTTGTATATCATTTCTTCTTTTTTTTTTTGTTTTGTTTCATTCACATAAATTTAATGAAATAAAGAACTTTTATCTCCACCTCCAAGCCCGGATCCACTCTCAGTCACTTCATCTAGATAGATAGATGACTTCATGTAGTCAGCTATCAATGGCCCATTACATACAGCTGTTCTTATACATTCACAGTCTAAAAAGACAAACTATTTTTTTCTGACATTTAGACATTAAGTGAAAATAAAGTCTTCCCGTGTGGCTTTATCCCCAAACATAGGGCTGTAACGTAGACATCAACCGAGCTGTACAATTCGTAACCAACAGAAAAATCAATCATACTGCAATTCTCTTCAACCCAAAGAGGGAAACATTAAGAGTTTAGGCCAGTCTTTGTCAAACTGTGGTTCCCTGTAGTGGTGCGCGAGGTACTGCATGTAAACGACCGTGTATATGCCGTGACGTCAGTTCAAAGTGCGATGCTACAGTTAGCTTACCGAAGGATGGTGTTAAAAGTAATGATGAAAAACTGGTTTAAAACCGGGTTACACAAAGTAAAAATAAAAGCTTCAGATACTGATGGAAGGAAAACAACTCCAGGAACATTACATTTATCACAGGAAGCTAAGTTATGATTGATGTGTCATTCACTAGCAATTGGATTCCTTTGAACGGTTAGTTGTAGGATCGGTCTCAGTTAGTGAGAACTGTTCTTTGATTTTTATTACTTTGCCTGGCAATGAATGATGCTCTTGTTGCACATAGAGTTATTTAATTAAAAATTATTAAATTAAATAATTAAACACAACAGATAAATACCATTGACAGAATTATTTTTATATTTAATGGTGCAGAAAATGATTTTTTTGTTTCTCCTAAAGCAACTCAAGTCTATTTTTCTTTAATCGTGCTTCTAAATCACAAATAGCCCTAAATGTTATTAATACTATTGAGAGGATAATGATTAACACCTGTAGCTCGTTGTCTCCTCTCTCGTTCCCCGGGTCGAGGGTTTCCCTGTGCGTAAGGGCAGTGCATGCTGGGAAATATGACTGTGCGAAGCGGGCCGTTTCATTTCCATTTGTTTGTGTAAAGATCCCAGAATGGTTCCTATGAAGAGACACGCTTACAACGCAGAGTGACACGCAGAAGAACACGGTTATGAAACAGCTGTTTACTCATTTTGGGAGTGAACGGAGTTGTCAGAACGCTGGTTTGTAATCTATTAGTAAAGTTTGACTGACCTGTCTGACTGTTTTTTGACATTCCGTTTAGCGCAGCTCCGTCTAATTGATTGACTTTTATTTAAGTGCTATTCTCCTTCCAGATACATTTACCTAATGCTAGAATAAATGCAATTGCATTATGCAGCAAAGGAAATGAGAAGATCGGACACATATTCATATGGAGATGGTTTTGGACGGCGATGTGCCTCTTATTGCATAAGCAACACTGAATAATGACAGCGATCATTATCGATACAGGGAAGAAGCTTTTAGTTATTATTGAGAGGATAATGATTAACACCTGTAGCTCGTTGTCTCCTCTCGTTCCCCGGGTCGAGGGTTTCCCCGTGCGTAAGGGCAGTTCACAACATTCACGGTTCTACTTCAAACATATCCAGAGTTTATTCAGACAAACAAATGCACCAAATCACACCAATAGCATACCAGAATCAACAGAAACTCAAAACCACAAGACAGACATCAATCACCTGAAAGAAACAGAAAAATACAAATACAAAGACCAATACGGAGAGCTCCGGCGCCGCCGCGCCCCAACGATCTGATTAATTCTTTTAGGTCCGAAACTTTTTAAAGGAAGGTGTGTCTCTTCTCTAATTTATGCAGTCTGAGAGGTTCCCTGCTCTCTAATTAGACTAAGTTCCAAATTTCAAAGGGAACTTGCTCCAAATGTTTTATGACTGTCGTTGCTGGGCTGATGAATGTTGATTGTCCTGAGACAACCAACATTTCACACTTTTGTGTGAGATCCTACAATCTCTCTTCAGGTGTCCACATAACAAAAGGCCCCAATCCTTATATGGGTCCAGGAAACAGCCATCTCCAGGCAGACCCCCTCCTGCTGTCCCAGCACAGATGCTGCTGCATTCCAAGCACAGCAGGAGGCTGATGGCTCAGGGCCGTCCTCTTACCTAGAATATCAAGAAGGGCTAATTTGGATCTAAAAACTGGTACAATTATCTTCTACTGATCAGATTATGTTGATTAAGCCATGACTCTAAATCTAACTTAAAATTGAGTCCTATTCAAGATAATGTTGATCTGTCAAATATTTAAACATGTGCTTAAAATTAAAACTAGCATAATTGAATTATCATTTCCAACATTATCTAGCTTTGCTAGCAAAGCCGTTAGCTAGCAGATAGCTGATAGCACAACAACAGCAGCCTAATGTCTGTATAAAAAAAACTGTGATTCGGTAGATAAGAACAGTTCTTCCTCACCTGGTTGTCTCCTCCTGCTTAGTAGTTCTTCAGAGAAAGGCAGACTGGAGGCCTATCAGTGTCTGTTGTTTTCATTGTCTCTGCTTAAACCGCGACTTTGTGCTGAAGCACAAACAATACAACGTTCAACAGGAGCAAGTTTACTCCACTTTATTCACCTAAAACACTTTGTTTAATAAAAAAAAACTGTTCTGTAATCTAGCGCTATGTTGAGCTCAGCAGTTAGCCGCCTCATCTCACTGTGCGAGAGGCAACTGCGTCGTGCGTCACGGCCAAAAGGTCAAAGGTAACAAGATGACTGGAGGGTTTTTCTTGCAAAATACAAAAAAACCCAACAAAAAAAATTTATGTAAGTACATTCTATTCCTAAGTCCTCCTCTCCTATATCAGAGGAGGGTTTAGGAAATAAAATTTTTTTTAAAATGACTAAAAGCGCACTTGGGGGCAAAAAAAGGGCACTTGGGGGCAAGGAGCAAAAGGGGCAGGTGCTCAAGCACCCCTAGCCTCCCCCTCTGCACGTGCCTGCTGATGTGGTAACTTTCACTACATTTTCAATTCTTTGGGTTCTAAGTCTGCAGTCGTTTTATAATGCAGAGCTAACAGGAGCAATTTCCTTTTAAACTTTAGCACATTATTGATTCTGCATCTACTAATGCTCCTGCTCCTATAATGGAATAGATTTTGTTTTGTCACCTAAATGTAGATTTGCCTAGTTGATGGGTAATTGAAGTTTCTGCTGTAGTGAGTTTCAATCATCATCAGATGTTACATTTCCACATATTTAGCTTCTCTCCATTGCCCTTACTTAGTTATTACGTGATTTGTATATTGCTAATGATGGTTAGCATGCGTAGCATGTGCTCACCGCTCCAAACGCTGAAAATGTCCACAAACCCGCTGCCACCAGTGTAACACTATGATGTGCTGTCAATCGGTTACCGGAACATAGGAGGTCGTGGGTGTAGAAAGCAGAACACGCAGAGGGAATAGCGTAGCTGTCCAGACTTTTTATTCAACCGCCATCACCCCAGAACAGACCCGTCTCGGCCACGCTACCCAAAAAAAAAAACCACGAAGAAAAACATCTCCTCTTAAAGGCACAGCAATTTGGAACATTTAAATAACCAATTCTACATTAAATCTTATTAATCGAAAAGGAAAAATAAATCATCTTACAGCAATACACTAAGCAAAGCTTGGATCTACTCTGCTCGCTTCAACAAAGAAGGCAAGTTACCACCAGTTTATCAGAGAGTTGAAACTAATTGCAACTTTATTGGAAAATAATGGTATGCTTTCATGTGGATGGTCAGACAAAACGGATTTTATTTAGGAGTCAAAATTCTAAATACAATGTATGAGGTTCAGAGAACAGACTAGGAATACTCCATGATACTATATGTAAAAACAGCCAACGGCTATTTCATTTGGTCACTGCAACACATCACAACCACTTTTGCTTCTATGTTTCCATGGTGATAGGAACATTGGAGGCCTCCAGAAGAACAGCAAGTATTGATCTGTTGAAATTACATATAAATCTCTGTTGGTTGGTCTTAATTCACAGGTCGGCATCTAAGTAAGTGAAAGAGTGTGAAAACCATGAAGAGACTGGGGAGAACTAAAAAAGATGTGTGTAGAGGGGCTGGAAAGTGGCTGGCTGGAGGTAATTGGAAAAAACAAAAGACAAAGAAAAACGAAGATGAAAAATCAGTGTTTTTATTGATCTCTGCTCCCTCCATGTCAGGCTGAGGAATCTGCCGTTTCTGGCCGCCACATCCATCATTGTTACAGGCAGTGAGGAGAATGTCCCACTCAGGGCAGCATGGATGTGCCAGTTGCTCTCACTCACGCTTACATCTCTATTTTATCTATTACGACTACAGCTGTTTTTGTCTCTCTAAGTCCAGTGAGCTGGACTACACGGGAAAAGTTAACAAACAATGCATTGGCCATCCCAATGTAGAAATATCTGCTTTGTATTATTGATGAATGTTTCTATTTTATTTGGACATTTTTGACATGAGACTTATTATTATACAATAAACATAAAAAGTATGCTGGTTATAAATGCTTAGGGCTGCTCTATGGCGCAGTTGGTAGCACTGTTGCCTTGCAGCACGAAGGTTCTGGGTTCGATAGCTGAATCTTTACCAGGACTTTCTGCATGGAGTTTGCATGTTCTCCCTGTGCATGCGTGGATTCTCTCCGGGTACTCCGGCCTCCTCCCACAGTCCAAAAACATGACTGTTAGGTTAATTGGTCTTTCTAAATTCTCCTTAGGTGTGAGTGTGTATGGTTGTTTGTCTCTGTGTTGCTCTGTGGTGGGGCACGGTGTACCGCGCCTCTTGCCAGCACCCCTCCTGACCTCAATGGGAAAAGGGGATTGATGGATATTTTCCTTCATTCAAACAAGCTAAGATTGCTGCAGTAATTTGGTTAAATTGAGCAATTTAATTATGATTGAACTACTACTCTGAACATTAATAAAAAATTGGCTCTGGCCAGAGTTACACAGAGATTAGAGTTAGACAGTCCAGCCTCTGTAAGCGGGCCTCCTAAAGGTTCCCCGGCATCTATAAGTGAGCTTCCTGAGCCTACCAGTGTGCCTCCCCGGTGCTTCCAGCCTCTTAGCCTCACTTTCTAACTATAGGTGACAGCCTCACTGTCTCACTGTCACCATTTTTTGTGACAGATCACTGCTCATCCTGCTCTGGAACTGTATATGGTTTTGTGGACATGACTCAATATATGGCAATGCAGTAATATATAAAGGAAGATGTGTCTTCCTTTGTCCGTTCTGATATGGGCAACATGGGCAATCCACGGATGCCCGAGCCCCCATACCCACAAGTGAAAGCTGAATACCGGTCTCCAGCCCAAGTCCGATTGGCAGTCGGTCTTCTCCGCCGACGCCTCCAAGCCTCAGCCGACCTGTCCGCTCTCCTACGCTGCCACTCCTTCGAGCTTCCTCCGATGTGCCGAAGATACTCTTCGCACTCCCGACCACTGAAAAGACCTCCCGGAACCAAAGAGACCCCGGATCAACACCTACCTTCCCCCCCCCACCCCCCCGTTCCAATACCTACACCGACCAAGTAAGCTCTCCCTACTCACTGTTCTAAATCAAGTTTCCAGTTTTCCTACTTCCGCAAACCCACCATCTCCGTTGTTGTTCTCTCCAGTGCGCTGAACATCCAGCAGCCCGGCTCCCGGACCAGACCGAGACTTGTTTCAGTTCGTTGTTTGCAAATAAACATTTATTATTGTTCATCTCTCTCCTGCGTGGTGTTCTTGCATGTGGGTTAAAAGCTTAGTTAAGCCCATCATGACAAAGTTATTGAATAAAATGTATTCACATTTAAGTTTTGGCCTTATTTTTAGCCGCCAACCCCAGTATCCCACCCGCTCTTCCCTTACAATGTGTCCCCATCAATTTGCACCACAAAGTTACACCCTTGGTCAGGACTACCAACTTTTGAACATAGATATCAAAGTCAGCAGCCTATTCTTAAGGAGCTTAACATGATTTATTGGCATTGGTTAGCTAAGATTATCTGCATCTAGCAGAATTACTTAGTTTACTCAGTTCATTTGTTTGTTTTAAACAGTTGTAAAGGCTGAGTACATGGGGCAACGGGCGTAAGTACGGGAAGTGTGACTGTTTCAAATTAAGATATGAATCACTCTGAGCTAAATAAAATAAAATAAAACCTGCTTCCAGTCCGGGAGGTGGGAAGGGAACAACTGACTCCGTGGGTTGGCAATGCCAAACAATGCCGCCAGGCCTGCCACTCTTGCCGGATGGTAGATCTTGAGGGCTGGACACGGGCTCCTCTGCTATAATACAAAGAAGATGCCATGGTGAAATCTCATCCATTTCCTTCCTGACAGTATTGCTGAACTAAACCACATTAATTGTCTGCTTGTCATACATGTGGGCGCTGGTTAAATACACACACACAAACAGGCACAGAGAGATATTGCATTATTTCTTTGTATGTGTCACTGACATTGCAGCCAGGCTATCAAAAAATCTGTCATAACAAGTCAAAATCAAACTCGCCTTCCTGATGAAAACTAATAAAAAACAGCATTTGGTTCAAGTGCTTTTTCTTTTTCCATGTCTTGGTGTCTAATGTTAACAGGTGATGCTCCTTCAGAAATGTTCCAAATAAACAGACAACCAAATAAATTAATGAAGAGTAGGTGATCTGCTGAAAAACTCACCTAGAAGGGAGAATGTAGCAGTTAGGAAATGGTGTCCAGAGTCAGTGTATGCTAGCTAAAGTAAAAGGTATAAAGAGATGCTCCAAGTGATGTTGGCATCTCCTACTGGTTTACTAACCTCAGGATTCCTCTCCCCATTTCACATACATCTGTCTTCATCTTTTTGTCATCTCTATCTTTGCTTTTGTTGGTCTTTCCTTCACTCTTCCTCACTATTTATTAAATGTCTTCCTCTCCCATTTTTCTGCCTTTGACATCCTGAAAAGGGAGCTCTTATCTTGAACACCCTGAACCTACTCCCGCCCGTTAATCAAGCTTTCCCTTGGGACTTGTTTTGCTGTGACACACGCCAATACCAGATAAGGAGTAGGCTAATGAATTTCTAAACTAATCTTTATTTGTACACAATTCATAAAGGGCCAAGCCAGGAGACACTGGAGAATTGGAGAAAGAGAGATGGAGGAGACAGCCACCATGCTAACTGAACATGTTAGCTGACAGAGACCTATACTCGGGCAAAGTGTTCCAGGCCTGAATTTCCTTCATCAGTTTGAGAAACTGTCAATTTTCAGCAAGTTTCTCCTCCTTTGCTGTTTTTCATCTCAGATTAATGTAACCACTTGACTAACCTCAGGACCTGACAATAACTGACTGGAGGAGACTTCAGCAAAACGTTTAAAACTTCCTGCTGAAAAGAAGCAAAAATGAAAAACTACTGGGCGTCAGATGTCACATACAAATTGAGATCACTCAACTAAGTGATCTTGGAGCAAATTCTTTGGGCTACCTGTTTATAACTGTAAATTATGCAAGAAACTTGAAAATGAAAAGGAAAATGAAAATGTCAAGATGGAATTGTGGTGATTTGAGTTTTTCTGTGTATTTAGTTTAGGTTTTCGGTGTCTGAGTCTCTGTGTTGTCCTGTTTGCTCCCTGTGATTAATCCCAGCTGTGTCCCGTTCCCTGATTGCCCTCCCTGTGTATTTAAGTCCACCTGTTGTCTTTGTCTAGCGTCGGATCCTTGTTGTTGTTGTCGTCGTCGTGGTGTTACCCCGTCACATAGTGTACCCTGTCATCTCGTCGTATTCCCTGGTCTCATCGTGTTTTTCTTCATTAAATCCTTTTTCATTCCTCATTCCCGTGCCTGCGATTTCTCACCATCACCAAACCCACTTCATGACAGTAGGATCCGACCAACAAGGTGAGAAGCATGGCGTTTCTTGACCGGGAGGAATGGATCCAGCAGCAGCTGGAGTTGGCACAAAGGGATCTCTACAGGGATGTGGAGATCCTGCCTTCTCCGCTGCTGCTGGAGGAACTGGGCCTTGAGTCGGACTACGACTTGGCCGTGAGGAGGAGCCGCCGCCATCGCCGTCGGCAAGACCGCCCTGAGCCACCGGAGGTCCCGGCCCCTGGGCGGAAGCCCCGCCGTCGGCGCCGCCCTGAGCCGCTGGAGGTCCCGGCCCCTGGGCGGAAGCCCCGCCATCGGCGCTGTCCTGAGCCGCTGGAGATCCCGGCCCCTGGGCAGCAGAACCCGTGGTGGGGAACGTGGCGGGTCCCCGCACCTCGGCAGCGGATCCCAAAGCTGTCCCCGCTCCCAGACGACGAGTCTCTGGGACGCCGCCAGCCCCCGTTCCAGTGTTTCCTTGTGTCCCTCCCGAGTTTGCTTCAGAGTTTCCTTGTGTCCCTTCCGAGTCCCTTCCAGTGTTTCCTTGTGTCCCTTCCGAGTCCCTTCCAGAGTTTCCGAGTGCCCCTTCCGAGTCCCCTCCAGAGTTTCCGAGTCCCCTCCAGAGTTTCCCAGTGTTCAGCCCAAGTCCGCTTCAGAGTTCCCCTGTGCACCTCCCAAGTCTGCCCCAGAACCCCTATGTGTCCTGCCCGAGTCTCCGCTTCCCTGTGCTCCTCCCCTGGAGTTCGCGGACGTGGCGCCAGAGCGTCCTCCAGCCGGCCCGCCAGAGCGTCCTCCAGCCGGCCCGCCAGAGCTCCCCTGCCTGCCGCCGCCAGCCGTCCAGCCCGCCTGCCCTGGTCCCTCCAGCCGGCCCGCCAGAGCGTTCCTGGCCCGGCCTCAGCCGGCCTCCAGCCAGCTCCTCCATGGCTCCTCCAGCCCGGTCCTCCAGAGCCTCCGCTGGCCCTCCAGCCGGATCCTCCGGACTCTGGCTCCGCAGCTCCAGCCCCGGTCCTCCAGAGCTCCCTGCGCGCCCTGGACGGCTCGCTGCGCCCTCCGGCCTCCAGCTCCCCGCCTGACGGCCTTCCTGCCGCCTCCAGGCCTCGCACGCCCTCCTGAGCCTTGGCCGCCTCCAGCGCCGGCAACGCCCGCCTGACGTTCCCCGTGGGGTCCGCCTCCAGCGCCGGCAACGCCCGCCTGACGTTCCCCGTGGGGTCCGCCTCCAGCGCCGGCAACGCCCTCCGGACCTCCTCCGAGAGGGTCCATCTCCAGCCCGCCTCTCCAACCCACCCTGTTGGGTTGTTTTTTGTTATTTTGGACTCTAACCCGCCTTAGCGCCCCTCCGCCCACCCTGTTGGGTTGTTTTTTGTTAGTTTGGACTCTGGCCCTCCGTCCGGCTCCCCTCTGCCCTCCCTTGTGTGGTCTTTGTGTTTTGGGCGTCTAGTAGCCGCCCTTAAGGGGGGGGTACTGTGGTGATTTGACTTTTTCTGTGTATTTAGTTTAGGTTTTCGGTGTCTGAGTCTCTGTGTTGTCCTGTTTGCTCCCTGTGATTAATCCCAGCTGTGTCCCGTTCCCTGATTGCCCTCCCTGTGTATTTAAGTCCACCTGTTGTCTTTGTCTAGTGTCGGATCCTTGTTGTCGTCGTCGTGGTGTTACCCCGTCACATAGTGTACCCTGTCATCTCGTCGTATTCCCTGGTCTCATCGTGTTTTTCTTCATTAAATCCTTTTTCATTCCTCATTCCCGTGTCAGCCTGCGATTTCTCACCATCACCAAACCCACTTCATGACAGGAATGATGGTGGTTGGGGAGTATAAAGTATGAATGCAGGTAGTTTTTATGAACGATTGGCATAGTAGTGCAGGAATAATAGAATAGATTAAGGAGATCCTTAAACTGCTCCTCCAGTCACTCTCACAAAAGCATACACAGTGTAGGCTGAATGCCTTAGTGAAGTATCAAGCTTGTTATTTCTTGCATGTTTATTGTTTTAGCTGAACAACATTGGAAACCATTGCATTGTCACAGAGGAATTAAGGAATCAAAACACAGAAAATGTGTTATGTTAATAGACTTGGGAATCAGCTGGGTCATTTGTATGCAGCTCTGGATAGAATGTAAATTAATCAAATGGTTTTACTACGCATTTGCTATGCAAGTACAATAATTTTCCTGTTCAATATTCCTGCACTACTATGCCAATCGTTCATAAAAACTACCTGCATTCATACTTTATACTGTGGCAGAGACTGACAAGGTATTAGAAAAGCTTCCTAGTTGCATGGTTCCAGGAATGGGTGAGATACAGCCAGAGATGCTAAACCCTCTGTAATTGTGCTGGTTAAAACACCTCTAGGAAAACAACGCTGGAATGGCAGAATGTGGTAGTGGTTCTAGTTTTCAAGAAAGATTAGTGAAGAGTTTATTCTGGGCATAGTATGCTTGCAAAATCCTTCCTTTTCATGATTTAAATCATTCAGTTGTGGTCTACTGTAAATGAAGTGGAACTGCAATGCTTTGGTCTGTATTATATACAGTAGATATAGTAGTTCAGAGCACAAGAATCATGTATGCTTGGTCCTACAGTGCCTCTTGGAGAATAAATTGTTTGTGAAAGCAGAAAAGTGTGAATTCCATCAACCATCTGTTACTTTCCTGGGTTTCATTCTTGAGGGCGGACAGATAAGACCCACAGAGGAAAAGGTAAAAGCAATCGTAGAATGGCCCACTCCTGAAACATGTAAACAACTCCAGAGATTCCTAGGATTTGCCAATTTTTATCGACAATTTATTCAGAACTACAACCAAACAGCTGTAGTTCCGGTCAGACAATTCACTGCTCTGACCTCCACCAAGACACCATACATCTGGTCTCCTGAAGCTGATGCAGCTTTCACTCAGTTAAAGACGCTTTTTGCCAACGATCCCATCCTTATCCAACCTGATCCTACCAAGCAATTTATTATGGAAGTTGACGCCTCAGACTCTGGAGTGGGAGCGGTACTCTCTCAGTTCTCTGATAATGATCATAAGAGCCACCCATGTGTTTCTTTTTGTTTCCTTTTTTCTCACAGATTGTCTACTGCGGAGAGAAATTATGATGATGGTGACAGAGAGCTGTTGGCCATCAAGTTGGCTTTGGAGGAATGGAGGCACTGGTTAGAGAGTGCCAAACATCCAGTGTTATTCTGGACGGATCACAGAAATCCATCCATATCTCCAATCAGCTAAGAGTTTTTACTCCCGCCAATCCAGCTGGTCATTGTTCTTTTCTCGGTTCAATTTGTCCATCTGTTACCGCCCAGGGTCCAGAAACGTAAAACCGGATGCTCTCTCCAGACTGTGCTCCCCGGATGACTCAGAAGTCACCTGCCCCCATTCTGCCGCCAAGCTGTTCTCTAGCTGCTTGACACCTGAGAGATGGAGGATCTAGTTAAGCAAGCAGTCAGAACCAGATCCTGGCACCGGCCCAGTCAATAAGACTTATGTCCCAGCTTCTATTAGAGCCCGTCTGATCAACTGGATGCATACATCAAAATTCTCAGCCCATCCTGGCATCAGTAGAACAATCGCCCTAATTAACCGTCGTTTCTGGTGGCCATCCATTCAAAAGGACGTCAAAGAGTATGTACTTGCCTGTTTCATATGTGTCTCTGTCTCATATGTGGAACAAATCATCCCATCAACCTCCATTCAGTTTGCTACAACCTTTACCCACGCCCAAGCGGCCCTGGTCTCATATCGCCATCGACTTCGTCACAGGACTACCTGTTTCCAAAGGTATGAACACCATCTTAACCATTATTGACCGGTTCTCCAAATCATGTCATCTAATTCCATTGAGAAAACTTCCCTCAGCCTTCCAGACTGCACAACTCTTGGCTCTTGACAAACCCATCATGGCAGTGTGAACACAAAAATATTGCAACAGAAAAAATTTTAATATATTCAATACTCATTTCACCTGCTATGTCTGCAGAGAGGACTTAAAATCACGTCTTGGAACTAATACATTTCTGTTCATTTATTATCTTGTTTCAACCCACACAGTTACAATGTCAAAGCAACATCTATAAAGATTTATGTAGCTAGAATTCACTTAAGCATTCTAAAATAACTCTATACCCTTCTTGAACCTTGTTTAGTTTACTGTTTTTCAGTTTTGCATTCAGTTTCTCTGTTATCATATGACTAATTGGATGTTCTGTGTTTGTCCTACTCAACTTACCTGTATGTCCAATGTCAATACAAGTTTAACACAGAGAATGGAGAAAAAAACAATTTAAAAAAGTAAAAACAGATCATAGGGAAGGTGAGCAATGAAAGAGATAAGGTTAGGTTAGATGACTGAGAAAAAGATTAGTTATTTCACTCTAATGGCTGAGGAGAAGGACTTCATTAGGCAGACCTTGACTGATGTGCTTACCAAATGCAGCAACTGATGCATGATAAAAAGCATAGAGAATGAGGGAGGACCATAGAAGAGGAAGGAGCAAAACGAAAGGGAATGAGAGAGTGAGAAACAATATGACGAGAAAGCGAGATGAGAAGGTTGAAGGCAAGTGAG
Organism: Phalloptychus januarius; assembly: GCA_902982915.1. Taxonomy (NCBI): domain Eukaryota; kingdom Metazoa; phylum Chordata; class Actinopteri; order Cyprinodontiformes; family Poeciliidae; genus Phalloptychus; species Phalloptychus januarius. Next base: position 1,364,538 of record CADWAE010000470.1, on the reverse strand, counting down.
AAGGAGCTGAAAAACATGCATGGTGTTAGAGAATAGCAGATATATAGGAGTGAAGAAAGATGGTCATGGCCGATCATGCACAGTTCATGCTCTCATGTGTCAGAAAAGGCAGACACTCAGAACATACTTCACAGAGAAACCAGATGGGAGAAAGTAGGGAAAAAAACTACAACGGTCCTTCTCAATTATTCAATTACAGTGTATAAACTCCTCAAATTAATAACCTAATAAATACATATAAAAAACAGAGGTAGACTTTGTCCTGCAGATCCTCTATGAACTGTTAACAATTTTCATTAACTATATATTTTGAGACAACAATGAAAATGAACAAAAATACAAACAAATCTGATTAAACTTTACAAATTTGTAAAAATTTCGAATGAAATTATTATTTACATATAAGAATAATGAAATTGTGTTTTTAGTAAATAAATATACAGATGAGTGTACAGGGAGGGAACAGAAATGTATACATTCACCCAGCATCCTGTAAACCTATATAGCGATATTTAAAGACACAAATGGAAAATAGTGAAACTGGAGAAACGATCAAACATCTATCAACTGAATAGCTATTAATGCCTGTGGAGTTTATTCATATTTGCTTTAATAACAAAAGCAGAGAAGCAACATTAATGTGTTAGTGTAAAATAATCTGGAATGCAACTTTTTGCCATTGATAAATATCCACATATTGAGCTCCAGGCAGAGCAATATATATTTTTCACAAGACTGACATAAAGAAGTGATTATTTTTTTGATTTTTTTTTTTAAGAGTCATGTAGTAAACAAAGCAGTCTTACAACCTTTTCAGTCAGTTAGCCTGTGATTCTGTAAATATTTATTCTGCAATCACTTAGCTAACTGGTTATATTAGGCTTCTTCCCTATCAAGGCTTAAACCTGCTTCAAATATAGCTGGTGTTTAAAAATAAAACATGCAAATCAGGTCCTACACTGTGCCAGCCAGCCACTCTGACTCTGAGCATATTCATGATGTCTCCTTCAAGGTGGTGTGCATTATGATTATGAGCTGGCATAAGGGTGAGCCCTCATCCTCACCCCTTGCCTGACTCATTGCCACAATTAATTTCTGTGGAGAATAATATTTCCTTTGTGATTCATGTTGATATGGCTATGATAAATTATTGCTGTTTAGCTCTAAAAGACAAAAGTCAGCAGTATGTAAAGGTGGTCCTTTGGGGAAGTTATTATTGAAGTAAACATTTAAAAAGGTACAATTCTTTTTATAAAGGTTTTATTGGACCCAGTAGCCTTTTTTATCTTTAAGGATTTTTTTTCTCTAGTGGCCTTTATTTGAAAGTAGCTTGGCAGGAAATAGAGAAATGAGAGAGGGGGAAGACATGCGGCAAATGTCACCAGCCCGGGAATCGAACCTGCGACTGCCAGCATGAGGACTAAGGCCTCCATATGTTGTGCTTTGCCCCTGTGCCACACAGCACCCCAGTGGCCTTTATTTGATGGTGAATTGACAGGCATGAGGGAGGAGGGAACACATGAAGGCCATCAGGCCAGGAGTCCAACTTTTGACAGCCACGTCAAGGACTAGGCCTCCATACATGGGTTGTGTTTTACCCCTGCTCCACCACAGCACCCATAAAGGTACAAATCTTAAGTTGTGTTTTTTGTAAACAAACTGATACAGAAGATTTTATTTTCCTTTAGTTATTATCAAGAGAACTACCTCAGAAAGACATTGTACAAGACAATTAGCAGAGAAGATGCTAAGTTTCTGTTCATGTATCTATACTTCCATTATCTTCATAAGTTAAGATTGTCAATATTGAGTGTTAATATAAAATAAATGATCTAGTGCATCTATAGGAACCAGGGGAAGTAGACAGCATTGCTGGAATATGCTTTTTAAATTTTGAAAAAGCTAACTAAACAGTCAAAACAAAATACTTTACTGGGATCTTATGTAAAGTGCGTAGACTACCAGAACTTATTCACATTTCATTTTTCCACATTTTGCTGCAACTGATGACATGACAATGTCCTGTAACTTGATTGGAATCTACCTAATTTAGTTGACTGATTGCTGGCAGTGAAGATGACACTTCGCATGCCAAATCACCTGCTGATGCTACGCCTCAGTGTCCTTGACATCCTCGCCTAAAAGACGAGGATGTCTTTTAGCCATCCTCATCAACACCTATTCATTATGTGTTGAGTGAATAGGCAGTAAGGGACCCAGCTGTTCAGGTGGTTGACTGTTTATCACTAGGGATTATGCGTAGAAATTTTGTTCACTGTTAATCATTTAGATTAGCTTGTTTAGCATTGTTCTTTTAGGTATTTATTCCTTATGTGTTAGTTTGTGTTAGAACATTTAACAAAATTACCATGAATGAGAGAAGTAACTGTCACGAAGACCTGTGATGGTCACTCTGTGCATGTTCAAAAATAAAGCTACAAAAACCTTCATCTGGTCGTTGCTTCTTGAGAAGAAACAAGAACTGTACTTTTCTAACAGTAACCTGGTAGTGCTAATTATTTGTAGTTAATATTTGCTAAGTTATTTTCTATTTCTTACTTTTGTCTCTTTGGATGTCAATTGCTTCTGTCCGACTGCCCCAAGTCAGCTGTGGCTACTGTCTAGTAGCTTGTTACCAACAGTGTGTGAATGTGTGAATGATTCAATGTAGGGTGAAGTGCTTTATGATCTTCTGGACTTGACAAAGCGCTATATAAGTACAGACCATTTATTTACATTTCCTGCAGCCAGCAGAATTTGTATTGTACAAGAAAATGTATTTCTACCGTGCATATATAATAAATATTGAACTTTAAATTAAAGCATTAAGCTCATGTCAATGTTTGAACAATAGAGCATACAAAATGTTTGTGATGGGTTTAAAAGCTTAGTTTGGTGGGAGAGTGAAGACATATTTAAAACCAATGTTAAACACCCACAACTTTCAAATCTTGTATCCTAACACACAAGCATACATATTTTTGCACCAAAGATTTAATTCTTTGCATTTTTTGAAATAGAGTCAAAGTACAAATCTATAGTGTTTTTTGTTCACCTTTGATTTCCCAGCGAGGGCATATTGTTTTTTGCCAATGATGTAGAGCCTCTCCAAGAACATGACCAAATCTCTTAGTTGACCTTATGCCTTTCTATGAAGATCTAGAGACTATTCAAACAAGACAAAAATAGAAATTGAGAAAAAATCCAAACGGAAAGAATTATACAGTCCTTTGAAGAACATTTCTTAAGCCCATAATAAATCTGAACGATAAGTGTCAATATTGTTCATATTCATGGCAATCATTTGGAGGTCATCCATATAAAGGACTATGTGATTGGTCTGAATACCTTTACCATGTTGAGGTAAAGGCAGAAGATTTGCTCAACAAGAGGTGGTCGCGGTTAATTAAATATATTCCTAATTTTATTGTAGCAGTGGCCGGGAAAATTTTACATTCTCTTTTTTTTTACGTACGTCTTAATATACAACTTGCACTTTGAATTTGACTGAGTTAACTTTGGAAATTGTAAATAGTAGAGAATTGTTTCTCTAAATAAAACTCTATGAGAACAACCATTCAAAATGCCTTCAACAGTCCTATTGAACTTATGCAACAAACCTTTTATAACCAGCAGAATCCATAAAGATGAAAACCTCAATAAGCACATTTTCAGAACTTTTTGAAATCTCAAGATATAAATGGTATATAATGGTAAATAAAATTGATTATTATTATTAATCCTGATTACAACTTTGAAATCACCAGTCATCAAACAGCTTTTTCACACTAAACTGTAATTAGTTTTGGTGTCAAAATCTTTGGCAAAGCGAGAGAGAGAGAGAGAGAGAGGATTTTATACTGTCATGGCGGAGCCTTGAGAAGAAAACTCTTCTTAACCGGTGGATGGAAACCTGGACATAATCCAACAATGATCTTTGAAATGGAATTCAGACAAAACTCAAGAAAGACCATGTCACCCACAAAAACAAGATTATCCTTATTCTAATATGAAAATAATTTTGAGAATAAATTTAATTGAAACCTCAGACCTCTGACAGGGTTGACCTCTTTATCAGGAAAAACTTTGGTCTGTCTAAGGTTTTAAGTTTCATCTTCCTCTCAAAACCCCACAAATAAAATCCAATGTGGATTTTATTTGCACCTTAAGTGCTCTCTTAATGTACTGTGTATATATATATATATATATATATATATAAGTAGTTATGTACTCAGGCAGCTTTGGATGGAGGAAGAAGACAGCATTAGGAGATGTACTAAAGGGTGACCTAAAATACAGGTTTAGCAGAGAGGTTAGAAATGTTTAATTACTGTGAAAGACTCCAGCAACAGCTTTCTCCCAACAACTCTACCTTTGGTGGAGATAGCTCCTTTGGAGGTAGCTCCTTCAAAGGTAGGCAGCTCACCAACTACAAGCCTACAGACCCCCACCTGACACTGGCCAACCTGACACTGGCCAACAGCCTAAGCGACCTTTACAGAGCGTCTACAGAGCCAAAGGACCTGTAGATGATGCCATCAATTTGGCCCGTTATTTCATTTTGCAACATCTGGATTCCCCAAAAGCCTGCATCAGGCACCAGGATGTTTGTGGACTTCAGTTCCACATTCAATACAATCTTGCCAGACCTACTCCAACATTCCTGACTCCTGACCATCAACTTCTTAATGGATAGGAGGCAATACATGTGGCTGGGGAAGAACACCTCAGAGACTTGGACCATGAGCATCAATTCCTCTCAGGCCTTTGTACTTCCACCTCTGCTCTTCTGCTGTAAACCAACTCTAGCCATCAGTCTGTGAAACTGATTAAGTTCATCAGCCTAATCTCAGACAGAGACAAGTCTTCTTACAGGTCAGAGGTGGATTGGCTGGTGACCTGGTGAAGCTGTAACAACCTCAATGCTCAATGCCAAAAAGACAGTGGGGTTAATCATGGACTTTAGTAAAGTCACAAACCCACCATCTTCTCTTATTCTCAGCTACCATTCCTCTCTATTGTGTACTCCTTCCACTTCCTGGGCACCATCACCAGAACCTCAAGTGGGAGATGACTATCATGAAGGCCCAGCGCAGGATGTTGTTCCTATGAAAGCTGAGGAAACTCAAACTGCCACCTGAGCTGATGGTGCAGTTTTACACACTCATTATCAAATCCATCCTCACCTCCTCTATCACCATATGGTGCACAGGGGCCACAACCAGGGACAAACATAGATTGCAGTGGATTGCATGCACTGCTGAGAAAGTGATCGGCTGCAACCTTCAACCTTTACAGGACCTGTACTCCTCCAGGACTCTAGATTGTCCAGATAAGATTGCAGCTGACCCTTCCCGCCCTGTACAGTCTATTTAAGCTCCTCCCCTAAGGCAGAAGACAACGGTCCATCTGGATCAGAATTTCCCGCTACAAGAACAGTTTCTTCCCCTCAGCCTTTAGACTGATAAATAGTTAATTGACTCCAGTATGACATAGCCACTTTATTTGCCTGCTACTCTGCACAGGCATACATATTTTTCTTTTTCATACACATATTTTATTTAATTATTTATTTATTTGTTTGTTTTTGCATAATTTCTCATCAAAACAATTCCTTAGCCTGTGAACTTGTTTACTGGCAATGGCAATGAAGTGATTCTCATTCTGATGTTTTCACAGTACTTATGCTTAGTTGGTGTAGATATCCACAACAGTAAGACTATCATGCAGCAAAGTACCCTGTGTAGCAATGTAAAGCCATACCATTTTCAACTAAAAACAATATTGGTTGCTTGGAATTTTTCTCCATTTTTTTATATGTCTCTTTCTCTGATTGTCTGTTGCTCAGACATTGTGATTCAACTTCCTTTTTTTCTTTGTGATGCTCTTGTTTTTCAAAAGTGCAGTAGTAAACTGCGTTGATCATTCAGAATGAGTCATAAATCTAAATGGAAATGCAGCCATTGGCTTTTAGTCTGTAAATGGATGTATTTTGCCAGGTCTCTAAAAGCACAGACAGGTGAATTATAGGATCCACTATGTTGCTCTAAAGGAGTTGTCATGCATACAGAGCAGTCTGATAAAATGGTAGATCCCCGATGATGCAGTACTGCAGCATTTTTTCTTTTCCATGACCATTCAAACTATAGAAGATAGAAGATAGATCTCCAAAAAAAAACACTTCAAGTGACAAGCTGTCTAAACCTTTTTTATTATTTATTATTAACAATTTAACAAGTATTTGCATTACTGAAAAAAATCTGACGTGATTTTTTTAGCTTAATTTCAGCAAACTGTATCCATTCACATTTCTTTGTTATAAACCGATGAAAAGTCAGATAGATTGATATTGTATATTGTTACTTTTCTCTGGAAGATGTGATGAGCGTTGGATGTTATTTTTTTGTTTAGTTTTTATTTTATGGCTTCTTATAATAAGAAGAAATGTTCTGATCAAATAATTTTTTTAAGTCCTTGTGATATGTAGTCGTTTTTCTACCCTGTCCAAAGTGGTATGTTGTCACAGTTGAACTGTTGAGTTCTGTGTCCTGTGTTCAGTCCTGAACTCACAATCTTAATTAGACTCACGAGTTCAGTCTAATTCAGATCAGTTCCTAAGTATGTTAGTTTTAGTTTTCCCCTCATTGTGCTGCCTCCTTCTGGGACTGTTTGGAGCTGAATATTCATCATTAAAACCACCATCCACCTTCATCTCCAGGGTCTACCACGTTCATTCTCACCACCACCGCTACACTTCATGACATCATTCAAGTACAGTGTTGTGTTGAAGAAAAAGGTCTGAGATGATTTGTGCTTTATTTTTGGTTATCCTGCTGAAAGTAGCCATCAGAAGATGGGTACACTGTGGTCATAAAGGACATGATAAGTAACAACACTCAGGTTGCCTGTGGTGTTGACATGAGATTCTGTTGGTATTCATGGGCCCAAAGTGTGTCAGGAAAATATTACACCACAACCAGTAGCCTGAACTGTTGATACAAGACAGGATGGGTCCATGCTTTCATGTTGTTGACATCATCTTGTCTGTGTGATGTACAACTTATTTTGTGCAGTATTGTGGAGAATTAAGTGAATAGCTAAAATAGTGTGTTTGTGTTCACAGTGGAGGCTGGTAAAGATTCTCTGCCATTTTTGTTCCTGTTTGTGGATATGCAGAGAGCTCAGCCTTTGTACCTTTTATGTTGATTTCCAGCAAGTGATTTTTTATTTTCTAGTTGGAAGGGGGGGGGTTTATTTATTTTGGCCTCAAAGACCCTGAAGCTTAACACTTTCACTGTGTTTTTGTTTTTCTTTTCTTTAAATTGTAAAATAAACTGTCTTTTCTACTGACATCAACTTCTTAATGGTTAATAGTTTTTGTGTTGCACCGAGTGCCATAAGTTATCCTTTGCTCTCTTGGGGTGGGAGTGTAACAGACACAAGATAGAGGCAGGTGGAGCAGGGATTGAACCAGTGACCTGCCGATTGCAGGGCGAACTCCTATCACCATGACCAATGGTGGTAAAAGGTGCCTCTGTCAGTGAGTCAGTAGTGTCTGTGACTACTTTCCAGTAGCTTACCACCATCAGCGTGTGAATGAGTGAATGTAGTGTTTAGCTGTTTTATATAAGTTACTGGAGATAGCCACAGTCTCCAGTGACAGACTGTGGCTACACATAGACAATGACAGTAAATATTCTGAAGCAATGTGTAGTTGCACCCACAAGCAGCAAGTGGGTGCTGCTTGCGGAATCAGGATCAAGCACTACAATTAATCATGATGACAATATATTCAACTTGTGAAATATGTTAATACATATAAGCAGGAACGGCTGGTATAAGTGGATTAGTAGGGCTAAGCCCTCCCTGACTTTTACAATAAAGTTGTTAAAATAAATAACTTAAAACTACCTAAAAATAAATACATTTTATAAATAATGTATTACACTTTGTTATATTTTCAACAAACCTGGTGTCAAGGTAGGCCTCATTTAAAAATATATTGTATCTTGTTTCATTTCATCAGGGTAATTGTGTCCAAACGTATTGGGCAATTAATGCAGGGGAATTAATTTGGACAAATGCAGTGGCTAGCTAGCTTGGTCTTTGGTTTGATTCCCTGGTTATATTTTGTGGTTATCCATGGCAGGATAACCATAAAAATAGCAGCAGCAGGTCTCGCTGTTGCACAGGCGTAAAACCTGTAAATAAAAAAAACTACTACTTCCAGTCCAGGGGATGGGGTGGGGGGTGGGGCATTCCTCCCCCATGCCCACCCATGCCGCAGGGCCTCTTCTCCATGCAGTTATTTTTGGCTTAAAGCCGCACAATATATTTTATGTATAATTTATAGTGATCAGAGGAAATGTAAAATACTTTCTGTTTATTTCATTAAGATGAGGAATAGTAGAAATATTAAAAATATATTTATTTAAAATGGATTTCGTTTAAACACTTCATAAGAGTGATTTAAAGAGAATTTAAAACAGGTTAAAAACAGTTTTTTAAAGCATTACAAAAACAAATGAAAATAAAACTGTAGAAATATAGAAACAGTAATGTAACTGGTTATATTAGGTTATATTAGGTCCACAGCAGCGCTGCACTCTCACAGCAAATGCCTCACCGACTCCAGCGCACCACAACTGGGTCGAGAGCAGATTGACGTTGGTGACATGCCGCGGGAGTGCATGACGGCTCTGACCGGGAGGATCCCATGAGCCACCATTCATGACAGGTCCTGGATTCTGGATTCCTTCTATATTAAACAGTGAATTTATTATAAGTATGGGTGTAACTTTGTGTCTACCATTTGGGGGATTGAGCTCTTCCTATTTATATGTTTAATTAATCTGTAAAAGAAATTAGGATATTTTGTTGTTCCTGTATCATCATCATCACATCTTTGTTCCAGAAGCAAAAAAAGGTAAATAGTAAAAAGATAAAACAAACAAAATACGAAGTTTTGACAGGGAGAACTAGATGTCCTTGTCATCTAGTTCTAGAATAGATAATAATACTGAATAGATGCTCAGTATTATTTCATTTTAAGAAGTACACATCACATGAAGAGAACTGTGATTTTTTAAGAATTTGTTAATAGATAGTGTCATTTATACATTCTGCCACAACTGGCCCTTCAAGGACATTCATGATCTCGATGTGGCTCAAAATGAAAATGAGTTGATTCCCCTGATGTAAGGCATCTGTTGGAATATAGAACCATAAGTTTTACATTAAAAATTTAACAGGAAAAAACAGACATTTTAAGTAATATTTATTTTCATAGAAAATTACAGTCTTCATTATACCTCACTGGAAGGTAATATTATTTTTCTTTTTTTCTTTTATTTCTTCTTGAAAAATACCATCAGCATTTCCAGACCTAATTTGTTTGTTTTGTAAACTTAATTTATTCTGATTGTGATTTACATAAATAAAAATGCATAATGCCTCATTTAATCCTTGAACCCCTTAAATTGAGGACAAACTGCAGTAGTTAAGAATAATGTCACTCAGTGAAGCTACTCCAATTTGGAAAGACTTCGGACAGGCAAGCTAGCTTTGTGCATCTTTCCTAGCCTGGTTAGATTCAGGCCAAGTTAAATTCACTCCCTGTTTATTCCATCTTGCTGTACTCATATACACACATGATCTGATTATCATACAGTTCTAAGTTTTAAATTTTATTTAAAAAATTTAAAAGTAAGAACATTTACTACATTGTTTTAAACAAATTTGACCTGCGCTGTACGATGGTGATAGAATTCATTGTTAATTTTGATTATATCCACACCAGCAGTTAGCTTCTGCGTGTAAATGATGTGGTTTTCCATGTCAGTTGCATTCGTTTTTTTTATAACACAGATGCCTGAAAATTTAAATAGATGTACTTTTTCTGAAAGAATAATCTGTCTTGATATATATACAGTTTGTTGATTTACAGTCCCATGTAAATGGAGGTTGTTTGTGGGAAATGTTATCCATTTGGCCAATTTCTTAGCACATGATTCTAGAGTCTCTTGAGCTTTTATAGTAAATTGTTGCTTTAATGAGGAAGCATTTTGGGGGGGAGCTCAGAAAAACATATTAAAATGAAACTGAATGAAATGGAGGAACAATCAAAGCACTTATGAGAAGACTCTCGCTCCCTGACAGATTTTTCCCTTCAGCATGATCCATTCTGGTTCACGGCGCTGAGCACCACTTCTTTCAACCTTATCTGCTCAGTGCTTTCACCTCATTTGCAAAGTCTTGAGTTCCTACCATATCCAGAGGGAAGGTACCCAACACTAACAGGCTATTATTGCTTTCCATTCAACAATGATCTGCTGGCAACCTTCTTTCAAATCATAGGAATGCATGTGTACTTATGTACTGTGAATACCTATGTTTACAAAGCTCTTTAAGGTTTAGTTAAAAGTACTCTATGCTTAATTGTATATTAGCATATTTGAACAGTCCATGTTCTTGAGTTAACCTTGGTGCCGTTTTGGTCCTTCTTTTTATGTGAAGTTATGTATGTTGAGCCTGATGTGAAAATGAAGATTGGTAACATCTATCCCACTAATAAAGAGTTGTTCTCATTGAATTTGATACTTTTTTGAAGAAACAATGTATGTCTATATCTGGCTTGAACTATATATCTGTTGGATAAATTGTCTTACTAATATAAAGTAGGGGAATAAGGATGGTATCAAGCAGGTGTTATGAAAAAACAATTTGGAGGAGGTTTGTGAAAGGAGGACAAATAGAAAGTCACTAAAGAACATTTGTGAACACACCAAGATTTTCAAGCAAAATGGTGACATAAGAAGCAAAGCTGTCCCCTATCTGTGTCACTGAAGGGGGCTTAGGAATGGTGTGGTAAAAGTTGGCAGAATGGTTAAAACAATTAATTTAATAGTTTTTTTTACATTTAAGAGTAAAAAAAATCTTTGTAAATATGTTCTATCCATAACTCTTCAAATATCTCCTGTTAAGCACTTTTTGTGATTCAATCAATTAGATTTTCCAAAAAAATATTTATATCTTAAATATAAAATACCTTCAAGGCCAGAAAAACAGCATGTAAAAACTAAATATCACAGTTTTGCATCATTTAGAACACCAATCTAATATTTTCTACAACCTTCTAGACACATATATATATCAGTCATCTTCCCAGCCGTTTCCATTGCTGCTGCTGTCACATTGTATTTTCCTCCATGTCATTTTGGTCGAAGCTTCTTCTCTAACAGCAACAAAATACAGGCTCCTTGTAAGTATCCTACAGTGAGTACGTTCCAACACTGGCAATCCCTCTCAAAAGCTAGGAAACGGGAAGAAGATGGCTCATGTAGGTAAAAAAAAAAAAAAAAGAACAATACACTGACTACTCCATTTTACATTCCCTCTGTGTTCATTTCCTCGAGAACCTTCATCTACTTTGCTAGCTGAGTGGATTCAGTCTGGTTAAATAAGCCATGAGTCAACTGCAGTCAGTACTAAAATGATGCGGCCCAGCTCAGTGAGACTGCGGTGAACAGGAAAGTGACTCTAACTGTGTAAGACTACATAAATAATTACATTTATTCAAATAATATACAATAAATTAATAGAGCAAGGAGGGAAAAACAAACAAAAAACAAAGTCTGTGTTGTTTTTTTCCTTACCTGTGTTTGGGTGAACATACTTTCATGTTACAATCTGTCCTTTTTGTGTTAAGTGGGATAGCCAAATTTCTAGCTGCAGCTGGAGATATTTTTCATGACATAACACAAAAGAAGTAGATATTGCAAGTACAAGTTATATTTGTTAATTGATAGAGAACTGGTCACTCATGGAGCAAAACTTTCTCTTTCAGTGCAACACTGGAGAAGTTGAGAATCAGGCATAAAAAGCATTTGCTGGGCCTGATGTTGTTGGAAGTTATCATATTTTATGACTGAGGTAGGATGTGGGTTTGAGAAGGGTTTGGGCTTTTTGTGGCAGAGGGTCAGAGTAGGGCTATCCTTAATATTCACTCAAGATAATCCTGCTGAATAACGTTTAGTTCAATGAAGCTGTCTGGGTCTGTTCCTCCAGCACCTTTCTAAGTGTGATCTTCGAGTACAGACCACATATCCAGAAAATTATTCCTTTGGAACTTCAGCTTACACTTCTTCATGCCTCCCCTGCCTCAGGCTATCCTTAACTTTTAGTTTCCTTTGCACACTCCTGAATAACCTTCATCTGCCTCCCTGAAGGCTCATTGGCCCCAAAGCAACTGTCCTGCAGACAGCAGTGCTACCTGCTTATAGACTATATGAATTTCCCCAGAATAAACACAAATTATATAACCACAAATGATGCTCGCCTGAACAGCAAATATATAATAGAACAATTTACATTTTCGATCAGTGACAGATGGCTCTTTACATTTTGCAAGAACTGCCTAAGGTAATGTCTAAAATGGAAAGGAAAAAGATTTTTAAAAATTGTAAACTGTCCCTCATTTATTTTCTCTTTTGTTTTGGTGATGTATCTTGTCAGCTTACACTAGAACTTTCACAAAGGTTTTTAGAAACTCTTAAACTATCTTTTGCCTTCTGTCAATCTTTACAGTGATACAATAGCTCGAAAAGAATGGTGACCTATCTAGGGTGTACCCCACCTCTTGCCTGTTGGCCACTAGTGATAGGCACCAGAAAACCTCCCAACCCTAATGGAATAAGGGTGTGAGAAAATGAATGGGGGCTGCCCAGTGGCGCAGCTGATAGAGCTGTTGCCTTGCAGCAAGAAGGTTCTGGGTTTGATTCCCGGCCCCGGTCTTTCTGCATGGAGTTTGCATGTTCTCCCTGGGCATGCGTGGGTTCTCTCCGGGTACTCTGGCTTCCTCCCACAGTCCAAAAACATGACTGTCAGGTTAAGTGGCTGCTCTAAATTGTCCCTAGGTGTGAGTGTGTGTGTGCTTGTTTGTTTGTCCTGTATGTCTCTGTGTTGCCGTGCGACAGACTGGCGACCTGTCCAGGGTGACCCCGCCTCTCGCCCGAAATGACAGCTGGAGATAGGCACCAGCAACCCTCCCGACCCCAGTAAGGGAAAAGGGTGCAGGAAAATGGATGGATGGATGGATGGATGGATGGATGGATGGATGGATGGATGGATGGATGGATGGATGGATGGATGGATGGATGGATGGATGGATGGATGGAATAGCTCAAAGAGGTCACAGTAAAAGAGGTCATCTCATAACTGGGGATTGCTTTTTTGAATCCCAGCTTATTCTGTTTCAGTTGTGGGGCAATGTAAACAGATTTACCTGCCAATCCCGATTTTGGTGGGTAGAAGACCCCGTGAGGCCGGTTAATGGCCTCTCTTCTGTCAAGCTGCCCAAGAGCAGAAGTGGCTACAATGTAGAAGCTTACCACCATTTGCACATAAATGTGTGTGTGAATGTAAAGCGCTTTTGGGGTAGCAAAACAAGAGCAGACCATTTACAATGTACCATAAAACTATGGTCAAAAATACCAATATCATTTCTATGTTGTTGTTTTTTTTTTTCATTTCACCGTGTTGGTCAAAGAACATCTAACTCAAATTCAAACTCATAAGCTTAAATTCACAAAAATGATCTGAAAGACCAATATTATCCTGAACTGTTTGGTGAACTATTTTATTTGTACTTTACCAAGATACACAACTACAGATGCTGTTTCTCACATCCAGAAACAGCAATGTTGAATTGGACTCCATTGCTTCGAAGTATTATAGTTAGATGTCTGTATAGATATTAAATTTATTTCTTGAAAAGTACCTTGACATGATATTTGTTGTCAATCAAATATCATCTCATTATGCCATTTTATTACAGACAAGATGGAGCTAGTCATTATCCTGTTGTTTCTGACCATTGGCATGAGTGAAATCATGTCACTCTTGGTGTATGGCCACCAAACTTTATTACATCTAAGATGTTTTTAGCAACAATGTGGCTTCCCTTCTTACATGGAAACATAAAATCTTCTTCCAGCAAAGGGATAGGTGGGGAAGACAAAAATTAAGCTGAAATAAAAACTAAATAATTAAAAAACAAACAGATATCTTAACCCTAAACCCAAACAGCACAAGATCGGGATCAGGCTACTACACCATCTATTTGAGTCTATTAGCACAAACTATTAAGGGGAACAAAGAAGACAAGGGAACATTAGTCCCTTTTTATTTTGCACTTTATTAACACGTAATGCAAGTAGTTGGTAATAATATGATAAAGAGGATAGCTTGGCTCTGCAACAATAAATTTGGCCTTCTTGTGACTTGGTTTATGTTGGGCTATGTGAGCTCTGAGGACAACCCAGACAACCCTTTACCCAAAAAAATAGTGCGGCCATTGATGTGACTTCTGATTCTGAGTTTATTAAGCAGCTAAAGTAAAGCATAAAAAGCATGGTGCTACAGGCAGGAAGAGGAAAACATCCAGCTGTAATCTGTCCCTGTGTTCTGGGTCAGGCAGACTCTCCATCACTTTGACATAAAGAAATGGTAATGCAACTGTCTTCTGATAAACACATCTCAACGCGCAGGGACAGCTTACCTTCTCTTTGCTCTCCAATCCACTACAATCCACAGACTATAGCTGGACCGCTGTCATCTCTGTGTTCTCTGCTCTAAAAGCTCCAATAAACTCAGCAGTTTCTGTCAATGACATGTGGAGGATCTTTTCAACTAGAAGCTATAACTAGATTTGGTCTGACTGGTAACATTTGAAAGTTGTTAAATGATAGTGGTTGCTCTGTTTCATAACTTCTTCTAGGCAGATGGTACTACCAGGCAAGTCCTCAGCATCACAACTGCACATCTGATTTATGGATGGATGTTAGTGGCTAGAATACATTAATACTGCTGTAGAATTTTATCTACTAAAGGAAGGTTTAATGCATGCAATAGAAAGCTCAAATCTAAAAAATTAACTAATTTGAAGGGGCATTATGTGTTTTCAGGCTAAATAGTGCCATTTTATAGCACAATCAAGTAACTTACTTTCAGTTGTTATAAATATCCTGCATTTATCAAATATGAGTAAAAAGAAATTTTATTTTGCCACTTAAAGCCTTTAAATTGGGCTTCTGATTCTTAAGGAAGCTCTTGCTATTTCCAACTCTCTGCCCTTAGTATGTCATCAGAACAGCGTTCCTCTATCAGTCATGTAACAATGTTTTTATGATTAACAACATAAAAATGTTGATATTTTAAGGATTTCTCAAGCATGAAAGAAAGAGTCAAAGCAACACTCCAAGTATGCTTTAGATGGGAAAATAACATTAAGCTCAAATGAGTAGATTTTACATTTTAGTGCTTTTAATGTTTCTATTCTGCTGTATCTTCCTTTCATTGAAAGGTAAGTGACATACTGCAGGTGATCATTTGCCTAAAATTGGAAATGGTTATATCAAATATAAATACAATTTATACTAAAAGCTGCAGTACATTACTTTTACAAAAATATTTTTCACATATTTGTTAAAACTGTCATTATGTTGTGAGTATGAGCATGGCATAAGACAAACACCTTCTCGCTGTGCTGTGATTGCTGTCTGCAAAAATACACCACCCCCGGCAAAAACAGTCAAAAGTTCAGCCAGCATAGTAAAAATACTCTTAAAAATATTTTTTTCTTCAAAATGTTACTAAAGTAAATGTAACTGAGTAAATATAACTAGTTGCAGCCAAACTGGTCATAAAGTAGTGATAGTTTTAACAAATATCTGCAAAGCATTTTAAGTAAAAGTCACACTGCAGTTCTAATTGTTCCATTTTATGATTCAATTAAATAAGTTAGTGGGTTAATGAAATTAGAATTTTAATCAAGACATAGTGCAATTTTTATATATAGTTATTTCTTTTTTGTTTTCTGTGCTAAAGAATACACTAAAGTAACTTATTTCTCTTGTATTACTATTTATTTAATATTTAAATTAAAAACATTTATGATGTTTTATGTATTTATTTAGGATAGAAATAGTTTAATTAATTTGATACATGCATCTCCAGTGGGTTTAAAAAATTAAATAAAACAACATTCAGAAATATCAATTTTGGAAATGTTTAAATTATTGAATTGTGGTACTCATGGTTTTCCATCAATGTCACAGTGCCAATTTTAGGCTTCTGCTTCAATAACATGTTTAGATTTGAGTTCCAAAACCTCAACTGTAGAGGTAAAGCTGAGTCTTACCTCTACAGCAGTATCTTTATTTATAGTATCATTTATATGATTTTAATAGATGGACTACTGTGATTTAATTCTGTGTACACAAAAGCTTTTCAAATGATCCAAGATTAGTTGAACATGTTGGCCTAAATATGTTGTAATTTTCCTATTAACTAAAAAAAATATGAGTTTTTTTTTTTTTTAAAGTTCTTTTTAAGGGTGCAACATAAATTTTAGTGTTTCCGCCTGGTTCAGCAAAAGTTTTCTGCGAGGAGAAACGATTTTTTTGTATGAAGAGGAACAACGTCTCGGTGAAGCAACACGAGCGAGCTAAGTGGCTATGCGGCTAGCCAGACGAGGTTTACTGAAAAGGAAAAAAAACAGTCGATGAAGAAACGGACAATAATCTTTCCAAGCGGTGAACCAACCAAGACAAAGCATCATGGACAGTGAATGGGAATCCCTATTTGCCGATATTGAAAAGAAGCTGGTTACTCTGTCATTGGATGAGCTAAATGCCCTAAGTGAAGCGCTAGGCCTGCAGCTCAGTGAAGAGGTGAAGTCGTCATGTCTGATAGAGCCAAAGCTGGACTAAAATACAATCCTGAGCTCGTGCAGACACCGTTTTTGCAAACTATTCTGACTGGATTACAAGATGATGCTGTAAGAGTGGACATTAAACCTTACTTGCAGGACACATATGTTAGTGATGAAGTACTTCTGGAGAAAATGAGCGCCGCCTACAGTGTTGAACTCGAAAGAAGGAATAAACTGTGAACCAGACAAAAGAGCATCAAAGTAGCTTCAGTTCAGGAAGAAGATAACTGCAAAAATGAAAATGTTGGAAGCTCAAAGAAAAGCAAAAACCAGACAGAAAAGCCAAACCCAATTGTGGAAAAGCTGGAAGCTAATAATAAAGTTATTTGTGAAGCTATCCAAAATCTTTCAACCCAAGTCGCTAACTGGACTCAGTCAAAAGTGAAAACTGAAGACAAAAACATAAAAAGTAAGCCATACTATCCAAATACTACCAGAAAGAATCCCAGAAAATGTTGTCAATGTGAACAGTCAAACCCAGAAGGAAAATGGTACACACTGTTTTAAATGTGGAAGCAGTGAACATTGGGCTATTGGTTGTCGGAAAAAGAAAGATTCAACAGTTAATGTCAACAAAATTGAAGTACATACTGCAAATTGTTTTGACAGTGTTGTTCCACAGAAGGATGTGCCTTTATCAAAAAAAACAGCTAAACTAATAGGACGCAAGAACCTTGTCCAATGCAACCATGGAGGTGTTTCAGTCACAGCTCTTTGGGACACAGGATCACAAGTGTCAATTGTGGATCTAAGCTGGAAAAGAGAGTATCTACCAGACGCTGAGGTTCGATCAGTGAAAGAGCTTCTTGAGGAAGGTATGTTAGATCTTTCTGCAACAAATGGGACTCAGATACCTTCTGAGGGTTGGGTAGGAGTTGAGTTTAGTCTTACGGAGAACAAAGACAGTGAACTGTTAGTGCCATTTCTTGTAAGCCAATCACCAAGCCAATAGTGGGTTTCAATGTCATAGAGGAACTTGCAATGTCTAACATATCAACAGAGAGAACTCTTCCCAACAAGTTTTTGCACAGTCTTGGGTCAGCGTTAGACGTAGGACACAAAAAGGCAAAAGCAGTGTTCTCTGTGTTAAGTAAAGACAAGTCTTTGTGAGAGAATCAAACAGTAAGGCTAGGGAGACAAGATGTTATGATCCCCAAGCATCAAATGTTCAAAGTAATCTGTGGAAAAGTCAAGAAAAATGTGCTAAAGGGACAATATGCAGTTTTGGAACCAAATGAAAGCACACCATGGCCGGAAGGATTACAAATACAACAGCAATTAATACACATACCAACTGATGAGGGAGCTGCAATTTCAGTTGTAGTCGAAAACAACACAGACAACGATATCAGACTACAAAACAGGACAATACTTGGTTCATTATTCACTGTGGATAACATACAAGATGTAAAAGAAGTCACAAAGATGTCACAAACTGAAAGTGGACATGCACACACAAAAGACATGAAAGTGACACCAGAAAGTGAAGGACAAAACGACAAACAAACATGGGATCCACCAGTGGATATTTCACACTTAACAGAACAAGACAAAAGTGAGAAAAATGCTAAGAGAGGAAAGTGATGTTTTTGCACAAAATGAGTGGGATACAAGATGCATACCTGAACTGCAGATGAAAATACATCTCAAAGATACCCTTCCAGTGACAAAAACATACAATTCCATCCCTCGTCATATCAGGAAGTGAAATAACACATTCAAGATCTACTCAATAGAGGGTGGATACAGGAGTTAACTTCTTCTTATTCATCACCAAGACTAATTGTGAGAAAGAAAGACTCTACCATCCGACTTTGTGTGGACTATAGACAATTAAATGAAAAGACACACCCCGACAGACATCCCATTCCAAGAATTCAGGAAATTTTGGAAAATCTTGGCGGAAATTCCTGGTTTACTGTGCTAAACCAAGGAAAAGCCTACCACCAAGGCTTTGTTAGTCCAGAGAGCCGAGCATGCACTGCCTTCATCTTGCCATGGGGACTTTATGAATGGCTGAGGATACCCTTCGGACTAACAAACGCCCCAGCTGCCTTTCAGAGGTATATGGAAGGTTGTCTTGGAGGTCTCAGGGACGAGATAATGTGTGCCTTATCTCGATGATGTTTTAGTTTTTAGCAAAAACTTTGACCAACATGTGGAGAATGTGAGAAAAGTTTTACAAAGACAAAAAGAATGTGGAAACAAACTCAGAGCGATGAAATGTGATTTCTTCAAGAGAGAAGTGTGTTATGTTGGCCGTGTCATTTCAAAAGATGGATACCGGATGAAACCAAAAGAAGTAGAAACTGTGCAAGCTTTGAAAAAGTCAAACCCTAAAACAGTTAGAGAAGTAAGATCCCTTGTAGGTTTTTTAGGCTACTACCGGTCATTCATAGCTGACTTCTCAAGGATAGCAAAACCGCTTTATGATCTGTTGTCACATCCAAAGACAAAGAACAAATCCTCAAAGAAAAGTTCTTCACAGTTGCCACCATCTCAGTCTGTGGAAGGGGCAACATTACAGCAGGAGGCACTTGAAAAACTTGTAGACGCTTTATCAGATCCATGAATAATGGCCTACCCAGACCTTGAAAAACCATTTGTGTTACAGGTGGACGCGTCAGAGGAAGGTCTTGGGGCTGTCTTGTATCAAAGGAAGGAGGGAGCATTAAGAGTGAACCAATGTACCGATGATTTAAGTTAATACACTAAAACAGGGATATGAGTAAATATACTTGTCCTGTATACATGCATTTGTAGTTATTTGTTGTGTAGTATTTATTGTTTTTGAAGAGCAACATGTAACTAAATGGTAACTGGATGGGTTCAGTGTTAGAAGTTTGTAATAAGGTTACATTCTTTAAGTTGTAAAGTTTAAAATGTTTTGGAAACATTTTATTATTTTAGTAGGGGAGGGTGTAGAACCCTGAAAATATGTTAAGAACGTGATAACATTCAATTAATAGACATAATGATTTTATTGGGAAAGCATTTATTTGATTTAGTATTTAGTTAAAACAATTAATTTTGTTTATGGCTAAATAAGTGCTAAAATTATTATTGTTTATTTCATAGATTTCTGTCATGATAATACCCCTTTAAGAACGACACAATGCATGATGGGAGTTAGAAAGTTCATGACCTGTAAATAGATTCGGAAAGAGAAAACGACACACGCTATATGCTCGAACCGTGGATTTCGTTTAATAAAGTTGCACAAAAGCTAAAATCTGAGTTTTTTTAAAGTTCTTTTTAAGGGTGCAACATGTCATCAGACCAGAGAATCTTTTTCCTCATAGTCGGGGAGACTTTTATGTGTTTTTAAGCAAATTCCACGTGTTTGGAGCTCAGCCACAGTCATCTTTGGGTTCTTCCTTATCTCATCTAGGCTCTACTCCAATGATTGCTCCTTTTGGCTGGACAGCCAGGTCTAGAAAGAGTTCTGGTCGTCCCAAACTTCTTCCATTTACGGATTATGGAGGCCACTGGAACCTTGAGTGCTTCCGAAATTTTTTGTAACATCACCCTGATCTGTGCCTTACTACAATTCTTTCTCTGAGTTCATTGGGCAGTTCCTTCCAACTCATGATTCTCATTTGCTCTGTCCTGCACTGTGAGCTCAGGACAGCTCATAGTGAAAGGGACAAGTGAAAGGTATGTCCCTTTCCTAATCAAGTCCAATCAGATTAATTAAGGAGAGTCTACATCTCCTGTGTGAGTTCAACTTGTTACCAGAGTGCTCTTTGAGGTTATTCTTTGGAATGATACCATGTAGTCCCTGACTGTGTATGATATTGAAAAAGTTTAAATTAGCCTTTAAGAATCTCTTTACACAAAGAATCTTAGATTATATCTAGAGGGCCATTCATGAAATTCGAATTATTGAAAAGTCCATTTATTACTACATGAAACATTACATGACTTAACTATACACAGATGAATGTTTCAAATTTTGTATTTCTGTTAATTATGATGATTTTTTTGCACAGTTGATGAAAAGGTTTTGGACAACAGAAATTTACCAAACACAATTATAAATAAATATGATAATTAACTAAAATTGAACGTATAACTATAATACAATGGCTGTATTTCTTATTCCTTCAGGAGATGTGGCTACTTTAATCAAGGCACACACTGGTCAACAACATAACTCCCATCACTAAAGAATAAATACTTACCATACCTTGTTGTGTTTAAGTTTTGCTCAATAGTATTCTAGCATGTGCTTACCTTTGACAAACTCCTCCATCTTTTGTTCTGTGCTCATGCTCAGCCCCTTATCTATCTACAACTGAAGATACAGACAGGTTGGTGATTGGTTCGTGACCCACACCACCAACCAATCACAGAGAGATCTCTTACATCCAGTCACACCATGCAAATGCGTCTGCTTACTTTGTGCATTTTGGTTACAGTTATTGAGCTATTGTGTGATGTATGAAAAACATTTAATTATTTTGAAGTATTTTAGGAATATAGCGAGTCAAAGTAGCTCATACTAAATTGAGATATATTGTAGTTTATTTAGATAAATCTTCAATATGTACTGAAAATTCTGAAAGAAAATTTTTTTTAAGTTTACTTTTCAGAGCAATAAACTACAATTTTTGCTTTTTGGAGGTGAACATCTGAGGAGAGGCTTATTGGTTCATGCCTACAGAGCACTGACAAACATATAGCAGGTCCAGGAATCATGGACCACTCCAGCAAGAATTGTAGGTGTTTTGGTACTACCACCGGTAACTGACAACTGAAAACAGAAGACTATCATAACACACCTTCTGTAATCATACCACTCTGGATCCACTAAAGACTGTAAGAAGGGATTGGCGTGTTCTGCCATTTTTACCTGATATTGCACTTAGCAGTGATGCAGCCACACTGACAGTCAGTGCACTGTTAGGCAGTCACAGATTTTGAACTGTATTTTATTTTAACCACTGCAAGGAGCCAGCTGTACTGTGAGTAGAAATGTCAGTCTGAAAAGATCTAAGGTGACATTATTGAAACTTTAGACCATGTCTGGTGTAGGGGTAATGTCCAAATCCTTCACAGCATGTTCTGTTCCACTGAAACTCCAGCTCACAGTTTCTACTTCTCTTCACCCACTCATTCCTTTTTCATCCCTCTCTCAGCCTCCCTCCATCCTCTACCCTTACACCCTCAAGCTAATTGAGGCAGGTGGCTCCTTTTATTCTCCCTCTCCAAAGCTCTCAGTTCTGCAGTTGCCAGGCATTACACTTTGTGTGAGTGTT
Source organism: Phalloptychus januarius (assembly GCA_902982915.1). Lineage (NCBI taxonomy): Eukaryota > Metazoa > Chordata > Actinopteri > Cyprinodontiformes > Poeciliidae > Phalloptychus > Phalloptychus januarius. The sequence continues at coordinate 1,342,506 of CADWAE010000470.1, read as the reverse complement.
TATGTATGTGCCTGCGCTTTAGCTGTGATTTTTCTCTTCTATTGAATCTGAATTGATGGCTGTGGAAGGAGCCTTGGTGCATGTTGAATCCTGTGAGAGTGAATATGATAGTGAGTCAATGAACGTGAGAGTGAATTCCTAATGGCTCTCTTTTCATCCTCTCCAAATGCCATTCTCTGGGTTTGAACATGCAATTAATCTATTCAGTTGATAAGAGGATCTAGTTAAAGTTTCACAAATACTCACACACTTACGCTCACCCGCACACACACGCAGAAATACGGCTTTCATACATTGTTGAGAACATTGCAACTTGAAGTGGAAGGGGAACAGAGTGATTCAAACAGAGAGACTGAGATGTAACAACAATGGATTATATCTATTATGAATGATTGATTGTTTTCGCTGACAAAGTCAACAGTCTAGTGAAAGTGTGTTCAATCGAGCGCTGATGCACTCACAAATTAGAGTGAAGAAAAGGTAACCAACTGCTCTTGGCATGGCTTCACTAATTTTCTTTCTCCATAATATAAAAATGACTTTGTTTAGACTGCAGTCAGTTTAGTTTAGATGAAAAATTTCACACATACTTACATCATTAGATGAATCAGTGAAACTAATATAGGATATATTAATCACAAATAATCAAATTTGTGATACCCAAGAGATGAGTCCCAAGTCAAGACTCACAACTCTTGGGGTGAGTGTGCCTCTCATGACCATTAGGGGCAGTTAATCAGCTCCAAAGACAAACTTCACACTGTAGAAAAGTTAATTGTTCGAAGAAAGTATTGACTAGCAGATCTACAACAAGGAAGTTTCTTTTTTTTATCATAAATGTGTTGCTTTAAGGTTATCACATTATGTACTCATGCTCAGTACAACTCTGGTTAAGATGTTATTAATGTATGTTTGTCTGCATGATTTACAAATGTTGAGCTGGAATAGACTATTAAAAAACCCTATTTTGAATACTTGGGGTAATTTGTTTACCCCAAGTATTATGTAATTAGATACAATTAATATTAGTATTACTACTGGTGACTGGTCACGGTAAATGTATGAACATGTCGGCAGAAAAAAAATCATACATTTCTGAGAAAATAGTTAATTGAAGTTATAAAGAGGTCATTCCATGCTTTAAATAGCGGTTTTGGAAGTTTTAAAATAACAAACTTTGTGTTTGAATTGATCTTGTTTACAGAGTAATTTGAGCCAGTAAATCCTTGCTGCTTTGGGGAGGGGAAACACAGCTCATTAACATACGCTCTTTGAATGACTGTTTTCATATCTGTTTTTGTGGATTTCGGTCAATAAGTTGGGTAAAGCGCTCTCCTAGGACTGCCACCTTATCATGGTGGAGGGATTTGAGTGTCCCAATGACCCTAGGAGCTATGCTGGGGCTTTACACCCTTGATAGGGTCACCCAAGGTAGACACTTCCTAAGTGAGGGACCAGACAAAGCGCAGCCCGAAGACCCCGTTGGTGGATACAAACTTTGGGCTTGGCATTCCCTCGCCCAGACGCGGGTCAATGGGGCCCCACTCTGGAGTCAGGCCTGGAGGGGGGGAATGATGGCCAACGCTTGGTGGCCGGGCTTTTACCCATGGAAAAAAGCCCAGCCACCCATGTTTCCTCAGCCCGCAGAGGAAACATGGGTCCCCCCTCCCATGGGCCCACCACCTGTAGGAGGAGACAAAAGGGTGGAGTCCAATGTGTGATGGGTGGTGGCCGAGGGAGGGGGCCCTGGCGGCCTGATCTTCGGTTGCAGAAGCTGGCTCTTGGGACGTGGAATATCATCTCTCCGGTGGGGAAGGAGCCGGAACTAGTGTGTGAGGTTGAGAGGTTCCGGCTAGAAATAGTCGGTCTCACCTCGACGCATGGCTCTGGTTCTGGAACCAGTCTCCTTGAGAGGGCCTGGGCATACTTCCACTTTGGAGTTGCCCACGGCAATAGGCGCCGGGCAGGAGTGGGCATACTTGTTGGCCCCCATCTCGGTGCCTGTACGTTGAGGTTTACCCCGGTGAGCGAGAGGGTAGCCTCCCTCTGCCTACGAGTAAGGGGACGAGTTCTGACTGATGTTTGTGCTTACGGGCTGAACACCAGTTCAGACTGCCCACCCTTTTTGGAGTCCTTGGAGGGGGTACAGGAGAGTCCCCCTCCTGGGGACCCCATTGTTTGTCCCTTGTAGATCTGCAGCAGGGCAGGAGTATGGGAACGGCCAGCCTAGTATTTCCTGCTTAAATGGCTGGATCATGTCATTGATTACCTGGCTGGCTTCTACCAATTAGAGGGTTTTCTTTTGAGTATTGCTTTGTTTTTCTTTAAAGTAACTTTCTGAGTTATCTTGTATTACAGGGTTTATTTTGAAGATCATTTCATTATGCTGATGGTTTGTAAATTAGATTAATAATTGTATTCTTGTTTTTCTGTTTAGATGTTTGTTGTTTGACCTGTTTCATTGTGGCTTGGTCCATTCAAGCACATATGTGTTGGCAATTGGCTTTAATTGACAATCAAGCTTGTGTTTTTGGAAGCTCGAGAGAGAAGTCAGTCAAATGAATGAATAAAAGTCATCAGAAGAAACTGAAACCAGTGTCTGAGGCTGATTTTTCTGTTCACCTTCGGACCCTTTTGCCTACACTATCTTTATAGACCGCCTTGGCACCCCGACCACTGTGTTTTCTGGGGAAAACTCTAAACTGAATTAGCCAATTACAAAGTTATTATGAGTATTGTTGCTTTAAAGCATACATTAAATTCATTTTACATGATAGTAATTGGCAATAACGGTAGGAGAGAGAAGAGAAGCAAGGAATCGTCCCACCCTCAATGGACCAGTAATTCATTATTCTTGTTCAGTGAGGTGGAGAAATACCACTTTCTTGGGAATTCCCTTTACCACACACACTAACAGAGAGGATATATAAACACAGATCATGGTGTGTTCCTCTGAGAAATTCAGAGATGATTGTTGTGAGAGAGGTAGTTTTAAGCGGAAATAAGGCAGCTAAAGCCATAATGAAATAGGTCCTCTAGGGAAAATGCAGACAGACAAACTGATGTTACACTACTCACTAAAATCTAACTGAGGTCCCTGCTGAATCTTCCTAGAAGAAAAAAGAGGTCTAGTGAAAATATGGTTCAAGTTTCTTTAGTAGAAACTTGACAATTTAAATATTCAGGAAAAGAGAAAGAAATCCTGATTATTCAGTTGAATAAGAAATGCCTGAGGTCTATAGACAGCCTGCTAATGTACAGTGCCCAGCATTGTCCAAAGCTTGTAAAATGATATAACACTAGTCACCAGCCAGGCAAAAAACTCAAAGGCCACACAGACTTTAAGTGTGAAAAAAAAAACAAATTTGCTAAACGTTAACTACAGAGACCTCTCTGTAAATATTGTACTTTGCTTTCATGGCTAAGTGCAATAGATTTTGCCCAAGACAAAGGCATTAATCAAACATTTCTGTTTCCCAACCTTCTGGTCTCAACAATCAGTTCTTCGATTCCAGACAAATTGAAGGAATAAAAGGTTTCCTCCAGTTTTATGGTTATTTTTAAATATAATTTATTCAAACATTGCTGTTCTAGCAGACTGCAAACGAATTCAAATTCCAAATGTAAGCAAAATGTTAAACTCAACCAGGTAAATGGTTGGTTACAGACTGAAAACAGGAACATCAACCATTATATTACCACTCCAGGATGAATAAAATGCTTACATGTGGTCTAAAAATGATTGCAGAGATACAAAGAAATTAGACCATAGTGACCCAATATGTCACCCCATTTTAAATAAATATATATATATATGGGCATGTGTGCGTGTGTGTGTGTGTGCATATGTCACACATATATATGTATATATGTCACATATATATATGTGTGTATATGTCAATGGAAAGGTAAACTAATTTTTTATAATTTAATTAGAAATGCAATAAATATTTTGAACCTTTACTTTTTGTGATTTTGATGATCTTGGCTTGATCATCAAAATTGTAAAAACTCCCACCAGCTGCTGAATAACCACGTCTGAGAGGTGAGGTCAATTATTACACAGCATGAAGGAATCATGTTGAACCAGGCCAACATGTCACTCTTTTTTAGGCAGTGTCAAAAAACATCCACCAGATTTGCAGTAAGAGCTCCTCTTCAGCCTCTTCCTATTATAATTATACCATTTGAACATTTGGGCATGGATGTTGTGGGATCAGTGGCTCCCTTACCTTTTGCTTGCCTATTGGGAGGTACCCCAAGCCTCTACCGGGTTTTCCCCCTTTTTGTTGCTTTTTGGGCATGAAGTCCGAGGTCCACTGGCTCTTTTGAAAGAAAGGTCGGAGGGGGGAAACCTACAAAAGAATCTGTTGATACAATTTCTTATGCCCTTCAGATGAGAGAAAAGCTGGAAAAGATGACCTCATTAGCTCAGGAACATATGAGTGTCTCTGAACAGAAGCAAAAAACCTGGTATGATCAAACTGCTCATGTGAGGAGTTTTGAACCAGGTCAAAAGGTATTGGTACTGCTACCTACTGATGACAGTAAGTTTTTGGCTTAGTGGCAAGGTCCATAAGAGGTTGTTCAAAAACTGGGTCCCACAACCTACAAGATCTGTACTCCAGATCAGACTATAGTTCTTCACATTAACCTGCTGAAGGAATGGGTCTTAAAGCCTGAGGGGAAGCAATATGTATTTTTCATCACAAGAGTATCAGATGAAGAGGTGGAGGAACAATGCCTGCCTCTACCATCAGCTTTGGCTCTTGACCTGAGTCATCTCTCCCAGAGCAGCAGTTGCAAGTAAGAGCCCTTTGTAACATCAATGTGCTACATGATAATCCTGAACATACATGATATTTGTCTGAAAGAAAATGCAGTTGTGAAACGAAGGAGCTACAGGATCCCTGAGCATCTCCTTGGCCCTTTAAAAGAAGAGATTGAATTAATGCTTTCTCTGGGTATCATTGAGACCTCTCACAGAGACTGGTTTAACCCTATTGTCCTTGTACCAAAAAAGGATGGCACCATGAGATTCTGTATAGAATTCCACTATTTGAACTGTGTTTCAAAGTTTGACTCTTATCCAACTCCCCATATCAATGACTTGATTTGTTGTCTTGGAAGAACAAAATTTCTTACCACCTTTGATCTCTCTAAAGGTTATTGGCAGGTTCCCCTTACCACCAGATCTTGTGAACTGACAGCTTTCTGGACACCTTTGGGGCCTCCATCAGTTCAACACCACGCCTTTTAGGTTTCATGGAGCACCTGCAACCTTCCAGAGACTTATGAACAAGGTACTGGGAGGTCTTTCAAATTTTGCAACTGATTATTTAGATGATATTGTCATCTACAGTAACAGCTGGGAGGACCATCTGCAACATCTTAAGACATCCAAGGTACCTTGAGTGAACCTCCAACATTACACTGCCCTGACTTTTACCAGCCATTTATTTTGCAAACTGATGCATCTGGGCATGGGCTGGATGTAGTGCTGCTTCAATGGCCTCCAGGGGAACGTCATCCTATTGCATTTATAAGCAGAAAGCTCTACCCAAGAGAAACTCAATACTCCACCATATTTAATTTTACTTTGTTAATTTTAAGATCCTCCGAAACTAAAAAATAACTCCAAAGTGTTATGCTATAAAGTTGCTGATGGCAGTTTTAGGACTTAATGGTGGACTGTGCCGCAAATGGTTGAAGACATTTAGACACGTTTGTAACATTTTTTTACCTGAAAAAATATGTGGAAAGCTAGCTACATTAGCCTCTTGGAGCCCTTAAGGTTCAATTGTACCTGTAGTTAATACATTTAATTAGCCATGATAGAGTCACAAAGTCCTCTCCTTAGGCTGCCACCTTATCGTGGTGGAGGGGTTTGAGTGTCCCAATGATTCTAGGAACTATGCTGTCTGGGGCTTTACGCCCCTGGTAGGGTCACTCAAGGCAGACAGGTCCTAGGTGAGGGACCAGACAAAGCGCAGCCCGAAGACCCCTATGACCAGTAACAACTTTGAACTTGGTGTTCCCTCGCCCGGACGCGGGTCACCGGGGCCCCTCCCTGGAGCCAGGCCTGGAGGGGGGGCACGATGGCGAGCGCCTGGTGGACTTCAACGCTGAGCGCCTGGTGAGTCATTGGTGTGTCATTGCCCACATTGCTCACGTGGGCAATGACAGTGAGACCTGGAGGGGCGTGGTTGGGAGGAACGGCCCCCCTGATCTGAACCAGAGTGGTTTTCTGTTGTTGGACTTCTGTGCTCGTCATGGATTGTCCATAACGAACACCATGTTCAGGCATAAGAGTGTCCATGTGTGCACTTGGCACCAGGACACCCTAGGTCGCAGTTCGATGATCGACTTTGTCATCGTTTCATCTGATGTGCGGTCGTATGTCTTGGACACTCGGGTGAAGAGAGGGGCGGAGCTCTCCACTGACCACTACCTGGTGGTGAGTTGGCTCCGGTGGTGGGGGAGGATGCCGGTCAGACCTGGCAGGCCCAAACGTGTTGTGAGGGTCTGCTGGGAACGTCTGGCAGAGTCCTCCCTGGCAAGGTCTATTCGGGGGTCCTGGAGAGGAGGGTCCGTCGGATAGTCGAACCTCGCATTCACAAAGAGCAGTGTGGTTTTCGTCCTGGTCGTGGAATGCTGGACCAGCTCTACATCCTCAGCGGGGTCCTGGAGGGTGCGTGGGAATTGTGTGTACATGTGTTTTGTGGACTTGGAGAAGGCGTTCGACCGCATCCCTCGGGGAGTCCTGTGGGAGGTTCTCCGCAAGTATGGGGTACGAGGCCCTTTGATACGGGCTGTCAGGTCCCTGTACAACCGGTGTCAGAGTCTGGTCTGCTTTGCCGGCAGTAAGTCGGGCTCGTTTCCGATGAGAGTTGGACTCCGCCAGGGCTGCCCTTTGTCACCAATTCTGTTCATTATCTTTATGGACAGAATTTCTAGGTGCAGCCGGGGTGTTGAGGGGATCCGTTTTGGTGGCCTTAGGATCGCATCTCTGCTTTTTGCGGATGATGTGGTCCTGTTGCCTTCATCGGGGCGTGATCTGCAGCTCTCGCTGGAGCGGTTCGCAGCCGAGAGTGAAGCGGCCGGAATGGGAATCAGTGCCTCCAAATCCGAGGCTATGGTCTTGAGCCGGAAAAGGGTAGAGTGCCTTCTCCGGATCGGGGGGGCTGTCCTGCCCCAAGTGGAGGAGTTTAAGTATTTCGGGATCTTGTTCACGAATGAGGGAAGAAGGGAGCGGGAGGTCGAAAGGCGGATCAGCGCAGCCACCCTATCTCCGCAGGGTGGCTGGGCTCTCCCTTAGAGATAGGGTGAGAAGCTCGGTCATCCGGGAGGGACTCAGAGTAGAGCCGCTGCTCCTTCACATCGAGAGGAGCCAGTTGAGGTGGCTCGGGCATCTGGTCAGGATGCCTCCTGGACGCCTCCCTGGTGAGGTGTTCCGGGCATGTCCCACCGGGAGGAGGCCCCGGGGAAGACCCAGGACACGCTGGAGGGACTATGTCTCTCGGCTGGCCTGGGAACGCCTCGGGATTCCCCGGAGGAGCTGGCCCAAGTGGCTGGGGAGAGGGAAGTCTGGGCCTCCCTTCTTAAGCTGCTACCCCCGTGACCTGACCCCGGATAAGCGGCAGAAGATAGATGGATGGATGGATGGATGGATGGACGGATGGAGTCCAGTGTTTATAGTCATGCTTGTTGTAAAATTTGAGGATTGACATTTGCGGCACAGTCCTACTAATAATTTTTAAGAAGGTTGAATGACTTTGGAGTAATTTTTTAGTTTTATAGTACAAAAACATTTTGACAGATTCAGGTTTCTACTCACCAGGGAGCAAGTGTTGCATGAAATGGCGTCAGCTTCTTCTTTTATGTGGATTTTTGGGCGTGTGGGATCCGTTCTTATTTTAATTTTAGTCAAAAATATTGAAAACATTTAGAGTGCCGTTTGGCATGCAATCACAAAAAAAATCCATCCCCACGCTTCTTAAACATTTTTATTAAACTTCTTCTTCTCATTATTAATGGACTTCAAACTGCAGAGGTGCAAATCGCTATTATGTGTAACCTCATGAACTCCAAATAGCATATTGGTTTCTTTTTTTCATTATGTATAAATGACAATATTACGTTATTTACAATCATGAAGTTACGATGGCATCAGTGAGGCTGGTGTAATTCTATCATATTAAGATATTCGTGTCTGTTGTTACAAAAATAAGCAGAAATTAAGATAAAATCTCAGCTTCAGAGAACTGGAGGATCTTAAAATTAACAAAGTAAAATTAAATAAAATTAACAAAATTGTTAAAAACATACAGATACATCTACTGTGCACGAATTGTGCTTCTTTTAAAAATTAGAATAGACTAAGATCGTCAGTTTTGGACGCTTAGGGAGCGGTAAAGCGTTCAATGAGAGAACCCTTCTCGTCAATTATTGACACGAAGGGGGTACCCAATGCGTGAACATGTGACGCTGAGGGAACCTGACCAAGCGTCAATATATGACGCTGAGGGAATCTGCCCAAGCGTCAATATATGATAAATCGGGAGTGAGAATTATCAGTTGATGTCTCATTCTGTCAGCAGCCACTCTAGTGCGAACGTTGACTTCAGAATACAGGAAAGAATATGTTCTTCTAACTATTTAAAACCCCACAGTTGTAAAAAACCCAGCATCCAACCCCAGAAAATGTACACGTCTGAGAATGCAGCTGGCCACATCCCGCCACATAGTAGATCCCATCAGGAACTTTTGAAGAAACTGTAAGCGAAAGGTAGTTGTTCTGGTGGCCTGGTTGTTCTCTCTGTCCACTAGTGATGCCTCAACAGTACCTTCGCAGGCTCCTCTGGAGCGGGCTCTCCAGCAGCCACAGCGAGTTCCTCCGCAGCGGCAGTGGGCCCCTCCGTCACCCCAACCTCACCGGGTGGATCCCCCACCTGGTCAGCTGCAGCGGACTGCTGCTTCGCCGAACTCGACTGGGCCGGCCCGGCCCTGTCAGGACACATTTTTACAATATGACCCTTCTGACCACAAACAAAGCACCTCATGTTAGAAGATGTGGCAAACAAGATGTTTGAGAGACAACATGTTTTAACAATGGCGATTTACACGTTGATAGAACTATTTTAATAGGTGGCATCACCTTACCATGGCGAGACAGCTCTTTAATCAAAAACTCATCACTTATGAACGGAGGCACGTTTGACAATGTTACTTTAGTTGCAGATAAGGTCAGCGGCGATACCTATAAAAACAAACCATTCACAGAAAAGCCAGACTCCACCAACTGTTGAGCTTGCGCAACCTTTTCCACAAACAAAACAACAGCTCCGCTCATTTGAGCAGTAGACTCTATGGACCCATGTCCAATCACCTCCCCAGCAGCCAAGCACACATTCCTCCAGAACTAGCATCCACCTTGATGCCGTTCTGTGTCAGCGTGAAGAAAGCACCAGCCACCATGGCATCCTCAGACGCCGGCCAGCCAGGCATGCCTGATGGCCACACCCGAACCAAGGAAAATATCCCTTAAAACGTGACAAACTAACACAAAATCACAACCAAACATTTGACATAAACACCCAGTGAAAAAACAGTAAGAAAAAAGCCAAAGAGAAAATATGCAAACACTCTCTCACTCGCTCTTCTTCCGCTCTTCCACTAACCCTCCTCTCACATGAAGAAGTAGTACATTTGGAACCGAACCATTCAAGGCCACTCTGGCTGCCAGATTTTTTACAACAGGATGACAGAGATATTCAAGGAGAAGGGTAGGTACATGGACGTCACATAAAATAAAGGCAATCTTTCTGATTAAAATTTTTAATTTTAAACTCTTTAATGAAAAGAGAAGTCAGTCAGACAAATCTTTCAAATAATTAAAAAGTCACCATATTAAATATTCTTTTTTATTTCATCCATCTTCTACCGCTTATCCGGGGTCAGGTCGCGGGGGCAGCAGCTTAAGGAGGGAGGCCCAGACTTCCCTCTCCCCAGCCACTTGGGCCAGCTCCTCCGGGGGAATCCCGAGGCGTTCCCAGGCCAGCCGAGAGACATAGTCTCTCCAGCGTGTCCTGGGTCTTCCCCGGGGCCTCCTCCCGGTGGGACGTGCCCGGAACACCTCACCAGGGAGGCGTCCAGGAGGCATCCTGACCAGATGCCCGAGCCACCTCAACTGGCTCCTCTCGATGCGGAGAAGCAGCGGCTCTACTCTGAGTCCCTCCTGGATGGCCGAGCTTCTCACCCTATCTCTAAGGGAGAGCCCAGCCACCCTGCGGAGAAAACCCATTTCGGCCGCTTGTATCCGGGACCTCGTTCTTTCGGTCATGACCCAAAGCTCATGACCATAGATGAGGGTAGGGACGTAGATCGACCGTAAATCGAGAGCTTCGCTTTTGGCTCAGCTCTCTTCACCACGACGGACCGGTACAGCGCCCGCTTCACTGCAGAGGCTGCACCAATCCGCCTGTCGATCTCCCGCTCCCTTCTTCCCTCATTCGTGAACAAGATCCCAAGATACTTAAACTCCTCCACTTGAGACAGAACACCCCCCCCCCCAACCCGGAGTAGGCACTCCACCCTTTTCCGGCTCAAGACCATGGCCTCGGACTTGGAGGCACTGATTCCCATCCCGGCCGCTTCACACACGGCTGCGAACCGCTCCAGTGAGAGCTGCAGATCACGCTCTGATGAAGCCAATAGGACCACATCATCCGCAAAAAGCAGAGATGCGATCCTAAGACCACCAAAACGGATCCCCTCAACACCCCGGCTGCGCCTAGAAATTCTGTCCATAAACGTAATGAACAGAATCGGTGACAAAGGGCAGCCTTGGCGGAGTCCAACACTCACCGGGAACGAGCCCGACTTACTGCCGGCAATGCGGACCAGACTCTGGCACCGGTCGTACAGGGACCTGACAGCCCGTATCAAAGGGCCCGGTACCCCATACTCCCGGAGAACCCCCCACAGGACTCCCTGAGGGACGCGGTCAAACGCCTTCTCCAAGTCCACAAAACACATGTAGACCGGTTGGGCGAACTCCCACGCACCCTCCAGGACCCTGCTGAGGGTGTAGAGTTGGTCCAGCGTTCCACGGCCAGGACGAAAACCACACTGTTCCTCCTGAATCCGAGGTTCGACTATCCGACGGACCCTCCTCTCCAGGACCCCCGAATAGACCTTGCCAGGGAGGCTTAAGAGCGTGACCCCCCTGTAATTGGAGCACACCCTCCGGTCCCCCTTTTTGAACAGGGGACCACCACCCCAGTCTGCCAATCCAGGGGAACTGCCCCCGATGTCCATGCAATGCTGCAGAGTCGCGTCAGCCAACACAACCCTACAACATCCAGAGCCTTAAGGAACTCCGGCCGGATCTCATCCACCCCCGGGGCCCTGCCACCGAGGAGCTTTTTAACCACCTCGGTGACCTCGTCCCCAGAGATTGGAAAGCCCGACCCAGATTCCCCAGGCTCAGCTTCCTCAATGGAAGGCATGTTGGTGGGATTGAGGAGGTCTTCGAAGTACTCTGCCCACCGGCCCACAACGTCCCGAGTCGAGGTCAGCAGCACACCATCCCCACTATACACAGTGTTGGTGTTGCACTGCTTCCCCCTCCTGAGACGCCGAATGGTGGACCAGAATCGCCTCGAAGCCGTGCGGAAGTCTTTCTCCATGGCCTCTCCGAACTCCTCCCACGCCCGAGTTTTTGCCTCAGCAACCACCCGAGTCGCATGCCGCTTCGCCCGCCGGTACCCGTCAGCTGCTTCCGGAGTCCCACAGGCCAAAAAGGCCCGGTAGGACTCCTTCTTCAGCTTGACGGCATCCCTCACCGAAGGGGTCCACCAACGGGTTCGAGGGTTGCCACCGCGACAGGCATCGACAACCTTACGGCCACAGCTCCGGTATGCCGCCTCGACAATGGAGGCACGGAACATGGTCCACTCAGACTCAATGTCCCCCACCTCCCCCGGAACGTGTTCAAAGTTCTGCCGGAGATGGGAGTTAAAGCTCTTTTTTATTTCTTGATATTATATTGTTAGAAGCTTTAATTAGTTATGATGAAAATTAAAATATATGCTGCGACAGACTGGCAACCTGTCCATGGTGTACCCAACCTCTCACCCAAAACGTTGACTGGAGATAGGTACCAGCACCCCTGGCAACCCCACTAGGGATGAGGGTGTAAGAAGATGGATGGATTAAAATACACAGAGCTTCTATATTGGATTTAGGATGTCTACATCCAACTCTGGTGGAGTCTGTGTCACCAGACCAGACTCATCGCTCCACATCACTTCTGTTAGTTCTGTTGAACAGTTGTATGGAGCTTTGTAGGGGAGAAATGCCACTTCTTTTCCTATTCAGTTTTCCTCTGTTTATTTAGTTAAAGCGATAAGTTGGCGTCATTGGTTTGTTTATTTTTCGTAAGGTTAGATGGGTTCAAAGTTAATAGTTTCCTTTTGTTTGTTGTTTTGGCATAAAATTTATCCTGAAGACACTCCTCAGCTCACCTGGTGATGATTTGTAATTTCACATGATTTTTTTTATAATAAATTACTAGATAAATTATAATCGAATTGTCTCTTGTGGTTGCTTAAGATCTGATGAGGTTGGACATATTATGTTCAAAATTCAATAAAAAATAATTCAAAAATACTGATCCCAAAGGAAAATCAAATGTTTGAAATGTGTGTAACTCATTAATTCAGATTCTTCAAAGAGTTATTGTAGTCAGTGATGGCTCTTGGCAGGAAAGATCTCTTGTCTGTATTACAGTGAAAATTCGTAACGACTGGGTCAGGATCCAAATTTATTTTACAGACATGAGAGAAAGCTTTAAAGATAGCATCCAAGTAATCATGTAGGGCACTGCAAGACCAAAACATTTGACTAGTGGTGGCTGGTAATTGATTGCACCAATGGCAATTATCATCCACATTATTTTCTGTAGATGTTGAAGACAGACAGCTTCAAGTTCTGTTCTTCCTCTTAGATCGTATCAGATAATAATCAGATAAAATATATTTTCACTCAAGCTTTCAGGGATGACATGTTCTCAGATGACCATAAGTCACAGTGCTATAAAAATTTAACTCGAAGGAATTTAAATTGTACAATAATTGATTGTTCAATAATGAAGTTTATATATGGCTGTTATATAAATTGTTCAATTAATGGTAAAATACATAAGACTGATCTACTTAATTATTATATTTAAATATAAGTTATTTAATTAATGTTTAATATTTTATGCCCATTATCCTGTACAAGTGTTTCGTTTATTAGGCCCAAGCAGCGAAAGGACTGTTGAGGTTTATTGTAATTGGAAGGTTTCTTGTTATTTTGATGAGCTCGCGCCCGTCTCCAGCTCCAAAAACATTAATTATTAATTAATGTTTTTTTACCATCTTTAACAATATTAACTTGAGCTGCAGCTCATTATTTTTTTTAAATTATTTATTATTACATAATTACTATCCTTATTACTACCCTTAATCTCCAATATCAGAGACAAAATGTTTTACTAAACATTTATAGGCTTCAGTTATGCAAGTCACTACCATTTTATCCTTGCTGTGAGGTCCTTAAGGACTCTGACCTATTGTCTCTGGTCAGCCTTGTTATTTTACTTGCCACAGTAACAGCTTTTTTTCTCTGGGGACCAATCAGCCAGACTCTTTGTCAATAAACAAAGCTGTACTTTCCAGGATGCCTTAACTGACCCACTGCAATTGCTACTTGACCTATGTCACAGAGAAGACAAGAAAATAGACATCACTGCAGAAAAGAGCTGCAGTTTGTTGACAGAGCTAGCATGAAGTGAGTTCAGATGCCAGATGTCGGGAGGAGGAAAAATAGAAGCAAAGTTGGCTATGTAGTTTTTACCTTCTTTTATCCAGGTTTGAGTCAGGTTTGTGCTTTTCCAAAGCAACCAGCAGCTCCATATTGATTTGTGATTGTACAAAAGCGCTCTTATGCAGCCTTATCTGCAGGATTTATTCTGAGAGGGATGAGCTCGCGCCTGTCTCCAGCCATCAATGAACAAGAACATGGCGAGGTCTACAAGTTATCAATCACAGTGTAATGCAGAGAAACATGCACATTCAACACACTCAAGCCTAATCACAGTTTAGAGAAATCAATTAACATAAAATCTTTGTTTTGTAGAACTTACACCAGGTCCTTCTGGCTGGCTATGACAGGACATGGTCCAAAGCTAATGGGTTGCAGCTGAGGCACACGAACAGGTGATTGAATGATGCAGGTGAGGGTGAAGAGTTATCTAGTTTGAATTGGATAATAGCCAGAGCTACCCTGTATGATAGAAGCAAGGCTGTCATGCAATCAGGCTCTCTGACCCCCACCAGGAGGCAAGTGTGAAGCGTCTTGCCCAAGGTTACAGTGACAGAGGAGGGTGGAGAGGGGACCGTCCCATTTGATACTGATGGCATTTTGCCGACTGCAAAAATCATCTTGCATCAGACGGCTAAAACATAATTTTGCACCTTAACTTTAATCATGTTACTATTATTTTATGCCTGGTATTCTGTGTTACGGTCCGCACACTACACACAACATAAGGAGTCCAGACCAAGTTACATATAACAAAGATGTTTTATTTGACCCAAGTCTGGACACAGTGGTACAGGGAATCATGGCGAAATAAACAAAAGTGTGGGAGCGCTCATGAAGCAGTCAGCAGTTGGCCGTCGGATTCGGGCCACTCCCCTCACCCTGCCTCACAGGATCGCTAACCCTACAACCAAAAACTGGAAAACCCAGCTTAGCCTAAGATCCCCCGACCAAACCACACAAACAGGTGGTCAATGAGTAGAAAGTGGCATCAATGAAGACATGAGCGGGAGCGTCCCACGAACACAAAGGTGCTCATCCCAACTTCCTCGCTCGCCTGGTGGGGGCTTGATCCTTTAAAACCCAGCCAATCAACTGCAAGGAAAAACACAACCATTAAACAGGCATTCATTCACAACAAGTGACAGGGGCACGTCACACCTCCACCCTTAAATGCTGCATGGTGATTTTGATGCACGACGCAGCATCAATAGTAGGAACGGGACAATGTGTCAGCTAAGATGTTATCTCTACCCTTTATGTGTTTCACCTTCAAATAGAAGGACTGCAGGTAAAGGGCCCCACCGCATCAGCCGTCGGTTGGAATTACGCATTTGCTGAATAAAGACGAGCGGGTTATGGTCAGTATAAACCACAATTGACACGTCGCATCCTGTACAAGTGTTTGTAGTGTAGTGTTTCGTTTATTAGGCCCAAGCAGTGAAAGGACTGTTAAGGTCCTGGGTTTGTCCGCAATTTCCATGGTGGCCCCACACAGGTTTGCCCATGTTGGGCTACCGCCTACATAGGCCCTACATGGGCAAACCCGTGTGGGGCCACCATGGAAACTGCGGACAAACCCATGTGAGACCCATATTGTCTGCCCTCCTTTTCCCCATATGGGGCCCACCTATGTATGCTGGCTGGGAGGTAATGACCACATTGTTTAAATTGTATTTTTAGATATTTTATTGGACAGTTACTTAAAAAGACAAGCATATGTAAGGTAAGATATATCATTTTTACGCCTCTGCTTGGTATAGTCCCCAGAGTGCTAATGTTTTTATCACCTAGCTCAGTGCCAAATCCGAGACAGAAAATATGTTAATTCAATGGGACTATCATGCTAAAAAAGCTAAATAAATTAAAAATAACCTGTATAGTGAGCTATGCAGTTCACGGTATAGTCACAGTGAGCTGTGACTATTCCCCCACATGGTTCATGTCTGGAAACGAACATGGGGGTTTCTGTAGATCACAGTGAATGGTTGACCTACCTTGGACCTGAATATAGCATCCTACAACAACTCAACATTAACATACAACTACAGCATAAATTTGGGTTTACAAAAGCTAAATAAATTATTTACTAGGAGATCCAAGAACATAGAAATAACATGGGTTAGTTTGTTAGCGATAGCATCGTTATCGTAGACTGATTACTTAAAATAGCACAACTCAAGTTAGTGCTATTTTAGCACAACTTATATTAAATGACAAGTTCTCAGCCTTAATGTTTTTTGATCCTAAATGGTTGACCCAACCTGAAACTAAATAATTGTATGCTTCAGGCTTTTGAAGACTTTCATCTGGCTTGTCGTATAATATGAACTCAACAGCTCCAAACAGTTAGTTATGTGGATCGCCTCTACCCCGGGTAAATCCTCAAGACTATAAGAAAAGTCTTTTTTACTGAGATAATATGATAAAAAAATCATATATTTAGGACCATATCCTAAATATATCCGTATGTTTTTCATTTTTTTTTAAATATAGAAAAAATATTGGTAATCTTTAGTGACCTAAAAGAGGAAATGTTTAGTCAAACATCAGATATTGACAAAAACAGTGTTCTTAGGTCAGTTTAAGCAGCGTACATATCTGGTATGATCTAGTTTCACACAGTCATTTCTATATGATGATTTGCAGCTGATTGTGGAAGCCTCTCTGGCCAAGTGACAAAGAGCTTTTCTATATTACTCTTTTAATTATGCACATTGATTCTCCCCAGCAGCAGTTGCCTTGTTTCATTCCTGACTGAAATGCATTTGTGTCTGCTGCATTGATGAATGTATCGTAATTTTAATCTATGCAAGGCAACATCCATCTGACTAATGCAGGACTCTGAGATAAATCACTACAGTCCTGCTCTGAGAGCTACCAGCCATCTCTCTCTCCCTTTCTCTGGCACTGTCAGTACTTAGTCTATTGAGTACATTCTTCTTTATCCACTTTGCTTTCCCTTCATTTTCTACAAGGCTTTCTTCTTAAGCTTTGACCCCTCTCATTTGATTTGTTGTGTTGTAGCTCTCCCCTGTGTGATGTTTTTCCTGTTCAATTGAATCGTGTGTTAAAGGAATAAAATGTTTTCTAGGAGAATGACATCCTGATTCTAGTAGTCGTTTTGGTGCCTTCTGTAGTCTCACGTCTTGGCCAAATGTTTCCAAAAACTGTAATTCTTTAAAGCAAAAACTTTAGTTCACTCTTCCGATCACAACAGATGATAAAAATACTCACTTCCAGAGTCAACAGGGGAATGTGCAATGTTTGAATAAAAGTTTCTTTGTGCAGCATCACCCAAACAAAACTTTTTAAAGTAAAAGTGCCTTTCAGTGCAATTCCACTCGAATAAATTCTCGTTTCCAGCTCAGTCTGAGGTTTCTCCCCTTGCCGTGGATTGTCTCCAGTACATTTTTTTAACCGGATCAATCAGCGCACAGAAGCAGAGGTTGTGAACAATGATGGCAATTTTCTGTGCTGTTTTAGAATTGGTGTCTGCCTGTAGTTTTAACAATGGCAGAAGAGGAAGTGAAGGAAGCTGTTCAGTCAGTGTTGGTCACTCTTACAAATATTGAAGAAATCTGCCTAATTCAGCTGGACGAAGAGAAGTGATATACTCTGGCTGCCAGTTGTAAATTATTTCATTAGCCATTCAGTCTTTTCAATTCTTAGAAGAGCACCTGTTTGTGGACCGGAAACATTGTGGCCTGTTATTCCCACCTCAAGAATTATTACTTTGACAGGTTGTCCCTAATTTAGGGAGACACCTCCACTCAAGTTATACTTTGGATAAAAATAAACCTCCCACTCAATTACTTCTAGCCAGCATAAGCCATCATATAACCCAGTATGGAAAAGGCCCTTTGCCTGTCACCTTGTTGTATTCTATTTGTTATGGCATCAGTGGTGACATTATGCACCACACAAGTATGATTCACACAACAGTTAAAACAGTTGCTGCTGTTCTCTCCTGCTTCATGTTTTACATTTTGCATGCATACCTGATGAAATAGAAGAAATATTTCTCCCACATTTTCCTCCAGCTTTCAAGATTATCTTTATTAATTTTAATTTTAAGCTCTTATTTAAGCTACTGAATGTGTTAATGTGTTCTGATGTTGTGATCATCAGAACACATGTAATGTAACAATAGTTATTAAAGATCAACCTGCACATGACACAGGCTTCTTTGCCATGATAGGATTTCTTAGGGACTTTATGATACTGAAAGCACACAGTCAGGGTTGCTGTGATGTTGCAGGGGTTAAGCACAATCCACCTATGGAATCCTTAATCCTTGACGTGGCTGTTGTAGTTCGATTCCCAGCCAGGTGACTTTTGCTGCATGCTGCATGAAGGGGGAACCCTTCTCTCAATACCCACTTTCCTGTAAATTCACTATCACATAAAGGCCACTAAAGCCAGTAAAACCTTAAAAACACACACAGTTGTATTTTTCCATCCAGTAAAATGAGACAACTTCCTGGCATGTAAGCTTATACTGATGTTTTTATATCATTGAAATTGCTGAGGTACATACAGGGCATCAAATTTTCTGAGGGGATACTTATAACATTAAGTTTGAGAATCACAGTCTCATGAAAAATTTAGTAAAGAAACGGCATGCAGTTGGTACAGCTGTATGGGATTCATGTGCGGGAACAGTGCATCCTGTTCCACCAAGGCTTGTTGGATACAATAGTCTGAAGAGAGCACTGTACTGTTTTATAGATAACCACAGTTCAGAAAAGAGCTTGGAGCTTCAGGATATTAGTACTCATACGGATTTTCTGTTACTGAAAGAAGAGTCCGAGAGATGGTGAAGAATATGGAAATTTTGGCTATCTTACATTACTAGAACTAATTATGGTGTCGTAAAGTTTTCTTTGGTATCTGACTGCCTGGTAGTTTAATCTGGACATGACTGATTAACCCACACTTGGGAAGGCCAACCCCAACACCACTGTCAGCAGAAAGGTTATATTGAGATAAAACTCAAAACAGTTGGGAAAACTCCATTAAATTTTTCATACAACATACAACATGACAGCTTTATCAACAGTATCAAATATATACTTCTTCATATCTCTGCATAAAATGTCAGTTTCTGGATCGATGAAATCCATTTTCACTGTAGAAATCCATGCTCTAAAAGCTCACTGAAAACTTTGCTGTCAGATGGGAAATATGACTGCAATCAGATACATAGTTACATTTTTCACATAAACTCATGTTTGAGGTATGTTGGGTTCCATAGTTATACTTTAATCTTCGTCAGGGTACAGTGAAGCACAATTGTTATGGGAATTGATTTGCAAATGATGAAATATACAACAAAGCTTCTAAAATGTATTTGATAGTTTCTACTGTCAACTGTTGTATTTTAACCATGTTAGTTGCATTTCTTTTTTTTTAAGTCAGCTACATATCCAATATGAAACCACTTTCTCGAGAGAAACCTCATGGGGCCCCTTTCTCTGCCTTTTTAAACCAAAGTACTTCATCCAGAGTAATCCTTAATTAGGCCAATGGCATTTTACAGCACACTCTCAGAGCACTCACCTCAACCTCCTGTGGCTGCACAGCAATGCTTTAAACATTATTGATATATGACACCACAGGAGTACATTAACTTGTGTGTTTTGCTGCATTTGTGTGATTCTCTGACAGAGAAACAATTTGAAAGTGTGATTATAATCTTACAACTGGTCAGCCATCCATGCACACTAATAAATGACAGCTTTGAGTAATGATTGAGTGAATAATTTGAATAATTTGTGTGCAGTGATAAAATAGTTGTTTAAGTTTTGTTTCAGACATGTGAGAAAAAGACTTTCTTGCTTCTGATTGTTTTGCAACTTGTAGCAAGTGCTTTATATATTTTAACACAATATCATTATAAATATTTCTTTATATATAGATCACAGCACATTGTGTGCACTGCTGAGAAGGTGATCAGCTCCTACCTTCAATCTTTACAGGACCTGTACTCTTCCAGGATTCTAGATTGTGCAGGTTAGATTGCCGCTGACCCTTTTCACCCTGGACACAGCCTACTTAAGCTTCTCCCCTCAGGCAGAAAACTACGATCCATCCGGACCAGAACTTCCCGCTACAAGAAAAGTTTCTTTACCTCATCCTTTAGACTGATAAATAGTTAACTTAGTCTGATATGACATAGCCACTTTATTCACCTGCTTTTCTGTACATGCATACTGTATATTTTTCTTTTTCATATTCATATTTTATTTTATTATTTGCTTATTTATTATTATTTGCTTTTGCAATATTACATCAAAGCCTATTGTTGCAAACCAAGGTTTTTGGGTCTTTGTGGGGAGTCTGTAGTGTTGCTGCTTCTTTCATCATTTTCAAGACTTTTTGGCACTAGATGGTGCCAAGAGCCTAGATGGGTGTCGGCTGTCCGGATTCAACACACCTGCGATCAATCTACGAGTTTAACTATTCTGCAAGGAATACATGGAGGATACATGATAGAAATAAAATAAGCACATCTGTCTTGTCTTCTCCCACTACACCTATTCACTCTCTATCTCCTCCTCAGAACCAGGTTGCATCAGAGCCCATGCAGATTGGTCACACAATTGACTCCTGAGGAGATGCAGAACAGAATTATCTTTATCTCCCAGCTCTGTCTCTATTGTGGATCCCCTGGTCATTTCATTTCCATCTGTCCAGTTCAACTAAACGCCTGGGTCCGCAAGGAGACTGGTGGACCATCTATGTGAAAAGAAATCTCCTTGTCTACTGCTACAATGTTCCACAATAGTCATTCTCTTGCTCTGACCATTATAATTGACCCTGGTTTTGATTCCGCTTTTATTCAACACGTGCCACTCACTGTGCCTCTCTGTTTCTCTGCCTGCAAGGCAAAGCATTTCCCCAGATCACCTACAAGATTAAGCCTTTGCAGTTGGTTATTTCCAGTAATCACAGTGAACAAATTTATTTTTTTGTATTTCCTACAGGAAACTCATCCATAATTATAGGCTTTGATTGGTTACAAAAACACAACCCCAATATCAACTGGAAAGAAATGTATATTGAATCCTGGTCACTTAACTGTCATTCCACCTATCTCTGCTCAGCAGTTCCACCTGGTCCAACCTTGGCAGACCCACCTGGGGCCTCATGCATAAAAGAGTGCGCAGTTTTCACACTAAAATCTGGCGTATGGAAAAATTTAGAAAAGTGCAGCGCACAAAAAAAAAATCGGATGTATAAAGCCGTGCGCACGCACTTGGCCGCGCACATTTTCTTTATAAATCCTAATTTGCGGGAAATAGACCGCAGCTGATGGTCCGCCTGTCGCCACCCATAAATACATATGTAAATTAGTATAAATACCCGAAAGTCTGCCACCACGGGAGGCAGTAACCATGGCAACATCCTTGTTTGTAGCAATATAGGTATTTCTAATAATAATCACTAAATATTTTATTTAAAAGGTGCTTTCAGGACACATGAGGTCACCTCACAAAAATAAAAATAATACATTTCAAAGAGAGAGAAAAAAATCCCCCCCAAAAATTAAATACATAAGAGATCCTGAGATCCTGCAAATGCCTGTTTGAACAGCAGCTCTTTCCGGCGGGATTTAAACACAGACAGGAGTCAGAGTCATTGAGTGGGGAAAGTGGACATTTAACCTAGTAGAATCATGTGCATAAGTTGCACATTTAGAGAATAGAGATGTTTTCTGTCCATGAAGATGCATTCGCAAAGCGTGCGTGCGCACAAAAAATGTGCTGCACCATATTTTACGCACAAGTCGGCATGTATAAAAATTTACTTTGCGTGAAAGTTTGCGTAAATATACACACACATTTTCGCTGGCGTGAAAATGTGCCAATATCAAACTACAAAGCAACAAAACTCACTTAAGTACACTGAAATCAGACGACATTCAGTTATTTAGACCAAGAAGTTTCCGACCCGCGGTTATTTTTTATGATTTTAAATTTTATAATCGATGAAACTGAACCGCATTTTTCGTCAGACGATAACCTAACACGCACACAAAATAAAGAAATTAAAAATGAAAGGACGTTAAAACCTTAAAAACCTTAAAATTAAGTTGTACTTTTCCTCAGTCTTTGTCTCATAAAGAGTGGTCTGTGCATGAAATGCATCTATGTGGTCATTTCATTCTGACTGAAAAAGAAAACAGGATTGGATCAGCAGACAGGCTTGGTTATTTTAAAGGTGATCAAGGTGTGTATAGTCACACATATTCAAGTAGCTACGCAAAGGTGGGCAGCGTAAATGTGGCGCGCTTTGGCTCTGATTGACAACATTGCCAATGGAAGGATACGGAGCGATTGACCATCTGGGAAATGTTGATGATGGTTTATTAGCGTTTAGATTGTCCGGACTGATCATCCTGGATCTCTGAGCAAAACTTAAAAGAAGGAGCCGTGCGTTACCGGTATGGGTCCAGCTGCAGTCATCCTTCAATGGAGCCCAGCATGAGAGAAATTATTTATTTCCCATCAATGTGTTTTTATTCTTTGGAGGATGGGTAGAATTTCATTAATAATCTAGGATATTTTCCCCTGACCTACTAATCTCTAACTTTCCTCAGGTCAGTTCTCATTATCATCTCCTGCCATATTAACCACAGCCAAATGTTACTGTGAAGCTGATCATACTCATAGCATCATTTTGTAAATACATATGCATCCTCTTATAGCTCTGATGGTCTTATGCTGACTTAATCCTGTAACCATGGTGACCAATCTGTCCATTGCCCTAGGGATGAGAGATGATCAGCCAGCATCTGTTCTGCAGTACTTCTATCTGTTTGTCTATCAACCAATAAGCCTGTCTGTCAGCATGTTGGTGCATATTGCAGTCTGTCAGGAGTCATTTTCATCAAACAACTTGCAAAACATGTCGGTGCATGTTCATCTCAACTTTCGACTATTATGAAGTGGTGTGTATCATAGCAGAATGTTTTCAAGATGATAATTTTATAAGCAAAGATAAACAAAAAGAGATGAAGATAATTATTACAGTAAGTCATTTAAAAATGTGCAAGGCAGAAATTGGATTTGAACAAAAACATGAAAAGTATGTAAATGTCAATCATCTATTTTAAACATCTGGGAACTAAAATATTTTTGATGCAGAGTCACTAATAATGTGGTTGATATGTGGTAGAAAAAGTGTACAATCAATCAGAATAACCACATCCTGGTTATGATTGTGAAACAAAACCTATTGAAAAATGTAAGGAAGATTCACAATCAGTAAACTGCAGCTGAAGTCAGTGCTTCAAGAACCTCAAGAACCACCAGGCACAGACTGACGAAAGATATGGGTTTCAGCTGGAAAATTCCTTGTGTTAAGCCATTCTTAAACAAGAGACGGTATCAGAAGCATCTTGCCTGGACTAAAGATAAAAAGGACTGAACATCTGCTGAGTGGTCCAAAGTTATGTTCTCTGATGAAAGTGAATTTTGTAATTCCTTTAGAAATCAAGATCCCAGAGTCTGGAGGAAGAGAAGAGAGGCACAGAAAAAGAAAGGCTGTGTCTTTTAGTTTTTATAATAATTAGCATGTTTTGATCTTGGAACCTCTAGGCCCTGATTGCTGTAGGGATGTAGAAGTTCAGAAACAACAATGCCCCCAAAACAGAACCCTGTTAAACAGCAAAATGAACAGTACAAGAATGGGACCTGTGTGTAGATATAGCCAAGAAGATGTAACTACCAGACAAGTAAGAAGGCAATCATTTTAAAGCAGAAATTGAAATAGCCCAACTCCTCAGCCTAGCTGGCAGGATTGGATGGTCAACAGTGTCAAATCAGGTCAGTAGAACATTTTCCTGCATCATACTGTATCAAAATATCAATAGAGACTCTGACAGGAGCTGTTTCAGTTGAGTGGGATTAATGAAGTCCTGACTGAAACTGGTCCAGAAAACTATGGTGATCAGGAGCAGCAGTTAACTGAATATAAAGTTCCTGATAAATGGCACTGATCCCAAATGATGTTTGGACAAACAAAGCATAAACAGACTGGCGACATCTGAAAAATGTGTAACATTGGAAGATGAAGGATATCCCTGGAGCTTCACTTCAATATTCTCCAATGCAGAAGTACAATGTGGAACAACGATTGCAATGGAGAGGAGTCAAAGTATGCGGAAACAAGGCATCGTTGATTGCAATGGAGAGGTTTTTTATGGCTATGGCCAGCGCATGCTAGAATTTGACTCCTGGCCTTGGTTCCTTACCTGTCAAATTAATAAAACAACTTTACTCCTAAAAAAACATTAGTATGATGGCTCAGGTATCACATTTATTAACATTTCTTTAACGCTGTGCTAAACAAAATTGAGTACAACTAACACTATCAGCTGGATAAGTTGGTGTTCAAAACAATAAATATCAGGGAGAAAATTCCAAGTCTTATAAAAAATAGACTTTTCTTGATATTGGCAAAATCACTATAAAAATTCTGTAATATTGCTTTAGAGTTGGAGGAAGAGGAAAACAGCAGATGCATTTCCTGAAAAAGCTCAAATATGTTTCAACTTTTTGTCCAATGTAGGCCCACTCAAAGTAAAGCAAACTTTGTATTTACTAGTATGTTTGTATGATATTTATTCAGACAATAGTGCTTTCTAACTTGTAGTTAAGCATTTTATTATACTCATATCAGATTAACAAAACAATGCAATTTCTCAAAAAAGAAACAAAAACTGCATCACAATCCTAACATTAATTTTGCTTTGCAAAGCAAAATGTAATTATTTTTAAAAAATATTAAATAAATTAATAAAAAAGTAAAGATTTCCAAAACAGAACCCTGTGGACAGTAAAATCCATACAACAACAATCTTTGAAATAAAACCCTCATTTCAAAGATTCCTATCTAGAGTCTCCTTTAAGAAAATGAGACTCCAAATAGGATATATTGTAGGATGTACGAAAAGTCTACTTGCACGCATAGGCTGAAAATGGTGTATGGCATAAAAAAAATCCAGATTTATAAAACCATGTGCATACATATCAGACAGCTATCTCCTTTTTAGAAATCACAGCTGCACCTCAATGTTTGTATACAAAGTTCTGCCCATGTGACACATTCACATCCATCCATTATCTTACATGCCTATACCCAGTGGGATCATGAGGGGGGACTGGTGCCTATCTTCAGTAGCCAATCGGCGAGAGGTGGGGTACACTCTGAACACAGAGACAGACAGGACAAACACCCATTGACAGACTCACGCTCACACCAAAGGAGAATTTAGAGAAACCAATTAACCTGACAGTCATGTTTTTGGACTGTGGGAGGAGGCTGATGATCATTGGGGGAATGTGTTGGTGAAAAATGCAGCTGAATTGTTATGATGATTTTGATTTGAGGTTTAAGAAGCCGTTTTTTTCTTTGAAAAGTCCTTATGTATAATCATGATTATCACCTGCAGAGGTATAAATAACGCTGCAATTTTGAATGCTTATGCTTCAGTCTATTTTAAACTGCATTCAGATTGTGAGATATGATAAAAAAAATGTCCATCAGGGACTTATCATCTGTTAGTGTCACTATGGAACATCCTCAGTTGTTAGATTTATGTCCAGAATGTCCTGGATGTGAGATTTGAATAGAGTGGAAGAGCAAAGGAAGACAATGGCCAGGCTACCATAAGCCTAATTCACACATTCAATTACAAATTAGGAAGACAACCAATAACTGAAAAGCAACTGAACATCCTGTCAGAATTAGATTCTGGTGTTATAATAAGCATTGCATAAATCCTATTGGATACAACATTTCAGGAGGTTTCACAGTTTGTCTTTTGTGTTGTTTTAATTTCTGCATTCCAAGAATATTTGGATTAGATATGTTATACACTGATCCAGGACACTACAAAAGAGAAAAAGCTTGTGTTGACAACACATATTTTAAGCTCAACATTCTGAACTGGAAAAAGATGACTGCTTGTTATTAATGACACATTCTGTAAAGGCAGATCAAGCATTTATGACACAGAAACAGAAACAAACTGAATTGTGTAAGTAATTACCTGAGCAGTGAAAACAAAGTATTAAAATAATATAGACATCCCATCATCATATTCACTGTATTTGTCTGCTGTCTGAATTTGTCTCACTTATTGGAAAGATGGTGTGGGAAAAGCTAATTGGAAGAGAAGAAAAATCAGATTCCTTACATCTGATCAGTTCAAAGCTGCAGCAGATATTTCAACCAGTGATGGCTTCCTCTTGTTCTTCTTCACCACAGTGGATGTCAGGCTCAGTTAAATAAGACAGAGAATCACACACAGTCTTTTGTTGAAATGAAAGACTCACAGAATAAAGGGTCTACGCATTATTATTTTCACAATGGAAAAAAAGAGCGTCTTCATATATTGGCAGAACAATAGTTTTTTCATGTTATGCATGAAAAGCAGAGACTTTGCTTTTCATGCTTCTCCGTGTAATGAGACTGTATTTACCTTGCAAATAGGTTATGGTCCTTAAAACCCTCTGCTGAATGTTCACTAACACATACAATGCCTCCAGCTGTGTTTCTATGGATGTAGGTGTGTGTGGCATTCTCTGTTTGTGTGCATACGTGTGAATGTTAGGATACAGATACAGCCTTTGCAGCTTCTCTGGATGTAGTTCTATGCAGATTCTGACCAAAATTATTTAGTTTATTGGAGTTGTTGGCACACTTGTTTTTTAAAGGGTCTTTATTATGTATTTTCCAGGCACACAGTCATTTTATAACACAATAAAGAAACTGTCTTACTTTCATTTGTTATAAAAATAGCAATCTTCTTATGTATCAAATAACTAAATAAGTCAAAATAAATTTAATTTAATAAAGTTCAATCTAACACCTTGAAATTGGTCTTCTGTCTCTTTAAAAATTCCTGCTCTTTCTGAAACGCCACCTTCAAGACGTGATTGGAACAGGGCTCCTTTATTAACCTTCTAAGCATGCTTTGACCAGCGTTTTACTGAGAAATTACTTTTCTAATGAGCTCAGGATATGTGCAGTTCCACCAGGTGTTTACTAATTGCTGATGGCTAGTCTGAGAAGCTGAGTGGGGAGTCGCGAGAGAGCGCTGCTCTGAGACAGAAGCTTGGAAACTGCAATCCCGAGGAAAACCTGCATCTCGAAGACCGTGCTAGGTCCAGGCGTTTTGCCTGGTTGCCACGGCAGACTGAAGGATTTCTCAAAGATGCGTCAAGGCAATACCCAAGTATGTTTTTGAGGAGGGATTACCATTATAAGATGATGTGAAGCTCAAAATTGTCAATTTTACATAATACTGTCCCCTTAAGGCACTCTAAAAAAACATCAATAATATCATTACACTTATCAGGAAATGTAACATTTTTGGCTGGAATCATGAAAAACTTGTTTTGGAGGGATGTACTTGCAAATTGTTTGACAAAGTTCAAAGCCATTCAAAGATTTGGGTTTAAAGTAGTCTTTTCACATTTGGAGTGCCAGAATTCCACTTTGAATCTGGTTAACAGGCTGGGCTTAGAGCAATGGCAGAAGCCTTCTGACTTTGAGGACTTGGAGCTCATCAGCAAATACAAAATAACAAAATAAAGATTTTTCTTTTGGTTAGTGAGAAGGGTGTAGTTAACTCGTGCCGCACTAGTTTTAATAAGATGTAAATACATTTTATTTTATTTTAAAATTAAAATTTCTTGAGAATGGAAATAATTGTAAATCTAAATCTGCAAGGGGTATGGAATAGTTTTGGCTTCACTGTCAATATTTTCCTTAGATAACATTTTCATGCCACATTGGGGTCAAGAGGCTGCCTCCAATATGTTAGTAGTGGAAACACTGCATTACTTTTTCAAAATATCAGTTGAACATTTAAAATTTTTTCATTGTGTACTGACATCAAAATGCAGAAAGGTGTTTACATAGAGTGAATAACAGAAAAATATACTTATGCAATCTGGAATTAGATGAATTGGGACTGTTTGTTAAAGCATCAGCTACCTCAAGGGGTGTAGACCTAAATCTATTTGACATGGGCTTAAAGCTTGTAAGCCTATTATTCTGATCTGATTCAAAAACACCACATTGTGTGCAGTAGTTAAGCAGGGTGCTTTACATATTCTCCTATCCCTTACTTACTTATCAATTCAATGCACCAAACAAAACAAAAAAAAAACACTGACCCGATCAGCAGACAGATAAAGCACCCTGTACAGTTGCTGGTACCTTTGGTAAACATGCTAAAAGCTTGAACCTTTTTGGTTTCCAACTGAAACTTGGAAAGAAATTCAACTTTCAGTTTAAATATTAATAATTAATAATGTTTTTAATTATTATTATTATTATTTTTTTTTTAAATTAAAAAAATGGCCTGCCAAAGTGTGTGTGTAATTTGGTATTCAGTGTTCCGATGCCAAAAATTAGCAACAATGCTAACAATCTTGTTAGCAAAAATGCTTTCAGGAGTATTGGTTATGTTGAGAGGACAATTATTAAAACCTTTAGCTCGTTGTCTCCTGTCGTTCCCCGGCCAGAAGGTCCCACGTGCATAAAAGTGACACACAACAATTCACTGTTCTACTTCAAACATATCCAGAGTTTATTCAGACAATCAAATGCATGAAATCACACCAACAACACACCAGAAACTCAAAACCACAAGACAAACATCAGTTACCTGAGATACGCAGAAAAATGGACAAACACAAAAATGGGATGAAAACAAAAGGCAAAGACGCGTCTTTGGAGATCGCTCGTGCAGCTGCAAACCAAGCAATCTGATCCGCTGGCTGTGGGTGGAAACTTTTATAGAAAAGACATACTCTTCTCTGTAATGTATGCAAAAAAGGTGTGTTTTCTTCTTCAATTACTTCAACCAGTTTCAAATTACCATGAGAGGATAGCCTAAATGATTTAATAAGCTTCCTTACAGACCTGTTAAAGCTCCGGGAGAAATTATACCTTCTTCTGACCAGCCGAGAGCAAAGTTCATTCAGACAGGATTTTTCATGTCAATTTAGAAATCTAGCATCTCTCCTGGTCGCTCTTTTACAAACATTTCAAAGACCCTAGTTCTTAAACCAGTTCAGAAAGAGGTTATCCAGACACATACCTTGTTTTATTGTCCTGCAAATCAAGTAAAACAGACTTTTGCTGTAAACTTAAAAGTGACACAGAGCCTGGTAGAGGAAGGTGGTTCAGAGTTCCTCTCAAGGCTGGTAGATCACAACACTGATGTTGGATATTAGGATTAGCACAATTATCTTTCAAAAACTCTTTTATCATATGCCTGAACAGTTTCAATACTACAACATTAATCTCCTACTGCTTTGACTATAATGAACTAACCCATATCCGAGTTGAGTTAGTCACAGTTTAGCACTATTAATATAATAACTACAAATTAGATTTTTCTCAATCAAATTATGCTAATAACTAATTTTAAATGTCTTACAAATTAGATTATAAGTTTTTTAAAAGGTATTATGTTATCTTTAGTCAGCAATTCATTAGTACCCCAGGTACTAGTTCTGTTTTTTCTCTTGTGAGAGAATTTGATTAACTATGTGAAGAGACAAAACTTGCCTTTCCCAACCTTAAATTATGTTTCTCCACCTGTGTTTGCTTATCTGTCCACAAACTTCTTAGCTGAGAACTGCCTGGTGCAACAGTTAGTTTATGACCTGTGTCCTCCTTTGCTATTCTCTCACCCCCTACTCCATAACAGACAACCTTTTCAGAGCTGTGTCTGTAACTCTTTTATGTAAGTTAAGAAATATACCCATCAATTGTTATTTAGATTGAATTACTAATCCAAACCTACCTGAATTAAAATCTACTCAATCTACTATTTTCACATGCACTAAAGTTAACTCGTACTAGAATTAGTATAATCAAACTTATATCCCCAAGTTATCACTAGCATGTGATTCCCCATGCTAGTGAGGGTAGCTGTCAGTGCTGAAGAAGTATCGATGTACTTCTTTCAGTATGCTCAATGTGAATAATATATGAAACAATGTGTTCAAAGTCTTATTTTAGCTATAAGGCTAATGTTAGCATGAGGGCTATCACTAGGACGTAGAGCAACTAGCATGCTAACACTTACCAGTGGGTTATCGATTGCTTTCAAACTGTTTTGTAATTTGTTTTAAACTTGTTCATATGTTTTACTTTTGTGTAACCAGGTTCTTGTGTGTTTCAGATTGTTGGGGCATCAAGTCTCATGACTCATAGGGAACTTACTTCCTTTGGACTTCTGCCATCTTGCCTGTAAGTGTAAGGCCAAAATGGCATCTTCATAATTCTAACTTTTAACTCTGCTCTCCTCAGCGTTTGGTTGCTATCATTATTAATCTACTCTGAATTACTGCAGTAATTATACTGCAACTGCAGTAATTCAGTGTAATTCAGTTTATTAAAATAGGTTCTGCTTTGCAAACCAGGCAGGAGTTGGCATACTTGTTGCCCCCATCTTGATGGCTGTTTGTTGGGGTTTAACCCTCCCGGTGAATGAGAGGGTAGCCTCCCTCTGTTTATGAGTGGGGTTCTGACTGTTTGTTTTTACGCACTGAACAACACTTCAGATTATCCACCCTTGTTGGAGTCCTTAGAGGGGGTCCTGGAGACTCCCCTTGTTCTGCTGGGGGACTTCAACGCTCATGTGGGCAATGACAGTGAGAACTGGAGGGGAATGGTTCAGAGGAATGGCTCAGAGTAAAGCCGCTGCTCCTTCAAGTCAAGAGGAGCCAGTTGAGTGGCTTCGGTCTCTGGTTAGGATGCCTCCTGGATGCCTCTGTAGTGAGGTGTTCCGGGCATGTCAAACCAGGAGGAGGCCACGGGGAAGACCCAGGACACGCTGGAGGGACTATGTTTCTTGGGTGGCCTGGGAACGCCTTTGAATGCCTCCAGCAGAGCTGGCCCAAGTGGCTGGCTGGCTGTATTTGTACTTTAATAGCAGCAGGGATTGGTCTGCAATTTTGAATGTCAAAGTTACAATGCAAATATTTGAATGCTTGTGTCTGGCACACTCAAACCTCTATGTTTACTTTGAGTTCACACTTCAGAGAGTGTCATAGGATACAGGAACAGGGTCTTCCATACTTCAAGAGTTGCACATTATCTCCATGGTCCCCATTTACATAGCAGTTGGTCACACCTTTCTACTTCCAAGTTTGAATTAACAACACTACTAATTAGATATCTTTTCAGGTCAACATACAAGATATTTCATATAGTAGCCCCAACCTCATGCCTCCCCCTTTATCTATCCTAAATTAGTTTTTACCACAAAGCTTTATTAATTAGTGTAATGATTTCATTTGGAAGATGATAAATATGCACTGTTTTGTCTCATTTTTCAGCTACCATTAAACGCTTTTGTCACACAACATTATTAATGCTAATTAGCCACTCTGACAGCTAATTTAAGATAATTAATACAAATACTAATTTTAGATGGCACTAAATTGGAACCAGGCAGCGAGAGAACACATATCTTTCTGCAGTCCTAAGAAATGTCAAGAGAAATATGAAAAAATGAGACACAAACTACCTAATCTATATTTTACAACTAGGCTGTCAGAATTTATATAACATCTAACTTCTGTGTGATTTCTCTAGATAGGGAGATAGAACTTTCTGGCAAACTTCATTGCTTGTCCTCCTGGACCTTCCTGGCCATAGGTTTTCTATCTTTTTTGAAATCCTAGCTTCATTACAATTTGCCCATTATCTGCTTATTTCCTCTTACTTAATTTGTGTCAGCCAGTCCTAATGAGCAGTTTTCTTTCTCTGCATTTAGAAATATATAAGCCCTAAAACATGAAAGTCAGGCTGTATTGCTTGGGAGCTATAAAAGGCAGTCCAGATGGTCCATTTGCCATGTGGAAAGATGCCTTAGCTCATTGAAGACAGAGGGTGAATAAGTCACTGTCGCTGACTTAACTACCAAACACATTCCCTCTGAAGCATATGCCATTAGGTCCACAGGCTCATTTTTAACATCTCCAAGGTCACCTAGTTTGATTCTGTCTGTTAAAAAGGCTCGAAAGATTAACGTAACACACAGTGATAATGGGCAGCCAATATAGCTTAGCTTATCTCAAGAGCATTGTTAGCTAGTGTAAAAATACAGAAGTCCCTTTTTATTGCAGCAATACATCAAATGCTGCTGTAGATGTTGATGGGTGTGACTATAAAAACTATAGACTCAACATGAGAAGGGTATAAAAAGTTAGCTGCTTGAGCTGAAGGTATGAAAAGGTTGTTAGCTGTGAAATGTTCTGGCTTCATTAGGAGTATAACAGTGTGGAACACAGCAGCATTAACCAGGTAGCCTACCAAATCACAAGCTCTGCTGGGCATGTAAAAACTGCTTCAGCAAAGGTGCTGCACTCTAAACTCTGGCTCTAGAGGAGAACTTTACCTTTGGAGTTTACCTTTGGACACTGTCCTAAGTGGGAAGAATTCCATGTCGGGGTGTGTGAGTGTGAGTGCGTGTTCGTGTGTATAAGCTGTCTGTATGCATGGCAATAAGTAGGCAGGCAGAGCTGATTATCCGTCTTCGGTGCCGTCCCGCTGTGGTTAGTGTTCCTTTAATGATGGTGGAGACCAAAGCTGCAGAAGCTCGTTAGCTAGACCCCAAGGTTAATGTGGGAGAGAGGAGCTGAGCAGCCTGGTGGTAAACAACAGAAGCCTTAAGCAGGAGAGTTAATTCATGGCAATGTATTTTCCTTGTTGGTGTCATAAAGACTTTCATAAAATCATAAAAAATGACAATTTTTGGTCATAATGGCAGACAACAGGGTTATGCTTTCTCATGAAAGATCTACTAGTCCCGCTACTTCAAATGGCCGAAGGCTTATATACTTTCATTTACCAGTACAAAAATCTGTGAACTTTGTAAACATTTGTCCGAAGACACTCCTAACAGTAGTGAGACAGTGCTTAATCAGGTAAAAGAAATACCTTGCCAGAGTCCTTTGTGATGAGTGGGGAATGAGGAAGTTTATTCTAAATAGAGGAATCGTGTGTTGAACCAATCCACCTGTCACTATTTTTATTAGGCACTTTTGTTCATATACAGAGATTCTTGATCTCCAACATTTTACTACTTTGTGCTTGTTTTCCTGGATTGCCTCCCTGGTCTTTGATCCATGCTGGTCTCACCTCATCAAACAATAAATCCAATCTATCAACAGGACCCAAAGTCTCCTCCCAAAGCTCCTACGTCATCAGCAAATTGTATGATCGATCACCCAGAACTACATTTAAGAACTTACCTCAGGACCTTCCATATCTAATACTCTTTCTTCTTGAAGCCATTGATACAGCTCCCGTTTACATCTCCTGAATCGCACATTTCCCTTCCTTGTACATTCAGTAATAAAATCTTTACCTTTATCCTGTGGTCCTGGTTTAATTCTGCATGTGGGCTTAACACTTGCTTAATAAAGTTTATCCATTCATTCATTTATGGTTAGTGTTCCTTTTGGTTATTTTGTAAGTTTGTTCATTTCACTTTACAAACAAATGATAGTTTGGCAGTTTGTTTTTTTCTCTGTGGATCAGAGTATTATTGTAAATGTAAACATGTATTTTAATAATGCATGTGCTGTTCAGTCCAGTGGATTAGACTAAATGTTCCAAACAAACCATTTTCACAGAAAGCGAGACACTTGTTTAAACTGTAAAAGCAATGCTCAGTGCTGCTTTTCTGACATAAACAGGCAGAATGTGATGTAACTAAATGTAACAGATGTACCACCAGCTCCTAGGTAGGTTAAGCTCCCACAAAGCAGGACAGATCCAATGGGTTTAGACAGCAAGTCCTACAGAGTATGCACATATTTCTATTAGACCCAAACCTTCTGTGTGGGTGGCTCGTATGTGTCACTAAGTCAGCCAAAAGCTGCTTCAACATGACCAGACAGGCATTCACAGGCCTCAATGGTGATTTTTTGACTGAAGTTTCCAGAGCAGTACCAACATTTCTATACTGCGTTTTCCTGCCCACAGTCAGCACTATCTGCAGTAACTCTTGGAATAATCCTGAAGAGACATAAATTACAAAATTATTTAATTTCCCTTTATGATCAATAAATTATTTTTGAATTTGAATTCAACTGAATTGTTTCAATAATGTATAAAGAGGCATTTTTTCCACAAAGTTTACCAATAATTAAATTCAATTATATATTGGTGATTGCTCGTAATGACAGAAGATCTCCTTCATACTGTACAGACTCTATACAGTCATTGTTGTGATTTAAAAAAAGTACCATCTCCAAGAACTATTTGTGATTCAATGTCCTGTGATGTTTTCACTTCATCCAGCTCTTATACTGTGCAGAGAGGTTTTACAGTTAGAAAAGGTCTCTGTGTGTAGCTGAAAGGTCAAGCATATCGTAGAAAAACTGAAGTCTCAGGCCAGTATGTTATATTTAAATGGACTGCTCACAATTTGCACTCCTCACGTTAGTTGAACCACTAGAAGAAGAAAGTTACATACAGGAATCCACAATTTGACATTTTACACCAGAATTGCCAGAGGGAGGTGGAGGGGAGGATTTTTTTACACCTGTAAATGTTCAAATGTAACGTATTTTTTTTGTTTTTTTTTACTTTTTCAAAAGAGGTGGAATTGATTGTCTCCAACTGTGGGATATTTGTCATTTAAAACAGATATGTACAGTTAATTTCAGTCCTTTTTGCCCCATACCATCAATATATAGAGCTGGTCACTCAGCTGTGGCATTGAAAGTTGTTGCTGTGCCAAATACATCTGGCTGAAAAAAATATTGAGTTTCAATTTGTTCTTTAGCCAAAATGTATTTTAGGATTATTATTTATTGCTCATTCACCATAATTTTGGGCTTCATAGGCTGACACTAATTTTGACATTGACAGTCAAATGTCTGAACCTCAACTCTATTGAAATGATGTGGCTATGTAAATTTTCCATTAACAAATGCTTGAAAACCGCAGTAACCAGAACCAATGATGTGAATAGTAGGACAGAATTGCTGCTTGTGCTGGGAGATGGTTCACTTCATACCAGACTCACACTCCATTGTGCTGGTGTTGAAACATATAAGGCTGCTGAGTCTCAGGTTGTGATGGGCAGATGAAGCCTCATAAAGCAATGAAGCTTACCAGCCCTTTGCTTTGCCAAAAGGTTCATTACTCTGTGGTTCATTCATTCCTCACTAGTGACATCTGCTGTTGAAACTTTAACAACCTCGTCACTCAGACAGATCATACTTCAAAAAATTAGCAAATGAATTATTATCACAGAGAATTTTACTCTTGCAATTGTAACCTGTACAAGATAATTGACCCGTATTTTATTTTGGCGGGTCAAACTGATGCCACACTATAAGTTCCGGGTAAGAGGTGAACTCGGATCCCCTCCACTGCTGTTGCTGCTGTCACTGTGGCTAGCTGCGTGAGCTTGGCGTCTTCCCAACACACGGAAGAAATACGGCTGGATCAAGCCAAATTAACACGACCGAGAGCTTAAATTGGGCGTTTACTGGCAATCACTCTACGGTGAGTCGTTCATTTTACGTACTTTGGTTTTTTTATATATAATAGAAATGCGGTGGTGACATGCCCACTCAAGCTATGCATTTATGACTCAAAAATGGTCTTATTAACTAAAGATTATTCTCTTTGTGTTAGTTTTGTGGCCGAATAAAAGATATACCCTCAAAGTATTAAGTAAGCCCTTTGATTTTTGTAAATTCGTCCTTTTAGGATAGTTTTATTTACTTTTCCTTGATTTTGGTGATGGCCGATGGAAGTCTGGAACTGGTAAATTCCAGTAGAGTTGCGCAACAAAACTAAAGAAAAAAACAACAATTAATTGTTTATTGAAGGCAATTAAGTTTAATTGAATGTGATGTCAATTAAACTTAGATATTACTTGAAAGTGCACTTTAACTTTGATCTGTAACCGTAATGTAATCTTTAATTTGGAATTAATTCATATGGTCCCTGAGAAATGCTTAATGGGATATAGCTATTTGATCTTTCATGTATGTTTAATTATTTTTGATAACAGTTTAACCCTGTTCAAATATGAAGGTTAATTTTTGTTTTATTTATGACCTTGTTTAGGTCAGGGTTTTTTTCCACACCCTGTTTCCACCCAGGTAGGACTAAGTTGCACCAATTGTTTTCCTGGACATATTGCCTGGATCCTGGATTCAAAACTGTGGAGTATTAATTGATGGACAATAATCACTCTAGACTCCAGAACGGACTTAAAGAAAAGGGGGAAAAAAACTCTTGGGTGTAATCGGGGTTTGTTTATTCTTTTTCCTGCTATTGTTTTGTGTCTTCCCTGTTGTGTTTATTGCTTATGTTTATTGGAAATTATTATTATTATAATATATCTAACTAAATATACATACATATACAACTTTAAATACAATACTTTAACTTTACTTTCTGTCTGATGGTGTTTTATTCACACACATGAGCTCCCTCAGCCGAACCTTTCTGATTGCCAATAACAATACTGGCCATACTCAGGCGCCTAGCCTTAATAAGCGTTACACAATAGCTTTAAGTCTGTTTCTTACGGAGCCCCTAAGGGGACATGGAGAAAAAAAAAAAGGAAAGAAATTCCGACTTATTTTCTCGAGATCCCGACTTAGTTTCTCGAGATCTGGCGAAAAGAAAAAAAAAGTCGGGATCTCGACTTAGTTTCTCGGGATCTCAAGAAAATAAGTCGGGATTTCTTTTTTTTTTTTGCTCCATGTCCTCTTAGGGGCGCCGTAGTTTCTGCTTTGTAAGACAGATATATCTTTGCTGATCAAACTACAAATAATTGTGGAAATTTCCAGAATGCGAGAATTTGGGAGATGGAGGGGTTAATTATTTTTTATCTAAGAAGAATTTTATTGTGAGCAGTCATCTCAAAGTATTCCCAGATGCCAGAGATTTTCCTTTTGCTGGCTCCATTTCAGTCAATCTATTGAATTTATTTGTGTATTACACTTCATCAAAACAAAAACATAAAGTCATAAGAAAAAACACCACAATCAGCAATTGAGAAAACTAGTAATAAATACTTCATTTTGATGAATGCCATCATCAAAATCATCAACACATATTAAATATGTTGGTCAATGTTTGTTTTTTTTTCAATCACTGGTGAAGACAAATATTCTCATCCAGGGCCGGATTTGGGAGGGTGTGGGCCCCTGGGCTAGAGCCAAGGTGGGGGCCCTACTTAATCATCATTATACAGTTACATGCATATATTTATATATATATATATATTTCCCTTTGGGTGGCCGTGACTTACTTGTGGAACTGATCCTATCCAAACCTTATCTAGCAACAAGGTCACAACAATCAACCACCATGAGAGAGGCTGATGGACAGTCCCTAAAGCTAGTTCCGCTTTTTAACTTCGCATTGAGTGAGCAGAGCTGTTTTCTTTCTCTTTGAATCGTTCTGTTGCTTTTTTCCCACTCACAGAAACCCGTTTCAAAGCTTCACTGACTTTTAGCATTGTTTCAAATACAAACACAGCCGTGGTGGATGGAGGGGAACTCAGCTGTGTTTGGATGTACTCACCACTTGGAGCTAACTTTCAAAGCGCAACCTGGAGAAGAATCGTTTCTGGTGTTTGTAAAGATGCTTTCAAATTAACATCCATATTTTCTGCTTCTGGCTCAGCCCAGTATGCTGTTTTTGCCCAAAGCGCAGGATCAGTACTCTACGGATTATCCGTGGTCATGCTCCACCTGGAGAAGAAGTTCGCACTGCTGCTGCCACTGCCTCTGACTCCCCGAGCACCGGATCAGTCCAGGTTCTGGCGGACCATAGAACCGCAACGTCTTGAGAAGCAGACAACGATGGTTCTGTTCCATGTCCAATATAAGTTTTAAAAAACAGCCTGAATATTTTCTTCATCACCTCTCGGTCGCGCTCTTCTTTTTCTTTCGTTCCTGC
Source organism: Phalloptychus januarius (assembly GCA_902982915.1). Classification (NCBI taxonomy): domain Eukaryota; kingdom Metazoa; phylum Chordata; class Actinopteri; order Cyprinodontiformes; family Poeciliidae; genus Phalloptychus; species Phalloptychus januarius. The sequence goes on along the minus strand of CADWAE010000470.1, from coordinate 1,304,655 downwards.
TGTCATTCATTCTGTTGCCACCATCGTGAGAAATCTCCCCCTGAAGCTCCGCCCCAAAGCGTAAGAAACGTCCAATAAGAATCAAGCATTCATGATGGACGTTTGCCAGAACAAATCAGACAGTTTTTTCAACAACACCGCCAAAAGTAAGGCAATCGGACCTTATTCATTCACAAAAACACAAAGCATCTTTCAGGGCCCCCGAAGCGCGGGGGCCCCGGGCTGCAGCCCCGGTAAGCCCCTGCGAAAATCCAGCCTTGCTCTCATCAGATGATCTGATGCGACCAAATTAGCTACAGAAACCCATGAAGCAGCACGGCTCATCGCGCTTTTATTTTTAAAACCGAGACGCAAAATGAAGCAGTCACGTGTCACACATAATGAGAGGCATCGATTGTTGTCAGTCACGTGGTTTTCAGCAAGATGACACAAGCATCGAAGCGGGGCTTCATCTGACACTCGGTACACTCCTCGAAGTCTGGCTTCACATGTCCCATCTGCCAGCCTGTTTTTTTAAGCTTAGATCAGCTTAAAAACTGAAAAGCTAATACTAATGTCACTCAAAGTGCTTATAAGAAATAATTATATTAGTTCTTGATAATAAACATCTGTACATAATTGTTGGCACCCCACTGGAAGTGACCAAAAAGCCCACAATATTCATTGAAAAACTTAAAAATGACTAAAGTAATAAAAATAACTTAAAATAATCCATTGGAATTGCTTTTGAATTTAAATGAATTTGTTGACTTTGTTTTCATTTTAAAACCAAACTACTGAAATAGGCCCAATTATCCTGTTGGAAGACCCATGACCAGTGACAGAAACCAAGCTTTCTTACACTAGGTAGCACATTTCTCTGATAGTCTTTCTTGAGATCTTATCATACCCTGCAGGTGCCAGACTGCATCTGGCACAAGGTGCCGTGAATTATGCAACAAAGTACCCCCAGAGAATAGCTTTGCTTCTTCCATGTTTCACAGTAAAGCCAGTATTCTTTTTTTGGAAAAAGCTCCAATTTTGCCTTGTCTCTCCAAAAGACATTCAGATAGTTTTGTGGCTCATAACTATGCACTGTGGCAAATTCCAGTCTTGCTTTTTACATTTTGCTCTCCTCTCTGTTTGCCTTTCATAAAGTCCTCTTTGTCTTAAACAATGATGGATGATGCAATCTGACACTGATGCACCTGGTCATTAGAGTTAATCTTTAATTTCTTTGGGCTTTTTGCTTACCATTAGTGTTATTCTATAGTTTGTCATGAAATTTCCTCCTGTAGCCACAGTCAGGAAAGTTGGCGATATTCCTGTGGACGTTAAGCTTCTGGATAATATGCATCTGACCACAACAAATAGCCAAGTCTCCTGAGAGGAGACTGTAGATAACTATCTACAGATACTTAAGGTGTGGATTCTACACTTTCCACTGATGTCAAACACATGGAAATCATAAAAGAAATGAAGAAGATATGTTTACACTCGGGGCTGCCCAGTGGCGCAGCTGGTAGAGCTGCCGCCTTGCAGCAAGAAGGTTCTGGGTTCGATTCCCGGCCCTGGTCTTTCTGCATGGAGTTTGCATGTTCTCCCTGGGCATGCGTGGGTTCCCTCCGGGTACTCCAGCTTCCTCCCACAGTCCAAAAACATGACTGTCAGGTTAATTGGCTTCTCTAAAAATTGTCCCTAGGTGTGAGTGTGTGTGTGCATGTTTGTTTGTCCTGTATGTCTCTGTGTTGCCCTGCGACAGACTGGCGACCTGTCCAGTGTGTACCCCGCCTCTCGCCCGAAATGACAGCTGGAGATAGGCACCAGCAACCCTCCCGACCCCAGTAAGGGAAAAAGGGTGCAGGAAAATGGATGGATGGATGGATGGATGGATGTTTACACTCAGAAACTGGATTTCCGAGAAAATAGCTCTTAAAGTTTCTCCCCAAGAACTGTCCCAAATCTGCTGAGATACGTGGGGGTGTTAACAAAGGCTGTTCATTTACATTACTTTGTAATAATCCCATCCCCCAGCATTGATGATAGGACTTATGGCTCTTAGAAGGGAACCAAATCTCCAGGATAATTTTACTTCAAAGAGCCATTAAAAATATCCATTTCTGAACATTTACATTTTTAAGTCACTTTATGAATTACAGAGTTTTATAAATGAAATGAGCTTTGTAAATTTGTAAATTTTATCAAGTAAAATTTATATTTGTCCAAACATTGCAATTCACAATCCCAGTACAGTATATTCAGTACAGTAAAAAATTGTTGTGTTTTCACAATACAACATATCATTAATTAATTATATAATAATTATTATTATTTTATGTATTACAGCTACTTAATTAGATGAGATAAACTGTATTAATTATTTAAGTGGCACTTTGCTTTGCAAGAACAATACCTGGCATCTCTGAGTCAAACAATACAGTCTGAGAATAGAAAACAGGCTCCCTCCGAGCCAGCAGTTACAAGTATCAGGTGTGATGATGATAAGTTCTAGGTAACCCCACCCCAAGGGATGAGAGAAGGACTCCCAGGGCCTTGCGACGTGTTTGTGACAAGCAGCAATCCCCAACTTTTCTCTTAGCCTGCTTTGGTGTGCATTAAAGTGCACCGATGCAACATGCTGCAAAAGATGATGCACACTTGTGTTCTGATGCCAGATAGGCTCAACATAGATTTCAAATAACAATGTATGAATCTTTGAAAAGCTAGTTGTTTTGAATGAAGATAGGTCATTGGTGTGTTTAACACATTGATAAAAGTTCTGCAAGTGAAACAAAGAAAAAAATCACTCGGGTATTAGAAGTGATTACTTTTAGTGAGCCCCCCTCGCGCAGCTTATGCCACAGTTTTCATGGTAGCTAGGTAATTTGTGTGTACTAAACAACATCCTATGATTGTAAAGTGAGGGTTGGAAGTTGAAACATGTAGGCACTCTGAAAGTGCCTACATGTTTCAAGCAGCTGAACTTGATGGCTCAGCTGGAGAAAGCAGAGCCATCAAGATCTACAAGATGTCCATCCTGCAGTTTAAGGACCGGGACAAGTACGTCAGCGGAGAGTTCAGGTTCCGCCACGGCTACTGTAAAGGAAACCCCAGGAAGATGGTGAGAACCTGGGCTCTCTTAACCAGCTATCTGATGCATGATTACAGGAAGGTGGATGCATATTTCCAGAGGTCCAAGGGGAACATTCTGGTCAGGCCGCTAATCAATCACAAGGACAGGTAGAACTCATATGTGAGAACATTCAAACTCAATGCAGCAAGACCATGTGCTGAAATCATAACCCTAAACTTTCTTTCTTTCACTGAAACAACGAACAGTGGTAGGCTTTTTTTTCACCTTCTGAGTCAACGCCATTATGTTTTTATCATTTTGTTAATGTTTGTGGGTCTGGTGGACCAGCAAGGTTTGTAGGATTTTAATTAAATTAAATAATTTTACACTAAAATGTTGAGCTTAATTCAAATTACAAGCAATGTAATACAAGCATAGTTAATATTTGTTCCTTAGGCTTCTTAGATTGCATTTATGAAAACTGTCCAACATGTCATGAAGATATAATTTCATACATTACCAAATTCAGTGATAAACATCTGACTGGAAGTTTTATGTTTCATGCCATATGTACTTTATTCCTTTCACTTTTAAGATGAAGACTCAAGAGGGAATAAAAACCTCCAAGGGGAAACAAGAGATTTGGTTTATCCTTCTAAATAGATGCAAATAGGTGGAAAGAGAGATTTTGGCAAATTCATGTTTTCTGAAAATTCGATTTATGAAGTGGAATGATTTGGATTAACATCTCTTTGTGTAGTAACTGCTATCGAGATTAGTTTGGTTTTGGAGCCAACTGCTGACTAGCTGGTCCACTGTCATGTCTTCACTTTAAAACCCTCTAATCCTCTAGTTACATCCTACTCTTCAAATTGACTGTCAAATTCCTTGGAAAAATAATCAAAAAGGTTTAAACGCTTTCAAAATTTAGTTCAAGGTTCTCTTAGCAGAATCTTTTGGCATTCTTGATTGGCTGTAATAAGGAACCAAACAGGTAAAGCTGTCATATTTCACCTCTCTGGAGCTTGAACAGGAAAGGAGAAAACATAATCAGAATGCCTTTATTGTCATTGTACAGATGCACAACAACATTTCATTTCAGTACAGCAAGTACATACAGCCATTAAAAACTTTTAAAAATTCAATTACATATATGTCTTAGACTAACAATATGGACAGGCACATTATCTTCCAATTCCCCCAGGAATTCATAATGCAGCCATCATATGTGTGGTCAGGGCAAGATGGCTCTAAAAACATTTTGCTAGAAAATGTAATTGAGAAGTTTTAATTATTATTATCACACATTATCAAACACGCCATTTTGAAGCCAAAAGAAAACTCAGAAATAAGAAAGCCAACCACGAGAATCAAGACATCTGAAGTTAAACCTCAGTTTCACACAAACACACTCGCATAAATGTTTGGCTTTTGAACTTAGCAGTTCAAGGTTCTAATAGAAGCGCCGCAAATCTTTTTGATAAACATTGCCAAGTCAGGGGGCTGCCCAGTGGCGCAGCTGGTAGAGCTGTTGCCTTGCAGCAAGAAGGTTCTAGGTTCGATTCCCGGCCCTGGTCTTTCTGCATGGAGTTTGCATGTTCTCCCTGGGCATGCGTGGGTTCTCTCCGGGTACTCCGGCTTCCTCCCACAGTCCAAAAACATGACTGTTAGGTTAATTGGCTTCTCTAAATTGTCCCTAGGTGTGAGTGTGTGTGTGCATGGTTGTTTGTCCTGTGGGTCTCTGTGTTGCCCTGCGACAGACTGGCGACCTGTCCAGGGTGACCCTGCCTCTCGCCCGAAATGACAGCTGGAGAGGCACCAGCAACCCTCCCGACCCCAGTAAGGGAAAAGGGTGCAGGAAAATGGATGGATGGATGGATTGCCAAGTCAGACCTATTCGGGTTGTGAGACTCATTCATACACACATGCACCCATACATGGATGGGGTTAAAGAGCCCATAACTAAAACTGAAACTGTTCCTTGATTTATCTCTTTTGTTTCTACAAAAGAACAAACCAATGAAAACAGAGTTTTAAAAAGAATGATTGTATAATTTTTCATTGATGAAAGACAATCTAATCATTATTGTGGCAGTACATAAAAAAAATTAAAGGTTTAATTCACACAGACCTACATTTTTATACATAAACCAATGTATGATGGGAAAAAAAGTTATTCAACAACTGTTATTGTTGAATTACTTTCAACAATTATCTAAAAAAGAAAAAGAAAAAGGAAAAAACATGGACAAAAGTTATGATACCCTTAACTTAATATTTTGTTGCGCAACCTTTTGAGGCAATCACTGTAAACAAATTATTCCTATAACTGTCCATGACTCTCGGCAAGTATTTTGGCCCACTCATGAGTAAACTGCTTCAGTCATTTCTGGTTCAAAGCTTTTTCCAGACGGCATGTTTCAGCTCCTTCCAAAAATGCTGAATAGGATTCAGGTCAGGGCTCATAGAGACCATTAAGAATAGTCCAATGTTTTCCTCTTAGCCATTCTTGATTGTTTTTAGATTATCCTGTTGCAAGACCCATAACCTTATCTGTCTCTTTGTTTTGTCATTAATTTTCCTCCTGCAGCCACATGCAGATAGGATGGCTAAAATCCCATGGATCTCAAATTTCTGAATAATATGTGCAAGTGTAGTCAGAGGAACATCAAGCTGCTTGGAGATGCTCTTATAGCTTTTACTTTTAACATGTTTGCCTATAGTTTTCTTTTTAATCTCCTGAAACTCTTTCCTCCGCTTCCTCTAGGACATGCGTGTGGCACACATCATGTCAACAAATAGCACAGTGACTACCTGTAGCCCCATCTATAGGCCCACTGACTGATTACAAGATTCTAGACACCTCTGATGCTAATTAGTGGACACACCTTGATTTAACAGTTGCATTTTGCAGTTGACAAAGGTTTGTTGATGGAGAGGAGCTGAGCTTTAATAGCTGACCATCAGCCACCATTTATTTTCATGAATGTGTTTGTGAGAAAAAATGGAAAAGCTCTCTCACACGCAAAGTTTTGTATTCTTTTTCATTCTACAATGTACAAGTAATGAGCAGCTGGGCAAGCTGTCGATTAAGTGTTTCCATCAGTTTGCATGATTATTGGAGATGTTGTGAAAGTTGTTCTAAATCAGGTATGTTTCTGTGTTTCCAGTAATTTATGTGGATTTACTGTGTTTATCTCCTGAATAAATGAGAAAAATGAATAAAGAATGCATTGATAGGGATTTATATAAAAGCAGCAGCTTAATGACCTCAGGGGTGAATTAGAAACTTCTTTGTAGTGAAGAACGAATAAGGCCATTGGACAGTGATGGATGAAGCACTCCTCAGGAACTGACATGTCAATTGTTCTTTCCATAATAGTCTCCTCTAAAGCAAATCAATCTAAGCTTTGTGAGCTTTGTAGTAGTTTGCACTCAGAAAATTTACATATGCAAAAGTAGTTGATAATAAGAATCTGATGGGATTTGACTGACGCTGGTATTATTGAACAATCAAAGGGGGCTTTAATGGAGTGGCTAACATTAAATAATAATAGCTTTGAAAGAATAAAGTTTGTGTACAATGATGGGAAAATATGACACTACATAAGTGTTCCATTTATTAAAAAAAATGCCCACATAATTTCTAGTGTTGTATATCTCCAGAAAAGGAAGTGGTTTAATTCAACATAAACAGTCAACATTGTTGCATTCATTCAAAAGATAAAAATTCACTTTCTAGCACAGAAAAACAATTGAACACCCCCGTTTACAAACTCAAGAGCCTTTGCTTCTTGATTTTTTGAATTCTTCAGAAAGAAACTGGTTGGTGAAAGACCTCATTCTGGTGGTAGAAGTAGGACCCACACCCACATTGGACCTAAATCCAGCACCTTTGTCCACTCACCCACACTACCAAAGACAACAAAAGAAGCTGCTTGCCGATTTTGTCAGACTTTTAAAGAAGAATGAACAACAGTGCTAGTAAGTGTAGGTCTACACTTACTGCTCAAAATAGATGGTTAAACATGGTACCCCACATGATTTTCCAGGTATTGAACTTACTACTCAATAGTATCTGTCATCCTAAATCTTTGGATGCTGGATAGATTTCAGAGTTGATGTTGGTCCTTTTTTTAATTTGAAATCCAAGTGCATCAAAACATGATTGACACGAGGCACTACACAAACACTGGCATTTTGGGTTCTCTCTGGGCTTGATTGGGGCTCCTTCTGGTTCAGGATGTATGACATTTTACCAAGCACATCTTATTAGGGCTGAGGCAGGTCAAAGACACATTCTGATGTTGAGCTTTTTAATAAAATAATGTAAAAAAAACATTTCCGTATTTTTATACTCATTCTTTTGGCTTGTTTAAATGATCATGTGGAAGTATGTCATACAAACTCCTTGGCTCTCAAGTAATGATCAAAGCTAAGTTATTTGGATCCTGTTATCAGTCCTGCTAACTCTCACTTTTGCCTGAAGCATACTAATCTTAGACTAAAGTAAGCCCTTTACTGGGGAAAAAAAATTAAATCTTAGACTAAAGTACACGCTTCAATGTCCCAGTAGGCCAATCACATCCGGAGCCGGTGACCAATCATGTTCCACTTTCTGGATCCTTTCTAAACTCTGTTAACGACAAAGAGTTAGCGTTGTTTCATCAATAACTTTCTGGAGTCCTTTGGCAATCGGTGAGTTTACATATATTTTCCGTTTTAACAGTTAAAAGTGTGTCAGATACCAGATTTATCTTGTTGATTTTGTCTACCCTCTGCCAACATGAAAAAAGAAAAAATATAAATTACACTTAGTATTGTAACAAGATGGCACCTATATGAGTGATCTTTTGTGATTAATCCATTTGTTGTTTTTTAATATTTAAAAAAGTGAATTTTATATCTATATAATGTTTTGCATGTGTTCTGCTTTCAAGATAGTGTGGGCAGCATAACAGAGCTAAAAATTATAAGATTTTTCGATATTTGATAGTGAATGCTGTTACGTAGCATTGCTTTCAGTGCAGCAGTAAATGAGCAACATAATTCACTATGTTGCTTACAAATGAGCAACATTCACTATGTTGCTCATAGTAACAAAAATCCAGTGTAATGATTGTGTTATTAATTAATACAATATTTATATGTATCATTATGTTTATGCTTTTTCCCTGTCACATTATGCATCTGTATACCTTGTTCCGTAAAACCCCTCAGAGTCAACTCCTGATGGGCCAACTGAGGAGGTAAGTAGGTAAGTATTAAGAGTGCTGTGGCAGGGCGGGCCTCGTGTAAAGAGGAGGTTCTGGCCACATCATCTGTTAATCAGAATGGAGGGGATGCTGCTGACCAGTTCTTGGTTCTGCCCCTCTACAAGATTCAGTTTGGGAAACGCCAGAACCAGAGGTTCTGGTGTCAGCTGGAGAACTTGCTGGGCTATGCAGTCTCAGATACACTGCAAATGCTGCTGGTCAGCAGGATCATGAGGGAAGAGTAGAAAGACAACCTGCTGTCGGCCAGCAAACACCTGTTTCTCGGGTATATCTCCTAGATCAGGGAGGTGGGGGAAGCTGTGGACGTGTTCCAGAAGAAGTAGGTCATGCTCCTGGAGGCCCAGAGGACAGGCGACTCCAGATGTTAGATGGTGGAGTTTGGTGACTTCAAAGGTAAGCTTATGAAGGAGCTGTATGAGGATCCAAGCAAGGAGGCCCAGACTTTTATCACCTACCTGAAGGAAGCAAAGGTCAGGCTGAACACCAACATGGCTCTTTTTAAGGCATACGTGCTGAAGAGGCAGGGCCCAGCTCCTACCCACCTCCACACTGGGTGGTCACTGCGACTACCTCCTCCACCTGCTGGCACTCAGAGCAGGATCAATTTTTGGCACTTGGGAAGCATTTGTCTCCTTCATTGCTGACACACATAACAGTGTATCCAGCCAAAACCTGTAAGTAATATGGTGATCTTCATACAGTACATATAGTATTGGAGTAAAAGTAATGTTTTTCTTAAAAGCAGTGCCTCTCTCTGTCCAAGTCCACTGCCCGAAAATGGCTCTTTACCCATGGTGAGTATTAGTTAATGCACACAGTGTCACGTCTTGGGTCTTTTGATGTTTGTTTGTGATTAGTTTGGATTTCGGTTCTTTGTTTGCCTTAGTCTCATTCTTTGACTAAATAAATCTTGTTCTGTTTTACTTTAGTTCAGTCCTTTATTGTGTTCTCTATGTCTAGTTCTTATTTGTTAGTGTTAGTTTTATTTTTCTGCAAAGGCCTGGTGACCTTTCCACAGTGCCCTGCTGGGACACAGTGTAGTTGACATGTGCAAAGCTATTTTGAATTTTGCAAATGCTGCTGCAAAATACATCAGGACTCCAGATTCTGTTCAATCCTGGGTCAGTGGTGATAGGTGCAGGTCAACCCTCAGCTGCTCCAAGTGAAGGAGTTTAAGTATCTCGGGATCTCGTCAGCACTGAAGCGGGCGCTGTAATGGTCATGATGAAGAGAGCGCTGAGTCAAAAAAGCGAACCTCTCAATTTACCGGTCAGTCTTCGTTTTTACCCTCATCTATGGTCATGAGTTTTGGGTCATGACTGAAAGAACAAGGTCACAGATACAAGCAACTGAAATGGGGCTCTTCCCCCGGGTGTCTGGGCTGTCCCTTAGAGATAGGGTGAGGAGCTTGGTCATCCAGGGGGTACTCAGATTAGAGCCGCTGCTCCTTCACGTCAAGAGGAATCATTGGAGGTGGCTCGGGCATCTGGTTAGAATGCCTACTGGTGAGGTTTTTCGGGCACGTCCCACCGGGAGGAGGCCCCGGGGAAGACCCAGGACACGCTGGAGGGACTATGTTTCTCAGCTGGCCTGGGAACGCCTCAGGGTTCCCCCTGAGGAGCTGGACCAAGTGGCTGGGGAGAGGGAAGTCTGGGCCTCTCTTCTTAAGCTGCTACCCCCATGACCCGACCCCGGATAAATGGTAGAATATGTATGTAGCGGCAGAAAAAGAAAAAGTCAACTGTTTTTTAAAGCTTGAGCATGTACTAGAGCCGGTGTTAGGAAAGCAGTTCTGACAGTTATCTTTCAGCGTTGTTCAAGAACAGAATCAATGCAGTAATATTGTAACATTTCAAGATGATGATGGATGGATGGATATTTGTTTAGATCATTGTAAAATTGAGGTATTTGCTTCATGGGCTTAAAAAAGGAACGTTATCCGTTTTAATGCTTTTTGTTTTCTGTCTTCTGCTTGCCATATGAGGTTTTTCTTTGTCGTTCAAATGATTTTTTATTTTGTTTTTTTTATAAACAATATCATTTATCAACTGCTCAAAGTCCTAAGACAGTTGAAACATATAGGTGAGATCAGTGGTCAGATAAGATAAAATGTTTCTGAACAGGCCTGTGTCGTCCAAGAAATGTTTCATTGCAAAGCCATAGTAATAGAGCATGTTTTCTAAAAGAAAATTAATGCCATTGAAACATACAGTGTGTTTCAGCATGAAAAAATATTCATTGAAGATGCTGGCTGAAACTGCTAAGAAGGTCGTTATCTACAGTAAAACATGTCTTGTTTTAAGGCCTCTCAGAGAGGAGGAAGCCATTCATGTTTCTGCAAGAAACATGAAAAAGCCAGATTGCACACAGGGACAAAGACCTTTATTGTGAGGACATGTCCAGTATTCTGATGAAAGTAGTGGAACTGTTTGACCATAATCACCATCTTTACATCTGTGCAGCATCATGTTATAGGGCTGTTTTGCACCAGAGGGAACCAGTAAAAATAAATAGATAGCATAAAGAAGAATGAACATTTTGTGGAAATGAAGCAACTAAAGACATCAGCCAGTGAGTAAAAACTCAGTTGCAAATGAATCTCCCAAATGGACAACAACCCTCAGCATACAGTCAAAGTTGTTACAATGTGACTGGATAACAAAGTCAATGTTTTGTTTGGGTGATGGTGGTGACGGTGGTAGGAGTTTGCATTGCAATCGGTGGATTGCTGGTTGGATTCCCGCTCCACCTGACTCTATCGCTGCAACCTTGGACTAGATACTTCACCCACCTTGCCTGCTTGTGGGAGTCAGAGGGCCCACTGGTGCTGGTGTATGACAGCCTTGTTTTGTCAAACAGCCCAGGAGAGCTGTGGCTACTATCTGGTAACATACCATCACCAGCGTGTGAATGGGTGAATGAGTGTAGTGTAAAGCGTCTTGCGGTCCTCTGGACTTGATCAGGTGCTGTGCAAGAACAAAGCTGTTTAAAATTGGTTGTGGCCACCACAAAGTCCTGATTTTAATCCTATTGAGAATTCAATAGGAAATCCAGCAAACTATTGTGAGAAGCTTGTGGAAGGAAGCCCAAAACATTGAGTCAAGTCAAATATTTCAAAGGCAATTCAATTAAATACTGAGAAAATGTACGTGAACTTCTGATTTTCAAGACATTGATAACTACATTTCTGACATATTATTTTATTATTATGACAAGTAGAAGTATTCTAGTTATTCTAATTCAGCAAACAGAAAGGATCAGTTTACATTATAAATTATATGATTTAATTTCAGTGATAAAATAGTTATATTTTTTCTTTTTAGTCAATATATGTAAAGTTTTGTTTTTAACTATTGTCTCTGATTTTACATTGCTGAATTTTTTTCACTCAAAGATAGTCAGTTAATGAATTTCATATTTTTGGAGGCCCCATAACTACATTGTATGCTTTTTTCATATGGCATCTGACATGACTTTAGAATGTAGGCTGCTTCATTAACTTTTAATAAGAAAACTAAATAAAGGACAGCTACAAAGATGCACTACTTCAAACATCTGCTCTGTTGAATCTCTAGTGAAATGCTACTGGCAGAGATGTTTAATAGTTAACAACTGGTTTCATATTTCCGTTAAACCTGACAGAAAACCTGCCAGACACATTGGGACACACATCCACAGTTTTAGAGTTAGTGGCGAGCAGAGATTAAGCAATACCAACAACAGCATATATAATGCTTGCTCACATGTCAACAGATGTTATTTTTATTTAGTTAAAAATTATTTGTTTTTGGATGGATTAAATTGGAAGATCTGGTAGAATTTGAAATTGCAATTATGGTAAAGGCCTCAAATAAACTGCTACCTGAGAAATATGGGTACACTAATGTGTATAAGTAAATTGAGGCTAACATATTTGAGTGTATGTGGGTATGGATGAACAGACGCATGTATTTAGATATATGTAAACTCATGTGAACTAATTAACCTATGTTTATTTTTATATTTTTTAATTGGATTTAATGAGGATCCATCTGAAAGTATTGTATGAGTTTATGGGGTATGAGTTTATAAGTGTTAGTTCTTCCTACTCCTTTTGGAGCATGTTAAGATTATTGTGGTACAAAAAATATGTATCTTTTGCATTCCTTGTTCATGTATGTCATTTTATGCTGCTATCATATTTGAAATAAATAAATGCACATATAAGTTCTAGATTTAATGACGCAGAAGAGCATTTTGTTTCCACCAAAAATTGGATCTAATTTTTGGTGGAATAAAGCAATCTATCCTATTTTTTTCTTTTATTGTGCTTGTAAATTACAAATGACCCTAAAATGATGTCCAGTCACACACTTGTATTGAAGAACAACTTAATTTTTAATTTCCATGCATTACAATCTACAGTTTCAGAAATTATAAACTCAAAAAGGCCTTGACTTGTTTATGGTTTTGTCCTGACCAGTCACATTTCACAGACAGAAACTGCTGATGCATTTTACAGTAGCAGCACTGAGTAGCAGTTTTTCTTCCCAGCTAAAATCCATCTACTGGATGTTTTCCAGTCTGGAAAAAACAACTTTCATGTAATTCAATTACACAGAGGAGAGAATTTGGCTCCTTCCTCTAAATTTACCTCTGACTCTTCAGACTATGACTTTGTATTGTTCATGCATTACAAACTGCCTGCAGGGTTGCAGAGCCTGCGGCACAAAGGCTACATATGCCAGACAGCATTCTCTGGTGCAAAAATGATTAACTTAGAGCTGATAAAAGACTGTCTGATTGAGCCTTTGAGCATCACAACTAAAGTTTCCTGAAGCTAGGTGATCTATTTTCTTCTTTGCTTCTCAGAGGAAATGTCACTGAATTGAACTGTCGCCAAGGATTTCTGAAGCTGTTTTCATCAAATGGGAACTAAAGAAATTTGGATTATTCCACAACAAGAAGAAGATGTGTCATTGGTGGCCAAAAGATGGTGTCAAGACGAGGATTGAAAGAGGAATAACAAATCTTTGTGGAAGCAGGAAGAAATCAGGAAGTTCAGATCTGGTTTAGGAGAAGAGGAGAATAATTTTCTGACTCTGAGGGCTGGACTTGGCTGGAGAAGAAGTTCTACCCTTATCTGCACGACAAAATAGTACATGGCCTTTACTTGTACTATTGTAGGTACTTTTGTATTGAATTGATACATTGTTCAGCATATTTAGATATTCTTCGTGGCTAAAACAGAATAAAATCGGAATAAAATATTCTGATTTGATATATGATGAACATTGTACAAAGCACACATCCACTCTTTTTTCACATTTATTTAATGATATACCTATTTATATAAATATACAAACACAAAATAATACAAATGTTTTGCGCATATTTGTATACACATGTATATTTGCATAATATATCTATATAGCTTATTTTTCATGTTTTCCAGCCGAGGAGTTATAGCTTAAGAGAGATTCAACAGCTGAGATTCATTCATGCTATGCAGCGAAACTGTCATTTCCCATTTCTTCCTCACATTGTGTCTTTATGAAACCTTGACAAAAGTGGGAGATTTAGGCAATATCTTATTTTGGATATAGTGAAAGAATTACATGTAAATAATAGTCTTTTTCATCTGTGTAAACTGGTGAACGATTTTTAATATTATAATATATATATTATATTATCTTTGGAAAACATGAAAAATAAAGCTATATAGACATTATTCAAATATACATGTGCATACAATTATGCACAAAACATTTGTATTATTTTTGTACAATATATTCTAATCCCTTGAGGACTAGAATATGGACAAGTTATCACTAATAACTTGTCGATCTTACTTGTGAAACGTTATCCTCTCTCATCAATAGTCTGCCGATTTGAATAAAAATATCCCGCAGTTCTTCTGCTGTCGTGGCACTGGTCGTCAGCCAGTACCACGGACGACCACTCGAAGATGGAAGATCTATAGTGCTGTGATTGAATTTCCTGTGCTCAAGTAGCCAATGCAGACTCTGCTCTTCATTTTTTCTATGCTATTACAGTCCAAGAGCAAAAATAAAAACACCCACTTGTTTTGGGGAATAAGTAAATGTTCTACTGGTGTCTGCAAAACAGCCTCTTTAATTAGCAGAGTTTTAACCCTCCCGTAGTCCTAAGAGTGGTTGGGTGAACCTCAAAAAAACGCCTGAGCTTTTTACTTTCTGCACAGTTCTGGTGGGATTGCTGGTTTAACAGCTTTTTTTTATGCAAAATGAAGAGCTAGCTGGTCACTTGGTTGACATCTTCCTGAGCATTGCGCTGAGACTGCGAGAAAGTTAAACAGTTGCATCTAGTTGAAACTTTGCAAAAAAGAGTAGATGTTGCTGGTTCACCTCTACCTCCTCTGGAAGTCTGACACACCACCTGAACATGGGAATCTCCATCTTCCTCCTCTCGTGGATCACATTGTGGACTTTGTTTTCCTATCATTATTAGTTAGTACATTTCGTGAAAACTGGTCATGCACATTACGCGCATGTGGCCTGTGTTTGTGTGGTTTAGGTTTGTTCTGTTTTGTGTGACACGTACGAGATGACGTGTTAAGAGATGCGGTTGTGCTCTTGTGGGTCATGTTCAGTGATAATGTTGTGTACCCTACAATAGTATCCTACAGGCATCCCTGTGCTGCGTACTAGATGCTGGAAAAAGAAAATGTTTTGTTATTGACTGCATGTGTCCATTCATCTTCTCACACGCATGGAGAGCAGATATATGTGACTTTATTTTGCTTGCAATGTCCCTGGAATATTGTGAAAGACAGCTGCAATTTGCACAGATCAGTTTAGGAAGGAGTCTTCTGAAAACTACCAAAATGGTAGGAAGACTTGGACTGAAGAAAGGTTATGTTCCTGTTGTTCATCACAATTCTGCAGATGATGGTGATGTAGGTGCAAAACAATATATTGCGTGTCCTGCATTGTTGTTTGGCATGAACATCATTTGTCATTTAGCACAAGATAATGCTGGGCTAAATTACACCTCTCCTGTCTCACATTACATTACCAACAATATCTGTGCATTTCCTGTTGGAATTGTAGTAAATTGGAAGTGATAGTCTGAATTGAGAAGATGTAGTGAATGTGAAAACATGTCAGACACCTGAACATTACTGACATTGATTTAATCATTGCTTTACATGTTTAAAGAAGTGCTTCTTCTATAGTCTTGCAAATATATATTTTTTAAAAAGTTGCATTTGTGGAAGAAAATGTTTCTTTTGTGCTGGGTCTGCTTTGGGGTCAGAGGTGCAAAGTTGTACTGCTGATGACCAAAGAAGTCATATTGGACTACAGGAGGTCGAGAAAGACAGTGCACCCAACTATTACGATTCAAGGGGAGGTGGTGGAGTTCATGGAAAACATCAAATGCTTGGGCATCCACTTCACCTCTCACCTGACCTGGTCACTGAACATCTCTTTACTGATGTGGAAGGCCCAACAAAGTATTTTCTTCCTCAGGAAGCTAAAAAGGGGTTGACTCCCAGATCAGCTGCTCAAGAAGATCTATAGTGCTGTGATTGAGAGCACCCTCTTCCTCACTATGACTGTGGGAACTGCACAGTCCAGGACAAAAAGGACTTGGCCTGGGGGATGACATTCACTTTTCAAAGGCAGAGGATTATAACAGCAGACCAAACATTTTCATGCTAATCCACTCTTTTCTTTTTTTACAGATGACTGGACACATAAGCAAGTGGAATGGTCAGTTCCAGTGGATTGTTTGGAGTCAGTTACTGTACCTGGACCTAGTATATAATGGCAGACTACAAAGGATTGCCACTAATCCCATCCACCCACGACACATTGTTTTACATGGCCAGGGTTACACCAACAGTTCTTAAGGTAGATGATCAAAATACCTCCTCTGCTTTTCCACATCTTTGCATCCCTACCAGCTCTGACAATTGTAAATCCGTGCAGATCAACAATATTGTCCCGTATGCTGTTGGTTAGCCATGTCTGTGTCAGGATGAACACTCACGATAAGTCAGCTGATTGTCCAACATGGAGAACTTGTCCGTCTTATTGAGAAGTGAACTAACGTTCCCGAGAAGAGATGGTTTAAAACACCTCTGGTTATTGGCAAGCTTAGCCTTTAGTTTAGCCCCAGCCTTGTTGATGTTCATTCAATAAAAAATATGAGGAGCTCAATTATGGAACTGCTTACTGATGTACTGACCTGTTTTACTGCATAAATCTGCTTGTTCTCTCAGGGATTTGTCAGCTTTGCTCACCTTTGCTAACCTCATATGAGAACATGTCTCACTTTCTACATACGTGTCAAGTCTCTTGCTGTAGTTTTCTTCACACCTACAACCCCAAACTCCTCCACCCCCCCTCTGACAGCAGCAGTGGCGGATAACTATTTCCTGTATTCTCAAGTCCAAAACTTTACAGGTAAGCCTTCATATAAAACATTGTAAACTTCTAGTACTAAAAAGCACATCGTTTACTGACCACTTCACTGGCTTATGTGTCCAGTCATCTGTAAAAAAAAGAAAAGAGTGGATTAGCATGAAAAGTTTCGCCTGCTGTTATAATCCTCTCTGCCTTTGGAAAGTGAATGACTTTGAAAGTTGCTATCACAATTACTTCCTCATTCCTCAATCTGCAACTCACTGAAAATAAAAAGAGCAAAGACATTCTTTATTTCAGCATCTGCCTCTTTTCCAACTTACTGGGGGAATTATAAGTGTCTCTTTTTTTTTTCCTTTTTAATATATCTTCCATTATACTCTAATAGTTTTTCCCATTTGGAGCTTGGGTGCATACATGCACATGGAAATGAAAGTTTTGGTTTGTGTGAGATTAGTATTGAATGGAGGTCAAACACCATGACTTCAATTTAACAGAAAATAGATATGATTAAAGTACACTTGCTCATGGTGTAACATTTGTCCTCAATCTAAATGGTGCAGCTTTGATAGCTCTGCCCTCATTACACAGCAACAAAAGAACCAGCAATTCTCTTTGCACCACCACTTCATGTTATTTGTAGACCTCTATTTAAATTCTGAGTTTCATTCTAAATCCACATTGAAGAAATTATGAAGACTAAGAAATTATCTTGTTGGTATTTAACATTCCTGCCTGTTAAATGTAAGCTTTACATTAAAAAAGTTCTTCCAGTCTTGTATCTAAAATAGCTTAAAAATGATTAAAGATTGTCCACCATGTACCAGGAGAGAGGATTAGTGTGTGTATATGTGTGTGTGTGTGTGCCTTGTATTTGATGCAGTGTAAGGGCCATTTTCCTAACACATGCTACATTTTGAGCCCCAAAGCTCGGGTCCCACAAGAAGTGTTGTTTAGCTGCTAGAATTTAAGTTTAGGACTGTGGTGTGAATTGAGTTTAGGTTAAGGTTAGGTTAGGAATATACTAGCGATGTAGTTTTGGGAAAATGTCTGGGTTAGACATAAATCCAGTCGCTAAAATGAATGGATGTGTGTGTGAATTTCTGAACTCTGCCTCAGTTTTGGTGAAACAGTTTGTAAAAGCTATAATCTATTTAGGATTATATCTGAAACATCGACTTCAGACACATGAAATCTCATCGGCATAAAGAGAAAAGAGCAGATTGCAGAATGTGTGTCAGGTCACCACAGCGGAGGACACACAGGAAGATAAACACTTTTCTCTTGACTGGTTAATTTCACTTCCTCAACATTATGGTACTATCTTATCAGATGTTTGGGGAAGTAATGAAATGATGTCCATTTTACGATCAGTCAAGTTTATAAGGTTAATGACATTCAGAGCCTGTCCCAAATAACCAAATAAGTCTGTTCCTGCGTCAGTCATGTGTGGAATAACAACAGCTGCGCTGATCTTAATAAGACTTGAATGCATCATGACATCTGTGTAACATTGATAATATATTAATATATTTTAATATTAAACTTCAATTATTTTTTTGTTTGTTCACTGCCAAAACACGTCTTTTCAAATCAATAAAAATAATCAAATCCATATCAGTTTATCATTCAGAATAGTTAAAAAAGTTTTCTATCAAAAAACCAGGCAGATTCATTTATTCATCTGTATGATTTAAAAAATCCTACAATAAGAAATTATTTAAATGCACATACCTAGAACGAAGTTTCTACATATGGAAATAAACCTTTATCTTTGCTCGTCTTTATAAAATGATTTCATTTTAATTTGATTATTTTGGCTTGTTTATGCTCATATTAAACAGAAGCCGAAGAAATGCAGAGAAAACATTACTTTGGCATCTTCATTCATCAAGCCATGAATGACATGTGCTGTATAGCTCTGAATACTGAATAAACAATACAACTCAATCAATTATTCAATGAGAATATGTAATAATTCTCTTTTTACAGTAATGTAAAATGTACAGTATTACTTGTAATACTGTACATTACTAGCTCTGGAGGCCAGCAGCCCGTCTAACACAAGAGTGTGTGACCTATTTTGATCAGAAAAAAATAATTTGTTATGCAGCAAAGCGTAAAAAGAGTAACATCCTTTTTTAAAACTTATTAAAAAAAGACAACACATAACTTTTCATTATGTTCCATTTATTGTTGGCTTACTGGTGTTCGTAATGTGTGAGAAACAAATATGTATACCAGATTTCAACGGTATTGCGTACAACACGCTGCATCTGATCATTTCATTCATCAGGAACTCATCCTTAAAGTGTTGGTTACTGTGACACAAAATTATCACAAATTTCAGTCTAAATTATTAACTCTTTTTCTTTATTGAAATGATCTTTATCATTATTCAAAGTGTGAAAACATATAAAATGAGAACCTAGGTTTTCCATCTGCTAAGGCTGGAATGTGTCTTATTTGTCCAGTGGAAGAAAATAAGCTATCTACATGGGCACTTAAACTAGAGTCACACCTCTGAAAAGAAAAACTCAGCAACAAACAGCACGCCTTCCGAACAAGTAGATATAGATCAATTTATATAGTTTTATCTTAAGCTTCAAAGTTTTAAAAGAGTACAATTAACACTTCTCAGACATGATAGAAAGTATCCGATGGCTCAGAATCAGAAATATGTAAGCCATAGGAAAATGGAAATCAGATATCAAATAACTATAAAAGAATGAAAAAAAAATAACAGAAATTCAAATATCCTGCACACATCTTTTTTTACCAAGTTAAAAGTAGATTGTACCAGAGACACCTGACCACACAACAAAATAGAAAAATTTCAAACAGTGATATTGCATTTAGAAATGCACAATGATTTTCCTGTACAGTTTGGTGCTTCACTGTGTGAGCACAACTAAAGGGCTGTTTCTCTCATTGGCTGTCACTTACGTTGTTTATATGAAGTCCTCATTGGTGTGATTTTCCACATCAACGTACACATCAGTGCTGTAAACAGGCACACAGCTTGAAGAATAAAAATTCAGTTTTCCTCTAACTTGCTGCAAGTCTTCTCTGATCTTTATAGGTTTTTTGTTTTGTTTTGGGGGTTTTTTCGGAGATTTCTCAGTCCGGCTGAGAAAATGAGTCCACCCAGTAAGGCTATACATTTATTAGTGTCTCTGCACCCATTTCACTTCCTTCTCTTCTTTCTCCTCCTCCATGTCCGACTGGCACTAAATACCAAGATTCTGAAACCTGGGAAAGCAGCTCCAAAAGAGAGCAAATATTAAACTTTTTGTTCCTCATCCTGTGTGAAGTCGTAGGCAAATGTAAGCTTCCTTTGTACTGGATAACAAAGGAAAAGATCAGGGGAGGACAAAATGCGTTCAGTCTTGATGCATTTTTATAGCCAGTTGTCAGGGAGAGATTGTGCAAAGTCATGCAGTCTCTGGTATGTCCACACGGAAGGAGCTAGCAAACCCTCTTCCTCGCTGTATAGACAGAAAAACAAAAGGCCTGGTGAGACATGAATATTCAAGAAAGTGTGTGTGCGTGTATGCGTGTGTGTGTGGGGGGCGTGTGCAGGAGTGCGCGTGTGCGTTTGTGTGCACGCATTCAGGAGTATGCAAAGGGGTGAGATGATGGGGCAAAGAAAACAAAACAGCATTTAAATGGCCTCATTCTCATAGAATTAGAGGTTTATCACACACACAAACATGGGTGGGAAGTGTCATAATCCTGAAATTACTCCTGTGAAACAGTTCCTGTGGAACAGCACAGATTATATGGGAGAGCCACAGTAGACAATAGTGGCATTGGAAGAATGAACTATTGAAAATTGTGCTTTGTTTAGGAGACAACAATAGTCACAGGACGCTGAGCCCAACAGTGAAAAACCTAAACATTTATTGCTGTCACTTCTCTGTCCCCCACCTATGATCTATCACCCCACCCAATTTCCTCATCACCCCACCCAAACTTCTTTCCAAATTCAGGCCTAAAATGACAAAAGGCTATGTCTGTATCATTGGCTGACTTAAACAGATTAGGGTTTCAGACTCTTTGTCCACTCCTCCATACCAAATCAGCCCCCCAACCCCATCCTTTCCAAATCTATTTTCTCCCTAACTGTTTTTTTTTCCTGCCAGGCGCTCGCTCCCACTCTGCACAGCCAACCCTTCACTTATTATCATGTGAGCAATGCTAATGCAGTTTGAGAGAGAAGTGAGCAGTGATGCCCATGGGAAACGTACCAATGGTGGAAACCTCTTAACTTGGAGAGGTACGTCATAAGTACATAATAAGCAGATCTATGGTAACTAGAGCCACAGAGACAGGTAGCAAGTGCAGTAGGCATCATATAAAAGCAGACTACCACAAGGGAGGGAGAAAGGAAATGAGAATAATGTGAAATTTGTTATCAGAATGGAGCTGTAGACTCTAGCAGGAACTAGCACAGGAGGGGCTGGAATACTTTAGAATGTTTATCTTGTGATTGTCTCTGCAAGGCTAGGTGTCCAGGGATATGCTTTAGCAAAATAATAGTCTTTGATCTATATATAACCCATTCATTATACAAAGTTAGGCCTGGCAATAAACAATAAATCAATTAATCTAAAAGTCCAGTTAACTCATTTTAAAACCAGCATTAATCAACGTTTTACTACAATCTACCTGCAATGCCTGTGGCTAGGTGTCAGCGAAAAGTCCTGACTGAATGAATATCATTATAACCTATTTATGTCATGTTAATGATTAACATCGTTAACATGTTAACGATGTTAACATCATTAATTGCAGTAGCAATTTGGCTCCAGCTCCTCTCCTGGTCATTTCTGTGGATATTCTTTGCAAGAAATGTTGAATAAACATTAATGTTGTTTCCACATTGCGTTGTCAGCTGTTTGGGATTCCCCTCTTTACTTTCCCCTAAGAAATCACGGTTTCTGATTGGCTACCTGTCACATTCAACAGGCTGCTGTTCCCTGTAGGGAAATCCCCTAGATGTTCTAACATTGTCATAAATCATGTAACCCAAAGTGAACTGGGCTGAAGGGAGGAGTGAACTATTGCATCAGGTGGTCGATATGCCCGTCTTATCTATATAACTCTAATAATTATTGGAGGGCAATATAGTATACAGACTTCATGATCTGCACTCTTTGGTTGAATGTAGTTTTTATTTCCACTTTGGTTTTATGTTATTTAGTTTTTATTCAAGTGCGTTTTTTAACATACTCAGAGTTCATTTATTTTTATTTTTGGTTCTTTGTTTACCAGTTCCAGTGTTAAATGTTCTTTTGAAAATAACTTGTATCTATTTTTGGCAGGATATCCGTTGCAATATTATGTCATTTCCATTAAATCA
Source organism: Phalloptychus januarius (assembly GCA_902982915.1). Taxonomy (NCBI): domain Eukaryota; kingdom Metazoa; phylum Chordata; class Actinopteri; order Cyprinodontiformes; family Poeciliidae; genus Phalloptychus; species Phalloptychus januarius. The sequence continues at coordinate 1,282,575 of CADWAE010000470.1, read as the reverse complement.
GTGTAAAAAGGTCTTCAAACAATATTATTGTTAATTGCAATAATTTTTTGAGAAGTAATCGCTCAGCAAAATTTGTTATCGTGACAGGCCTATAGGCATAGTCATGCTAAAAGAAAGCACATTCCTCTCTCAAAAACACTTAACAGATTCTATTAAAACTAAGCCAAGATGGAAAGATTGTGATATCCATTATGTTCTGCTTATCCAGGGTCGGGTCACACAAACAGCAGCCTAAGCAGGGAGACCCTGATCCCAGACTTCTCTCTCCCCAACTACTTGGACCAACTTCTCCAGGGGAATCCCAAGGTGTTCCCAGGCTAGCCAAGAAGCATAGTCCCTTCAGCATATACTTGGTCTTCCTCTGGGTCTCCTCCCAGTTGGACATGCCCAGAACACCTCACCAAGGAGGCGTCCTCACCAGATACCCGAGTCACGTCAACCAGCTCCTCTTGATGTGGAGAAGCAGCAGCTCTCCTCTGAGTCCCTCCCAGATGACCAAGTTTTGAAGAAAGAGCCCAGACACTCTGCAGAGAAAACACAATTCCTCATCTTGTTCTTTCGGTCACTACCCACAGCTCCTACCCTGGCCATAGATGAGCGTAGGAACATAGATAACGACTGATTAATTCAGAGCTTCCCCTTTTGGCTCTGTTCTCTCTGCTGTCTTCACCAGAGCTGCAGTGATGAGGGAATCTGTAGGCTTTCCCTTACAAAAAAATCCCATGAAGTTCACATGTGATCACATGTGATTCCCATTTTCCACATGTGGTTCACATAATCCATGAAAAAATCACATGAAAATCACATGTTTTCACATGTGATTCCCATTTCCCACATGTGGGTCACATATTCACACATGTAAAAAGTGGTGTGAACTACATGCGATCACATGTGAAACTCACATGTGATTTCATGGGATTTTTTTGTAAGGGTTCATCACTAAAGATGAAGCATTTGCAGTGATAGAAAATCTAGTTACATCTTCGTAATTAGTAATAAGAAAATTAATTACACTCTTGCAAACGCTACAAAATTCAAGAAGAGAAGTGGAAACCTGCAGCCTAGTAAAATCCAGCCCCTTGTGCTACGCATTAACCTTTGGTTATTGAGAAATGATTGCTTCTACCCAATAGCTAAATGTTTGCCCATGACATATGCATTGTGAGAGTACAACACTAAAAAGCTTACTCCACTGTAAACAATCATCCTTCAACTGTGAAGAGAGAAGGGCTGAATTGAACGAGGTGGCTGTTAATGTTAATTGGAAGCGGACTGAACGGCTTCGTTCACCTTTTCTTTTTCTTTTACAGGCAGACTACAATTCTAAAACAGCAAAGACAATCAATGTCATAGTTCATTGTTTGGCCTGGTAGAAAATCTACCAGAGGGATTAAAGTCAATGAGAGAACACCCAGACTGAGCTGTGAAGATCAGATTAGAATCAAGCAAAGTTAGCAAAGTTACATAGGAAGGCAATGGCCAGGCGAAGAAACCAGGCATGGCTTATCAAATGCACCTGATGACTCACTACCAGAAAAACTAATTTTTTTTTACCAGTAAAAAAAATCGGTTTGACAGAAGGAATTTAAGCAGTTTGCTACTCTGGAGAATACAAAAGTTTGCTTACAAATGTCAGGATGAGAAAACCAACAATCAGGTAAACAATGACTTTAGAGCAGTCTTTCTCACACAGTGGCCCCACAGCACTGGTGGTCCGAGGGCTCCACCTAATGGTCCACATGGTACTGCATGAAAATGACTTTTTTATAGTGATGTGAACTCAAACTGTGACGCAAATAGCTAGCCTACCAGAGGATTATGTTTAGAAATAATAATGGATAAATGACTCAAAACCAGGTCACTCAAAAGAAAAACTGAAGATATCAGTGGAAAGAAAATGGCAGGATTACTTATATCAGTGTTTCCCAACCCTGGTCCTCGAGGCACACTAGCCTGCATGTGTTAGATTTCTCCTTGCTTCAGCGCAGCTGATTTCATTCGTTGACTAATTAACAGGCGTTTGCTGAACTGCAATCAGTTGAATCAGGCACATTAAGTCACAGAAAACCTCTAAAACATGTAGGACAGTGTCTTGAGCACCATGGCTTATATGATCAAAGGAAGTCAAGCCATATCTGTTGCTGAGAGTATTGATATGATGTTCATGAAATTATAAATAAAATATAGTAATTGTAATTTTTATATTTATCAATACAGAAGATAATTTTTGGTCTGCCAAAGCAACTCAAGTCTATAATTATTTTATTGTGAATTTTATTCTGAATTTTGTTTGTCCAGGCAAAGCACACGATATATATTTAAATAAGTAAATAAATAAGAAATAAATAAAGCAATAATAATAAGCATACAACAATAATTAACAATGAGCAGTGATGGTCTTAAGGACACACACATATTGCTCAATATATTGCTAGATATATATTGAACATTCAAAACGCACAGCGCTAGAGACTATGTATGTATTATAAAGTCAGATAGCCTTGGGCAGAAAAAAACTTGCTCGAGTGTTCCTTAGCAAACCTGGGCTGCAGTTATTGCAAATAGCCCCAAATGCTATTAATGAGCATTAGTAACATGTTCAAACACTACTACCAAGTTATTTTTACACTTGGAAATAAAAAACTTCTTTTTTGATTTCCATGTGTTTGATGTCACTAGAATGAACGAAAAAAACAACACCTAGTACATTAAGAGACTAATATTCTATTTTCAGGTTGTAAGATGTTGTGTTGTCGCAGGGCAGTTTCAAGTTAGGTGATTTGTGTTTGTTAAATAGGTTAACAAATACTGAAAAAGTCTGAGAAACAGTGCTATAAAGCGCTTTTCCACTGGTAATACGTGTGTATTAATTGGTCAGTGTGTGATTCGATTCTCAATGTGTGATTCGATTGTACCCCAGGTAGTGAGCTTCTCCATTATACGCTCTGTTCCTCTCTATTGTAGGCGGGACGTGAGCGCAGCAGATGTGGTCAACTCTGTGCTGATGTTTGCAGCAACATTCAGTATAGCAGCAGGGCCAAGAAGTGGCAGTGGCAGCTATAGCGTTACTTCTGGTGACAGCTGCAATGGCTGTCACAATCTGCCAGTGACCTGCCACAACTTGGCACAGAGTGCAGATCATAATTTCTGTTGTCTGTATTGTGGGGTCGTTGATTGTTGGCACTTGTGCATTGTTTGACCAGATCAGTCTGTGTCTGACAATCTAGAATGGAATAAATTGATAATTGACCGAACAAAGAAGTGGCCTGGAGTTGATTGAAACATGCGTTGGACAGATGAGATTCCTCGAGTTTCACCTCGAGTGTCACCTTCTCCCACCAGAAGTTTGATGCACATTCATGAGGGAACACAACACTTACTAAGAGGAAGTGCAATACTTTGCGAGGAAACGCAAAAGAAAGATATTCCCGATGTCCCATTGGGGGGTTCTGATGAATATGAAAAAAAAACCACCTATCAAGGTGGTTTTTTAAAAATAATTCATATTCAACCTGACACAGAAGCTGCGATATATGTCACCGAAACAGTGACAGATGTATGTATTTTTCTTTTCTTTTTTTTTGGTTCAAAATAAAATAATTCATATTCCAATTGACACAAAAGCTGTGGCATAGGTCACAGAAGTCAAAAACTGCCGTTACTAAGCTAAGGTTGCCACAACCTGCAGCCTGTGCTGGGTTGTGGCAGGTCACTGTAGGTCGTGGCATCTTATGGCAGCAGTCACAGGAAGTGCCGCTATTGCTGCCAATACCACAATTGGAGCTCATGGTTTTGATGGACTAAAATAAACCCAGATATTTAATTTAGTCTTATAGAAATTCATTGCTGGCCCAAACATAATGATAAAGACTCAGATCAGTTGATTATTTTGTTATGCAAATTAACATAATTACAACCTTTTGGATTTCGGCAATGCAGTCAAAAGATGTAAACCAATAGCCATGCATAAATTTTATTATTATGTTTTAAACCAAATAAAAAAAAAATCGCATCACATAATTTAATATTATGTAGTTCCGGTGTTTCACACTGTGGACGCAAAAGAGCAGCTCCGTTAGAAATCTGACCACAGCTACCCTGTTTCTCTCTTCTTCAGTACGCAAGCTGCTTTGAAATAGCAGCTTGCGTATTTCAAAGATGCAAGCTGCTAGCAGCGATGCTAGTTCACGGTCTGCCTGCTGCAAAAGTTACCGCATGTGTTCCTGCCGCTGCTCCTGATTATTTTCATAATTAAACTCCTCCAGCCCAACAGTACCCTAACCCTAACCCGCAGATGGCATGTCTCTGGTCTGTGTTTAAAGTTAAATTCTGAACATTAAAGATTGTTTTGGAGTTGTGACATAAATCATGAGCGAATCAATGAATGCGGTCAGCTATCAATAAATTGGTTTCAGCCCTGTACCCTGATCGGTCCTGCTAAAGTACCTGAAGTACTTTAGTACCTGAAGTACTAAAGTAGGTACTAAAGTCTGAGAACAGCTGGGCTGAGCTATGTCAAATTCGCTAATGGAAAATGAATCTGGCCGAGGTGGAGAGGGACCATACTGGTTAGAGGCAGAATAGAGGAAAAGCACCATTAGAGATCTGTTAAGGGTCTTAACTATGGCTGTTGTGAACAATTATTTTAGAAATCGAGTATTCTATCATTCTTATAATTAACTGAGTAATTGAATAAAAAATTTAATAAAATAGAATACTGGTAAATAACAGCAGTATTGGATATCAACATTGGCCCAATTTTTCATTTTTGCGCATCCCTAACAATTACTTTTCTGCAGTATAGAAAGTTAACCTTTAACAATTATAGCTCCATGTTTAAGTTAAGCTGGACAAAAAATATACAAAAATATGTAATGATATTTAATTGAATGATAAAGTAGCAGACTCACAAAAACAAAATATTTATAAACCAGTTTTTGGTTAATGTATTCATCTTCAGTCAATTTAATAGATGAACTCTCACTTTGTCCAGACATTTATAGCTTTTTTGCCAATGTCAGCCATGGGACATGGCTTCATCATACATAAAAATACTAATGACAGCTGTACCGCCACAGTACGCTCCGCCACCCATTTGTTGTGACCGGGATGGTGATGAATGTATTATCCAGTTAATTCATAAAGCTACATTTACACTAAACATCAACTACAGAACAGCAGCCCGCTGTGTTCAATCTATCCACTCGGATACGCTCTTCCACGACATTTGCTTTGAACAAGCCAGCAGGCAGCAGCTCTGGGAGGAGAAAGCATTGTGCCAGTCATGGTGTGCCGGAACATGGTGTGCTAAATAATAAAACATAATTTAACAAAGCTTCCAGGCAGATAATTTGCCTCAAGAAATTTTAACAATCGAGGTACTTGAACCATTCATGGAATCGTTACTGCTCGAGTCCTAACACACTCTTAACAGGTCTGTTACCTGATAACTGATATGTTTCAGACTGTACAATCCAGAGTCACCAGGGTAAATGTTGGGGTAGATGACAGGAGTGTCAAAAAGAAACTTGTTCAGAGCTGTCCCTTCTTTCTACAACAAAAGGGGAAGCATGGCTCACAAAGTTGCAAGCACTATATGCAGCATGTTAGCACAAACAGCCCATGCCAAACCAATCACAGTGTGGGATGAACTTCTCCAAACAACAAGGTACATGTGGAATACGGCAACTAAAGCTTAGCCAAATTTGAGTCATCCTATAAGATGTGTTGCAGAAACAAAAGTGGGCCAGAATTTCTCCCTAACAATAAAAGTGCTAGCCAAGTCAGAAAAAACTGAAAGCAGTTCTGCACAGTTAATGAGTCATGGGGTGTCCTTGTTTTATCATTACTGTAACATTTTGTGTGGCTGTGAAGTTGTGTTAGTGTAAAAGTGGTCAATCAATGTCCTTCATCTGGTTAATAAAACCAGGAACTCCCAGGAAAGCTCAAGCTGTCAGTTAACAATAAAGTCTTTAGAAATGGTTGTTGTTTAGTTTAAAAGACCCAATGTGCATCAAACAATATGCCAGTGTTGACCAAAGAGGCTAGTCTTTCATCTGCTGAATGTTGTTTTATTTAGATGTTTTCACTGGTAAATTATATCACTACTAAAAAGTGTTAAGTAAGCTACAAAATAAACATTATAAAAGCCTTTTAGAGCCAGAAAAAAATCGTTGAGCCCTTCAGCTATAATCTGTAATAAAAACTGAAACAGAAAAAAAGAGCAGCCTGTTTTTAATTAATGCTATGTTTTAATCCAGCACAAAGGGAGAATAGAAGAATAAAATAAAGAGAAATGTTTGCCTGCTGTTCCTAGCAGTATGCTTTGCTTTTAGATGATGGTGCTCAGGAAACAGCAGGATTCTGCCTGGCTGATAATCCCATCGAGTTGTTTGGCTGATGAGAGAAGAAGCCCTCTTCAGACGCTGCTTGACAAAATTATAATTAAGTACTATCACCAAATTGCAGTGATTGAGAATGTATCTCTTCATGGTCTTTGAATTGAATTTAAACAAGCTCACTTCTTAGCCTTCTCTTACTCGTTCTTTCTCTCTCTACATTTTGCTCTGGATTATCTAATTATATAAAGTTGTTTTTTTATCCTCAGTTCCAATACAATTACATCTTCTCAATAAAATTTTCAGCTCATGGCCTGCTGCTTTTTTCGTACCTGATTACAAATTAATATTTTCTTGTAATTACAAGAGCTTTTAAACTGCAGAAGCTATTTTTCATAATTAGACAAAGCTTTTTAATTGTTAACATCCTCCTCGATATCAGACTGTATCCTGCAGATGTGTTCTAACATTATATTTCTAACATAAAAATTTTTCTTGATATAGCATTTTAATCTTTAATTTCTGTACAACTTTACAAAAACACTGAAAAGTATATATGTCAGATACACGTTTTTTTTTATTAATCATTATCCTTTTATTGATTTTATTATTATTACTATCATTATTATTGTTATTATTTTATATACGGAAAATAATTCCCTACAAAATAATCCGATTCACTTCTACCCGGGACACTGCCCGGCACTGCATCCCTAGCCCTGACAAGAGCACAGCATGTTTTAGTAAAAATGAATTCATTTGAAATATTACTATATATTTTCAAATGTGTCAAGAAAGACCAATTTTCCAGTTGAGTGCTGAAGAGAACATCTCATTTCAAACATTACGTAAGGTCATTCAACCAGGAGGAGCAGCACCCTTCCATCTGGTCAGAATTGTGAACAGAGAGCAAAACAATGCCTGTGTCTTAGAGGCTGGTAAAAGCAAATCCTCACCACTGAAGCAAAAAGGGTCAAGAGTTCCAGGTGTTACTGCCACTCTGAGGAACCTAGACGGAGTATGAAAAACATCTGTCCAGAACCGGTCAAGAATGGGTACCAGTACATATGAACTCATGTGGCTTCAGGAGTTTTGCACTTGTCACAGTATGGGGTGATTTCTAGATAGATATGAGACAGTTTGCTTTTGGAGAAGTGGGCTCTATGTAGCACTATGACCTGAATGAGACAACGGGGCACACACAGAAATGTTTTATTAATAAGATTAAGTGTAGAGGTCCATGTCTCATCTAGTATAGTCCTGTTGTAGTCTTCCCATGACGTTTTACCTGTAGATGAGAAGATCTCTGTCATATTCAATAATTTATAGCAAAGCCACTAAATCAGCCCTTTAATCATAAGATTGTACAATAATATGATTGTTCAATAATATGATGGTTAAATAATATGATGGTTTCCAACAGTGTATACTCTGGCAAAGAAAATGAGTCTGAAGGATGGGATTGAATAAAGGTTTTGGCTTGCAAATATCTAAAAAAGAAGAAAAAAGTGTCAAACCGAATTTATTGCTAAGTTGTTCAAATGATGCTTATTTCTTCTTAATGAGTAAGCCCCTCCTGTCCAAACCAATGAACATCCCATCTTGAATAGATTGATGGACACAGTTAAGTGCAATCGGACTTAACTAGGGAAACATCATGGAGTTTAAAGTATTCCCTAAACTGGCCCCAAGTGTTCAGTGAATGCTTCACTACAAAATTTAAAATGGGGTCAGATGAAGAGAATGAAAGTGGAGAGCAGAAACAGCTGTGTCACTGTGTAATTCCATAGTGACCCCGTCAGGACTTAACATGAGTGATGGCAAAAATACCAAAGAATTTTGGCTAAAACTTTGATGGAAAGAAATAAATCTATATGAGGTGCATTCCATGGGATCTTTCCCCTTTTTGCAATAAGAGTGATACCCTGCTTTGTAAAATGACTAAGGGGGGAATCTTTGTTGTCTGAAAGGATGGAACTAAGATTAACACAGAGTAAATTTAAGAATTATTTAAAAAATTGTGATGAGACCATCAAGACCTGGGCATTTGCCAGTCTGCATGAGACTATTGCTAGGGAGACTTCTGACAGACACTTGAGTAGGCTTAGATAGACACATTTTAAAAATAAAAATACAATAAGAAGCTCCATAAGGGTGTTCGAGCATGAGTTTGAACACCCTTAAACTCATGCTTTGCTAACCACCTTTTGATTCAATTTCAGCATATAGATTTCTTGAACAGGAATTGATCTTCATCCTACATCTTAGCTATTCTTTCTGAACAAAATCTTATTTATATTTTTATTTTCTTTTTACACTTATTCTTTTGTTAATTTAAATGTATATTTCAGCTCATTGAGATCTTTAAAAATAAAACCAATCTTCATCTTCACCTGAAGGTTTGGGGTTCTTAGAACTTTAATAGTTCTGTCCATCTAATGTTATCTATAAGACGTTTTTTCAATCGGAAGAAAATTAAGCCCAGATTATGATGCTGCTGTCACCAACTGTTTCACTTTTCTTTTGGTGAAATACTAAGTGAGAAACAGAAGCTTAAATACAAGAGCTGAACAAAAGGCCTGGGCCTCATCTATAAAAGAGTGCACAGTTTTCACACTAACACTTGGCAGACGGACAATTTTAGAAAAGTGCAGTGTACAAAAAAATTCTGATGTATAAAGCCGTGCGCACACACATACCAACGCACCTTTCCTTTATAAATCCCAATTTGCAGAAAGTAGAGCGCAGCTGCTGGTCCGCCCTGTCTCCACCCATACTACAGATGTAAATTAATATAAATACCCGAAAGGCTACCGCCACGTGAAGCAATAGCAATGGCAACGTTCCTTGTTTTTATCAGTATAAGTATTTATAGTAATAGTTAATATATATTTTACTTAAAAGGTGCTTTCTAGGGCACATAAGGTCACCTCACAAAAATTAAAAATAATAAATTTTAAAGAAAAAATTATTTAAAATTTAAAAGAACAAAAACTATAAACAGACTAAAGAAACATGATAAACTAGAGAAAAGGAAATAGTCATAAAAATAAACAGTAAAAAGAACTGAACAGAAATAAAACAGAAACCAGACTGATCTAATAAAGAACACAGAACACATAGGAACACATAATACTCAAATTAGAATAACTGAAAAAGGACTTGACAGAAGAAATAGACCTAACTAGAATGACTAAGAACCAAAAGAACCAAAAGAAAAGAGACAGGAATAAGGCAGATTTAAAATAATAATAATACTAGAATCAAAACTATGCGACAGACTGGCGACCTGTCCAGGGTGTACCCCGCCTCTCGCTCAGAACGTTAGCTGGAGATAGACACCAGCACACTCCCGACCCCACAAAGGGACAATGGTGTACAGAAAATGGATGGATGGAAGAATCAAAACTAGAAAACAACCTAAAAGAAGGAGATCCTGAGAGAAAACACAAAAGTTGCATACAAATTATAAGGATTTTGAACTGAACTAATGCTGAAAAATATTTTTCCATTCATTGTTAAAAAGGGCTATAAATAACATTGTAATTTTTTTAATGTAAGGGAAATAATACATTTTCTAATGTGATATCCCTCATGAATTGCCTCATTTCCAAGCAGAAATAAACTGTGTGGTTAATAAATACATTTACAGAGGGTATGAATAATTACAGGTTAAACTAAATGTAATTCTGGGGATTTTCTGTGTTCCTTTCTGACCTCTTTGCAAACCAAGTATTCAGCAAAGGATGCAAATTATGAACTGTCAGGAAAATCCTACCTGTACAGCTGACCTTTACTGTTGTTCTATGAGACTTTCTATAATTTCTGGCTAATGTAAACCCAAGAAGACTGAATGCTAAAGTGGTACCAAGTAGTGTTTAAATACTGCATTACTTTATGAAACTGCACAATTTTTCAATAAAATTGCTGCAGATCCTTTTCTTAATTTTCTCTTATGAAAGATTTTATTGTTTTTTAGATTAACTGCTTGTGAGACCTGTCACATTAAAGAGTAGAAATGTTGGAAATAATTTTTATATCGCAAAAAAACAGACATTTTCAACAGTGAGTGTGCATTCACACACTCAGCAACAATCATTTGCATGATTGTGTTACAAAGAACATAAATAGTTGGTCATCACAGTCAGACATAGAGCAAATGCTTGAGAAAAAAGCATGATTTAGCTGAACAATTATAGGACAGGGTCCAGATCTGAGATGAATTTCTATCATCAGTCTAAAACTCAGTTTGAGCTTTTTTCTTTGACTGCAAGATCAGAGAATGGATCTTTCTTTAAAACAGAATACTTACTTAAATAAGCTACGTAATAAGGAACTCTGGAGCTATGCAGAAATACTTCCAACATTTCCCGCTCTAGTGAGTCTTGGTGGGGCCTGAGTTGATGGTTTTGGAGAAAGTGGTGGTGATTTAAGGAATGGAGAAGGTGTTGGTGAAGGACGGGCGTCGCTTTATCAAATGTTTCTTTCAACATTTGGCTTTCAAATACCTCTGTATCTGGGACTGAGTCCATGCCGGGCACATGGAGGTTGCTGCGGTAGTCTAGACCCTGGCGCCCATCAGAGGGCACAAAGCTGGGCATCCAGCAACGATCAGAGTGCCCCAGGGCTTTACACTCTTCTGTGCAGTTAGAAAACAGATCAGCACCTGCAGATTGAAGCACAGAAAGGAGGACAAAAGAGTGTAAAGTTACACAAGACTGGGATATAATAGAGATAAAACACAGGCATACACAGGAGATCAACTGTGTAACCACATCATAAGTTCATCCAAAAGGATTGTCAGCAAAGAAAAAAAAGCTTTATATTATCTGACATTGAATTTGGGATTAACAGGAGCTTATGGGCCTAATTTCAGATAAACTGGCTGGCTTAAATTTACCTGAGGACCGAATTTTCATACTGTTGTTTCCCAAACTAATGTTCTAATGAAACAACCTACCTATCTATTCATCCATTCATTTATCCTATCTTGTGGTGCTGCACAGATTGAATTTACATCACCTTCATGTTTATCCAACCAAAGTTTGCTTTATATCTTGGAGCTAAATTTTGTTTTAGTTACTTAAATCATCATATGTCCAGATAACCATGCTAATGACCTCTGCTTTTGTTTCTAACTGTGCTATTAATAATGATAAAAAGAAGAAAGAGAAGATCATTATAATAAAAATAACATTAATAAATTGTTTAAAGGCAGCATTTAAACAAATGGTAGACACAGGAGGTCCCTGGTCATTTAAAGTAGCTCCAAAGAATTGTAACGTAATTCTAACCAAAATTGGATTCTTTAAAAACACAAAGTGAGGTAAATATAATTACGGACATGATTGCAGATTATAGCGCTATCACTTCTGGTATTATCTAGGTTTTGCTTTTTTATTATCTAGGGACTTTGTATAGCAAGCAGAATTCGACTATCACCTCTGGTCATTCTCAGGTTAGCTGATGCTCCAGGCATGATTGAATGCCTCCCTCTCTTCAATCTTTAAATTCAACAAGAAACTAAGCAGTGTTGGATTACCAACCTGCCCGGGCACTGGGTCTTCTCACCCATTCTTCAAGCCTTTTGTGCTGGTATAGGGAGAACTGGAAACCTGATTTTGGCTCTTTCATGTCAAGTAATTATATGTGAGGCTTTTTACTTCCTGAATTCTTGGTGAAAATTACTTTTTTTCAGGAAGAAGAGAAGAATGCAGGTTACAGAAACATTAGAGTTGTTTCTGCAGCTACTCTGCTCCAATGTAAGCATTCAACCCATTTCTCAGCTCCATATGTTTTTTTTTTGTTTGTTTTTTATGGTTGTATTCAGCAAATGCATGTTTTTTAAAACCTTAATCCTCTTGTTGTGTATGTGTGTCTAAGGGCTAAAATCTGAACTGTCCAGCTAGGGCTATCTGACTCTAATCCCTTTGAATACAGACTGTGATTAGTCTAAGACTGTAAGACTGTTGCCATCTTAGTAACCAATGTGTGTGTATGTATGGTGTGGGTATCTGCGGGGGTGTGCAAGTGTGTGTGTGTCAGTAGGGGTCAGCAATGGGGGAATTTGATTTGTTACAAAGTGGATTAATTTGGCTTGCTGTCGCTAACGGCTTGGAAAAGTTTCCTGTCTCCTAACGAGAGGGTTTTATATAAAATATTAAATGACACAGCATAAATACAGCATCATCTAACACACCTTCATACATGGCAGACACATGGAAGCCAACAGACAGGCTGCATTCAAAAGTGTAAGCAAAAAAAGATGCACAGAGAAATGTTACATAAAGGTCGATATCCATTTCAGAAAGGAATCAGGAGAGTCAGTGCTATTTGGACTGAGCAAGATCTGAGACACTGAGAAAGAAATCAAGCCACAAAGCCAGACCAAGTCTTGCTAGTTTTAGCTAGGAGCAACAAAGCAATGCAGCTATACAGCTACAATTTGCTGCCCAAACACCCACAATAAACTGGCCTTAAAAGAGAGGGTTTTGTGAGAGGTATGGGAGGAAACGGGTTCCTTTCCAGTGTCAGAACAACCTCATCTCAGCTTGGTATTCTGCAAGGAACTCACACAAAGTTCTGATAATAACCTTCATTTGGTAATTGCTATGCAGAGGTCTGAAGAATAAATTACTGATCACTGAGCTGTTACTGCAGTGATTATATGAACCACAGGCCTAATAAAGAATTCATCTTGGCAGCATGGAGAGAAAAAAGCAGAGAGGATAGAGGAGGGATTGAAAAGTGGATAAGGAAATCCAACTCAATCTACTCCAAGTATGTCACACTGACTATATTAATGAAATGTTCTTTAAAACATGTTGCAGGTCCCTAGGGGATGTCTTAAAGTGGGAAAAGCAGTAAATGAGGTTGAGATTTATGTGAGGAATGAACTCAGACCAGATGTCATTTTTAAAAAACAGCTAAGTGTCAGCAGATGAGTGCTTCATTTATAACGGATTTATATAGACAAGGTGATGAAATTAGTCTGATATTAATCAATAAAGAACACGGAATATACATGAATAAATACGTAACTTGTAACTAAATGCGTTAACTCCATTTAGGTCTATGTATTGAATTCACCTCAAATCACAAAACAGGTGTATGTGTACTGTTGGTTAGTATTCTACATACACCGTGGATCATATTGCTTCATGATAATTAAATAATATGCCTCTGCATATAATTAAATATTATTTAATTACATTATATATAATTAAATAACATATAAATATATATATATAAAACCTCATGGTTATTCCACCAAATATTGATTCCTGATCTCTTCCTGAGTTAAAATATTCATATTGTTGAAATGAATATGATCTTGTTTTCTATGAGGTCTGAATGTACATCTTTTTCATTATTTTAACAATTTCTCATTTTCTACAAATAAATACTATATTTTTGCTTGGTCATTGCTTGATACTTTGGAGACATACTGTCTCCAAAGTATCAAGTAGTCCATAGAGAAAAAGAACAATGTTCATTTTATTCAAACATCATTTTATTCATTTATTTTACTATAAAAAGTAAATCAGAGACATTTTTCATTTTAAGTGGTCTCTTAATTTTTTCCAGAGATGTACATGTAAATGTTGATATTTGGTAAGATCTGCAATCTTACCAGGTCCCTCTCTGAAAAGAGATTGTAGATCTGAACTACAGGGTCTCTCTGAGTGTATTATAAGCCTGGCAGGACCCACGTTTTACTTGACCCCTCACCAGAGTAAGCCTTGCTTGATTTTATTTTTTTTTTAAATTGCTTAAAATATTTTTTTATATACAGGTGACCCCAAACTGCATGCGTCTTTCTCCTGTGCTGAGCATTTCACTGACAGAGCAGAATCATTCTTTAAAGAGGGATTAATAGTTGATGCATTGAACAGAGCACACAGCCGGGAGCGCACCAATCACATCCCTAAAGCCTCTGCGCGTTGGTCGCCTAGCGCGCTGCCGTCGCTGCATTTCTTCAGTTCACCTTGTCACGGAGTGCACGCGCCATCTTTCGCTCAAAGATGATTTGGCAGATGTTCTTATAGAGAAGCTTCAGCTGCATTTATATCAACCACCTATAAGGACTGATGTTTCTCAGAAAAATACTTCAGTAAGACAGAAGCCAAGTTCAAGAGCCACCAAACAGCTTGCTCTGCTTATAAATATAAAATCAGAAGTTGTATTTTCAGAGGTGTACATTGTGCATACTTTGTTCACATCTTTGTGATCAAAGAATTATGTGTGGTGTGTGTGTTTTATCAGCCACTGAGCTGATAAAATGTATGTATGAGTTCTTTGGTGGGACAGTGCATTAGTGGAACTCAGCCCATGGCGGAGCTGTAGCGCTCGCCTCATAGTTAGGCAGCATGCTGTTTTCTGTTTTTGTTTTTTGCAGCGCCACAATGGAGCCATATTTGATATGGTGCAGTTTGATAAAACTGCACCATATCAAATATGGCTCCGATCGGCAGAGTTGATGCACGCAGCTGGCAGAGAAACTCATCCCAAAACTGCCAAAACAAACAGTCTCTGTGACCCCGATAGACACAAAATGTAATACCATTGTCCCTACTAGTGTGACATAAATTAAATCTCCCCGTTTATCCCTCTGTTTCCAGCAGAGAGATGCAAATTGCAGCAGGTCTAGCTCATCATGCTGCGCCAGACAAACTGATGTGATACATTGAGCAGAAGTTGACTTGGTGAAATCTGGGAGAGGGGTTCTGACTTAATTGGCTGAAGCAATCAGGTATCATTGTAATTTGCTGAGATATACATGCAAACAAAACAAGCTCAAACACATAGATTAAAAACAACTCATATTATCAGATTTTAGCTATCATTACAAAACCATCTAACTATGAAGATTGTTCTTTGCTCTTTTACTTAGTAAACTTACCAGCTCCATCTATCCTTCTACCCATCTATTATCTTAAACTCTTATCCCTAGGGGGGTCGCCAGGGGTGCTGGTTCCTTTCTCCAGTGGTCAACGGATGAGAGGCGGGGTCACGCTGGACAGGCTTCCAGTCCACCGCAGGGCATTCACCAGCTCCTTAAAGTCTTTAATTTAAATGTTAAGAAATTTCAGATTTTTTCATTTATCTATGCTAAAACTATAAAGTTTTATAGCATTTACAAAAAAAGTAAATGTTAGCATTGGCCCTACACTGCCATGTAGGGCCCATGAAGGCAGTGCCCCTACATGGGCAGACCCAGGTGGGGCCACTATGGAAACCGCAGACAAACCCATGTGGGACCCATATTGTTTGCCATCCTTTTTCCCATATGGGGCCCACCTAGGTATGCTGACTGGGAGGGGTCCAATAAATACATTAAGCAGCCGCTAAGTTCATTTATGCTTTGGTTTGACTCTGAATGTGATCAACATTACATCCTGTCTTAAGATCAACTGGCTGATTTCTTATCTTGGATTTAACAGCAGTGCAAAAAAATGCATATTTCTTTTAATAGTATTTTTTGGGGTTGTTATTTTTAAAGCTACAGTTACTATAGTCAGCAATGTCTTCCAGTAACACAATTACCTAGCAATATTTTACATTTCCTGTCAATCCAACATCTTTTAGTACAAAAAAAATTGTTGCAACGCTTCAGAGCCCCGACCACCGGGCTTAACAAGTGCGGTTAAATAAACTAATTAAATGAAAAAATATCTATATATCTATAAATACAAATTAAGACAAATTTACTCTATCACCTACAAGTTGAGGCTTACTTTACATATACACATAACTTAGAAATACATTTTTTATACACATTATTTATATATATCTTCTCTTGAATTGTGCAATGCTTTGACTTTGCTTAATTTCATCATCTAAGCTTGCAAAATTATTTTGCAAACAGATATACACATACTTTTAAGAAATTTTGCAGGACTTCTTAAAGATAAGATTGGTTACTAAGATGGCAACATTTAAAGATAATTTAGTTCTATCAAACAAAAATTTAAGTTTATCAATTTCCTTTCTAACCTCCAAAAACTGTTTTACATCCTCTACAGAAGACAAAATAGTTGTATCATCTTCAAATACAACAAAATTCAATACATTTGTCAGGCTACATCTATCGTTAATATACAAAATAAATAAATTGGGACCCCGCACTGAGTCTTGGAACACCACAGGAATATATTAAAATATTAATATTTAGGTTGACCTATTTGTACATATTATTTTCTATGATCAAGATAACTTTTTACCAGATATACATTACCTCTCTCACTTTCCATTTTCTATATTAGCATTTTATAATCTATCGCTTTAAATGCCTGTTTGTGGTCAATAAATATCTCCACTGGATATTTTCTGTTTTGTATGCCTTATATAACATATTCCTCTACTTCTTTATCTTTGTCAGTGACAAAGTTCCACATCATTGTGTGGAACAAGATGAACCAGTATGATCAAAAGTAGATTACTATAAAGGTTTTTACAGAAATTATGTGGCTGAACTCTAACCATATCCAGTCTTTGAAGTCAGTAATACCACAAGCTGTAGAGTATGACCTCATTGATACCATGATTTTAATGCACTGACACTGTTCAAGTGCCTGAGAAAACATCTGCTCTGATCTGAGCAGCAGCACTGTGACCCCAGGGGGCAGCAAAAACAAAGTTCATGATGTCTCTGTGTGCGTTACAGGTGTCCTCTGGACTCATTATGACTCCTTAACTGCCTCTTCAGTGAGACAAAACTGAGTAATGATTGGTTAGGGAGCAACACAACAGACTGCCTGAGGCAGCAAAAAACATTAACAGCATAAAACACACAGGCAGAGGACCAAATGCATAAAAGACGCCGCATTAACAAAAAATAAAAAGACTGCAGAAGAAATTAAATGTTCATAAAGGTAACAAGCCCCACCTCCACTTCAAACAAATCAAAGAGGAGGTTCTATTTTCCAGAATGTACAACTTAGAGTTTCATTTTATTTCTCTAGAATGATTCAGTTTTTTATTTAATGAGTAAAAATCCAAAGAATCCATATGGCCGACAGATAAAGAGATTCAGTTAGCGTGGCACATAATGGACAACAAAAATATGTATTATATGGAAACATATTCAGTTCAAAAAGATCAGTCTAGATCAGATAGTGATCAAAAATACAAAAATTATATGAATTTCAATGTTCAGTTATGTCCTTTTTATTTTTTCTCTTGGATTTTAGAGCCCTACAGTCTAATCGTCTTAAATTAGACTGTAGGGCTAATTTACAGTCAGAAGATTTATTGTACTTTGACTTTCTGTCCATGTCTCGTGTGTGCGTGGGCGTGTGCATGCATGTGTTTGGGGGGGGGGGGTGCGTGCGTGTGTGTGCATAGGTGTGCGTGCATGAGTGCATGTTTGTGCATGCTTTAAGAAGTTTTGCACTTTAATTTTTTGTGTTTTGCACATTTTCACAAGATCTAATGTTCTATGAGAATATTCCATAAAAATAATGACCAAGGTAAACAAATAAAAAAAAAACTACTTGGTACATGAACAAACTAATTGGGAAGACCACATTAAACCGTAACTACACACTTCAGATTTATTTCATCACTTCAAATTAAAATTTTATTTGCCTTTCACCTGGCTTTAGGTACACCTACATTTCTTCAGTGTAATAAATGGGAGATTTCTGTTCTATTCGTTCTATTGTATTCTATAATATTATTTGAGGAAATTACAGCTTAGTTCTGTTTACTGAGGCCTACTGCTAGGATCCCTGCTGTGGAGCTCCGTCCACAGAAGGTCCGACCATTGAGAGCTCAGCTCTGAATGAACACATGACACTGGCATATGTAACTCAGTGGGCCTGTATTATATGAGTTCTGGTAGGTTCATTTAGGAAAAATTAAAAAAAAAGCCAAGCAGTCAAAGAAGGGAGCCGAAAAAGGAAAGTGACAAAAGACTGATTTTGGACAGTAACAGCATGAAGGAATTAATTAATTCATCTTATGAACAAATGAATTGCCTGTTTTGTTCACCATTGGCACAACCTATTTGGTCGGCTTCCCAGTTCTTCCCAGTGTGAGCGCAGCCTCATTAAAAAGCCTGTCACATCTTGACAAGTAGTCACAGGACGAACTGAGCACACTCACCAGCAGCAGGCCACCATATATTTACAAACAGGAGTACCCCCTCACATTTTATCATGTCACAAAAAACACAAGTAGAAGTGTTTTTTGGTTTACATATAGATGAAAGCCAAGCTCTTATAAGAAACTTTTATAAAACTTTAAAAAATAATTACCATAACTTGATTCTTAAACACTGACAGAAACAGTAAATCATGTCAGATGATTATGATTCTGACATAATTGAACATGTAATTAAAACCAGTTTTAATTTGACAAGCCTCACTCAGTTTCAGGCTGGAGGGGCAGGCAGTACTCTGCTTCTGGAGACACACTGCATAGCAACCACATGCAAATCAGCAAACCATACTCTGTCTTACTCAAACATGAGAGCAACTCATTTGCTCTTTTAACTTCCAGAACAAAACATTCAAATAAAATGGCTGAAGAAAAAGAGGTGAGGCACACTGATCTTACCAGAGGAATGTCCTCGATTTGTGGCATCGTGGTCACTGTCTCCTTGTTCGCTATCTCCGTGGCCACTGTCTTTAGAGCTGACCAGATCTGCCTCCTGGAAGGCTGAGCTAAAATCAAAGAACATCAAATCAAAATCTAAAAACTGACCTTTCTAGTACAGTTTCATATACATGATGATGAGGGATTTAGTAGATGAAATAGGTGTGGAAAAAGGCCTGAGCAGCACCAGGCTGCAGCAGGAAGGCCTTCCTGTATCTACCTGTTGACACGCCTCGGCCTCTCCACCAGATAGCTGAGTTCGGTTCGCTGGTGTTTGGTCTGAAAAAGAAGGAATGGTGTTCAGTCTGTTGCTCCAGCATTACATGTAACACAGTTAAAGAAAAATGCAGCAATCAAAAACATATAGAAAAGTTTTAAAAAGGCAAAAAAGGATGTGTTTCAGCAACAATACAACACACACTGTCACACTGCAGGACAGAAAAAACTAAAGCTTTACTTTTACATATGATGCGGAGTGTGTGCATGGTTCGGACTCTAGATTTAGGATGCTTCAGCGTAGAACAAAGCCACCACAGCTCCTTCTGTCACTCAACAACATTCCGACATATTAGCAGAATGCAAATGCTACTCTACATGCTACAAGTAGCAGAGTAGTACGTGTGTTATGTGTGCCACACACACACAGCTCTCTATGCAGTTAACAGGCTCTGAGCAAATACAGCTGAAAACATAGGATACAATAGCAAAACTATGTTTTTTAAAATTATTTTATTACTAATAGGTCTGTGTCTGAGTAAAATGAACCATTTGTTTAATGCTCTAACTTTGGAAACGTTCATAAAATAAAGCTTGGTGGAATAACTGATTTTCAGTCTTTTACATCATTACTGGGTTGAGGTGTGTAGAGTTACTGATTAGAGACGGTTTGCAGTGACCTCAGAATTTTCTTCAGAGCTGTATGTTTTATGTATGTAAAAGGCCCTCATGCACTGACAATATAGTTTTAAAGAGGAGTAAAAAACACACATTACCACACATTAATTGTTCAGGTCAGACCTACCCTGCAACAGACAAACACTGTTTTTCCGTCTTGCCCTGAAATCTGCCAGAAGACACTATCCTATGATGTATTGCTGTATTACTCCTTATCAACAAACTATAACTCCAGCAAGCTACTGGCTCCTGCATGTGATTAACATAAAGGATCACATCAGAAAACAAGAAGTCCAGTTCCTGAAACAGGTTTTCAGCATGCTAATGCTCTCTTAATGGAAGGGGAAATTCAGTCATAGGAATGAGAGGGACTCTTACCTCATTTGATAAAATGCTGCCGTTTGATATGATGTCAGGCTGCTGGTCTGTGTACCCTGACCCTATGGCACCACACGGGTTGTGATCGGTGTCTGTGCTCCTAGATGGACTACACGGCTTTAGGAACATGAGGTCAGTTTTGGCAGACTCTGGAGTCAGACATACCTGATAGCAATAGTTCTGGTTTTGATGGTGGGAACCGAAGCTCCCAGACTCCTCCACAGGGACTTGAGCCGTTCCAGGCCCGCTGACATTAACAGTGCTTTGCACAAGCATAATGTCCGCCTTGCTGAGCTTTTTCTTGCGGGATCTACCCTGCCGTGAACAGCAGGAGCTGCATCCAAGACAGCAGTCACTAGTTAGGCAGGTATAAATGTTGAGCTTCTTGTCCTTCTGGCAGCGCACGGCCAGCACAATCATCACAAGGAGGAAGATGAAGGACACAGAACCGAGGGCAATGATAAGGATGAGGGTGAGGTCCAAAGCACCATCTTTGGCTTTGCTGGTGCCCACTTTGTCTCCCACACCCCGTCCTTCAGCCATGCTGTCTACCAGCATTACCAGTATGCTGGCACTGGAGGACAGTGGAGGCTGACCATGGTCTCTCACCTCAATCACTAGGTCATACTGCTGGTGGGGGTCTCGCTTAGCTGACACCCGTCTTGCTGTCCTGAGTTCACCAGTCCTCCAATCCATCCTAAACATCCCATTGTCGTTACCTCTCTGAATGCTGTAGGACAGGCGGGCATTCTCACCATCATCTGCATCCATGGCCACAACACGGGTCACCAGGTAGCCTGGTTCAGCCGAGCGGGGAAGGGGCTCCTTCGCTGTCCCATTCTTCCCCACTGGAGCAAGTACCAGGGGCGCATTATCATTCTGATCAACAATTATGACTTTGACAGTTGCATTGGAGGAAAGCTCAGGGACACCGCAGTCCTTGGCCCTGACCATAAAGGTGAAATCTTTTAGCTGCTCATAATCAAAAGACCTAAGTGCGTAAAGGTATCCTGTCTCCTCGTTGATAGACACATAGGTTTTAACTGACATGCCCTGAATGTCACACTCTAAGATGGAGTAAGTAATGAGAGCGTTCTGCCCTATATCAGGGTCCAGGGCCGTCACAGCGTGGATGTACGCTCCAGGTACATTGTTCTCTGTCACATACACATCATAAACAGATTGCGTGAAAGTGGGCGCATTGTCGTTTTCATCTGACACCTGGACACGGATGGACTTACTAGAGGCGAGAGAAGGATTTCCTTTATCCCGCGCCACCACGGTCACGGAATAGGAGTCTGCCTGCTCCCGGTTCAGGAGCCCATCAGTCACTATGGTGAAGTAATTCCTGAAAGAGGACTTTAATTTGAACGGGACATCACCGAGGATTTCCACGTGGATCTTTCCGTTCTCCTCTGCGTCACGGTCCGTCACACTTAACAGGGCAATGACTGTACCGGGAGCGGCTTTTTCACTCACCGACTCCGTGACAGTGCTGAAAGTGATTTCCGGTGCGTTGTCGTTCACGTCCGCCACTTTGACCAACACTTTACAGTGCGCGGGCACGGCGTTTGGCCCGAGGTCCTTAGCCTGGACAAAGATCTGATAGAGGCTGCTCTCTTCGAAATCCACCTCCCCGCGGATTTCGATGCGCCCGGTCCGCGGGTCTATGCCGAACAGCTCCTTAACGCGACTGGATATGTGGTTGCTGAAGGAGTAAACTATTTCCCCGTTCAGTCCTTCATCTAGGTCGGTGGCGTTCAACTGGATGACCAGTGTGCCCACTGGTACGTTCTCCGAGAGACTCACCGTGTAGACGGGCTGTTCAAACACGGGCACATTATCGTTAGAGTCCAACACTTTGACTACCAGCAGCGCCGTGCCAGTCCGAGGAGGCTGTCCGCCGTCCACCGCAGTGAGCACGTACCTGTGCGCCGCTTGCTGCTCCCTGTCCAGAGGCTTCTCCAGGACAAGTTCTGCAAATTTATTTCCGTCGGTTTGGGTCTGCACGTCCAGGTAAAAGTAATTGTTGGTTGTGATATCATATGTGCGTAACGCGTTGGAGCCCACGTCCGGATCGAACGCACTCTCCAAAGGGAATCGGGTGCCAGGGGTTGCGCTCTCTGAGATTTCCACCGTGATGTCTGTCTCCGGGAAGCTCGGTGGGTTATCATTAATGTCCACCACTTCGATTTCGACCCTGAACAGCTCCAGTGGGTTCTCCAAGAACACCTCCATGTTGAGCTGGCAGCTGGCACTCTGCTTGCAGATTTGTTCCCTATCGATTTTCTCGTTAACGAACAGGACGCCGTTCTCAAGGTTCACTTCCAGATATGGCGTTCTGGAACTAGGCACTACCTGGAATCGCCGAGAGGCCAGTTTGGTAAGGTCCAGCCCGAGGTCTTCAGCGATGTTCCCCACCAGCGTGCCATGCTCTGCCTCCTCCGGGACAGAGTAGCGGATCTGAGAGAGCGCTCCATCCGTAAAACACAGAGCGATCAAAAGCACAAACATGACCGGAAAAACAAGTGCACTTGGGTAATAAATAAATAAATACATCAGCAAAAAGCATTAATCTCACTGTCTTCTGATGAAGACAAAAAATATGAAAATTCTCCGGCCACTTCAGCCAGCAAGTGAAACTCTCCACAGTGCGTCAAAGTCCAAAAATAAGGAAGGCGTCTGGAAAATTGAGTCCCTTTAAAAAAGAGACATTTTGGTCTTTTGGAAAAGTTATAATGTTTGTATAAGCTCAATTATTTCGGAGTTCCACTGTCTGGTTGTTCATAGGCGTCCTGAAGCGTCCACTGAAGCTTTGTGCGTCCTCACTCAGCCTGTAATCCACGGAGCAGACAGGAGTGTGCCCTCTTCACATCCATGGACCCAGTCAGAAAACCGAATCACACTGTTTTCACTCGGTCTCTGTTGATGATGATGCGCTGCCTCTATGTAGTCCTCTTCACTCTGTACTGATTTTGTTCACTCAACTATTTGCCTTTTCTTCCGTATCGCGCCTCCCCTTGTCCCCGCGGCTGGAAGTTACACTGAAGGCTCTCTCCTGATTGGTCTCTGGGCCTGCCTATCAGAGTCCGTTTGGCCAGCCTCTCACTCACTGCTTCTCTGTCTCTCTTTACCTCCCTGTGAGCTCGGAATGTTTCCCTTAAGACGCATAAAAATAGAGATCTTGAAGCTGAAGTTAACATTTACAGAAATCAAGTGATAAGATGACAAATTGAGGCCCTCCTCCTGACACGACTAATGGAGCAAAGTGTGATCAGAGTGAGTTCAGCACTTGTTGACACGGTAGCAGGACCTTTGTAAGCCCAAGGATATGCTGGGCGATCCGGGTTAATGCATGCAAATGTTGTGATGTGCATGCAGTGAATCACTCGCCATTCATGTGCAGCTCTCAAGGCCGTGCTCTATAATTATACCCAGTAGTCTTGACGTTATTATTTCTCAACCAGCCACACAGCAGCAGCACAGAAAGGCAAGCAGACACTCTTATCCGCGGAACGCATGCGACCCCTTGCGGCGAACACTTTAACCAGGCAGTGATTTAAAAACCTACCTGACAATTGATGTTTATTGTGATTCTGGTTAATTTAACACAAAGACTGATCATTTATATGTGTAGTACTAAAAACTGATGCCATCCTAAAAAAGAAGGACTGGACTGAAATGAGCGCTGAATGAAAACATTGTGTTTTTGTATTCATTTGTTTTAGAGTGACATCGTTTTCATGTTTCAGCCACCTGGCTCTCATTGGCTCTCATTCTAAGATAAAATTTACGGTGGAAATAGAAAGCAAGCTAATGGAAAGAGTTCCTAAAAGATTTTAAGTACTCACCTCTAACTCTGCATTGCTCTAGGTTTGCATTCCAAGCTTGTGCTAGTTTAATAGTTACTAGGAGCTATCTTTTAACCTTTTCACATTTATTTCACAATCCAAGCACTTGATAAAGGTCACTTTATATTATTTTGGAAACTAATCAAATTTGGTATTTACCCTTTTATACATATACACGTGCAATCTTTATCTGCTGTTTTTTTACTTTTAAATTTATATTCCCTATCTTTCATTCTTCCTTTGTTGTGTTTCTCTCCTACATGAAGCCACCAAACTACTGCTATTTAATCTTTTTTTTTCATGAAGAAAGTACTCGTGGGACTGAGCTGGGTTTTGCTGTAACGGAAATTTTCATTTTTGTTGCCCTGGACTCTTTCTTGTGAGGAAACCCAACATGAAAACCTGGTTAAAATCATCAGTCCAGTTTATTAAAGCCAAATAAGCAATAGAATTGTTTTGGGACAGAGAAATTGTCTAATGTTACAGCTCTGGTATATCGCTTACTTATAGAAAACTCAGAAAATGGCCCCAAACAACAGTTTCTCATTCCTTTTCTAGGTCTCTTTCTAAGCTACTCCATAAAGAGGACATTCTCTTAATCATTTCCTTAACCACACATGCAGCTAAAAGAGATAGAAGGAAAACAAAGAATCATTTATCCATGACCATCAACCCGATGAGGTGGTTCAAATACAAATCCCAACCCTAATCACTACATGAAGTGCATTTGGATCTTAAGCTAAAAAGTGGGACATCCTTAAAAAGATGTCCCGCCACGGAACTGGTTGTTGCGTAGTTCCGTGACCCCTACACACAATGTCTCCGGTCTCCTCCAGTAATGGCCTCCAGCCCTCAGTATTGCAACATACTAGACACATCCCACAACATTAAAACTATGCTAATGAGATGCTAAGATTGAAATGATTAAACATGGCAAAAAATACTACGAATTAAAAGGAATTAAAAGAAGAAGCAACGTAACATCTGTGGAGGATAAAGTTATAAAAAGGAACTTCTGTCAGCACAGCAAAATAATCATGTACAATATATAAGATCAGTTAATATGTTAGTTAAGCATTATGGATTCTGTTTTCCTCTCTTTTATCCTCTTCTATCTGCTTACATGCCCACGATGCAGCTTACATAACCACGTTTATGTGTGACTGCCACCAGTCATATGTAAACAAACTAAAACTGATTAGACTACTCTTTAGGGAGCGTACAAATTGCAGAGAAGAATAAAAGCTAAACTTCAATCTTTGCCTCACTTGGTAACATCCCTAAGGTGTGCGAAGTGTGGCCCAGCGCTGGACGGTGAATGTAAATCTGTTCCATTAGCATAACATGGTATCTTCCAACATTTGATACATTTTCGGCATTAAGGACCATGACCCCTCCTCAAAGAAGATCACAGACCATGGTGAACAAAAGTGGAGCTTTTTGGTGTGCACAACGAAAAAGATAGGCAGAACGTTTTTCTGTGGTTTGTTTTCAAAATGTCTGAATGTAAAGTTTGATCCAAAGCACCACAAGGATTTTACCGTTGTTTTGACTGGAGAACAACATGTAAGTGTTACAAGAGATAATCAAAGAAAAATTCAGACTCAGAAGGGAGCGAAGTACCGTAAGAAGCAAACACTCAGCCATAAAAGTGCTGGCAACCAGCTCCTCATATACTCTTGGATGGCGTGGTAGATTGTGTGCTGAATCCAGACAGCCAGCATCCCTCCAGGGAGGAGCAGCCTCTTGGCACCATCTTGTGGATGATGACAGAGGCAGCGACAACAGAGACTCCCCACAAAGACCCAAAAACCCCAGTTCGCAAGAGTCTATGCATTTCTAGAAAAGTTCATAGAGAAATAGAGTAGAATCAGCACTACTTGCTGATTATAATCAACTAACACATATCCAAATTAATATGAATTAAACACTAGCTATGGTTGTTAATATAAAAAAACTATAGATGAGACTAATTTTATCAAATTGTGCACATTATGTCTAATGCATAAGCCCATTCAGAAAAATGTGTCAAACTAACTGATATGTTTACCACACAAACAGTAACTGAGAAAAAGGGGGAAATAGTGATTCAGCGGATTTATTATTATTGGAGGAGGATAATGTGAGACAGAGAAAAAGAGAGAGAGAGGCGTGATCAGGGACAGATTGAGGAAGAATTCATTGTAGCTGCTGACCAGTAAGAAGTGGAAATGTTCATGAAGAAGGAGAGCTTCATGCAAGTAGGAGGGCAGGTGTGTGTGTTCACACACACATACCTTTGTGTGTGCCCGGGAAAGGGACTCACGTCCGGGAAAGGGAAGCCAACACTAAGCTAGCAGGTAATTGGGACAACACTGGAAAAACACAGGAATGATGACAGCCGTGGAATTAATAATTAAAATGTTCTGAGATATTTTAGTGAAAAGAATAAAACATTATTAATTTAAATAGAAAACATAACAAATAAGGGAAAACAAATAGAACAATTAGAAAACCACTATTATACCATTTAAAAATGTTTAAAAAATAACTAGATACATCTTCAGTAAATACTATCTGGTGGAGTAGTAGCCAAAATGTGGAAATATTCAACATAGGAAATAATTGCAAGAATGTCAGGGTTATGTAGTTAAAGTTTGCTGTTAGTAATTAGTTCAAGTGAATTTATTGCATTACACCTGCACACACATCTGTATAAGTATAAGTATAGTAATTGTATTGTCGGTAAATTAGTTTTGATACAGTTAAGATTAAATCATATATTTTATATAATTTGCTTGTACTTGTGCTTGTGGTGGGGTTTGTGGGGCTGCACAGTGGTGCAGTTGGTAGAGCTGTTACCTTGCAACAAGAAGGTTCTGAGTTCAATTCCTGGCCTAGGGTTTTTCTGCATGGAGTTTGCATGTTCTCCCTGTGCATGCGTGGGTTCTCTCCGGGTACTCTGGCTTCCTCCCACAGTCCAAAAACATGCCTGTCAGTTTAATTGGCCTCTCCAAATTCTCCCTAAGTGTGAGAGTGTGCTTACATGGTTGTTTGTCCTGTCTGTCTCTGTGTTGCCCTGCGACAGACTGGCAATCTGTTCAGGGTGACCCCACCTCTCGCCTGGAACGTTAGCTGGCGATAGGCACCAGCACACTCCCCACCCCACTCAGGGACAAGGTTGTTAGAAAATGAATGGATGGATGGTGGGGTTTGTAATCAAAAGAAAAAACCTGACTGGTGAAATGTCTGAGTGGCTGGTAAAGAAATTTTAATTTCCACCCCTGTTTCAAAATACAACAGGGGTTGTATAAATTCCTGGCCTAGGGTTTTTCTGCATGGAGTTTGCATGTTCTCCCTGTGCATGCGTGGGTTCTCTCCGGGTACTCTGGCTTCCTCCCACAGTCCAAAAACATGCCTGTCAGTTTAATTGGCCTCTCCAAATTCTCCCTAAGTGTGAGAGTGTGCTTGCATGGTTGTTTGTCCTGTCTGTCTCTGTGTTGCCCTCCGACAGACTGGCAATCTGTTCAGGGTGACCCCACCTCTCGCCTGGAACGTTAGCTGGCGATAGGCACCAGCACACTCCCCACCCCACTCAGGGACAAGGTTGTTAGAAAATGAATGGATGGATGGTGGGGTTTGTAATCAAAAGAAAAAACCTGACTGGTGAAATGTCTGAGTGGCTGGTAAAGAAATTTTAATTTCCACCCCTGTTTCAAAATACAAATTTACTTTTTCATAAGAGTTATATGTATTAATAACATTTTAGTGTCATTTGTAAGATAGAAACAAAATAAATGGAGTCAACAAAACTTGCAGTGTGTGCAGAGCACTGTAAGCAACCAATGTTATAAAAAAAATAAAATAAAAGAACTGACAGAGACCGGTCATTCACGGTGAAGAGCAGTTCAAAAGAACTGGTTCGCTTGTGAAAGTCACATCATTAAATCAAACACTCTGGAGCAGAGTGACCCAAATGGAGCCAATAAATTCATTTATTTATGAATTTGACTTCATAAATAAACAACACTGTTTACATTTTCTAAAGTAAGGTTTTACATCTTATTAAATGAACAATGTTACTATATGTACTGCACAAAGTATTCTATTTTTTCAGCCTTGTTTTTTCCACTTTCATTTTATTATGTTACATAGGAACAAAATCAATAATGTTCCTCTCAAAAACGTTACTGTGCACATATGGTTTTTGCTGCAAACATGTCTGTGGATATCAACATTTTATAGCCCAGGAATTAGTTAACTTGACACTACAATTACTGGGTTTATTTATTTGAAGGCATTTCTTGTTCATAAAGACAAACAGGGAAATAGAAGTGAAGAAAATAAAGCCAGTCTGTGTGGAGTATTCATGTTCTTCCTGTGCATAGATGAGTTTTGTACAGGTACTCAATATATTCCTCCCAATATCTTAAATCATTACCTATGATGGAAGGGAAACCTGTCCAAGGTGAGCTTCACCTCTCACCATAATGCATTTGCCCTGTCTTTTACAGAAAATCTAAAATGGAAGAGGTTTCCTGACTTCAGTAGAATTAAATCATCTTTCACTTATATATTTGCCAATCTTGAGGTGACATAAACCCTTTCCTCACATTAGTTGCATATTATCAACAAAAATAAAGATGTCTATTCATTTACTTGTTTTAGAATCAGCTTCTTGCTGTGTTGTGTTGTAGACTGAAAGATGTTCATTGTTGCTTATTTATTGGTTCTGGCTTTACCTTCAACTTCCCATTCTGTCTCACACATGACAGCAAATTAGGAAGACAGAGTAACAGGTACTATTTTAAAGCATGGTATTTTTTTGCAAAGTTTTCCATGAGGGAGGGAGGTGTGGTTGTTAGAAAATATGGGACATCTTGTGTGGAGTTTGCATATTCTCCCTGAGCCTGCACAGTTTTTATCTGGCACTGTGGCTTCCTCACATAACCTAGAAACAATGTTCCATAGTAAATTCATTCATTAATCAAATCTTGTCCTTGTGCTATTGTCACATAAACTAAATAAATAGATAAATGTCTCCAGAGGTCTGTTTTCCTCATTTTCTATTCATAATTAAAAACTTCTCAGAAGACTCTGATTCTCCACTGCCCCACTTCCCAATTCACACACAAAGAAAATCTGCTCAATGCCTTTTCTGCCAAGAGAAATCACTAAATTTCTTCTTCCTAATGGTGTCTTCAATTCCCAGTGTTGTCAAAAAGTTGTCAAATTCAGAATCAAGTCTTATGCCTGGAAAGACTTTTCCTCTTCATACATTGGTAGGATCTTCGTTGACTGTGATTGACTACTATAATTTAGATTAATGTGGACATCTATTGGTGATCATCTGGGCACAATCTTTCACAAAGGAAGTGACTTGATACATCCTGGGTTGGTGTGAAAACCAACTGCAGCTCCAAAATGGATGGCATGCAAGACATCATTGAGCAGACAAGCGTTAACATTCATGGAAATAAGTGTAATCTTCAGGATGAGGTGAACACTCAAGAACAGTGAGAAATAGTATGAGAAGACTTCATTCTACATCAAAGAATGCTCATTAATATTAGAGGAACTATTCATTACCTTAGATCAACATTTAGGATTAAACTTGTAATATTGGATAAAGATCTAGAGAAACTCCTGTTAGCTTACAAATCTAGAACAAACTTCGAAACCACCATCTAATTTATAGAATCAAACATGAAGAACCCCTACTAGTTTATAAATTATGGACTACTTATTCTTATTAAACATGGGGAAGCAATATGTAGTTTGTTGAAAATATTAGTTAATTTATGCTAGTTTTGATGCTAGTTTTACCTTTAAGCACGTTTAAATATTAGACAGATCAACATTGTCTTGAGTAGGCCTCAATTTTCGTTAGATTTAGATTTATGGCTCAATCAACAAAATCTGATAACATTTAGACATAATGTGCATGATTTGATAAAGTCTAATCTGTAGTTTTATATTAACAGTCCTAGCTAGTGTTTAACTCATATTAATTTGGATATGTGTTAGTTCATTATAATCAACAAGTAGAAGATTAATCAGAAAATGTGTCAATGTTTTGGTATTGAAACTGCTTAGGTATATTTTAAAAGAAATCTGGAAGATAATTGTGCCAGTTCTTATATCCAAATCGGCCTTCTTGATATACTGGGTGAGAA
The DNA here is from genome assembly GCA_902982915.1 of Phalloptychus januarius. NCBI lineage: Eukaryota > Metazoa > Chordata > Actinopteri > Cyprinodontiformes > Poeciliidae > Phalloptychus > Phalloptychus januarius. The sequence goes on along the minus strand of CADWAE010000470.1, from coordinate 1,252,359 downwards.
GAGAACTCTGCCCCACCAGTCTGCATGTCACTTTTAGTTTACAGCAAAGATCTGTTTTATTTAGAGGACTCGCTCAGCAGAAAATAAAACTAGGTCTGTGTGAGGATAACCTTTTTCTGAACCTATGTAAGAGTTAAGATCCTTTTTTATGTGTTTGTATAGAAGGAAACCTGGAGAGATTCCAGGCTTTCACACTGACATGTGAAGTCCTCCTTCAGTAGACAAAGGAGGGGCAATCTCTCCCTGATCCTCACAAAGCCTCACGAGTAAAGTCATAAAACCATTTAGAACATCTTCCCTTAGAAATTTGAAACTTCTTGTAGTTAGGCAAGCAAAAACCCTCCCAAATTGCATACATTACAGAGAAAAACATTTATAAAAGTCTTGAAGCTAAAACAGTCACCTAGATCACTGGGGTGCAGCCACACTGGCGCTCTCCAGAGACGTGTCTCCATATTTGTCTTTGTATTTTTTTCTGACTTTCTTATTTCTCTCAGGTAATTTATGTCTTCTTTGTGGTTTGATTCCTGATGATTTTGGTGTGCTGTTGGTGTGATTTTATGCATTTGATTGTCTGAATAAACTGTGAATGATTGTGATGTTGAACAGCGTGGTTTTCAGTTTCGCTTTTACACACCACAACACAGACCCGGAGCAATGAGAGATGACAATGAGCAACAGGTTTAATATTATCTCTCAACAAGTTCTTTACTTTTACTTTGTCTTTGTTTTGGTTTGTTGTTTTGCTTGTGTTTCTTTCATTAATTTGCTGCTGAAAATGTGCTGTATAAATAAAATTACCTTACCTTACCTTCAATGTTGCAACATCACAAAAGCCCAATCTTTCTACCAATATGTTAATAGCGTAATTTATGACTTGAAATTTGTCTGACATTTGTAATATTTTGTTTTACTTTCCTCACAATTAGTTTGTGACTGTTCTTTTTCATTTCTTTTTTCTGCTCAGTTTATCATATCAAAACTTTTTTGTTACTTATGTGTGCCTTGCCATACTTGAATTTTCTATGAAGACAACAAAAAAGTAACAAAACATTGCCATAATTCTCCATATGAACTCAAACCATCACAGGCAATGAATTCTGGGCAATACACTTCGTCAAAGTCAGCATCAGTGCAGACTTTGCATAAGGGTGGAAATTGGACCCAAAACGGGCGGGGTGAAGGCCGGATGTAGAAAATGTGGGACACAAGCACTCAAACCCTTCAGCATGAAGACGCATTTGAAGGACACAAGGGCAGAACGAGGGAGGAAGTGCAATTATTGGGACATGGCATTAGTAGAAGAGTAGCTGTTTAATAGGAAGAAGCACAGCACAGCTGAGGATAATGAGCAATCAACAGGAGAGAGAGGGAGTAAGCAGCACTATCAAGGCAGAACTGAAATCATATCATAATGTATTTAAAGAAGTTAATATGCATAGTAATTCTATAAATGAGGGCAGAAATACTTCATATTCATAGCAGCTGTATGTTGCTGCAGCATGTGCAGCATATATGTTATAAACAAACATATTTAACATTACATAAATCTGAGGATGTTTCTCTTTCATTCACTACAAATAATCTACATATTTTTATGAGAATTATTACTTAACAGGGAAATATGACTATGCAAAGATCACTAAAGCCAAACAACTAAGACTTAGATTAAGAAATCTGACTGAAAAGATAGAACTGGAAGGAGTGAGAGAATGCAGATGGAGGGTGATAGAATTCTCCAGTTTAGAAATTAAATTATTCCATTTCATTCCCCCTTCAAATCATTTTTCACTAAGCTCTATTTTCCCTTTAGATATAACACACACACACACGCACACACGCACCCCCACCCCACACAGTGAAAATAGTCTGTAATAAAATGTAGCAGCTGTGTAAAATGTCAGGCTGGCCTTTTCTCAGAGACACAGTTTCAACTAATCCAAATGTTACCCTTTCTCCTCTTCGCAAGTAAGAAAAGAGAAGGATGAGAAAAACAAGCATTTACAAGCACTGAGGGACAGAACAAACTGGGAGTGTGGGGAAGGCAGTTGTGGTGAAAGGTCTCAGGAATATAAAAGGAGGAAGACAAGAATGTAGATAATCCAGAGTGCAACACAATTTATTTAATGTCTGAATTAAAATAATTTTATCAAACTTTACATAGAATATCAAGCACTTATGGTAAATCCTATGCAATACAATTTTAATCTTCATCAAAACAAATTAAAAATTTATGGACAATAAATACAGTTGTCTCTGGCTATCCAGTAAGTTATTGAAATTCCCTTGGCTGCACAGCTTGCTACATGTATACTACTGGTTGTGAAAACAAGCAGGTTAGTAGCACATCATCCTCCAACCATTCTGCTAGTCATTGGACTACTTCATGCTGGTGATAGTAAATATTGACTGTGTGTACCAATTCTTCATTTTCAAACAAAGGAAGAAGAGTTCATATACCAGAAGCTACAAAGACGAAATCCATTAATCTACATAATCCCTCAAACTGCTAAGTTGCTGTAAACACTGATTCCATTAGTCATTACCTGCCTATGCAGGTAATTATTAGATGTTCCACAGCTATTAAGTCTGAAGATTGAATGCAAATTAACAGATTCTCCATTTTTCAATTCTATCGATCAGAAAGATCTTTTTTGGCCTCTCACATTCAACTTTCATGAAACACAAAATTTCATGAAAGTTTCAAATAACCAGTACTGCTGCTTTTAAATATTTCTGAGCTATTCCACAGCTAATAAGAGTGAAAATTAAATGTAGTGCAATTAATTCACATGTCCATTTTGCACTTCTCTCACGGAAAAAAAGATTCTTTGGACTCTCACATTCAACACATAAAACTCATAATGAAGACTTCTTTCCAATTGGAAAAACCAGAACAACTGCTTTTCAGCATTTTTGAGCTATTCCACATGTAACAAGGCTGAAAATTGAATGTAGAGTTGTGAAATCACATTTTGGTCATTTTGCAATTCTATTACTGAGATAAAACGTTTTTGGACTCACATTCTGGTCTCATAAAACTCAACATGTAGACTTGATTCCAGGTTGAAACAACTAGAACAGCTGCTTTTCAACACTTTGGAGCAGTTCCACAAGTAAGAAGGCTGAAAACTGAATGTGGAGCTGCAAAGAAAGCTTTGTCTACATTCAATTTGTTGAAACTAATGTCACATTTTGTAAACACAGTTCTATTGTTTCTATACTCCAAGCTAAGGTGGGCTTTACCAAAAACTCGAAGTTTCCTCTTACATCAATTTTGTTAAACTTAATGACATTAATTTTCTTCAAGCACCAGATTAGCTTATTTTACATTTTTGACTAGTACAGTAATTGGCTGAAAACTGAATGGGGCTCAATTCACTTTGACCAAAATAGCTTTCCTCGCGAGAAAAGCTTTTGGACTTTAATTCAATTTGTTAAACTTAAAATGTCCATTAATTTTGTCAAACACAATTTTATTTTCAATTACTTAATGTCCTCACAGCTAAAAGCTGACAGATTTAATATGTCCTGCACATTAAGTGAAAATAGCTTTCTTCCATTAACAATAGCTTTCTCAGAATTTGTGAAACTTAAAATGAAATTGTTATTCAAAGACAGTTAGCTTATTTTCAGCACTTGTAGCTGTTTTCAGCACTTGAAGCTGAAACGAAGAGTGCAATTGCATTTTGACATCAAAACTTTCTACTGAGGAAAGCTTTTACCTCTTACTCAATTTTTGGCTTTCTATAAGTCAACCATTTGGGCCCCACTGAAAACCCAGTCAAAGCCTGTTAAAATCTACCTGGGCAAGCCCAAGTAGGGCCCACATGGGAACCGCGGACAAACCCTTTTGGAAGCCATATTTTCTGCCCTCATTTATACCATACGGGGCCCACCTAGCTGGCTGGGAATGGACTCGTTAACGTCAAATAATATAACAAAGGTCTCTTTTAAAACCAAAGACAAACACTCCTCCATATGACCACAGAAGGTTGCGCCTCTCGCACTCGTACATAAACAACCCACCTCCCCTCTCGTATAATCATAGCCGCAGCACAACACTAAAGATCATCCTAGACTATGTGATGGAGACCATGTGAGAAGCTTGCCTTTGATCTTTCTTGTGATGATTATTTTCATTGTCCAGACAGAAGAAGGTTGCACCTCTAGCACTCATACATAAACAACACTACCTCCTGTATTACGTAAACAGAGACCACACAGACCATTTCAGTAGCGCTAGAATGGCGATCCTAATGCAATGGACCTTCTTCACACTGGTCCTTGTAACTACAGCACCTTAACCGAGGTGATTAATATGCTTTAGATGTTCTTATGTGACATTTGTTTTCAGAGTTGTTGGAGTTGTTTTCAGAGGCGGTCTATTCCAGACTATGTTCACCAATGTTCCAACTGTTCTCCAGTAGTGGGTAACATTTCTCATTCTGGTTTGTTGAAAATTTAAAGCCTTATAATTGACTTTGTAATCTTTTCCAGAACTGTTTATTATCTCTTTTTAAACTACTGTCGACCAGGATGTGATGTGTTGCGAGTCTAACAAGGTCCTGTTAGACTAGTTTTATTTAAGGAATTTTTTGATTGCACTGTGCTGACTAGTAGGGTTTGGTCTTGGTAAAACCGGACCAAAAATGTGATTAAAGTTAATTCAAGATTTAACAAGGAAGCAATTGCTGTTTCACACAATGACAAATTAGCTCAGACCTTTTTTATCATCTATAAACTGAATTGACTTTGTATTAATTCAATTTATCTTTTATGTTGCCATTTTAAATGATTTTTAAATTGAACGTACATATTTAAAACAATGTCAACCAGTAGCAATGCTTGAACAGGTGAAGCCAACACCTTGGGTAGAAGAGCGGTGAACGAAAATGTTTGATTGATCAATAATGTCTGTTTTCAAGATACTGGCAACCTCCTTAGCATTATGTAGTCATACTTTGAGAGCTGCTGGACAGGCAGTTATCCTTCAGTGTCAGTGACTGATGCCTCGACTGCTTTATTAGTAAACTCCTAAAAGAAATATATTTCTTCTCTCGTCATTCATAAATATGTTATACTGATTAGATAAGAAGGAGTATGGTTTAAAAGCATGAGACTAAATACAGTCCTCATAGTACCGGCGTATGTGCTCACAGTCATGATGCATACTGCAAAAAAGATGAAGGAAAAAATATTTATTTAAAAAAAAATGTGTATGAACACATAAAGTCCTTAACATGAAAAATCAGCTTCCTGTTTTATTCAGAATCTCTCACAACTTGAAGTCTCTGGAGGCAAAGACAAAACTGTTGCTCCCCTGCACGTCGCTGGTCACTGTTCCCAGCATGCATCTTTCAGCAGGACACTGCTATCACCGAGTAGTGACGGGCAACTGCCTCAAGTCATATTAAAGAGTAACAACCAAAAGAAGCAACATTTACCATGAAATGCAGATTCGGTTTCCTTTATACAGCCATAAATTGAAGAACTCGGTCATTATTTTTGAAAAGGCTTAGAAAGGCTGCATGGATCAATAAGATTACAATGACCGGATCGATGATTCCAAGCATGGCAGGAAGGTCACTTACAGGCAAAAATTAATCATCAACAAATACCATTTTGTTTTGTTCTCATCAATTAAACTTGTGGTTTGACAGCATGATCAAACCCTCTAATGTGTGGATTGTTTTCTGAAATGAGATAGATTGGATAGATAAAAAAATGGCACACACATCCAAATGATTTGCATGTGTCACTATTTGAAACGTTTTGGAAGAAATTTACCACCGTATCCCTCAAAATGAAAGGAAATATCTAAAGTGTTTTAACACAACTCTACTGGAATCTCTAATGTCACTATCCAACTTGACGTCAATTTTACAGTGGACTCTCCATGAGCTCAATGGAAATTAAACGAGTCCAGGACTGACAAAATGCCTGCAGACTTTGGTCACAACATTCTCTGACATTGACAAGTTACAGCTTGGATTTCTTTTTAATCGTAGTCGTGACTTTTATCACAGTCTCCAGCGCTGCAGTTTTCAAGAATTTTTTAATGGCAAAATATTTGCAAGGTTAGAAGAACATTTTCTTACGTCGGACAATATTAATTTATGTCAGTAATGTCTGTGTTTTCACAAATGCTGATGAAGATGTACAATATCAACCCACCATCAACAACGCCCAATCCTATTAAAAATCGGAACAGCAGTGTCATTGTCCCCAGTGAAGCCAGTTTTATATGAACTGGATTGTAGCATCTGCTCAAACTTAACAGGAATTCTCATTTGCTCACACGGATAGAACCGGAGAAAGGTTTTATGATCAGAAGACATTAACAACACAATACAAACTTTCATCTACGGTGGGTGCCATTTTGCCTTCGGTGGTGTTGAAATATTGCAAATTCTCAACTGTACGACACCGAGATCTGAACACCACTGGATGTTTCAACATATTTATTGCCGCAATTACACATTTGAACATGTTCTGGAAAGAATAAAGAAGGAAATGGTAAGCTTGCTAAATGTGGTTTCCAAGGCAACTGCCTTATAGAAAACATGTAGGCTATGCTTAACAGCTGAGTCCGCCTCAGGAAACAAGAGTACTTTCACACCTGATAGTCTGGTAGACTCAGTTTGATTGAGGACCAAATCTATGTTTGTTACATTTCTAGATGATCTGTGTCAAACAATCTAAACCCTTTGAGCAACCCGTTTACCCCTCTCCTGTGGAGGTGCTGCAACATGAACCACTGAAGGAAATGTCTTCTTCAGTGACTCAAAAAACCATTGGGGGTTTTTGAGTCACTGAAGAAGACACTGAACGCAACTTTCTTCTTTAAAAATTGTAAACATTTCGTTGGTAAAAGACCAGGAGCCATTTCTCCTGCTAGTACTAGGCATGCATGTTTGTTTTGGAATGCTCTGCGCTGTAGTTTACTTCCTGCTACTGGAATGGTCTTCAGTCCACTTGAACCGTACCTCCCCAAACGAACCATTGTAAACATGACTGATGTGAAAGCACCTGATTTTAATTGATTCTGCTGAGAAGAGTCATCTAATATCAAGCTAGTTTTTCATGTTAATGGCTACAAAAAGCATGTAGTCAGGGCACACATTGGAAAGGGGCATTGAGTCAAATATCAAAGGAGGTTTATGTGTGCATTTGAGTCTTTATGTATAATTTTGAAAATGACCATTTCACCTGGGAATTAAATGGTTCAAATAAATCCTCAAAAGCCTTTAATGTTACTTAAATGCAGATGATTGCAACCTCCCTGTTCCTATCTATACATTCATAAAACTCCCTCTGTTTTGAACATAAAGACACAGACATAAATGAAACAAGCATCTTTTGATGATTTTTTGCCATCAGTCCTTTAATTTGCCGCGTTCCACTCAGAGCTGGGAGAGATGCTGCGCTCACCTTTGGCCCCTGTGGCTGCACCTGGTGCTCTAAGTGTGCTGCTAAGAACACGCTGCCGTCTTTGTCTCCTCCAGAGGAGAGCGAGGTGCGTACATTAATGACTGTTTTACGGGTTCTTGCTATCCGAGTCTCTTTTATTCACGTTGGCCATGACGGCCTAATATCTGCCTGTCAAACAACTTCCATTCACTCCTCTAACAGACTGGAGACTGATACTTAAGACACAAAAAAGCCCACACCTACGTATCCTCTCCTCGGTAGATTAGTGGGTGGTGAAGGAGCCACACTGGCCATTATCTGCTGCTCTTGCTCCAATCAATTACTATTCATTTATTCGAAAGGAGTGACCGTGTCCTGATCTGAAGAGGTGTTAGAACGAGCGTGTGCCTTGCAGTTTATTCCAATCTTTTTAACAAAACTTTGATTCTCCTCCTACCTATGTCATTTTGTCCTCTGTATTCACTTTATTTTTTCAGCTTGTTCCAGTTTCTGCTTTTTTTAAATACTTTTTTCTCCTCTGATATCTTTCTTTGTCAACATATTGTCTTTTACATCCTACAGAAATGCACCACTGGCATTTCTTGCCTTTTGTTTCTCTGAAATATATAATTGTCTTCCTAAAATGTAGTTTTACAGCAGGTTTATTAATCAAAAGGTTCAATTTATCCAAATGTCAGTGGTCAACATAACCAGCAACAGTATTGTTCCATTGGGACTGAATTCGTTTATTTTATCAGAACAACAGAGCTGGAATTTCAGGCAAGTAAACACAAACCTTTCATGCATAATATTATTATTAAGGCTTTTCTCATAAAAATACAATAACACTGCACACCATCGTCTAGACAGAAGAGTCTCCGCTTCTGTCTACCCTCCTTGTGTATTTAAACCTACCAGTAGATTTTTTCTTTAGCAGAGTTTATGGTAGTTTTTCAGTTTTGTTATCCATTAAACCATATTTTATTATCCCTATTATAACACAGCAAATAATTGAATAGCTTTTACTCAAAGTCACAAAATAAACTACAATATTTATTCATCTAAATCAGCCCCCCGGGGGGCGTTCAGAGGACGGCAGGGGGCGCTGAGATTCCTTTGGGGGGTGTTTGCTCGAAGGTAAACTTTACACCTTAAATGCACAACAATACCGCTTTAGACGATGAGCTACTTGCTAAAAACTGTATTGTATGACATTAAAACATGCTCGGCTGCAGCCATATAGACGGCAGCTCTTCTTCTCTTCAGTGTTTGTTAACTTCTTAGCTCCGCTACTGATAATGGTAGCTTAGCATCAGTTCGTTACACCGGCTGATGACGTTGCTGTGAGATTCACCTGTCAGGTCGTTTTATAGAGTTAACATAGGTGGTGAAAGTGATCCGGTATGAAACGGTAGAACCACAGCACCTTTGAATATTAATCATAAGAATACCGGATTTGTTCCGTTGTTTTAAAGGGTTTACGTCAGTCTCTTCATCGATGTCCTTCCCGACGCCCCGCAGCGCAGGGCAGACAAAAAAAACAAAACAAAATAAACTACGCGCACATTGGAGAAAACTCTGACACAGGAGAACCGGTACGGAGAACGGAGCAACGAACTCACACGAATATGGCAAGAACAGACAGACACTGTTTTCAGTGAAAGGTAAAATAATATTGTTGAAGTGCCATGGGTCTGTTGGGACCACATGAAGAAATATATTTTACAGATGATAACAATAAGGATCACTTATTTATGTTTTTGATTAGATTTGATACATTTATTTCTTCAATATTATTTTTCATGACAGTATTAGTCATGAGGCTGTTCAGTGACTCCATGACACTTTTAATTTGATTCACTAGGATTTGATTAAGAACCAGCTTTGTTCTTTGTAATTTATATTCAGTAAAACTATTAATCTATAAATCAATAGACAGGTCTATATAGAGATGTAATCCATGTTTCTGTCCCGTATTTGTATGGCATTAAGAGGATCTGGAAGTTTTGTTTCTCCACTGAAAGCTCTGGTTTGCACAGTAAATACCATGTGGGTGAAATTTTATAGCTGACACTCTGATGTCCCATTCTCCTGAAGGCAGCACACAGCTGCACCACAGAAACACTGGAGAGAAGAAGAGTTATGATTAATATAGTTGGAGTTCTATCCATGTTTTAACGTTGCTAAGCTCAGTTCAAAGTTTAAACTGGTATTGTTGAACATCTTTTACCTGGTCATTTTGTGCTAGATTTAACAGCATCATAAAATTACACAGAATAAGAATACTTATTTCCACTCTGATTGGCTGCTGTTAGGCCTACCGATTTTAAGTTGAATATTCATTTAATTTTTTGTAGAAGCCTGTCTATTCACATGACTTTTTTGTTCTCTGGGAAATTATTTTTCATGTTAAATACAGAAACAACCATAAAAATTAAAACATCAACAATAATGACAGTAATATTTAATAAACTAATATTCAGTGCAGGTATCCTACATCTTCTTTGATGGGGGGCGGTGAGGGACCTGGACAATGGATAGGGGGCGCTGGCCCAAAAAAGGTTGAGAAACACTGATCTAAATAGATCATAAAACACTCCAGTCCTCCTTTTGAATCAATTGCAAAAAAGCAGGTTTAAACCACTGCTTTTCGGTCTGCTTTTCTGTCTATGCTCAGGAGGTGCCACTATGAGGGACAGGCACAGGACTCAGAGGGGCCACAAGAAGGGGCCGAGGAAGCTCTCGGGGGCGGAGCACAGGGGGGGGGCGGAGCAAACACCACGTCCGCTGACGGCTTCTCAACATATGTTTTGGTATGTGAACAAAATGCTACCCGCAAACGACCGCGCCACCTGGTGGCGAAGCTAGGAACTACAACACAGTCTTCAGAACAGTACTAGTTGCGCTACGAGCTAATGCTAGCTCACATGTTTGCTGGATACTATTTCTCATGGAGCTTTTCATATTCATGACAGGTCTAACAGGTTTTCACTGCACATTATAATGCCGGGTTTGATGGACAGCCCTTGTCACTCCGTCGTTGGCATATTTCTATTCATAGGACTTCTTCTATCGTATTTGTTGTTCTATATAAACAGAAAATTCTCCGGTGGATACTCTCTTCATTGTCAGAACTTATTTTGACTTACTTTCTAAAGTCCAAACTGAATTTGGACAGAAATCCTTTCAGTTCTCTGCTCCATCTTCTTGGAACCAGTTACAGAAAAACATGAATATGAAGGTGTTGTTGTTCTTACTGTCTGTAAATGTTTTATAAATGGGGAATGTTGTAATTTTTTGATTTGGACGTTAGCTTTTTCTGTTCTTGCTGTGAATGTTCTGTAACTTCTGAGCTGCTGCCAGTCTTGGCCAGAATTCTCGTGCATAAAAAGATTTTAATCTCAAAATGTAAAAAAAAAAAAAATCTTTATTGAAAAATAAAGGTTAAAAAAAAATTATAAAATATAATTTTGGCACAACTTGACCTCTTCTTGCTTCTGGTGAAATAATTTCTATGGACAAATATTTGATGCTACTTTTCTGCACTCCTGTAACATCTATCTGTGTTGCAGTGCTAGCAGAGCATTACATGGATTCTAACAAAAGTCTGAGAAATCGCAGAAAAAATTCTAAAGATAGTTAAAAACCCCTGGCGTGTATTCATGGGAATTTTGTAACATTCTTTAGAAGTATATTTGTGAGGTCAGACACTGAGGTTGGCAATGTGTACTCCACACCTAACGTTACCTGTAAAGACACAATCTTTAATGTGAATAATCCCAGATTTCTCTGCCAATAAAACTGTAATGTGAACATTACAGAGGGAACCAAATCTTCACACAACTACACAGATTTTTAAAAAGTATTTTTTCCCCAGGTTTTGTCTGCCCTCTTTCTTTCCTTCTTGATAAAACTCAATTTTACTAAAATGTCCAACCTCGCTTCATCTCCCTCCTTTATGCTTTAACCGTCCTTCCTCCGTTTCTTCGAGGCTACATAAGACAGGCCGCCCTCTTTTCCATTTTTCCCCTCTCTTTTTTTCCACTCTCTGCCCCCCTTTCATTGTAAGAACCAACAAGTCTGTCAGACAGAAGGAGGTCAGACTTCTTATCTAAGCTTCATAATGGTCTTGAAAAGAGGAGAGGCACGCATTGCAATAATTAGCAAGCCACTGGACAATAGACGGTGCATAATCAGTATGGAGATGTATGCTGTCCACCCTGCTCCTCTAAACACTCACTGTATTTCTGTTTCCTTGGAGTATGTATTCATCTGAGGGGCTTTTCATTTTCTTTAGGTCTTCTGCTGTATTGCATTTTTGTAACCCACTACTCTGCGGTGTTTCTCATTTTTTCAATCACTTTCTGCCCTGATTTTGTTCTTTGGTTTCCAGATTTTATTATAATAACCTCATTTCACTTAGAAAGTGACAGGCACACACAAAAGAGTCAGACAAAACCATAGTTTTCTTCAGCATACAGTAGGCTCAGAGTGATTCTTTATGTATTTGGATGGTGGAATATGTAGATCCACAAGGTAAAGAGGTTGTGTGAGTGTTTCTTCTATACTTACTGAGTCTGCTACGGTGCAGGGTCGAGGGCAGAGCATCTACAAATCGGCTTCCAGACAGCGGCACCTACACTCTTCCTACTTGATGTTCAATGGTTTGGCTTCACAGCTCCTTTTCATGCAGATTCTCAAACTGCAGCATTGTGGCACTGAAAGTTTGTATCAGACAGAACATTAGGTGAATTATTCAAAAACGAGAGCCATGTCTTCTTAATATGCGATCAATCTACATAAAGGTTAATGGTAAAAGGCAGGGCATGCGGTGGAGTCACATGTCTCTCTCAGGACTCTTTTATTCAATCAAGGCCCACAGGTTTCCTTGAACAGAGCTTAAGGAGATCCTAATGCTTTAATTGATCTTTTTATGTGAGCATACAATCATCCTTAAAATTATTCCAATACTGTTCTTTCCTTTTCCATTGTGTTTCAATTTATTTAATGCAGGCTGAGTTCAGTCTGTATTCTAAACTGGAAAAAAATAAACACACGGAGGGACCTAGTGAATGACCTGCAGAAAGCTGGGATCAATGTTACAAAGGCTACTGTCAGTAACACACTACGCCGCCAGTGACTCCGATCTTGCAGTGCCAGACGTGTCCCCCTGCTGGAGCCAGTACATATCCCAGCACGTCTGAAGTTTGCTAGAGAGCATTTGGATGTTCCACAAGAGTATTGGGAGAATGCCATATGGTCAGATGAAACCAAAGTAGACCTGTTTGGTATAAACACAACTCGTCGTGTTTGGAGGAGAGCGAATGCTGAGTTGCATCCAAAGAACACCATAGCAACCTTGAAGCATGGGGGTGGCAAAATCATGCTTTAGGGCTGTTTCACTGCAGAGGGAGCAGGACGACTGGTTGGTGTACATGAAAGAATGAATGGGGCCGTGTATTGTGAGATTTTGGGTGCAAACCTCCTTCCATCAGTAAGGGTATTTGAAGATGAAACGTGGCTGGGTCTTTCAGCATGACAATGATCCCAAGCACACTGCCAGGGCAACAAAGGTGTGGCTTTGTAAAAAGCATTTCAAGGTCCTGGAGTGGTCTAGCCAGTCTCCAGATCTCAGCCCCATAGAAAACCTTTGGAGGGAGATGGAAGTCTGTGTTTCCTGCCACCAGCACCAGAACATCATTGCTTTAGAGGAGATCTGCTTGGAGGAATGGGCCATCATTCCAGCAACGGTGTGTGCCAACCTTGTGAAGACTTACAGAAACTGTTTGACCTCTGTCATTGCCAACAAAGGATATGTTGCAAAGTACTGATATGACCTTTTGTTATTGACCAAATATTTATTTTCCACCCTTATTTGCAAATAAATTCTTTAAAATTCAGACAATGTGATTTTCTGAACTTCTTTTTTCTAATGTTGTCTCTGATAGTTGCAGTCTACTAAGGATGCCAATTATAGGCCTCTCATCTTTTTAAGTGAGAGACCTTGCACAATTGGTGACTGACTAAATACTTTTTTCCCCACTGTATGGTGTGTTTTTGGCCTTGATGTGTTTCAAAAATAAAATGCAGCACCCTGAATTACACAGTGGTGGCAACATATGCAGTGGAATTTTTGCTTAGTGGAGACAGAGAAAGCTAGTCGCTGTTTGTGGGAAGATGGGCGGAGCTAAACAAAGAGTGAGGTAACCTGTTTAAAATCCAGCCAACAATAAATACTATTTTTATGTGTTAGGATGGCCCAATCAAAGTTCAGACATAAATACTAAGTAGGCTTTGCCAAAAGACTTGAACACTGATGTTCACAGATGTTCTTCATCTAACATTAACGCTCAAAGTTACAAAGCTGGAGATGAACCACATTGGCAGATATATTGATGTTACTTTGATTTTTTTGGGTTTTGTGAGTAAATATTTTCATATCTGATGAATAGATGAATAGCCGGTATCACAAATTATTTCCAGTGAAGCTGAAAAGTTTGGGAACCATTTCTAAAGCCTCATTTGAACCTCAGTCAAGTTAATTTCCCCTGAAACCGATCCTAAAGTATAGAACGAAAAAAAGGTCCAAACAACATGGCCAACTTAGTTTTGCCTCGGAGAGAAAAAATGCAAAAGCGACCTATTCAGGAGCAAATAAATAAATTTTTGCATTTTCAAACAGGAATTTCAACTATAATGACATTTTTTTGGGAGATTTGTCATTTCAAAGAGCTGGGAGTTATGAAATGTCAAGAGAGAAAATATGATTAGTGTGAAATAATTAAATAGGGAAGGTTACAATGCTTGAAAGATGCATCTGAGGGAATGTTTTCCCTTAAGAATAAAATACAGTACAAAACCTGAAAAGAATCAAATGTGAATAAATAAAAATTAGAGGAAAAAAAACTTTGGTATCTTTAACTTTGAAGGCACACTGTTTTGAAGAGAATAATTTTTCCTTCTCTTATAACATCAGACACGAGTTTCATAAAAGAAGACCTCCATGATCGAAGGGCAATTAAGGAATTTGTAAAGAAACTTAAAAAAAAATATGGAGCACACTATTGAAAGTTGGATGTCTTCCTTTAATTGAAAGAGAAGGAATGATGAAAAAAAAGGTTAATTAGTTTCTTTTCTGCTATTGGTGACCCTTTACAAGACAGCAACAATTTGCATAAAGGCACAGCTTTGTGTGTTTAGGACTGAACCAAGGTCATCACCTTTCTGTTTGTCTAGCACTACATTTTTAAGGGCTATTCACCACTGACTATTGTAAGTTTCAAGTGAACTTGAAGTTTCCTTGAATACTTCCATTGGAGGAGATGCATAGTGTTCATACAGGACCTTTATATGTGACAAAATAAGACTCCTATTCATACTCTTTACATAAATTGTGCACAGTGCATGGTTTGATTATTTCTTCTCCTTTTTTTCATATTTTTTTTCTAATTTGCATATGGGGTCATTAATTTTCTCAAAGGTGAGGACCTAATGAGTGGACAGCTGAGAAGCCGAACAGGATGCAAATAATAACATTTGAGCCACAAAAGAGGCGGAAGCAGAGGAGGAGGGTTCCCATTCACTGGGACAGGACTTGAGGTAAATATGCATGGTAATTATATATCACTGCTCTTTAATTATAATGCTACACTATCTCTCAAGTATGTACCTTTGCAATTGTCATTAACGGCATAACAAAGTCGTTCCTTGGTAAATGGCCCTCGTAAGAGATGAAAGTCTTGAGTAAAAGAGAAATCAATAGATTCAAGGCTGAGCTTTTTAGGAATGTGAAGAAACTAACATCTACATTCTTCCTTATCTCCACTCTTTAGGGTACAGACAATCAGCACCAAGGAAAATAAAAGTGACCAATAGCTTGGCAGGTAGCATCACAGCGACGTACTTCAGCTTCCCATGCTGCACTTTCTTCCAAGACAAGTACTATGAAAAAAAAAATCTAGTTGGCAAATCTGTAAATACTGAAGCACAATATGTGATAATATTGAACAGAATGATTTGAACACCAGAGCAGAAGTGATGCTTAGCATAAATCTATTGCAGCTTTCCCAAAGGTAACAATTTCTGGATGATTGAAGGTCAGCTCTGACCGATTGTTCGTTGAAGGCTGTTTCTGTCATTTTTTTGTGGATGAGACAAACCGCACAGAAAACAGATGAAAACAGGATAGAGAGCAGATGACCAGCAGCTCCTGTGGTAGGTTGTACTTCTTGAGGTGCCACAGGAAGTACACTTTCTACTGGACTTTCTTCTGAACCGAAATGGATTATACACAAATCCTTCAAAAGTGAGGAATTGGACAAACAATTATCAAAGGATAGGTAAGAGTGCCCTAACTATTTATTTTGCTAAAAAAATCACATTTTTGTTTGTATCTTTCCTTTGTTTTTGAGAGGTTTCAGGGTGAAAATACCTTCCACCCTCCAAAACCTAACCTGCTGTTGTATCCAACAACTCATCCAACTCATAATAGGAGTAGGAGAAATAAAAATGTAGAGTTTAGACACATAAGCGATTATAATTTCCAAACAAATACTCCTGGTATTCAGTTAGTTCCTTAACCAACATTAGAAATTGAAGTGGCTATTGTCCTCTATAGAATACAAAGACACTCGACACAGATTAATTCATTGAAGACAAAATTTGGATGGATTGAGAGACAAAAAGAGAGGGAGCTCTTCAGAATAGGAATCAGGGGTTTGAGGAGTGGGTATGGAGTGGACAGATGTGCCCTAATGTGTTTTGGCCCTGTTCTCTGTATGGACAACGTAAGCACACACACGCACCCACACCAACAGGCCTGCTGTCTATGACTTCCTATTAAACAGAAAAATAAGGTGTTTTCCTCTATGTTTTACTTTAAGGGTCCTTTTCCACTTTTTTGACAGTTATACCAAACACATTTTATCATATGTTGAAAAAAGCCATTCCCTGTTTACCTTCAAAGAACCCTAATGTGTCATCTAACCGTCCGGTGCATCCTTGGCTGCTGATTTCAGCCAATCAGACAATTAGATAGCTGATGACCCATCTGTCTCCGTGACTGGCTGATGGATGCGTGTGTGTGTGTGTGTGTGTTTTCCATGAAAAGGTTCTGACGAGCCCCCAAACACATCTAGCCAGTGACAATTTTCTTTTGTTACCAGCCACCGCTGACATTTTCCAAGAGACACAGAGAGCTAATGCACACCCGTGAACAACTTAATAACACTTGAACCAGTTTGCCAACTTGGAGAAATAATTTCATTCAATTAGATAATTCTACCCCCTCTTCCTCTCTCGCTCGCTCCCTTGTTCTCCGTAATGAGTCATTTGTGATATAATAGCCACATAATGGCTTGAAAGCGGGTGCGGCAGGGAAAAGACAGATGTAGTGTGAGTAAAAAGTGAAATGGTGAGGCAGAAGAGGCTCCAGAGTCGAGACATTCAAACTGGTGTGTGGCGCTATGGTTAAAGGAGCTGGGTATATGCCGACCTATGAGAAACACTGCACACACACGTGGCTTTTACTCCATTTGCTGTCCATTAATTAGTGCGTGGTGCTGAGCGATAGGAGAAGCGATAGCATCTTCTCTGATGACATCTGTTATCGAAGTACACGCGTCCTTCAGGCGTCCATTGTGCTATCACTCCTCTCATCTCTCCTCTATCTCTCTTACCATCCTTACCCCCTATTCTCCTGGTTTCTCACCTTGCTTCTCCTTTGAATCCAAACGTCTTGTCTGTCATCCTTTCTCTTTGACTGCCTTTTCTTTATGCGTCATTATTTTCCGTAGCCCATGTTCAGTGGTTATCTTTTTCTTTTTTAAAGGTTTTATTGGCTCTAGATGCCTTCATCTAACAGTTAACGGACCGGAAAGAGGGAAACGAGAGAGGGGGAAGACATGCGGCAAAGGTCGCGAGGCCGGGAATTGAACCTGGGACGGCCGCGTCGAGGACTAAGGCCTCTGCACATGGGCGTGCCAAACCCCTGCGCCACCACAGCACCCCAGTGGTTATCTTTTCCAACAGTTATCGGTACAGTTGTAACAATACATCAAGCTTACAGCAACAGCTTTGAAGAAAACTCAACTTCAATCTGAGCATGAGAATGGAGAGGAATGCCGATCTGGGTGCCACAAGGACCTATGTCGGGATCTGCTCCCTCCTCGGCACGTTCTGAGCTGAACATAATCTCCTACCACCAATATGCAAATGGCATTCAGTTATATATTTCATTTAAGCTGATTATGTGCTTAGACTCTTTCCAACATTGGGACATGAGACTTTCTGCAAGAAATGAAAAATAAAGCTGAAATAATCTTTCCTCCAGAGTTTGTTCTAAAATCATAGATTTTTCTAGTCAACTCGCATTATATTCTTAATATTCTGTTAGGAATTTTGGTGTCAATTTCTTTTTTCATTAACTTTTTACTCTTGGATCTCTGGTTCACTCTTGGTTTTGCTAAAGCCTGTTCCATTTTTCATCCAAATCCAAACAGTCATCCTGTATCAATAGAATACAGGATGATGGCATCATCCTTCATTCATTGTATGAATGAAGGTTGGTGGACTGATATCTTTTATTACAAAAGGTATTGGACTTTGAAAAATTACTTGTGAAGATATCTTAAGATGCCTTCATGTTAACCAAGGAGAAATGATTGTCTAGCTCAAATTAGGATATGACCATGATCTTACCTGAACAACTTTAAAAAGTTTGTTTTTTTGTATTGAACATGAACATTGAGCATTTTCAGGAGAAAGCAGGGAAAGAAAATAAAAGACCAAAAAAGGTTATTTTTTCCATTAAAGAATGCAGCAATGTATGTCATGTGTAAAAGTTACCTTGAAGATCTCAACAGTTTCTGGATTTTTTCATAATTAATTGTTTTACTAAAACCTTGAGCTGGAGCTGCAGAGTTTCTGTTTCACTTCTTAATTCCTTTTCCTTCCCACTTGTTGATGATCACCCTCTAAAGCAACCCCCAATGCTTAGGGGAACTCTTTCTCTGAGTATCTGAGTCAAGGAATTAGCAACTGAACTGTATGTAACACATAGCTGATCTCTTCCCTACCTTGTCCCTGATCTGCTTTAATCAGCGCTAAAATATGACAGACTGCATTACAGTTTCCAATCAGTTTCAGCATTCGTCATCAAGTGGTCTCCTTGGGTAAATCTGAATTGGACAATCACTTCCATTAAGGATTTCTGCTAAGTACAGCACTCTGGTGAGAGTCGGGGGGTGGTAGAAGACAGCTTCACTCTCTGCCTCTTGTCTCTCCTTATCTTTCTTCCCCACCTTTGCTCACACAGACACCCCCCTCACCCCCCCTCCCCACAACCACCACCACACACACACACACACACACACAAATGCATACATATACATGCTGCTTCTCCAGGAACCAATCAAGTCCTTGTGGAGAGGTTGCAGCAGTTCGGATGAACAGTGCACTCTGAGTGGTTACTTGAGGCAGGAGGTCATGTCTTAGCTGCCACCCACTTCTTGCCCCTAATCATCCTTCATTACCGTATTTGCACACACCTCTCTGCTTGTCGAGGTTTGCAAGTTTTCTTCTACATGTATTTGTGTTTTCTTGCTTTTTTTTCTTCTACATTACTTGTCTCCATATAAATAGCTCCTATTTGCATATGAATGTGGCGGCTGCCAGCGTGTTTTAGTGAAGCATCTTCAAAAAACTACCAGTGCCAAAGGGTGATGGAGGAAATGAGAGGAGACAGAGACAGGAGGATTAAGGAGGTGATGGGTGAGGTAGATGATGGGAGGGAAGGAGTGGTTCAAGAGAGAAGCGTTGACATGAGGGAGACCCTGCAGAAGAAGTGGCATGAAGGAGGAACAGAGAAAGAGCTCTTGAGAGAAGGACAGTAATTACTTAAACGTCTTCTCTCTCTGTGTCTTTGCACTTTGAATGAGATTTGTTGTTGATAAAGTTGATCATTTTGTCACACTAGTTTGTTTTAAGGGATCATTCACACCAAATGAATGTATATATCCAAACAGATCAATCAACTTTAGATTTGAGTCCAAATTTCGTACCACAAACAAGCAAAGATGGTATGACAATAAAAATCTTTGAACTCTTAGTAAAAATCCTACATGTTAACTGATTTAATCTGTTTTTAGGGTTTTTAAAGTTAGCCTACTCTAATCCCAATCACAAGTTGGTCTATCAGAAGAGGTTTTCTTCTGGTATCGCTCCTTAGTAGAAGAAAGCTACCTAAATTCAAACTCACAAATTAAGGTTAGAAAGGAATTTCAAATTAGGACCAATTCAGACAGTTAATTTTCTTTGTATTCAAATATTCGCTCCCTCAACATGACACATAAAATCTATATCCTGGCCAGGACAGACAAGAACTCACTACAGCAGTAGTTGAAATACACAGAAAAAAGACAATTCAAACAATAATCTTTGTCAGAAATCATTTTAGGGAAATTTAGATCAAACATTGTGAAAAACAAATTCTATTTATCCCAAAATCCTGAACTGAGACTATCAATTGACAGCAGTAAAGTAGAGAGTAACCTAGGTCCATGCCCTTGTCAAAAGATATCAATGAACACCCTGATTGATTGGGATAGAGACAAAGAACTGAGACAAATAGAAGGGAGAAGAGAGAAAGTGATGATGGATGATGGCAGCGTTGAAAGCAAAAGTCAGAGTGACTGATTGAAAGGGCGGTGGATGAGAAGAAAGCAGCAGGTGACGGGGCAAAGACAATGCCAGAGAATAAGGTGTGAACTGTGTGGCAACTTACTGGTGGGGGAGACTGAAATGTGTTGTAATACTTTGGGTGGGTGTTCTTTAGAGTGAAGAAGGTGTTGAATTTAACTTGTCTATTTGCAGATGACAGAATAATCTCTCATTCACATCAGGAAACACAAAAACGTCTTTCATCAGACTCATCTCCCTCTGTGCTCTTCGTTTTCCTCTCATTGATCTTTCTCCTCCTTTACGCTGCAGGGGCCTATTCTTTGACAAAGGCCTAAAAAATGAAGTCAAGAGAAGGCACAGTCTCTGACTGGAGGAGCATCTTGCACAAAGGCAGGGGCTGGCCAGCTTGCTGAGAGATCTTTTTTTCCCTTTCTGTTGGACGCAACGAGGTTGAAGGACAAGGTCTGAAGTACAAAGTGTTGAACACCTGAAGGTTAAAGTACACCAAAAAAAGATTATGTCGGTATCAGTTAAATGGAGTTGCATTGATAACCTAAAGAGTCAATTTGGCACATTTCTTGAGGAAAGAAAACTTGTCTCTTCATTCACAGAGCCAGTCCTCCATTACCTTTCCCTTGTGGCTGTCTCCAAACAATCCTTAACCCTGAATATCTCCAAGACACTCTACATAAGTCAAGAGCTCCCCCACTCTCATTCTGTCTTTCTGTATTTGGTTTACCCAACGCCACCCACCATTATCTTTCTCAATTTGTAGGTCATTATCACATACTTTGTACCCTCCCAGAGGTTTGGCGAATGTGTTCTTTAAGGACGTTCTTTTTACCATCACTGTTTAAGACAAACAGCAATCAAACAATGTTTTTTCCCCCTTCCATCAACCTCCTCCTCTATCTCTCCTCTCCTCCTTCCACAGGATTAAGTCAATTTGTTTGTTTTCCTGTCTTCTGGGACATGTGCCCGTTCCCTCTCCTTCCGTACCTTTCCTTCCTCTTTTCTTCTCAGCTGCTGGTGATGTTTTTCCAAATCGCTGTTAGCACAGCAGTTTGCAGCTTGCACTTTGAAAGTGTTTGCTGGAGTGCTTGAAGAAGAAAACGTCACTTGCGGGTTTTCCCTTCTGTCTTTGGGCTACGGATTTTAATAACACAAAGTAAATCCCAAATGGAACAAAGAAGGATTTGGTCTTATATCCACTTGGACGACTGAGCGAATTTAAAAATACCTTTGAATGTCTCAAGCTTAGGGTTGACTGCTGCTCTTAGTAATAACATAAAATGTTTGCAAATCTTGCTTCCTAGGTCCTCTTCCAACATTAGTGAAATTGAGTAAATATTCTCAAGTATTAATGTTAAGCCTGTTTCTCACATGCCAAGACATAACTTTACTTTGTCTATAAATATGCAATTTAAAAAAAAGGTATTATAAAACAATAGCAATCCTTGATCAAATATTATGCTGACCTAAAATCTCAAGTTAATGAAACAATCAGAATCAACAACCGGACCTCGAGGTGAATGTGGGTGTTGTTTGTGAGCATAAAGTTAATCAGATTTTTAAAAATACTTTGTTTGACTATCACTAGTTATACTGGCATAATTTGCTCCTTTGTATTTGAGCCAAGAAAGAAAATAATGTTTGGATGATGAGGTTTTTAACTTCCCATTCCATCCACTGCATGTGTACCATTTGACTTTTTAAGGAATAATGACAAGTTATTGTGAGAAAACTAACCATATTTTTTCATTCTTCTTTGATTCCATGAACAAAATAATAGTATATATCTCTTACACAACTGAAAATCTGAGAATAATGTTACGACAATGCTGTAGCTTAGTTAAAACCTCACCATTGAGAAACTGATTATGTAGAAAAAGTGAGACACACATAATCTCTGCATGGCTCACTAAAGAGTTCTGATGACAGTTCTTTGGAGATATGGAAGAGGTGCATCATATGTCCAACATTAATACTAAAGATTTTGTCAAACATAGTCATGGAGAATTTAAGAGTGATTTTAAGAGTAATTTCAAATATCTGTGTATGTGGTAAGCGATCAAACTATGGCTGTTATCCATTTCTTTTGACATCCTTCTCCTCATTTATACATCTTTATTGTATGAACTTAATTTTGAGCAAGCAGCTTTACTATGATTACTTCTGTCTTTGTTATGCATTATTTTTGCCAAAGTGTGGCATTACAGCTGACTGGCTTGCTCTAACTTTTTTATTGTCATTATTATTTTTATTGATGCCTTTCAAAATGTTTATATCTTTTCGACATAACTTGCAAGCCTAAAGCAGGCTTACAAGTTTTACAATACACTCAGTTTTTGTATAATTTATGTATAAATACATAAATACATTTATGTATTTATATATAAATGTATACATATTTTATATACATAAAATATATGTGTAAAATATTTTACTAATATTTTATACACATTTGTAAAAATATGTATATAATGTATTTGTATAATTACAAATACATTATTTGTATGTATTTCCATTTATTTGTATGTAAATACATACATTAAAATTTTGATGTATTTATCCAGTTTTTGATATGTTTATCTTGAGTCTTTTAGCTAGTCTTTACCAGGAGTGCTAATGAAGGGAATTGCAATAGAAAGCAGAGAAGACACTTTGAGGTTTTGACTTTTTTAAAACAGGATCTTCGGCCCCCTTCGGACCAGCTGCTGAATTAAATTAAAACAATACAATTTCCAGGCTTTTCCAGCCAATTTCCCCAACAAAACATTAAGAAAGGAACCCCTCTCCTCCTGCTTTTTCTTTTTAACTCTCTGAATCAGTTGGAAGGTGTTATTCCAAAGAGGATAAAAATGTTCCCGCAAGTATAAATAGAAACCTTAAAGAAGCTAGGCTGGAGATGCAAACTTTTTTTTTCTTTTAACGGAATCCACCTTTTTAAACCGTCTTCATTTATCGAGTCCAAAAACCGGGGGGCCCGGGGAATAAACTACCACTCATGCTTTTCCATGTTTTCCTTCAGACGGTTAAGAGAAAGGCTGTCTTGGCTGCTATTGTGTTGTGTAGAAGAGAAGTGTCAGAAAACATGTGCTCACTAGAACACAATACCAGTCTGTTGATATCCTCAAGACGACAGTGGTGTAGACACCAGCTTCTGATCTCACCGCACGAATAAAAATACAGGTTTGTGAGAGACAAACCTGAGACAAGTGAGAGACAACAAAAATTTGACCATAACGCTTTCTTTTTTGTTTTCCTCCGTTTACTCATCTACTTGTCTCAGAATAATGAAAAATTGTCCCAGAACACCAGCAGTGCATTTCAATGTTTATGTATATGTCTGTCAGTGTTTATGTATGAGCTGTCAGCTCAACACTTCCTGCATTCTTACTGCTGACCTTAAGGCGACCTGGAAGTATTTCTCACCAACGAGGTCTGAGTACTTTTCCTGTTTGCCGTCTCTTGCAGGAATCGGCAACCTTCTACGTGACTAAGTACAAAAGGCTATGAATGCATCTTTTGCAAATCCCTGGAGATAGAGAGGAAAAGGAAAACATGTCCAACATCATCATCCTTATTCCAAAATATGGACGACGTTAACCCTCCTTTGATCCCCTAACCGCTTTTAAAAAAACCTTTAGGTTATATTTGTCTGAAGCACATCAGTCCACAAAGAAGATATTAATGAAACATCTTCTTCTCACCTCAAAGGGCTGTCTACCTATGTCTTTAGCATTTGCGTGCTAATAAATAAATTTAAAAAAAGTGCTTATAAATAAATAATTAGATGGATGAATAAAACCTAAAGGTGGCATTATGGTGGTGAACTTGTGTTTACTTCATCTTTTTAGGGAGTGAAATATCTGCATCCGTGGCAGCAATCAGAGCGAAGAGCTTCACTCCAGAGGCCTGTCGGGCGATGAGGCCTGGGGCTCGCCTGAAGGCATGGCCAGTCTGGAGGAGCCCTTACCTGGGCAGCAGCTGAATAAAAGATGGGAGGGAAATGTCAGTCAGCAAGGCCACGAGCAGAGGGAGGGGCCCTCAGTAGTTTCATCTGAAGGAAACAAACTGATGTTAGGTTTGACAGAAGAAAGATGAAAAACAAAGTCTCTTTTTGGGCCTTAATAAAAACAATACAAAATCTGATTACCTAAAGGCGTTTTTTTTGTTTTGTAACTTATGATTTAATCTTTGATTCCTGTTAATTACAATTATTGCTCTTCCTCCTAACGAACCCTTATGCCCTCTTGCGCAGAAAAGCAGCGGGGTCTGCACGTAAAGTCCCTAGTCACAAACTTGAGGTCTGGGTTGATCTCCGTTAGTGGAGTCCAGGAGGATCTTTGGTGTTGGACGGAGCAACCTACATGCTCCGGCTATGATTATATAAGTTACATAATGCAGCTTTAATTTCACTTAAGAAAGGACATATCAGGAGGGACGTGGCAACATATATCTGAAATTTAAAAGCAACCTAAGGTAAAACGGTGTGGACTGGCTCCAGTCCAGACAAGAGGCTGTTTTTTATTATCATTTTATAAAGATTGTTTGAATTACTGTCAGCAACAAATATATTGTTTTTGTTGTGTAATTGTAAAAAGAGTAAAGACACAGAGAAATCTCTATAGATTCCCTAGAATGATGCTAACCAGGTTGTTATTTAACACAGTGTTGCTCACCTTTTTCACAGGGGTTAAAGGTTATGCTGGTATAAGGGGTTAGAGCTGCTGCTGACTGACTCATCTGTTGTTAAGTGTGGTAATAAGTACAGGGACAAGTTAAATGTATGAATATCTTGGTATTTCCATCCATCCATCCATTTTCTGTACACCCTTGCCCCAAGTGGGTTTGGGAGGGTGCTGGTGCCTATCTCCAGCTAATGTTCCAGGAGAGAGTACACCCTGGACAGGTCGCCAGTCTGTCTTTTCCTTCATTAATTAAATGCTATAGAGGTAAACAGTAGTCTGGAGCTAAGCTAATTATGCTGAATGGTTTATAATTTTACCGAGTCTACTCGACTCTCTTGGAGAAAATTCACACTATTGTCTTTTCTCTCTCTTATCTCTTAAGTTTTATTTAAAAACTTGACTTCATTATTTTTCTAGGCAGCACAGTAACTGCCACAGTGGCTCTTGTCTTATACCGACTGCTGCTGAACACATGCAGATCCAGGGGATTCAGTGTAAATATGGATGTATTCTTTTTGGTCTGGGAGGGGTAACATTTATTTTTTACTGCTAAAATTTTTTTTAAAAAACACAGTAACAGTAGTTGACAAGGCCCTGATTTTTTTTCTATTTCTGTACAAAATAAATATATATATTTGTTTCTTTTTTGCGAGGGTGCCCCAATTCCAAGGGCCCTTGGAATTGTCCTAACTTTTTCCCTGAATAAGGTGCCCCAGACTGTAAGTATCACTGAGCAATCACAGCCTACAAGGTCAAAACCACTGGTGAGCTGAACAAAAACACAGATCGAACTTTTTGGAAGGTGTGTATCCTGTTACATCCTGTGTAAAACCAAGACAGCATTTCAAAAAACAGATGTCACGCCTACAGGGAAACAAACCTGCTGCTGGTGGTGTGAGGTTCTGTTGCAGCTTTGCTGCTCCAGGACCCAGTTGATGATTAACCAAAAATTAATTCTTCTTTCTGCAAAAAAAAAACAAAAACAAGACCAGAGTGGTCTGGAAGGTTGATATAAGTCTGACAACACAATCGCTTCAAGATTTTAATATTTGTACGAAGAAGAAGAGTTGGCTGCTGTCCAATCACATATCGTCACCTTCCTAAAATAATGACCAGTCATTTTTTTTACCAAAATCATTTTTGTCTTTTGTTTTTTTTTGCCTAAAAACATATTTTGCATAAAAAGAAGAGATTTTTTTTGTGTCAAAATTACTTTTGCAAAAAATTATTTATGGCCATTATTTTAGGAAGGTGACAATATTTGAACCTTAGAGAATCAATGACTCAGAGTCATTGATTACCATTTGAAAGTTTCCAGACTCATTGATAAACTCTGGACATGTATGGATAGAATACAAAAAGGCTTTTTTATTTCCGTTTTGGTAAATAATTTTTTTAAGGCCAAAGATTTGTCATTTTCAACAATGAAACCTATAAATAAATAGAAATTAAACTGTAAATCAATATGAGAAATAACTTGTATGTTGCAAAAATGATTTTTTAAATATATTTTTAAATTGATAGTGCTGTGACCACCCATTCACCCTCTCACTCAAAACTCTTTATTAAGACCTTTTGATCATCTGCCCTCCAAAACTGAATCCCACCCACTTACTGTATATCTGTCCATCACCGAATAAGAGCCTATCTGCAGCAGTCCGCAGGGTACTTAAGGCTATCTGCAGTTAATTCAAGATACGTGGAATTGAAGAGAGATATGACATGAGTGGAGAGAAGAAGGGGAAGAACAGAAGCAAAGGGTAAAAGTCAAGAGAAAAACAGCAGGAAGGAGAAAAACGAGGCAGACGAGATGGAAAGAGAGAGAGAGAGAAAGAGACATCTTAGAAAAGCTTTCAGATAAATGTAGAAATGATAAATAGAACCAGAGAAGGACAGAAATGTATATAGTGAGGGCAGGGATGTGTGTGACTCCAGTGTGTGTACTTGTTTGTGTGTGACTTTGAGGTGCAGTCCTTGGCACACGGATGCCCCTCCATTATCTGCCTGTCTTCGTCCACTCAACCTACTCTGCCTCGGGCAATTCTCTACTTTAAAGAGCTGTCCAAAGAATACACACAGACACACACACGCAAGCTTTTCCTCTCTCCATGTTCCAGAGGGGCAGTGTGGTTTGGCATGGAAGTGGCTGGCTAACAGCTTGCAGGAGTAAGGTGACATTTCTCTGTATTCACAACCGTGTGTGCTTCATGTGTATAGAACCAGCAGGTGCATCTCTGGAAGTTTCTATGTTTGGGCTGTTCTGTCCAAATTTGGAGGTTCATCTTTGATACTCCACGTTGGGTGTGCTTGAAGTAATAGAAGAAGAGGATGTTTTTGGCGGCAACATTGATATCATAACTGCGAGCTAGACTGGCACCAAATGTCATATGAACCAAAAAGCTTTTATTGTACTGGTAGAAAAAAATTTAAACTGCAAAAATAAACGCATTACAGTAATTATTTCAGCAATTTTTTGTGACAGAAAACAGTTTATCGATTCGATAACTCGTATCGAAGCTTTTTCTCATTGTTTCTGTTCATTTTAAGATGTTTTGTGACCTTGAATGATGCGGTTTGGGCCTGGAAACCGAGCCAGTCCAGTTCGGGCGGCGCTGCGGCCTCACCTGAGATGGCGTTCTCTCCGTTGGGGGAAGCGACGGTGATGGCGCAGGCATTCCCGATGCTCTCCATGGGGCCCAGCCCCACGTGGTTGCTGAAGCTCAGGACATGCCAGTCCATCACCTTGACCAGCTGCTGCACGGCATGGACCTGGTGCTGTGACATCTGAGACAGGAGGAAGTCCTGCAGCTCCTGCTCCTGGTGCGACAGCGTGACGACCCGGCCGTCCCGGTGTACCACCCGGATCTGCTCCATGCCGATGTTCCGCTGCAGCTGGATGGACTTGCAGATTTGCTTGTAGCCATGCGACGTGATGAGCACCTTGACGCTGGACTCATAGACGTCGTTGATGTTGGACCAGTGGGCCTGGATCTGCGGGTCCTCGATGCGGCTGGCCAGGCTGTCGATGGTCCGAGCCGTCCTGCTGCGCAGGAAGATGTGCTTGACCTGCTTGATGATCTTCTCCAGCAGCCCCTTGCTCTGCTGCAGGCTGGAGATCTCGGCCTTGTTGTAGGCCATGGGCCTCGCCAGCCGCTTGTGGCTGAACGGTGCGCTGGCCGGATGCGGCATCACCACCGAGCTCAGCTGCTGCTTATGGAACTCTCTCAGTTTAAAACTTATCTTTTAATCGATAGTTTTTAGCTGCATAAAAGTCCTGCAACTTTTCTATTATTTCTAATGCAGTGCTAGCTGTGCCACAGTGTTAACAACAGCTTGTACAGAAGCTTGAAAATGGAATTGGAGCTCTTAATACCTAAGAAGTTCTGATCAATCCCTGCTCATCAGACAAATGAACAAAGTACTTTTTGATTCTCATTCTGCTTTGTTGTAACCTGCAGACGATAAAAATGAATCTATGAACTAACTGTTACATTTCAGTCCCACCCTTTTTTTAACCTCTTGAGTTGTTTCGGTTATACTGAACCAGTACAACCTGGATGCACAAAATGCAGTGGGTTTATATGCATTTATAGTATTACTGCTTACAGCTTCTGAATAATAAAAAAAATTTCACTTCAAACACTGTTAAAACTGGCACTAGTTTGAGCAACAGAATAAAAAAAAGTAAATCCAGCACACGTGTTGAAACACGTCGGCAGAGCTGAAACCAAACATTGACAGAGCACCGCTCCTTCTCCCCATCTTAAGACGGTTTTGTTGCTTCCAGAGGGAACAGGCTGGGCGCGCTGCCAGACCCCGGTCCACTTAGCCGCTAATAGCTCCCATAATCACTGCACACTCACCCGCTCACACACTGCACACACACACACAGACCATTACGCTCCTTACAGCAGACACAGACATGGTAATTATTATATCAAATAAAAACAGCTAATCAGGTAAATGTAGGCTAAATGTGTTTTAGCAGGACTACAAGGTTCTGTGTGCAGGGGTGTGTATGTGTGTGTTTGCAATGTAGAGGAAACAGATCTCTACATAAAGACTAGTATTTATGTCTTCTGTAGACATAAAGACTAAACAAGACTAATATTAATATTACATCAGTGGAAAAAAAGATTTGTTGTCATTTGCTTATTTTTAAGTTGTGGATATTCTGTCTGACTCATATTTTACATGAATCTTCAAATCTTTTTTCACTCTTCATATTTACACAAATCAAAGTATTCAAACTTTACCATGACACAGTGTTCTACTGCTTTGATAACTCATTGATTCATTTGCATTGAAAGCACCAATTCTGTTTGTCATTTAGCAAAATGAAGAGGCTCTGGTTTCTCCTGGTTTTTCTGTGTATCAAAACTCCATCTTCATCAATGATAAGAGACTGGAGGGGTGCCAGAGGCTGAACACGCTTTGTGTTTACTAATTAACTCGTCCACGGCACCAGCAACACTACAAAACGCTTTTTGTCACGCTAACGTCGTCAGAAAAAGGCAAAACAAAGTCCAAAAATTAAACTTTAAAACAACTGTAAAAATAAACATGGTGATTTTGTTGTTTTTAGTTTTAAATCTAAAGGTGAGAGCATCTTATCCGCTCTGTCTTCAAGGTGTACTGTTCATCGGTCGATAGGAACACAAAGAGAACTATGCACTTTTCATTAACTGAACTGAAATTACCTTCCTCCCGTCATCCTCGCTCTCTCCTTGTTTTCTGTCCTTCGACCCGTCTTCATCTCACTGTAGAGGAAAATAATACAAAAAGTATATTTATATTTATGTTGGAATGCTTACTTTATTGCAAAATCTGTCAAGATATACTACATTCAGTTTTCTGAAGTATTTAAAACAAAATTTAAAACTAATATCTATAACTGAATTTAAACATTGAACTAAACAGAAAACACAATAAATATCTGAGCTATAGCTATAAAAAGATATAAGTAGGCTTCTAGCTTCTTTTTTATATGTAATTTACAGTTTATCAAAACATAGACAGACATGCTAGCATTAACGCTATAGCACAAATTTACAGTTTATCAAAACATAGACAGACATGCTAGCATTAACGCTATAGCACATTAGTCACAAATATTTTTTGTACAACCGTTTGTACAAAGTAACAAATCTTGTCCAAAATAGCTATGTTTTATAGAACAAAGTACAAACAGCTAAAACAAGCTCACTGGTTTAAACTAACACAAAGGATTAAATTAATGTTACCTGAAAGCCTTCCTGTCATTGCTTCATGTTTTGATATGTTGCTATGGAAGCCAGTATTTTAAATTCCTTGCCCTGCATGATCTTTGATCTCAAAAATTCATTCATTATTTGTGAAATTTTTCATTATTATCGTTTTTACGAAGCTACTCCTGCATACTCACCTGGGACTTTCTAAAACTTATAAGTTACAGAAAGATATGTAAATACCCAAAATAAGATAAATTAAAACTTTATTAAAGTTATTTAAAATAAATGCTGAATTGGATTTTAATGCTTTGTTTAGCCAAAACAAAATGTCTCTAAACATTCTGATTTCTTTCTTGTTCGTGACCTTCCCAGGCTGCTGTATAATAATAATAATCACATGTATTTTTTCCCTAATGTGATTATGGTTGTTATATTTTTTATTTCCTTGGATTCTTGTATTAAAACAATTAAAAAATCATTCTAACTTTTTGCAGGAAAAAGGATTGAAAATGAATAAAAAATTAGGAGCATAGAGGAGCGAAGGATCTAGACGCATACTCGTCTGCTGCCTCAGAGGCAGCAGAGAGAGCTGGCCTGGAGCTCCTTCCATCCATCTTTGGCTCATAGGAGACACTTAGATACACGAAGAGCTCCAACTGAGATGTTGAGCTTGATGTGCACATGAATGGCTAGCACGACGAGGAAGTTGAAAAATCTTCATGTTTTGTTGCTGATGTTACCTGTGTGTTGGGTTCACCTGGTTGGGCGAAACTTTTGTTTTTCGCTGTAGTTTGTTGTTCTCCATGTGTGGAGTCCATTCAACAGGCCGTGAGCGCTGGACAAAATTCCAGTGTGGCTGCATTTAAGCAAGTTTTACAAAGACAGTGCCAAATCTCCTAATGCAGATATAAAACATCTCAGACCCGGTTATCACAAATGACTGATAGCGCCAAAAAGTTATTCAATTTAAGGTTAAGAGTAACTTTTTCTTTTTTTTGCACTTGGTTTTATTTTACTTAACATTGGAATTTGTTTAGTTTCTATAATAAATACAAATACTAAATACTGTTAGTCGAGCTTGAAACTTTGTAGAGCTTTTATAGTAGATCACATTCTTAAGAGTGGATAAATCATATCTGAAAAATCTGTTAGTTCATTATAATTTGTCATGATCGGAGCAACTTGCTTTACCCACATGCGTAACTCATACAGAAGAAGGTTAAATCAGTTATATAAGGTTTATTTTAGAGCAGAATAATGAATGTGTGAGGTGAGAGTTTTCTTGTATGGAACCATGGGATCTGGATCGTCTTTGTTCTGAAGACAGGGAGAGCGGAGAGGTAAGACTTAAAAGAGAATGTGACAGATGACTGAAGGAGTACTGAGGTTACCGGAGGTTGATAGTGGTAGTACATTGGAGGGCGCGCAGGTAATCGGCAGACATATTCGCCAATTATGGATGAACAAACCAGAAGAATCTTCTTCAAGAGGTCTTAGGTCGCAAACACTCAGGCGCTGGAGAACTGGCTGCATACTTCTCTTATGCTCAAAAACAGCAGAACACTACCCCAACAAGGCCAAGACTCCAGTTCCCAACATAAGCAAAGAAGTAGAACTAATCAGAAAATATTAAGTGAAATAGATGTTTTAGTACTGAAATTGCTCATGTCTGTTTTATACGAGTTTGAAGATATCATATGAATCGTGTGCTATTTTTGCAACCAAAATCTGCTGTTTGATGCACCAGATCAGAGGAGGGGTCAGGAAAGCTCTGTGTGGTTCAGAAACCAATTTGAAAGGATGAAAAAACATGAACAGCTGATAAACTTCTGTCCCACTTTCTTTGAGTAAAATGTTTCCTCAAACAACAACACATCATTATGGGCTGTTCGCACACTGGGGTACCACCTCTTAATGGTACGTCAGATCGCATCAGACTATAAAAACCCACCTTGATATGAAAGTAGCTGAGCTAAAACAGCTAGTCAGATCACTGATGGAACTATATTTTTTCCTTCCACTCACAGTGGTCTCTTAAGTGGTCTCGTATTTTGCATTTTTTTAAAGGTGTTTCCTTTGATATCTGATGACTATGTTGAGCTGTTGGTGTGATTTTATGCATTTGATTGTTTGAATAAATTCTGGTTGATTGTGAAGTTGAACAGTGACTGTTGTCTCTGTGGTTTAACTTTTACACCTGACATAAACGGACCTAGGGAGATGAGATAACAGCGAGCAACAGGTAGAAAAATATCCCATTCTCAACATGTAGTCTTTGATGAAAACGATGGTATTTAATATATTGATGAAGACTGCTGTATTTACTGTAAAAGCTCTATTTTCAAAGTTAGAATCAGGAAACATATTTACCTGTGTTGCCCGACCCTGGTCCTCAAGGCACACTGGCCTGCATGTTTTAGATATGTCCTTTCAATCAATGACTGATTAACAGGCGTTTGCTGAACTGCAATCAGATGAATCAGGCACATTAAATCAGGGAAACCTCTAAAACATGCAGGACAGTTTGCTTTGAGGACCAGGGTTGGGAAACACTGATTAGCCAATTCCAGTAGTCAATTCCACACATCAACGTTTTGAAAAATAACGTTTATTCCTGCTCTCTGTCTTCATACTTCATAATGTGTGTTGTTAAAGTGTGCGCGTGTGTGCGTGCATCATCAGACTTATGTGTGCACACATTTGTGTGGTGCAGCTGGCAGCCGGGCAGACAGGTGGGCCGGTAGTTTTCCCCTTCCAGAGAGTCGTAGCCTCACAAATGTTCCTCTCCTTCCTGCTCTTCGTGCTCCCTCCTCCTGCCGCGCTGAACTACCTTCTAGTCTTGTTATTTGCAGTTTTTTTAATGTGCTGTCCCAATCTGGAGGGACATATGTAGTCACACATTTCCCTCCCTCGCGCTCAGCCTCCTTAGAAATTATCCCACATAAATGTTGCAAATTAGCAGGACCAAATGGCCTTTTATGAATTCTTCTGTCACCCAAACAATTTTCCATTGGCAACTTTTATTCTTGATTTGATGTGCATCTGTTAAAGAAAATAAAGGGGAAAACAACAACAAGAAAATGGCTTGGACAGATGTCCGAACTTCCATCTGTTACGAAGATTGTCAGTTTTCCTAAAATATGATTCATGAAAATAAAAAAAAAAAGACATTGGCATTCCGAACTCGGAACGTTTCTGCCTGGACTTCCTGGCTAGACAGACTGATTGTGTCTGAACGGAGTGCAGCGCTTGCTGAGATGTGAACAATGTCACCCCCGGAGCTAAAGCATTTGTCCATGAGTGTAAATGCAAGTTTGCATGTGGTCCAGAGTAACGTGCCAGCACCCTTAGCCACCTCCCTCCATCTGCTGAAGCCCCCCAGCTGGACCAAGGTCA
The DNA here is from genome assembly GCA_902982915.1 of Phalloptychus januarius. Lineage (NCBI taxonomy): Eukaryota > Metazoa > Chordata > Actinopteri > Cyprinodontiformes > Poeciliidae > Phalloptychus > Phalloptychus januarius. The sequence goes on along the minus strand of CADWAE010000470.1, from coordinate 1,218,968 downwards.
CTTCTATCCTCTCCGTTGCTACGGATGCATGTGTGCACATGCATCTAAGGCTGCGTTCACATTGCAGCTTGAAGCGACCCATTTCCGATTTTTTGTCAAATCCGATGCGACCTGTATGTGTTATGCAGTGTGAACGGACATAACACATTGCGCCCTCTACTGCACATGTGGGATGTGCATAACGATAGCTTTCTCAGTGTTCTGTTGAAAGTAACAAGAAACTTTCGACATATAAAACTCAGATAGTCATACCTTGAAACTTTATCGTTATAACAAATGTATTTTGTTAAAACAGTGTTTCTCAATTTTTTTCATTGAGGGACCACTTAACCCAGTTAACAAACACTCACAGACCACCTAACCTAGCTTAGCCTAGATGTAAAAAAAAAACCTGGTTAGATCAGCAAACCCTTAGTTCTTTGTATTTAATAAATGAACATTCTAATGAGTTAATCTGTTTATTGTCGCCCAGAAATTTTCAGTGGAACAGAACTCTGAATTATTTATGGAAAACTTAAGACATTTAGTAAGAAAATGAAGTTGGGAAACTGGAGCACTGACCCACAGGTAGTGCTCCAGTATACATAATAATATGTATAATAATACATATTATTATGTATTATATAATACATAATAATATGTATAATAATACATATTATTATGTATTATAATATAATACATAATATATTATGTATTATATATTATAATAATAATATGTATAATAATACATATTATTATGTAATAACACAATAATATGTATTATTATGCACAGTATAAAATGATGTTTTAAAATAATTTTAAAATGTATTATTTTCAAACATAAATGTTATTATTATGTTTGAAAATTTAAATAAGCAGCTATAAGCATATTCAGAGGTAGTCTCAAGTTCAGGGGCATTTAGCTGTTTGCTGGTGGCTGAAGTCCTGAAACAAAAGAAAAAGGCTCAAGAACATTTTCAACTATGTAGTCACATAATACAGTAATCAAAACTTTTGCATTCAAAACTTTGACTATCTAAAATGTTAAGAATTTGTTTAAACAAATCCATCAAGTGCAGCTAATTCATAAGCTGAATTAATTATTGCATAACGGATGAAGTACTTGAAGGCTTCTTTCTCAATTCACCATCAATAGTAACAGATTTTGTGATAATGTAAGATATCAGGAGCTGAAGAACAAGGATTGAGGTTCTTCAAAAGAGCATATGCCAATATTTACTCCTCAACAATGCAGGGTAGAGTACTACATAACGATTCAAACTGTTGAGGTTTGTGATGAATCTCAAGGCTTCATAGTAAACTGCCAAGAGAACTAAGCACTTTGACGAAACCTTCATATAAATTACATCTCCATTCAAGCAAAAACACATGTCTTTTCTTAAACTCAAAATAAAGATAAGGTTTAATTCAAAAGAAATATCTGAGTTTCATTTTCAGTTTCTTTTACCAACAGTTTTATATGAGAAGTTCAATGGGAGGAAAAAAAAAAGTGTAAATCTTGAGGTACTTGTATTCAGACACTAGATCAACCTTCAAAGCATAAAGAGAGATGATAGATGGAAAATTCAAAGAATTTCATTTAGAGTTAGAAAACAACATTCTGATTTTTAGGGCTAATATACAACTGCATGAAGTTTGCAATTTAAAACTGTATTAATGGATTGCTGGAATTGATAAAGTTCTGAGGTGTGGATCCAATGGATCATTATTGGTGTAGAAATGGAAATTTGTGTTACATGAAAGCTGCTACTCTTTCTTATGTTCATTCTCAAAGATAAATTTCCTTATGGAAAAAATAGCTAGCTAGAACTAGAGAAGTTTCCTTGCTAGTTTACTTTGCTAGTTTTGTTAGTTAACAGTTAAACAACTCACTATTGTTTGTGTTTGGTAATAAAAATAAGTTCAACAAGCTAATCTGCTTATTCTTAGGATTAAATCATTTTTGCAAACAAAGAAGGCATCAAAATAAAGATGTTCACAAAATATAGCCCAATTAATGAGTTTCCCAAAATGCTAACTGTTTGAGCAGCTTTCTTTTTTAATAATAGTGTTTTATTTAAAACACTAAGATATTTATCTTAACTTGTTACCCGTATAGCCACAAGTGTAAAATATTTTTTATATAAAGAAATCTCTACGCAGAAGAGATTTTTCATAGCTCTAATAAACATTTCTTGATACAGAGTATAATATTATTGCATTCAGTTTAAAAGAAATTATGGTAAATCAACAACTACATATTAAAAAATATATATTTTCTTGCAAAGAACTTTTTGTCTTTATAGCTAAAACATGACAACAAACAAGAACATTAGATAAGAAAAATGAAATCATAATATTTCATATAAACCAAGTATTGCTTATGGTTGGTTTATTTTTTGGGGTAAAAGAAATCAAAGGCATGAGTACATTTGTTGCTTTCATTGATGTGTACACACAAACAAATGATCATCTCACTCATACAGGAGCACTGAAGGCCAGTCTGCTTCAGTTAGCCAGGAGTGGATCTGTACAGAGATGTCTTCCAGTTGAATTGGTGGTAATGAGCGTGTAGTGGAACTGATTCCTCCTCCTCCTTCCACCCACCCAGTAACCCTCCACTCTCCCTCCTTTCCTCAGGGCTCAGGTGTGCAGCACATGGCATCGCTCCCAAGTCCTCTGACTCTTTTTTTTTTTCTTCCTCCTCATTTTTTCTTGCATCTGCTGCCATTTCCCCCGAAAAACTTCACCCCGACTTGCTGTATTTGCACTCTATTATTAGCTCGCGTTATGTTGAGTATGCCTTTGTGACAATGCGGACACTCACCTGGATCCATGCTTGCTGTGAAGATGGTGCCACTGGGCACACCGTCAGCTCGTGCTCGCATGAGGGCAATTTTCCGAAAAACCAAATCTAGTTATTCAAGCAGCGCTCCCATTTCCCATGCAACAAATACACAAATAATGACATCTTCAACAATAGGGACAGCTAAAGAGCAATGTGATTGAGGAGAGCAGGTCAGCAGACTGGGACACAAAAAAGAAGGTTGGTGTTCTGAGGCAAATGGAAGAAAAATGCCTAACATTTTAAAAAATATTTTTCTTGCCACATTTCTTTTGGAGGTGGTTGGACATTTATCAACACATGGATACATATGTGTCAGGTTTTTTTAGTTTTTTTCCAAAGCGCACACACAGATAGGCTCGTCTGGGGCAGGTCCTCAGGGATGGAGGCACTTGAAGGAGTGACTGCCTAATGAGGGAGAAAATCTGTTTTACTTTGGGACAGGAGGCAGAGCAGCAATCAACACAGATTGTATTTACATTACACATGCACTAATTAAAGACGTAATTGACATCAACACAGAAATCTGGGTGTGACCCATTTAATCATGAAGGTTTCATTTTCAACACTCCTGAAAATTATCCTTAATTTCTTTTTTAATTAATAACTCATAAACATATATAAAAACATACCTGTCACTTCTTGTGGTGAAAATTAGACTTGTGTGCATGAACAAACTCACAGACCTTAGAAGTGTAAAATACTACATTTCTCTTTCTCCACTCAGGTTTAGTTAGCGATGTTTCATTGGGTTATGTCAATGCCTGTATGTACTGTGGCAGACAGGTGCAAACATGAAGCAAACATGAACACATGAATGATGGAAACTCCAAAACACAAATGCAAAAGAAAACTCTGAAAATAAAAAATGCAAAAAGTAAAATCCCATACCAAAAACGATATGCAAAAGAAAAATAATGCAACCACAAAACTCGTACCACAAAATGTAAGTCTTTCAGACCACAAGGCGGAGTCGACCACCAATTGATAAGGGACCAGACCATCAGTAAAAATGGGATGTCATGATTTAACATAATGTCCAGAAGCAAGTTCATGTATTCTTCAATGTCTTTTTCTTTGAATTGGTTTGCTGAACTGTGTTACTAAAAACATGGCTGACTCGAGTTAGCCAACAGACTTCCCGTCAGGCTGTTTTCTGTTCTGAAAACACTACACGTGGGAGAGGAAGCAAATTCTGTGACAAGAAGTTCAGTCAGATCTTTCAAGTACATGCAAAAAATACAGATGAATCTTTTTAAACTGATTTTAGTTTTGGTAAAATCACTCAAGTAATTTTATAATCCTAACTAAGAATAAAAAAAAAATAATTCATGGTCACTTGTAAAGAAAAAGACAAAGATTTTTCTTAGACTGTTTTGACTGAACGCACTACGTTTATCTGTGTACTCCTTACACATCTCAACTGCATTTTGCTTTTCCATTTCTAAAATGCAGCTGCTAACACCAGAGCTGGTCAGCTACTCCACTGCTCCACATCGCTTATTAGCACAGGCGAGGGCACACAAATATATGGACAGGTGCCGTTATGCAGGGATTATGCGGGAGTGTGTTTCCTGATAAAGAATGGGTGTTTGAGTTTGGGATTCGGTGTGCGCTCAGCATGACTGGTCCTCAGAAAAGGAAGCAGACACAGAAACAGCTCTTTTAATGGTGTCCAAAAAAAAAAAGAAAAAAAAAAGCGGCAAAGTTTTTGGCTGAGATTTCAAAATTTACTTCAATAAATCAATAGCTGGCCAAAATTTAATTGGAAAGGATTAAAATTTTTCCCCTTTACATTCAGTTTAGAAAAAACCCAAAGAGGGTAGAGGGAAAAGGTGTGAGCTATTAATCACAGGATGGAGGGATAATACACCTGCGCAACAGTGTGCGGGGGCTGATAAAGGCGGAAGAAGGGTCGCCGTGTTTGGGTTTTGGATCAGAGTGGAGACCAATGTGTGAACAGTACTCCATAGAGCACACAGATTATCAGGTCACACACACACACACACAGACACCCCGACACACATTCTGAAGTGAACAAAAGAGAAACCCAGTGAACACTCACACACACATGCAGAAAGAGATGCCATCGGATAAACACCGTCAGGCAGCATAGCCCCCAACTAGGAAGACAATTCACTTTACTTCATATGTGGAGGTCATTAATGTCAAGGATGTGGACAGAGTTTTTTCAACAAATGATTTTTTTATTTATTTATTTTGAACCCTTATTTTCAGGCTGCAATAAAGAAGTAGATATTTGTTTTATTTAGCAAATTTTAACTAATTGAAATATTAAATGTTCTCTAAAGCAGCGCTGTCCTGAAATATCATCCATAAACAACAGGTCGGACATGTCCCCACCTACTGGCCAAACGCAGCAACTGCAACCAAGCTGAGATTCCTCACAGGGCCGAATGCGTCAGGAAAAGAGCTAAACATGATTTAGCTCTTTTCATGATTATCTAATTAGTAAGACAACCAAAAAATAAAAGCCACATTCACATCAATGGCTCAACATTATGATTTATTTTAATATTTTTTTAAAGCAGGAAATTATAGATGCTCAATCAACAAATATTTAAAAAAATGTAAGAATTCTAAATTCTCCAGGTTTTATACATTTATATCTGAGCAGTCTTTTAATAATGACTTTTATTAGACTAATACTTAATAAGACAGCACATCTTTCTTTCATCTTTCTTTTACCTACATAATCATCTACACAATGCTGTTAAGAACTATAATTTTTTTTTTCTTTTCATGCTAGCATCTTTCAGGTCATTGAGCATATTTTAAAGTCACATAAAGATCAAATTTGTTATAAACAAACACAGAATTGCTATTTATTAAAGGAAAAATGTAATCCGGTCCTGTGTCAAAATGATATATTTTTCTTCTTCTTAAATGACGAATTACCTGTGATAACCATTTTCACCAAAGACACCCACTGCCTGACCTGTTGGATCAGTTAAATAGGAACCTCTTACAGCAGGTTGAAAATATCTTAATAAAACAATTTTAGATCATCTCACAATCTAAAGAAAGATAGGAGAAACGGACATCAGTTAAAAAGGCACTAGTAAGACATTTTAGGCTTTGGGAGTTTAGTGAATCACAATAATAGTCACAGGTTTACAATCTGGAACACCAATAAAACTGTTGGGCTCCTAAAATCACTCCAAGAGTGAGTCATGATTGAAGCAAACTGCCTCAAAGTTTTCATGAACCGTTAATGAAAGAGATATCTGTTGGAACAAGCTAATGTGATTTATTGTTCATAATATGAGCAGGAGCTAAAACACTGTTAGCTGGAGCTAATGTGAAACCAAAACAAACTGTAAGGTGATGAATGCTTTATCATTTAAAGTGACAATGAAGCAACTCTAAGTCTTTGTAACAAACCATTGTAATCTATCTGAGAAAATGTTTTATATGTTATAAAAAAAGTTGAACATATTTAGAGTAGTAATTATGTCCAGTTCAAACCGCTTGAGTAGGAAAACACGTATGTGTTTTAGTTTTTCTGGTGAATTTAGTTCTAGAGTGGAACAATAACACGGAGAACAAAAAAGAGAAATTCCTCTTTTCCACAACAAACAGCTTTTGGTAGGGGTGTGTGTGTGTGTGTTTGTGTTTGTGTGTGTCATGGAGACAGATGGATGTAATGTTGGCACAGAATCAGAGAGGACATCAACAAAGAGATCTGAATACATGCCCCACTTTATAACACACACAGACGTGCACATCAGTCCATTGTGTGACAGCCTGGTTAGCTGTATTTTGTGTTAGGTGTGTGTCTGCATGTGTGTGTTTGTGATCCCACATCCGGTCTTTTCAGCTCTTCGATGACGAACTGCTGCAGAGAGGCTCCCTTCTGTGAAACAAAAACATCGCTCTTAACAGCCAATAAATGCTGTGTGAGCTTGTGATGTTCCTTTTCCTTTTTTTTATAGTGTGTGCACTTTAGCCAACAATCCAAACAGGTTCTCCCATTGCCTCTTTCAGCTTCCACGGAGGACAGAAGCAACAGCTGCAATTACCCCTTTGTGGCTAAAAAACCTGTCTGATTAGATGTCTCGTTAGGCATCGTTAAGGCTTTTACTAACAGGGCGCATGGATAATGAGCCTACCCACTGAAAAAACCAAGACACTAATCATAGGATAAAACGCCTACGCATTTAATTGAAGGCAGGGGAGCAGAACAGGAGAAAGGAGTTACTTTACAGCGTGGAACAGAAAAAGCAAATGGAAACCGGTGACTGAATGAAGGCTGAATTCGTTCACCTCTTATCTCCCTCTCTTCAACCTTTACTTCATTCTCAAGTGGTAGGACTGAAGGAAATGATTTGTAGTCCCTGAAATGGAGACTTTGTAGAGATACACCTGGCAACAAAGTGGTAGGAGTTTGCAAATGCTCTAAAAAATTAGGGACAGGTTGTAAATGCGCAAATTTCAATTCATTTGTTACATAGATTTTGATGTGTTTTAAATTTGAACGCAATTAACGTCATTTTTTTTAAATATACAAAATCCCAAGCAGGAACCTTTGTATTTGGATATTTCTGGTATACACATAAAACTGGTGGACAAACGACAATGATGGATGATAAAGTCGATAAGGGGTTAATTTTGTCTTCTCAAAAAGATCTGATGCAAAGGAAAAGACTATTGTTGTGTTCAACTTGTGCTAAACAGAGTTAGCTTGTCAGTGAAGCTGCTCAAGACTAAAAGAGTATTTCAGAGCAAAACAAAGAATTATATTTTCCAACAAGTTACCTGAATGATCAGGAGTTCCTGAAAAAACAAAGTTTAATTTAAATTGCTGTAAATATACAGAAGTCCAACAATAGAACACCACTCGAGTTGAGGCGCTGAGATGGGGGGCAACAAGTATGCCCACTCCTGCCCGACTCCTCTCACCTTGGGCAACTCCAGAGTGGAAGTATGTCCAGCCCCTCTCAAGGAGACTGGTTCCAGAACCAGAGCCATGCGTTGAGGTGAGACCGACTATTTCTAGCCAGAACCTCTCAACCTCACACACTTGAGCTAGAAGTTGTTGGAATTCTAGCTCAGGCTCCTTCCCCACCAGAGAGGTGACTTTCCACCTCTCAAGAGCCAATTTCTGCAGCTGAGGATCGGACCTCTAGGGCCCCCTCCCTTGGCTACCACCCATCACACACTGCACCCGACCCCTTTGGCTCCTCCCACAAGTGGTGAGCCCATTGGAAGGGGGATCCATGTTTCCTCTTCGGGTTGAGCCTGGCCGGGCTCCATGGGTAAAAGCCCGGCCACCAAGCGCTTGTCAATGTGCCCCACTTCCAGAGTGGTGCCCAGGTGACACACGTCTGTTCGAGGGAACACTAAATCCAAAGTTGTTGTCCATTATAAAAGGTATTTGGGCTGCATTTAGTCTAGTTCTTCATAGCTACTGGGATCACTGGGATACTCAACCCCCTCCACCACGATAAGGTGGCAGCCCATGGAGAGGGAGAAGCCAATTGTTTTTTAAATTGTAGTTTCACTTTTTAATGTACAATAATAAACAGTAAGATATAATCTAAATGTGTTAAAATGGCCACTATCTATGGCTAATACAGTGTGGATCTTTTTAATTCTTACTTTCATTAGTCAAATTCTTTTATTTTCAGTTGTCCATTTTTAGGGTGTTACTTAAAATGTAACTACTGCCACCTACTGGGGGGTACCCTTGTCAAAAATTTGGACATTTTCTTCATTTTCATATGGTGAACCTTCTGTAAAATATTTATAGTTTCATTGTATTAGTCTGAAAATCCTAACAAAAGTTACTTATGTGAAAAAGTTCCACAAAAATGAATATCTCAACAAGTCATATTATGTCTATCAATTTACCTCCATGTAACCAAGTAATACATGTGATTCTTTCCGTATATTTTGAATAAACAAAACAACCGGTGTCAAAACTGTTGTCTTTGACTGTTGTCCTGGGTTAATACATCATAATCCTCCATTAAGATGAACATTTCGAAACACTCCCAGTTAATCACATCAACAAGTCAAGATTTGTTGTCCACTTCCTCAACAAACCTAATTTTTGCGCTAATCAAGAAGCAACACTTGAGCTGGCAGCAGCAGCATGGAAACAAATGCAAATGGACCTAAAAGGTGCGGCAAGGACTAAATTGACACATTCCCTCACCTTCGTCACCCTCAACCTTTGCTATTATTACAACACACACACACATTATACAAGACACCTACCTCACAAAAAGCATTAGCATATTTTCCAGATTAAAACAATGTGAACTTATAAACACAGAACAGATGTATGCAAATGGCTGCAGCAATTTACCAAAACAAAGCTGGCAGTGCTGCCGCAGGAAGTGGATGGAGGGGGCGGGGGCAGCAACTGGACTTTGAATTCATGTGCAGGTGGAATTTAAGGTGATTGACAGTTCTATAAGGAATATGTTTTAAATGAATTATTTGTGAAAGAAAACAGAGCGTCAATCGAGCAGCTACAAAAAAAAGGCAGAAGATGAAAAATCCTCAAGGTCAGCCTAAAGCTCAAACGGAAGAAGACATTTACAGCTCCAACAAGACCCAATGCAACACACATGCTGAGAACCATGCCGGCATCTTTTCTGGAACAATCGGACAAGTGAACGCATCTGGGGCACGTTGAAGCTGGACTCTGGCTGCATGCAGCAGCAGCAGTGTGGGTCTGAGTGTGGGCGTCGGCACACTCGCTCCAAATGCCATTGCTCTGATTCACAGGATTCAGCTTTTTTATTGTCACTGGCAGGAGAATGGAGCATGACCTTGTCCCTGGAAAGCCACGGTCTGTTTGGCTAAAAAAGACACGGAATCAATCAGGGCGCTCATTTGGTTGCTTTTCATTGTAGCTAAAGACATGATCATAAAAGATCTCATAAGCTATCTTGGAAAAGTATCTACAGCCCCTTATCTTTTCAAATTCTGACATGAAAAAACCACACAGTTCTGTGTTTTTCATGGAGTATTTTTTATGATGGACCTATAAAAAGTCAAACATTATGAATTGGAAAGAAATTGATTCTTACAAAGAAAAAATAAAATAAAAATTTGACCAGGACTTCTTTGATTCAATTATAACAAGTCATGTCCACAAGCTAGTTTTTTTTCCTGCCCTATCACTAGATGGGCTCCGTAGATTTCTTGTTTTCACAAATAAAGACCAGAAAATCCAGCTCGCTTCCCTGTATCAATACGTAGAGGCAACTTTTCCTCCACTTACAACTTTGCCTGGCAACATCAAAGTCTGACTACTGCAGATGAAACCATCAGTCTCCATTCACAGTTAGTCCAACTTTCTCATGACTTTAAACAGAAAAACCTCTCAGTGTTGATGGATCAAAATAATTCAGCAATGAAGAGTGGACCAAAATTCCTCTAAAGCAATCCAAAAAACCCTATTCTGCTATTTATGGTGAAAGCTAGATGACAGTTGTTGGGAGTTGCACGACCACTTTGGTTTTCTCTGTTAATGAATAAAATCATAATTTGGAAACTGTCTTGTATTTTGGTCATCTTTGTCTAAATTTAAAATTGCTTAATAGTGTGAAATATTTAAATGTGACAAGAAAAAAAATCCCAACTAATTTCTGTTGTGCCTGCATTTTTAGTACAGTAAAGAACTATGTGTATAAAACAAGACAGCCAACATAAGTTATAACAGTAGTTATAAATAATGAAATAATAGTCAAAACCTGCCTATGCTCTGAAGTGTTGTTGGCGTGTGAAGGCCTTAACATCTGAACACACTTAATTATATGCAGACAGAGGGCTGGAGTGGCCACTAAAAAATGTCCAGTTGTCATAGCTACGGAGGCACTCCAGCAGCACGTCCCATTGAAGGGAAGGTCAGTATAAACACAGCAGAGTCAGACTGGCAGCCGTGCCACTGCTCTCCGTCACTTTCTCTAACAGCTACAAGGTCTCCGCCAGTCACAAACTTTACAGAAAGGTTAGCAGGAGAAACATGATCACACTGATGGTATGTGTGCCATGAGAGAAGTCGAAGCAGGTGCAAAGGGCTAAATCTCTGTGCTTTCAATTGGTTTCATATTTCTTTATTTTGATTTCTCTCAATACATGAAATCAGTGGTTCAAAAACTTTTCAACTTCTGTCTCCCAGAATAATGACCATTTCAAATTTATATTGGCAAACAAAACTCATACTGCCATTTATGGAGCTCCAATGAACATTGTAAGCTTTTTGTTAAATTTATTTTGCAGCATTTATAGTTCAACAATGAACAATGAACTCTGTCTGCAAATAAAAAAAATAATTTTTTATTATTATCTTTTTACATTTTAATTTGATTTCTGCTAATGATTTTAAGAATCTCTGATAGTTTGTGATCCACAGCAGGGACACAACCTCAAATATTTTACAGGATAAACATTTTACAGAACTTGTATAGTTAGAGTAGCCTGCATTATTTAAGTTGTTGTATGTATGTTGTATCTTTATTATTATTTTATAAATACAGTGCTGGAAAAAATGAAGACCACTGCACTGAAACAAATTCTTATTCCACCAAATATTGACTTCTGTACTCTTCCTGAGTTAAAACATTAGTATTGTTGTTTCTAAATCAATATCAACTTGTTTGCTTTGCATTATTTGAGGTCTGAAAGCACTGCATCTTTTTTTTGTCATTTTGACCATTTCTCATTTTCTGCAAATAAATACTAATTTTTTTGCTTGGAATTTCAGAGACCTCCATTTTGATTTGGTTGAAGTGAACTCTGGTGTGATATTAATTTATATGTGAACAGCTTCCTCCAAAAGCAGTAAGCGGACCCTAGCACAATGAATTCTGGGTAAATACAACATAAACAGACAGGTATCTAGTGCTAGCTGGAGAAATGGATCATAGTTTTTCACCAAACACAAAAGAGAACTCCTACAGTGGCTAAAACCTGAATTATTGTGTGAAAACTTAGAACTATATTTGATCGAGGTTTAGATGAGCATGCAAAAAGGCACAGAGAAATATTTTATTTCAAGACTTGTTAAAATCAGTCAAATTACTTCTATTATGTCTGTCCAATCAGCCAATCATCAATCTGTCCGTCCATTCTAATGTGTTTAACTTGTTGTTTCATCCGTTTTCCACATTTAAATATCTGCAATCAGTCCATCCATACATCCATCCTTGTCTATACCAGCTTATTGTTGCAGGGTGCCCAGGGATCTAGCAGTTATTGGGTGGACGGCAGAGTTGTCATAATCCTAAAGTTACCTTCTGTATTCACATTTAAAAATAAAATGCACAAAATCTAGAAGTTTAAGCCTTAGATAGGTTGGGATCTTTCATTTTTTTCCTGCAAGGAAAGCAGCACTAGAATTGAATTGATTGGATCACGAACATCCCAACAGCATTCCTTAAAGAAACCAACACAAACTCTGCATTTCCCAAGGTTTCCTCTGAAAACGCCTCACTAACATCTACTACCCTAATCTGAATGGGGTAGTAATGTTAAATGACAGCTGAAGGTAGCCTGCAGCATGTTCATGCAACATGCTTACAGGCTGCTGGTGTGAGTGCGACCGCTGGTCTGGAGCCAGTATATTAGGAGGCACCTTAAAGTGCGGTAATTAGGTAGCCGGTCGCGTAGCTGTTCTTGCAAGAAATCTTGTTAGGCAGATACCTGGTCTCCAATTATCCAGGCAGAATGCGCGGCCGCTGAAGGGGAAAGACCGACGAGTGCTCAATGGAGCCGGTCAACTGAAGGAGTGTGTGCTAATAATGACCTGGGGCCCAACCTGCTGTCGCCAACAGTAACTTGTGACTCGGTGCCTTTGTTCGCCCTGTAACATCTGGCTCTGACCGAAGGGGCCGGGAGTGTGTTTGAAACGAGTTCAAGCCAAATGCTCAGAGTGTTGGGGTGTGTGTGTGTGTGTGTGTGTGCATGAGGGTAGCGAGGCGAGCACAGCCAGGACTAAGGCGCGAGGAGTTGATCGTCATCGTGGAAACCTCTGAGGGGGAGGAGAAATAGGGCTGGAAGCCCCTTCTGTCAGCTGGGCTCGCCAATGCTTCCCCTCGACTGCCCTCACACACTAACACACACATTCACAAGGTCCCACTGGAGATTAAGGTCGGAGCACGAGCAGAACAATACCACGATGTGTGTTTGTGGAGCCGTGGCTAATTGTGTTCATTTGCTGCTCAAGTTGAGATGGACAGGACACTGGAGGTGTGTGTGTGTTTCTGGAAGCGAGGGAAACAAGAAAGAACGACAGAGGGAGGCTAGCACAAGGACAGACGAGCAAACGTGTGTTTGGTTGTGTTTGCAGAGGGACGAGAGGAGCAGAGTGAGGCCATGCAGGTAATCCTCATTATCATGTGGAAGTGATTGTTTGTGAGGCGAGCTAGCGCCGATACGTGTGAGGTGAGGTGACCATTTAGAGGGGTGGGGGTTGGGGCGAGTTTCATACATCTGCCTGCCCTTGCACGCATTACACAGTAAGATGCACTCTCAACGGTCCTTGGAAACACACACACGCACACCCCGAACGAGAACATGCTGTCTGGCATCGTGCATGAATTAGCTGCTCATGCTTACATAGCACTTAGAGAAATTAGAGCCCTGTTTGCCTTCATCTTGGAAAAACATGCAATCATGCTAATAAAAGTTACTTTCCACTGAAACTAACCGAAAGGACAGAGTTTCAATTATCATGTTTGCTTCTTGTCTTTGCCAGCAGTAATTTTTAAAATACTTTAAAAATTAGGTTATGTTTCGACATTTTTATTAGTAAACAAAAATTATTCTGGCCTATTTTGACTTATGAATATTTAAAACCGATTTCAGTAATCCTGAAAATTTTAATTCTGATTAATAAACAGAGCAGATAAGATGTTCTGTCAAATCTAAAACTAGAATATTATTTTAAAGGAGGTTTATCCTCAGTTAGTTTGTTCCAGAGAGAACAAACACCAAGGTGAGGTCCGAACAATCTTAAGGCCTCCAGTTGTTGAATCTGGTAAAGAATTTGAAATCTGTACAGAAACTAATCAACGATTGGAGGATATTCAAAACAACAACCACTACACTGGTTTGACTGACTTTATCCTGAAAGCAGACCACAGAATGTTAAAAGAAAATTCCTAAAACCCTAGAATGCCATCACAGAACCCACAGCAGGCTACTAGTACTGCACAGGTTTAACCATCCTGGAAGGTAGTGGAATCCTCTGCTCTTGCACAAAAACTTGAAGATCAAAATCAACTTTACCAGAGAGAATGTTGACAAAGACTGCAACACGACACACCAGGAAACCCACCAAGGACTTTGTCCGCATGATGACATGGAAGTTTCTGGATAAGTGGAAGAAAAACATCCCGATCTCATTGAGACACCAGAAGAATCTGAGAGGGAAAAATCACAGATGTTATAACTTTTTTCACATTTTTGTTGATGTTTCTTGATGAATGAGTAAATCAGTGGAAATTGTTGTCGTTTAGATAAAGCTGAGTCATTTTCTTTTAAAACAAAAACAATAAAAATCTTAATAAAACCAATCCTGCTGTTTGTTGAATTCGAGTTAATGTGATGACAGCAACCCTGGCCCAGTGCTGTCCATCTCTCTAGCAACTAGCAGAAGACATTATAGCAACCAGGGCAGATGATCCAAATACATCAATCACCTCACAATGTTACATTATAGAGCCAGTTTTCTAAAACTAATTCAATAAATGAAATAAATACATGAAATGATTTATATGTTTTTAGTTATGGTTGCAAATATATTATATTATTACTGCTTACCAAATTCTTTCTCAGGTTAAATTCTGAATGTGTATGTTTTGTTTTGCCTTGTTACTTATGGTGAACAATAATAATCTGCAAACATCCCAGTACGTAGAAAGTTGAGGATTAGTTTGAAGCCAATATCTTCTTGGCATAACTCTTTTGGGGTCACTGTCAGCCAGTTAATCTGATTTATCTTGATCTTTGAGTTATAAAAGACTGATTCAGAAAACTATTGTGAATATCCAATCAGATGGAAGGTTCAGGGTAGTTTCAAAGTTATACAGTTTGAGTTGAGTCGATGTGTGACCAGCTAATCTATTTTATGTTGCTATGTGGACATATGTGATGACAGCAGACATTAAACATTTCTTAGGTTAATATGTATGTAACCAGCCTAACATTTCCTACCTTGTTTCTTGATGTGGACATAGAGGTGGTCACAGGAATTGTTACTAGAACTACAATATGTCAAGACTTAGAAGGTTTTAGGTTCATTTGAAAAGTACTGAAATCAGTCAGTGGAAATGTAGGAACATAGAATAACTAACTATAATCATGATTTCAATGTGTTCACCTCCAGCATCAGCTTGCTGTCTACATCTATACATCCTAATTATATTAAATAATATAACACTAAAATATGACGCCTTGATCCTTGGTCAAGCTGAAACTTTCAAATCTGATCTGCAGCATTGACCGAAGCCTGATTGTTTTACCTTTTTTTAAGAGTGGCTGTTTGTCTTTAAAAACCGAACAATAGGGGCCGATTGTTGGTGCTGTAGTCCTAGTGAGACAAAAAAAAAAGAAACCGGAGGCAATCAATGCCAAATAATGTCATCTTGGAAGGTCATACCTGGACCTTTCGGCTCTGTCGATACGATCACACGACCCCGCGCACACACATCATAATTACAGCAAAATAAAATGCTCACTAGCCATCGGACGCTTTTAGAACATTTCTAATGATAAAATGACAAGCACATGAAAACTGCAATAATAAACTTGCACTTTGTCTCTCTGTGCCTGCCTCACATGTGAACTCTGCAGGTTACTAAGCGGTATTCAACCTCCCCGCCTGGCCACGCTGCGGTCTCCCCAACGCTAAGTGTCCCTTTCTCCTCCCTGCCCAGGGTGAGCGAAGGAGAAAATAAACAACCAAACAGACAAACAGCAAGAGCCACTTAGCGCCACTTAAAGCCAAGGCTCCTTCCCACAGTGAAGCACTTCCCTAGGGCTACTGATGTCACCCCGCCACGGTGGGAGAGAGAAGAAGCAGCAACAAAAAAAAACCCAGAGAGAGAGATCGAACAGAAGACTGACAGGAGGATAGAGTCAGAGGTACAGAAGGAAAGAAAAGTTTAAGAGGAGAGGAAATGAGGGATGGAGAGCTGAAAGGATCGGGCTCAATGAGGAAATGTGTCACATCAGTTCTCTCGACTAACTCAAAAGGTGAGGAAGATTTGCCCTTATGACCACTGACAGTTACCTGTGGAGTCGAGGCAAAGCCCTGCTGACGAGTTAAGACACTCCCCGCGGTGTTCCTTACAGAAGGAAAAAAATTTAGTTCTTTAATAATAGAGTTTTTTTTTTTATCAAAAAGACTACAAGTATATTTCACTGCAATTTATCGACTGAGTCCCAGTGTGAATCTGTTCTATGAAGTCATCGAAGAAGTCAATGGCTTTCCATTAGAAATTTGTACATCTTTGACTGTGTTGTGCTAATGTCAAAAAAACACAACTTTACAATTGTGATGTTTCAATTAAATAAGAAATAAAATGAAATCACACTGAATAGGTTTGTTCAGTTATTACAAATCAAGGCAGCAATGGACTGCCTTGATTTGTCCATTGCTGAATAGATTCATGTAGCTGAATCTATTCAGCTACATGATATAGATTCATAATTTATCAATGGCGTTCATCTTCTATCAGCCAATAACAGATGTTGGCATCTTATTAAGGCATTGGTGCAACAAGCCCCGACGACCCAGGAGCAGCTACATATGCTGTGTTTTGGGAAAATTGTAGTTGGCCATTTTACAGAAGAGCTATGTATTCCGACACATTGGAATGACAACTTTTTATGAACTGTAATGCTGTGAGAGCTTTGGTGGTTTTTTGTACATTTTCTGAAGAAAACAAAAATAAACCATCGTCCTCCAACCACTGCCTATCATCTTCCTTGTGGTTTACATGAGTGGCTGTTGATCACGTGCCATAGAAAAAGTGTTTCCATTGTAGTTTTGCAACTTATTTCAATAGGGATGAGAAAACACCTCATCCCAGCGCAAAAACTTTTTATCGAAGAATGTGTTTTTTTCTAAGTTGCCGTATTTCCATTTGTAATTTCAATTTACACTATTTTAAGTTTAATAGAAACACAGGTAATGACTCAATGTGACTGAATGGTCCTCTCTGAATCACAGTGTTTTCAGTAGTTGGTTTTATGAACTGAACTGGCCGGATACTTACTGTTACCAGGATCAAATTGGAATGAAAGAAAACAAGGCAACAAATTCAGTAGATGGTGCTCCAGTGAGATGAGAGCAAAGTTAATGGAGGACAAACCTAGAAGAAAACCTGGAACAGAGATACAAAGAATATCCCTGCTAAAGTGAATCAGTCAAAGTCCAACAAGGCAAGTTTTAAGAAGCTTCTCTTTCTTATTAAAATATTTCATCTGTTCCTTTTTCATAGTCTTCCTGGTGTTCCATCCTTTGTTCTCTTGATTTACACTCTTTGTACTCAACCTATTTTTTTTGGCCTCTCCCTCTTCTACCCCTTCTTTGTCCCCCTGACTGTGATCTCAAAGGTCACCTCTCCCCTGAGAGCGCTGTTTATCTGAACCACTCCCCTCTTTCTGACATTCACCTACTTGGAGGGAGAGCAAAAAATGGGGAAAGAACAATTCTTTTGTCTTTGTTGCTCATAAAATATGAGTTTTTGACCAGAAGGAGAAGATCTGTTTGGGATTTAAAAGCATTTTTAATCTTTCAGATAGAAATCCGTCCTGCAAAAACTTTCTAATGTGAAGCAGTTTATTGAAGCGATCATTTTAAAACGGCCTTGGGAAAGATTCATCATCAGTGGTGTTAACAAATATATGTGCATCAGTCATCTGATTTATCAAAACTTTACAGACAAGACGGCTCTTTTCCTTGGAATATAAAAACGCCGCAACAAGGCGGATGATTTTCATGAGTTATATTTTTTTTTAAAAAGAAGCCAAAAGTCGAGCAGATTGTCTGAGCAGCTTCCTGGCCTCCGCTGCCACTTAACAAGGTTAACAGTGTGTGTTTATGTTGAGTGTTATGCATGCTGATGGTGACCTGGCCCCCTACAGGGCTCCCCACCCCGAAGGGCTTCCCCTCCCAGGGTTAGGGGAACAGGATGGGGTCACACCGACAAATCCAGACCCCTGCTCAACGGAGGCCTGCCCATGGCCATCAGGATCCATTACCAGGAGGTAACGGACACTCTACAGCCTTAGGATCATTTTTCCTTCACACACACACACACACACACACCCGTGCACCCCCCCTCCCATGCACATGCACGCACACACTTAAATAATTAGTAACCCCTACTAAAAACATTGCATTTCCTTACTTACATATATTTATATCTAACGCTTTAATTTGTGTGATTAAACGTAATACTGCAGGCATAAACAGATCCATAAGTACATGTATGTTGAAGTTCACACGCACACACACACCTGACACTGACTCAGGCCACCAGCAGCTAGCTACAGAGGTCCTTACTTCAAACAGACATTCTCAGAGGGACTGACCTTCTGGGAGACTGTGGGGTGTGTGTGTCTTTAGATGTGTGTATTTTGTGACTGCAAACTTGTCAAAGTTTTGGGACGGTAAAGTATAATTGAAGAAAACTATTGTGAGCACTGTTCTCCATACTGTAGACCACCTTATGGGTTTCTTTCCAGAAGCTTCTCCCTGTAGTTTACTGAAGGTTGTGGGTAGACCTTTTCAGATCTACCCACAACTTCTCAGTGCTTTGTGATGGCCACACCAAAGCACTGACTTTGTTGTCTTTAGGCCATGTTGTAAGAGGTTTGTCTGGATGCTTAGGGTGGATTTTGGGTACTTCACAGTTGGGATGCCAGAAGCATCCCTGTTTTTCCTCTGAATGTAACAGTGGACATTATGGATGTTTCAGAAAATAGATCTTTATATCAATATATATATATATATATATATATATTGATGAGAAGCTGATTAGCTCTATTTCTGCGAAAACCAGCCACTGACTTTGAAGTTATCAGTAGTCACCATGTTAAGTGCCAATACAGCAAATTTTCAGACAAAAAAAACCTGTAGCAGTGAAAATCGGAATTGGTAGGTGATTGGTCCAATCATTGCATCCTTTTCATGTAATGTTACCATAACAACCAGTCATTTATTTATAACACGGTCACTCAGTGTGAATAATAACCTTTTTCTCAAATAACCAACGTCCACAGCTTGAATTTGGTCCTTTTTATATGAGATAATGATTTTCATGAGACTCCAGTCCTAGTCCCTGACTCTGAATGAGAGTCAAGTCTCCAGTCTGCAGAGCACCAGTGTAAGATGAGTCTCAAGTCTGTTTTTGCCACCTAATTTTGATTTGAACACCTCCAGCAAAGAAAATAAGAAACAGAAAAAGATGTACAACATCGTTTGGTTAACCTTTTCCGATGAGACGAGGCTGGTTGGGACATTTCTCAGCCCATGAAGTACATCGTAAATACCAAGCTAACAAACAGATGTGAGTTAAATGATCATGAATTGGTTCCTGGATGAGCCAAAGCTCAGGTTTTACAGCCAGTAATGTCATTTTAATAGAGACATCAGGAGCAACGGTCCAATCCATCTGTCTTACAGAGAAAAAATATTAGAAAATATGGAAAAGAGTCATGAAGTGCTTCAGACCAAGGGACCAAACAGAGTCGTCTCTGTACCCTTAGTTGCTCTCTGCTCGGTTCTTTGGCTTTTGCCTCTTGTGTGTCTGGAGTGTCAGCTGTGGCCGGCTAACAAGCTTCACCCTCAGCAGTCCATTATCTAGAGCATGGCAACCAGCCCATACCTGCAAGGTGCGTATGTGTGAGTGTGATTCAGAGCGCGGCAGCTGTGTCATACCTGCAAGCGTCTTCGGGACTCGATGCTCATCCGTAATGGAGCAGAAGGACAGGATTGTTGGGGCAAATGAAGGACAGAAGCAATATTCTCTGTGTCCCGTCTTTTTTTCTTGCCGTCTCCTTGCAACACATGAAGGGCATCAGGAACGCTTTCCATCTCCTCCTTAAAGGACAGAAAGGTGTCAGTGTGCCAGAGGCCATGGATGCTCACACATTGACACATATGCAGTCAGAGATGGCTGGACAGGGGCAAGCTGCATGAATTAATGTTGAAAAAAATGCAAAGGAATGTCAAGGACATTTCTCACTCTGCTATCGATTCTGTTCAAAAAGCAAAAAACTTTCAGAATGTCAGAGAAGGGTTGATGCTTAGAACTTTGCTCAAAGTAACACTCCTGTTTATTTTCTCTCAAAATCCCTTTTCCTTTAGGTAGTTGACCATAATGATGAGCAAATCCCTAACTCTGTCTGGATTTCACGATTGCTTTTTTTTTTTTTTTTTTTGCTATCAATTTCACTGATGTGGTGCTATTTTACAAATATTTATAAGGAATTTGGGGAAAATTTTTCATCATTAAAGCCCAACCAAAATCTACATACAAAAAAAAATATAAGAAAAAACAACAAGCAGTTTAGACATTTTTGATCTTTAAAGAACTTAAATATCTTCATTTTTCTTACTCATCATATCTTGAGATCAAATAAGGTTGAGTAGAAGTAAGAAATACTGCCACATGCAGGTCAGTGTTAGATTCACTTAAATCCAATGCTAGCAATTTGGCGTAAAATTTGCAATAAACTCACAATTACGCATTAGTGTGAAACAATTTGTGGATTTGTTGTTTTGAGTAAATTTCTGCAATCACATACACTGACACACACATATATGTTTGTCGAATTACAATGTTTGATAAACACTTATTCAGGCGAATGAAGTAGTGCTTTAAGCTGCGGTGCCATTTCACTAGACCTCCATTCAAACCCGTCATTCTCTCTCCTGAAAAACTTCAATATATTAATATTACAGGTTATCCCACACCTACCTGTGGTTACAGGATGCTAAATTTACTTCTTGTGATTAATAAAAAATACATTCAATTGAATAAATACTCAGCTTCAAGGAGCAGACATGATTAACTTGATTATTTGCCAAAGCGGGCGTTTGTAATTGACGAGCTGCTATGTTGGCAATAAACAACTGCAGTGGTTTGATTCATGATGGCTGTTTATTTTACCAGGTGGGAGAGTTTTCTACAGACTGTTTTGTTTCACTGTGTTTGTTAGGCTTGTTGTAATTACTCAACAGCTCACTATGGTGTCTGATTAATTATGAATTGTTTCTTTGAGAAGTTGATTCCCAAACATTTCAGGTGTTTTTATTTTTTTATTTACTGTTTTTTTTAAATTGAAGAACTTTTCATTTTAAATCTGTTGGAGAAAACTTTAAATTGTTCTCCGGGATTAAAGCTACTGAGATTCAAAGCTTCAAGGAACAAACACTTTATTTAACATCTGCAGATGGAGAGCGCTTGACAGCATCTAAGTCAGCTTGTCAAAGTCAACTCTAAGTTGGATAAGGAAACATCCTCTCTTAAGATATTCAAAAATAACAAACTAATTAAGAATACTTTCAACAGACACAACATCAACATTCGCAGAAGGTCTTCTCAGACCCAAGACCAAAATCTAATGAGCCGAGTATAATCTGACCTGCTTCTCCATGTACGTGACTCAGAATCAGAACTAGTTCTTTGCCAGTCAGTCCCAGCCAGATGTGTCTAACTATGCAGACCCTGTGTGATTCCTAACTGTTTTTGGAACCACCTAGCTAGGGATAGCACAAGCTGGGTATAGCCCGGCATTGGCTGTTAGCAATTTTATTGACACACAAAATTACATCATAAGGGCGTTAGTCACAGTTCCTGCGCATTTATACCAACACAGACAGGAACACACGCCAATAGAGACGCAGCCCTGGACTAAAACCGAATCTGACATTAACCAGCTAGAGAGACTGGGGCATGTAGAAAGGGGTAAATGATGCGGTAGTACCAGCACCTACTCATCACAGTGTGACTTGAGTCTACTCTGTAATGAGAGTTACACGGTTCCAGCCTCTTTTTTATTTCTAGGGTCCCCACCATGCCAAGTTGCACTGAGAATGCGATGTCAGAAGTTAGTGGGTGGAGTCACTGGTTTTATCTCAAGAGCAACTCTGTTGCCTGAATCTGAGCTGTTATTTGTAAAAACTCATAACAGCGAATGAGCATATTGTAAGAAAAGAGGTGCGTTCTACATCACATTGTATTTGTGTCACATATAGATCACTTTGTGTTGCTTTTTAGCTGCTTATATGACAACATAGAGCTGGTATTTAATTGTAAGGGAAAACTGTAGAGTCAAGTTGGGCCGTGCTGAGGAGGTACTATTGGGAAAAAATCTAAAGAGAAGACCTAAGACAATAGATCTCTTTATGCTCAGGCTTTAGGGGTTGTATAAACCTGGACTGCAGATAAATATGGTAATGGTAATTCATTTTTAAAGTAGATGCTTTTGCCCCTGAATAAAAGCAATCCAACAGCTCTCTTGAAGTACCAGTACTTACTGGTGGATAACAGTCCACCAGTAAGTATATATATAAACTTATATATATACTATAAATTTCACTTATATTCAGTGAAATTTGTAGTATTAAATCAGTGATTAAAGATGGAAGTGAATCCTCTGTAGACTCAGTCTGCAGCAATGTTCATGACCTCCCTGTCTTCTCCTCATATTCTGTCACCAGAAGAAGTCCTTCTGCACTGGTGCCCCTCCATCCATCCTTTCAAGCAGAAAACCTACGCACTCACACACAGACGGACACTCTTCCCACCTACCCACACACACCCACCCTCCAAACACACGCGAACACTCTTACCACCGGCCACACCAGCAGAGGCCTTAGGGCTCAGCCATCTGCCCACCCAGCCCATCTATCACCCCCTCTGCAGTATCCACCTTCCCAACATATGCAGCCCTTGCCCTGGGTAAGGTGGCAGGGGCACTGGCCTTAGTCCTGGCCAAGAGAAGGGTGAAGGAGCACATATGTAGTCCAGACGGTTTGTTTGAGAGAGAAAGGAGTGGGGTGAGAAGACACTCAGACAAATCAAGGATTAGATTATTCCCTCTTTGAAACTTTTCTCCTCGCTCTGTGTCACCTATATGCCTGGTCTCTTGTTCGTTCACACCGACCACCAAGGTCGCACCTTGCACCTGTGAAGGGCTAGTGGGGCCCCCAGCAAGGCTGCTGAGAGCAACGCAGAAAGAGGGACACATGTAGGGATGAAAGAGGTGACGATGGGGGTAGGCAATGTCAATAATGTAGATCTTTTTTCCTCCCATCCCTCATTTCCGATGTCGGTCTTTTCCTCTCTGTTAAAGCTTGCCTCAGGGCATTCTCCACCACAAAAGGCAGGAATAGGAGTGCTTCGCTTTAATCCCCCCATCATCCTTTCCATCCATCCACAACCCTTCTGTCTTGCCCGGATACGATCTGTGCTGAGTGATTTGACAGGAGCTGCAGAGATTTTGTTTTTATGTTAACATTAATTAGATGAACCACCCCAAAAGTTGTCCATTTTTCATGAGTCTCCTTTTGCATGCACAGGGAAGGAACCACTCTACTATTCTCTTTAGTCTTCCCTTGCCTCTTTACACGTTCCAGGAAACCCAGAGCTCATGTCAAAAGCAGGCAGAGTTTAAAAAACAATTTGGAGGCTTAGCCAAAAATACCCTGGAAGGCTGACAAATGTGGAGTTCTAAAGACAATGCAGAATAAATACATACAGAATAATTTTTATTTGGCTTTGTTGGATGGAATTTTAAAAAATATCTTTACTGTATGGCAAAACAAAAGCTGGAATTGCAGGCAAAAACTTTCCTCGACACATGGAAGTATTCATACTTTTTTCACATTTTGGAATAAGGCTGTGACGTAACAAAGTGTGGAAACAGTGAGGTGGCCTGGGATTTTCCCGACCGCTTCCAATCAAATCTGCAGCCCGGTGGGGGATTCCAGCTGACACCTTGGCACCCATGTCCTCCTTTAAGCGTCAGTAACACAACACATCCACAGGGGCGTGTGGTGTGAGATTAAATGTTTTTACAGAAAATAATCTCATCCAAGTCCAGTCTGAAATTATTTTCTGGATTAAAGGAATTACCACGGGCTAAGGTCTTAAAATAAGGCAGTCATCTGAATGGCTCTTTGGATCGAACATCCAGCTCTTATCAAGAAGCTGTAATTCCAATTTCCACATATGACTTGGAATCCAAAGCTCCACTCACCTGTCTGCTACTTCCTTTAATTCTAGATCCAAATGTTGTTGAAAAGTACATTTAAAATTGATTGAATTTTATTTATACATTAGTCTGATACTTGGGCTGCACTGTGCAGTTGGTAGAGCTGTTGCCAACCAAGTCCAGCATTCCAAGAAATGAACCAACTGCAAAGCTTTGTTTCTAACCTGTTGAGCTACACATGCGGCTCATTTTAGGCTCATATTAGGTGTGGCACGGGTTTTTGTACTATTGAGGGAAGTTGGCAATGAAAACAATTGAACTCAACACAGAATGGCGTCAACCAACAATCTTCAAGTTGTTGGATATACAGTATTTGTCATATCCCAAATTGATCCTGCAATTAAACGTCTGCCTTTCATCATCACTGAAAGTTTTATCTTGAGGAGTTCATAGACTTGCCAGGGAAGATCATCACAATATAACTAAGGATGTTGCTGAAAAGTGCCTTTTTCTTTTTTCATCGACCAACTCACTGGATCTGATCAGTTCAGGTCCGGCAGCATGGGCAGGCATTGAGGGGCATTGCCCACCTACAGAGTCAGCCGTGCCCCCTCTAGACATAGACAACTGATGTTGTCTATGTTCAAAAGTGAGTAGTACTTGTTACATTTATTTGAGTATTTTGGGAAAAAAAGTACTTATGAGAGTAGTTTTACTGCACTACATTTTTCTTTTACCTGAGTAATATTATTATTGCTAAGTAGATTCATTTTGTCCCCCCAAAATAAGCCGATGCCCCCCCTATTAAACTCGTTTGGAGTCGGGACTGGATCAGTTCCTTGACCACCCATTGATTCAAAACTCAAATCAGGAATACAAGGTCTCCATTAGCCTGGATCCATAGAGTGCCATGCTGTTTTACAGTGTGGATGAGTGGGTCTAATGAAGAGGTGGAACTCACAAGAAACATTAGACTCAACTGCTTTCTCTGATTCTGCTACATACTGCAGCCAGGGACTCATCCAATACAAGGCTGACTCAGCTGGTTGGCTTACTGACTTGAGTTGGCAAACTCAACAGAAACATGATCAACTCAATTAACTGGGCTGATTTGGTTATCTATTGAGCCAGGGTGTCACCCATTGCAACTATTTTGCCTGTTACTTACTTGAATTGAAGTACTCAATGGAAACACGGCCAACACACTGGTTTGGTTATTCATTAAAGCTATACCATGTGCTGAATGGTGAGAAGCTGGCAGAATACAGAACCATCTTGCTTCTCTCCTCCTTCGTTTTCTCAGCCCGACAGACGATTAAGCTGTTCCACTTTGTGGGTGTTGGTTAGTAAGGCAAGTGGGAAATGATTGTGTGTATGTGTGAGGAGGAAAGTGTGCATTTGCTTCTGATGGATCAGTGATTAAATAAATCATGGTAACCTTTGCTGTAACCTTTCCCCCCCTCTCCCCAGTCCCTGTCTGACCTTACAAGACCCACGCACATTAAAGACTCCTCTCTTCTCCTTCATCTCCTCCTCTTCCTACTGTATCATCCACCCCTCCTCATCGTCTTTCTTTGTCTCCTTTCCTTCTTCTTTCTTTCCCCTCTCTGACATGTGTACTACTGATTCAGTAGAAGAAAGATCAGTTGCTGTGGACGCCTCAAGAATTAAAAACCAGTTCCCAAACATTAGTATTCTGATGTTTGTGTGTGGTCTTTAAGATCTGTGGGTTCAAACAGCTATTTTCACCACACCTTGCCACTGAACACCCAAGAGGTTGCCCAGACACCACAATATCTCTGTGCAAGTGTTTTTGTGTTCTCATATGTGTGTGTGTATTTGTGTGTGGCGTGGCTCCTTGATCTTCTGCTCTAATACCCTGAAGACCTTTGGTTCCTTACCGATGGGAGGTCCTAAGCAACTATCCCGTACTCCCACATACAAACACCCAGCATGCTCACATCTTCAGAGGATGTCACAGATTAAACTTCAATCGTCCTCGAGCTCTTGAAGTCTTTAAGAACGAGCATCTGATGTGAAAGGTCACAACATACCTGGAGAGCAACAGCAGAATCAATATGCAATGATGGAGGTGATGGAGAGGTTGCTGAAGATGAAGGAAACAAAAGAGAGGAGGATCCTGGTAAACATGTTCATAGATGTTCTGGTTTGATCAAATTCAAATTTTAAATTAAAACAATTTAAAATATGTATTTTTTAGGCACATAATTAGATTTTATAGCACAATCAAGTAACTATGTTACCTTCAGTTATTAGCACACCTGCTGCTCATCCAATCGGCTGTGGAGGAGTATATGAGTGGAGAGCTGCCGACACTTCAGCGTCAGAGCGTTAGCCAGTAATGGTACTTTCAGGCCTAGTTATACTCCCTTGTGCTTTCTGTGTGTATCTCCTAGTGATTCCTCGTTTGTGCCTCTTCTCCAGTTCCCCGTCCTCCTCGGATCTCCTGGTCGGCAGCTGTTCCCCACACTCCTCCTTCGCTGGATCTGAACCCTACCAGTCCGCCCTTCGCAGCAGCCTCTCTCGCCCGCTCCATCTCCCCAGCTGGCAAGCCCCATACTCCGGACCTCTCCCCCGATTCTGACGACACCATTCTCAAGTAAGAACGGACCTTTCAGTCGCCACTGACATTTCCGCCAGGACCAGTGTTCACATTTCTGTCTCCCTGTGCTCCAGAAACCCAGAGAAGCCAGCGCCGAGCCACATACCCTCTTGGACCAGTCATTGATACCTGTTACTTCATAATAAATTTACAAACCTTTCCCCTGTTGTCTGTTTGATCTGCATGTGGGTTCGGAAATTAGAAAACATCATGACACTCCTGCTCTTTCTGAAATTCTGCCTTCGGAAAGTCATCACAAAATGACTTCTCTGCTAACCCTTTAACAACCTTTTTATCACTGAGAAGTAGCGTCTATAATGAGCCCAGCAGATATGCAGTTCCACAGGATATTTGTTAATTGTTGCTGGCTAGTCTTAAGGAGCTGAGTGGGGTTTGATCTGTGGGGCAGAAGCTTGGGAGCTTGGAAACTGCAGATCCAAAGAGGAGCTGCATTTGAAGGCCGGGCTATGTCCACCCAGGCGTTTTGAACAGCTGAATGGTTGCCATGGGAGATTAAAGGATTTCTCAAAGAAGAATCAAAGCAACAATCTGACGGAATAAAACTAGAACATGATGTGAAGCTCAAAAAAGTCCATTTACATAATACTGCCCCTTTAATCAGTATTTCTGCATGTTCAATGTGTATAGAACATTAATGAGAGCTTTTGCTTCACATATAAACGTGGACATCGTTTTTCTGGACACAACAGCTTCTAGCTGAAATTGTAGACTGAACATTGTTGCAGCCAACTGATATAAACATTTTTGAGCTATTTTAAATCCCTAAAGCAAGCTTCATATACCTGCTAGCAGCTAGCTATACCCGAAGTTCGGAATAAGTTATATGATTAATAATAAAAATCTCAACTAACCCTTTGAGATCATGGTGTTTTATGGCGATATTTCTTTAGCAGCTGTTACTCCTGAATGACGTCTCTGAGTTTTACAGATGTAGGAACCGCAGATCGCTTCCTCTTCGGTTAGTTTGAACTTCTGTGTACTGAACTTTCCTTGGCACGCTGCATTCAGTAACTGATTGAGATAGGAACAGGGAGGCTTATCTCTGCATGCTTGGTGTTTGGATGTGTATGATGTCTGACCAGTTCTCATAGTGCTTTCTAGGCTGCGTGCACAGATAAGCTCTGGGATCTGGAGGAGGTAGAGACATTTCCAGGTAGCAAACAAGACACAATTGAAATTGGAGTAAAAGAAAGAGGCTCATTTCTGTCTACTTAAAGCGTGTGTGTGTGTGTTCGTCTACTCTGAGCCTACTTTAACTCTGCGAACTCCCTGAGCAGTGACCAGACCAGACAGCTCTTGAAAACTGGAACAAGGCGAGAAGAAAAAAAGAAGGGGATGGATCGGAAAGAAAGGGAGTCGGTGCGTGAGGGAGAAAAAGGATGGAGCACAAAGAAAGAAAGGACAGGAGAAGAGTAGCGGGCAGGGACGGACAGCGGCAGTGCATGGAACGCCACAAAACGGAAAGAACTGACGAATGAATGGAACCAAACGAAAGGAGGAGAAGTATTGGACTGAGGGATGCGAGGCCACCTCTTCTTCCCCCTCTTCTCTGCTCATCTCTTCTCTTCTCATCCCCCGTGAGAATGTATGTGCCTCTACAAGCTGGTGTGTGTGTGTGTGCGTTTTCTTCCTCGTCAGATCTGCAGAGCTTTTTATTTGCACACAAAGATGGGACGTACCTGGCACAGGCAGACGTGAAGGAGCTGGCAGAAGAACGTGCATTTGTGTTTGAGTGAGAGTATATGAGAAAGAGGCACTAGCTCACCTGCCTGGCAGAGTATGACGCCTGACAGCCTGAGATGTCCCACTTAACACCGACTGAAGCACACACACACTTAACCCAACCAAAAGTAGCTCTTTCTTCTATAAAGTTCCACACACAATTCAGCTGCCTGAATGTGGCTAGTTTACAATTTTTTGGGGGGGGCAACAATCCTTCCATTATCTTGAGATTTTGTGTATTGTTGATTAGGTGGAATACATTACAATATTCAAAGAAATTTTCTATATGTCAACTTGTGCTTGGTATTTTTATCTTAGTTGTAGCTAACTCCACCACATTACAAAATAATAATCATATACACATAATTGTTTTCAGAAAGGGGCTTCCCAGTGGCGCAGCTGGTAGAGCTGTTGCCTTGCAGCAAGAAGGTTCTGGGTTCGATTCCCGGCCCCGGTCTTTCTGTATGGAGTTTGCATGTTCTCCCTGGGCATGCGTGGGTTCTCTCCGGGTACTCCGGCTTCCTCCCACAGTCCAAAAACATGACTGTCAGGTTAATTGGCTTCTCTAAATTGTCCCTAGGTGTGAGTGTGTGTGTGCATGTTTGTTTGTCCTGTGTGTCTCTGTGTTGCCCTGTGACAGACTGGCGACCTGTCCAGGGTGACCCTGCCTCTCGCCCGAAATGACAGCTGGAGATAGGCACCAGCAACCCTCCCGACCCCAATAAGGGAAAAGGGTGCAGGAAAATGGATGGATGGATGTTTTCAGAAAGGTTTTCATCAACATGAACCTGCACAAATACACCAGTGAGTGTTACTGTAAGCATCCCAAACCCATTGGGGACGGAGTAGCGCTAAACTAAAACCTTTGTCAGCAAATCAAAATTCAAATCAGAACCCATCAAAAGCAACCACAACTTCCAGTTAGGAATTAAACATGGCACCAGGAGCTTCATTTGTGTGAATAGATATATAGTTCGAAGTACTTTTGAATGGCGTGTTAAAATATGAAGTTAATAGGCGATGTTGATTGGGAATCATGTCAAAGCAAGTATGTTCCTATATTGGCGCATTATTTGACCTTTATGTGCGGCATTCTGTTTTCTCATATACACACACAAACACTAATATGGAGTTTTCTGAAACATCAACTTTGGTCAGTATTAAAAAATAATTGTTTTAGTGACATAAAACATAGTTTTTATATGGATGAAAGCCAAAATTGATCAAATATCAGACTACAGGTGGGCAAGGCTCAAAGCTCATCATAACTGGAGCAAGTATTGAGATGAGTTTCTGCAACCAGTGATGAATCCTAATTGAACTGTTTGTCAAATGCCATCATCTAAATCATCAAGCAATTAGACATCAAATATGTTGATCAAGATAAACATTTTCGACGGCAACTCTCGTTATTCTCTATGCTCAAAAAGCATCTTAAAAAGACAAATGACAGTTTACTAATTCAAGCAGGAAGACAAAAGTTTTGGAGACATGTCCTGTAATCTGGTGGAGCTAAAACTGGAGTGTTAGCCAGCTCGCCGTTGAGTATTCATGGATTTACCTGCTTGCACATTTTTCTGTGTAACCCATCTTCCCAATAGGAATTAAACATGCCAAATTAATGACAGTATTCCCATCACAAAGCTCTGATCCCAGTTCTGTAGATAATTTGCTGGCCAAAAGACACTTTTTCTGGCGGTCTTTTGCTTACTAAAATTTAGCAATTTAGTAAGCCACAGCTGGTAATAAATGATATGTTATAATAATTGATCAGAGGTTAGATGTGTGTTGTTCCATTCTGGTTTTTTAAGTAAAGGCAAAATATTGATGGATTTTTAACACTTAAGGCGGCGCTTCGCTTACTGTTGGAAAAAACGAGTTGGCTAAAAAGTCAAATTGCAGCCCAGCAGCTGCAGTGGGATGAGTTTGTCGCCAGAGTGAAAATGTGTCCATGCTAAAGAAATTAGAGGGGTCCACAATGTGACACAAACAAACAATAAACAAGGAAGCAAACAAGTCCACATACACACCGATCCACATGCGCGAGCGAGCGGCTATGCAGCAATTAGCTTGTTTTAAAGGAAACAAATAACTGTAATTTGAACAGAACAGCATCCATAACAATTCACCCCTGGAGGGATCAGTAATTTGAATACACACAAACATACAGTGCATGCAGTCATATTCAAACACAGCCGACTGAGATATGTACAAGATGCACACACACACCTCCATTAAGTGTACTTGAGAGCAGCAGAGAGGGTCAGCTCAGTGTCTGAGTTATTACGCTACTTTGTTCTGCCTCAGTGGGGAGGCTGCACCCTGCACACACACACACAAATTATTATCAGCTATCAACACTCAAGGTGCAGATATAAAAGGCTTGCTTTGATAATGGATTGAAAGAGATGAATAAAAGAATGGGGATGAATAAATGGTGGGGAAAAGGGTCTGTTTGCCGTTTCTTTGCATGTATGCAGAAGTTTGCAGCTGCCTGGCAGAGCCGCCTGTCTCTCATTCTCTGCTCCCCCCCAGCTCTCCGTCCATCTAGCCATGGATGCTCGACAATGGCGCGAAACATCTGCGGCTGCCAGGTAATTATGGATGAGGCGAAAACGGTGGGCAGTACTGCTCCAACGTGCTACGACACCCCGCAATTAGCCCCGCATCTCCATCTCTCCCCGCTCCACTCAGCGCCACGCTGCTGCCTCCGTGACCAGCGTATTATCTCTCAAAAGAGAGTGGAGAGTGACCTCAGCGTGGATAGGCAGGACACTACGCTATACATCTGAATGAAACTACTGTAAATAGACATGAATGTTTTAGGGCCAGCTTGATTAAAATGTTTGAGTAAATCAACAGGAAGAGGGACTTTGTGCAGCGTCAAAGAACATGTTTTCCATGACTAAAAATGAAAAAAATTGGAGCATTTTAGCTACAGTTAAGTGTTAATAGAGGGTGAGAAAATGAAAACTAATGCACCTGAAATTGAAACTCTATTGTTGGTCTTGTTCACATACTAGCTAGCATAAGCATTGCTAGTTTGTATGTGAAGCATCTTCACATTCAAGCTAGCTGCCACAGCAAGTTGGAAAAGTTAATATTATTCATTGTCATAAACAACAGTTTTTTAAAAAATTCTAAAACTTTTTCTTTCAAATGTCAGAAAAGCTAGATTTTAAAAAATTTCGAAACTTGCAGTAAATCCAAAGTCAAGTTGAATAAATATTAACAGTTGAATAGAGTGTGATGCTACAAGATGTTTTATTCTGAAAATAAACAAAAGTAAGGAGAAACAGATGCTGACATTTTTTCTTTGCCACTTCTCTAGTCGTTTTTATCTCCTATTTTGAAACATAAGTGGGCTGAGCAGAAGCCTCCCCAGCACGTGCGTATCAAATTTATGAAGGACTCATAAAGGACTCACTTTTTCTTATGTTTAGAAATTCAGCAAAGCAGTTCAAGCTCAGGTCAAACTCAGTTAAAAATATTATGTGACTTAACTTTTGATTTACATTAGAAATAGTAATTACAACGGAATTAAACATTTTAAACATCTTGCTGAGTTTCATCTTTTTTTAAAATCTGTTAAATGTTTTTAGTTGGATCTATTATTTTATTGTTCTGAAATAACAAAACAATGAACAATAAAAAAATTTGATATCACAAGTTGCACATTTTGAACAATTTAAAAAGAACAGAATTACATGTTAACATGCGACCCTGAGTTTATGTTAGCTTTGTGTAGCTGTGTTTACTAATGGATGTTCCCCCAAGACAGTATGTGTATTTCTAACTGCGGCTGGAGTTAGAATCTGCTGGAGTCTTTTTGTTGCTTTTTTTTCTCTTCTTAGTCCAGGAGTCCCCTGTCAGGATCCCTAGGCTTCCCTATTCCTGCCTGCCAAAAACGTCTGCATCTCCTGGACCCCCTGGAGGCAGAGGACAGCCAAATGTCAATTGGACCCTCTACAGAGTGGCGAGACGAGGAAAGGAAGCGGCCACTGGGAGGAGGGGAGGACAGGAATTAGGGATGGGAATGTAACAGAGATCCAAGGATGTGGCCAGGGAGTGACTACACAGTTTGAATCAAATATCTTAATTAACTTTATGGCTTACTTTATTTTCAAACCCTTACAATTTTGGTTTTGCTTTTCCATATATGGAATTCTAACCAAGTCAAAACCAGCAAATACACAGCGGCGCATTCCTGTTTTCCACTGATTCCCATTTTGAAGAATGCAACCTCTGTGTCACATCATATTTACTCCCCACAAGAAAAAGGAAGTTATTCATGTCTAATTTAAAAATCCTCATCCTAACTCCCGTTGATGAATTTAGTTAATTTCAGTGAATCACTTAACTGCCTCAATCCCTGAAATATATTACAATCTGACAGATTATTTATTTATGGAATGTTATTTTTAAACTTTTTAGATTGTCTGAGACCAAATAGTACAGAATGGAGAACACTGGTGTTGAATTCAAAAAGTGTTTTTTTATTTACCCCAAAGTATGAAAAATGATGAACATAATAATTAGACAGGCATGCCAAAAAAGAGGTCAGCTCAAAATACTAAACTCAGACATAACTGACAAAACCCTCAAACTGGCAAAAGACAGATTGACCTCGTGAAATGACACATAAGGGGGTTTAAATGCTAGTTTAGCTAAACCATATGGACACAATAATGGGCTTTAAGTTTTAAGCTTTAAGTTATGCTGAGTTTCTTTTTCTGAACAGATTTTATTTGTCTGTATTGAGATTTTTTGCAGATGTAGAACAAAAACCAGAAACACATTTTGTGAATTTCTAGAATATCTTGACACCAGAGTACTAATAGCACATCAGAGTTAAAACACCTGGTCAGATATGTCCAGCTCAAATTATTTTTAATGCAAATAAATTTTAGTTCTACATTTACCCACTTTAAAAATGTCCAATTTCAATGAGATTTAGTCATATTCTTTAATGGAAGTGTTTTTCGCCCTGTGCATGCTTCTGTTTGAGGAGGACATATAGAATCCAATACCTCCCTATTTATTCTGGTCATTAGATATGCTTTCATGTTTTAATGGAATTACATTGAATTTAGATGTAAATCCTCCAAACTCCCTCTGCATGCAGGTGAAGGCCACATCAGGTACGCTCCCCTGCTTTCACTCCTGACTGATTTGACATTTCTTGCACTGATTGCAGGGCAAACCTGCAGATTTCCTGCGTGAAAATAAGCAGACTGTGCATCAAAGATCCATGTTTTTATTCTGTGGCTGTTAAAAAATGCAGAGATAATTCTACATGAGTGTAGCAGAAAGGCGAGGCGTGTAATTAAACATGTTGTTTCCAATCCAAATGCATGATTAAAGCAGCCATGCACATGAGGAAAGAATGAACTGGCTGGAAGTAGCAGCAGCGGGCTCTCCAAACAGCACCTACACTGCAATTACTGACGAGAGAAAGGTGTGTGTGTGTGTGTGCATGTGTTTTCGGCAAGTTAATGGCTGTATGGAGGTGACGGTCTAAATGTTTTCATCTGTAACATTTTATCCTGGTTCACCTCACTCAGCGGAAAATAAACCGCCGATATCCAACTGTTCAGCAGGAAATCTAGGAGCTTTTTAGGTGTTTTTAGTAAATAAGCCATTGTTTTTAATTCACAAAAAATATTTAATATTTGGATTCATTTTGAAATTTAAACCCCTCTGCATCCCACAAAAATCTCTCAAATTAATATTCTCTACCTCCTTCCTATTCAGCTAGCAAAAATATGAAAGGAAGAACTTTTTTTTCCAGACCTTTAAAGTCATGTTTGTGCATAATTTATTAAATAATACCACATTTTCTATATTTCTGCTTAAAAATGCAGGGGTGTCTAAAAGTGCGCCCCTAGGAACCTTTATGGCAGAGGTGTCAAATTCATTTTCGATTTGGGCCATACCAAAAACCTGAATGTTCTTAAAAAACAGTTGTTCCAGAACGTATTGATGAAATCCATTAAATTGTTAAAATGTCAATAAATAGCTGTTCCTCCAGATTTTGTGTTGACAACTTAGAAATGTTTGTAAGGAATTTTTAGGATAATTGCACTAATGTATGATGTTAAATTTGACTTTTTATTACTTACCATATCAATCACTTGATATAAGGTAAGACTGCAGTCACTTAAGCTCAATATTTTGAGAAATTTTGAGAAAATTTGCAGTAAAATCAGAAGAAAATGTGGAAATTTGTTTATGTGTGAATTTTGCAAATATGTGAAAAACTGGAAGAACTTATTGATCTATTTTGGAGTCTAGAGGGCCACATCAACAGCTGGAGTGGGCCTTAATCGGCCCCAGGGCCTTGAGATTGACACATGTAAATTTAGAATTTACTCAGTTTTAGATTTGAAGAAATCTGGCCAGTAAGCACAGTTGGTTGATGCAGATGAAACTTCTTCACCTTTTAGAGCTACATTTTTACAGATAAAAATTATCTTCTTAAAAAGACAAGATCATTCCAATTTTTTAACAAAGTTTTTTGTTCATCTTAATTATGAAGTTATTAGAATCACAATTATTACCTGCGTTCTCCCAAAGCAAACCCTGCAGCACATAAGAGAAAAAAATATCAACCTGAAAGAAGTAGAAATTGTGGGCATCTTATACAAACGTTTGCTAAAGTTAAGTTAAGTTAAAGTTTTTTTTGTATCTACAATAATTTATTGATTCATTTTATAAAACAACACAAAAACATTTTCAATTCTGTTGATTTCAATAAATCATATTTTTTTTGTATTATTGAACAGACAAAATAAAAGAAAGGCACAAAAAGTCTGGACACCAAGTTCCATGCCTTTGGATACTTGGAGGTTTCAATCACATTTTTTCACTGAGACAAATAAAAAAAAACTTTTTAAAATGTTTGAAAATGTATTAAAAATGTAATTAAAAATGTAACCTTTGAAATGAAAGTTGAGGGTTTTATAAACACAAAGGTTTGATCGATTCAAACCACAGACACTGAAAAGTTAGGAAAGCTACTGACTGTAGAAGCTACTGACACTGTACTGACAGTGCGTTCACTGTAGAAGTGACAGTGAACGCAATGGATAAATCTATCATCATGAGTCTGATTAAGAGGTCACAAAATACCCTAATCCAAAACTATGGAAAATGATTGGCAAATGGAAGAGAACTACTGGTGAAACCTGCCAGCATCTAAAGTTTCCCAGAGAAAACTTCCACAAAGAGTTCTGGAAGAATGTTCGTTGGATAGGTGAGTTTAAATGAAGCTTATAACTCCTATGAAGCATAGAGGTGTAAGGTACTCTGAGAATAAATATGAAGTTCATGCTCCTGTTGGAATCCTAACTATTCTCTCCTGGTCAGATAATCATCCAAAATTGGAGCTCCACACTACAACTGATTCTATGACAGAGTCGATCTATTTCTCTCTCTTTCTAAATTGGTCACTTTGAAAGGTAGACTTTGTCGTAAGGTGACACAATGTGAAAAAGTTCAAGATGTTTATTGCAGGTAAATCAGTGATGTATCAATAATCTGTTTTTTTTTCAAGTTATTTGCTACTTTGTGTTTTTTTTGTGCATTTTTAACTTGATTACTTAATTAATACAATTGTTTTTCAATAGTAGTTATCTCTTACTTATTAAAGTACATAAAGGAGGAATTAGGAATCTCTATTTTATGTTCGTATGGCGCCCTCTAGTGATGTCTGAGCATCACTGCGGTTTATTATTAGAATTAGTACACATTCTATAAAAAAGTGGATTCTTGTTACATTTCTCAAGTTTTACACAATATTAAAAATGATATTAAAATTATATCACGAGAGTTTCTCAGTTAAACAGAGTGTAACTGAAACGTGGTATTTCAGTAGATCTGGAAAGCTATCTTTGCTTTCACAATAAAATAGATCTTTGAACCACTGAGCAACAGTCCACTCCTTTTACTAAGCCAGTTCTGATATTGTGTTAGACTCCAGCTGCCTATTGAATCTCCCCTAGTTTATTGTATTTATGTACACTTTAATATTTTAATATTTTCATTTGCTGTATTCCATAATCAGACAAATAAACAGAAACTATAAATATTTATATTTCCTGTGAAAATGCTGTCTGAGTGCTGTAAGCAGAACTTTTTTGGGTGAAAATTGCACAAGTGCAGAAGAATTACAGAAATGCAAGAAATGGGCAGAAGAAAGCAAAAGCCTGAAAAACGTAAATAGAATAACTTTCGAGGAGTGCAAAGATCTACAAAAGCACAATAAAAATTGGTGCAGACTGGTTATATTTCGTGCCAAATTTGATGTGGGGATATATAAACAGTTTCGTAATGAACTTGATTATTGGGCAGCATTCAACGTCGTCCTGCAGGACTCTTTTCTTCGGGGGAGACAAACGTCCTTTAGATAAACAAGTGTTATAAATATACTTTTTGAGTCAGTAATATCAAGATTTAATGCCTTAATTTTCAGAACACATGTTGTGTACTAAAACAGGTTTTAGATTTGCGCAAAGAATAATCCTGAGCGAATTGGAACGCAGCTTGATCACGTTTGCAGCATTCAAACAGGAAGTTATCAGAAGTTGCAGCTGTGAGCTAAATAGCTTGTGAGGTAAGTTGGAAATGTGTAAATATTTAGCCATTCTTTTAATTCTCCGTACATAGTGTCACTCCTGCTTTTATATTCGCTATTTTGTTGTTGTTTTTGTATCTGGTAGTGTTATTCAACGTGAGCTTTTAAGCTGTAGATACCAATGTAAATTTGGAACCAACAGAGCAGGTACATGCTAAGCTAACCTATTATCTATTGGTTTAGCTCAGCTAACTGGCTGTTGCTGGCTGTCGGTGTTAGTCGCAGCTGGTAAGAGAGAAAGTAATATGAAACTATGGAGGATCAGAAGCTAAAGCGCAAGAGTTCCCGGCGCGCCACCAACCCAGGGGCTCAGACCGGAGGCTTATCTCGGAAGAGTAGCTCCACCTCCAGGGGAAGGAATGTCGGCTACAACAACACGGGGAGCATCTCCAGCCAAAGAAATAGGAACAGGAGGTCGTCTTTATAGATTCATTCTCGGAAATAAGAAAAAAAAAAAATCAATATTAACGTCGATGTATGTTTTATTATTAACAATGTAGTGTTTTGCAGGGGAGTGAGAGATAAAGCAAGATATTCTCAGGCTGTGGGAGGGAATAAGAGCCAGGGCCAGACAGCACCTGTCATCCAGCACTCTTTTCTGACTGATGTCTCAGATGTTCAGGAGATGGAGAAAGGCCTGCTCAGTCTGCTCAACGACTTTCACTCAGGGAAACTACAGGCCTTTGGTAAGCTCACAGTCTAAGCAACTACTTTGCAGGATTTGATACAAATATTATAATATCCTGCTATGATCCCATCATGTCTTAGGCAATGAGTGCTCCATTGATCAGATGGAACATGTCAGAGAGATGCAGGAGAAGCTGGCACGCTTGCACTTTGACCTTTATGCTGAGGTAGAGGAAATGCCTGAGGACCAGCGGAAAACGGCCTCGGACACCAACATGGACAAGCTACTGTTTAATGTAAGACTGCTTACTTTTGAATAAAGCCCCTAATTATTTAAAGTTCATTTCAGTTTGCATATTAAACAGCTCAAATTCAATGCATCTAATTTACTTCTATAAATATCTCTAAAGAGCTACTGCTTAAAAGTTTGGGATCACTGTGGTCTACCAAGGAAACTGCAAGGATTTTTGACTTGGGGATATATAAACACTACCCCCCCCAGTAGTGGGGGGCACTGTGAAAGTAACACAGCAGCTCTAACCTGCAGCTTCAGTTCCAGAAAAAACAGGGCAGTAATTAGAGTTTTTAGAGACGGCAGGACTCAATATGGAGGAAGGCCACAGAGCACAAATCTTTGACACCAGAAGATTGGAAAATGATTTTGTGGAGAAGTCAGTCCAAATTTCATTTCCAGAAAGGAAAACATTTGTGTGATGCTGAACCAATCATCAGAAACTGAAGCTAACAACATCAAATATGTCCAAAGCACTGTGGCATTTCAGGATTAGTCAGTCCAGATGCATAAATTGACATCTTGATTGCATAAGAGCTATTTCTAATAATACTAATATCCATAGTTTTTCTATTTTTTAAGTCTTTGCATGTTCTGTTCATTTGAAATATTTTCTTGTAATTTATTGCTTTTTTCAATGTAAAAATAATGATATTTCTACTTGATTCTAAACCTTAAAGCAGTGGTGCACAGAGGTGTTCAGCTTCTGAATGAACTGATGAAGCTCTCAAATTACTCTGGTAATGGATAGTTATGCCCTTCAAATTAAGTTATTTATTCATTAGCAAGTGCAAATATTTTTGTTTCGCAATATCCATAATGTAAAATCAATAATGTTCTTTGTCTCCACAGCTTGAGGAGCTCAGTTCTTCCATGTATCCTTTTGACATGAAAAACTCTGATACGTTGTTTTTATTCTTGCCTTTTAAAGGATTTTAATTTGACAGGACTTGTTATGACCAGAACTTAACATCCATTTTGTGGACACAGAAAGTCAATTCTTCAATGAATTTGCAGCAGTGGTTACAAACAGTTTGCTTGTCTTCTTCCTTTTCTTGAAATAAAAAAGTTTATTTCAACAAAACTAAATTTTAGATTTTACCACTCCAAGATAAAAAGACAGTTAAACTTTAATCTGAACAAAAAGCATCAAGTTATCTCAATACACTAAAACAATTGTCTCCACAACAAAAGATACTTGAAGTCTCATCATGGGGGCATAATGAAACTGATATGGCAAAGGAAGCTTGGGTTTTTGTAAACTAGTTAGAAACCTCTACTACCTGCTTATTGCAGCCATACGTCACGTCAACATCTGATATTCAGTTTTGCGTAACCTGGTTGATTCTCTCGCTTAACTCGTATTTTCTTTTTGCAACATTTTAAAAGTTCAACATTTGTAGACGATTGTGAATAGTGAAACGTGAATAGGTGGCGGTCCACTACATGGGCAACTCCTGTCTGAACATTCTGCTTATCATATTTGTAGCGGCTACTTGCAGCTTAAGTGCTAACGTAGAATTTATACTAAGTCTAGTTTAATCTCAAACTGCTTGTGTTAATGTCTGGTCTGACTAGAGAGAAGAGGAAGTGTTTGAGAACCTGTTTCTTTACTTGACCGTGCCCCTCCAGCCAGAAGCTGAATCTAGCGGACACTCAAGAAATCCCGAGGATGGCTACCGTGTGACGTTCGTTCTTCCTTCTCCTCTTTCCACATTACGTCTCCTGAAACCACGTGTAGGCAATCTAACAAGGTGGAGCTGGAGGAATTTTACCTAGGGTTGAATGTATGTTCAGATTGGCTTCACTGGACCCACCAATTGCTAATCAAGATGGGTTTAACAGTGCTATGTCTCTTATATTAAAGATAAGGTACTTATATTTTCTATTTATTGTATAATACTTTAGAAAGTTGCACGGAGAGTTGGGTCAAAGATCTCCAGGTTTATTATATTTTACATATTTGTCATTTGTGAAAGCAGCATAGGTTTGTTACCCACCAGATTCTTATTTTTGTTGATAAATACAGAAAACTTATTTCATGTTCAGATTTAACAACAAAGATAATATATAAATATAGCTCAACTAAAATTCAGTGCGCAGCCCTTCAGAGTTTGAATGGAACATGTAAAATGCAGAGCACATTGTTTCTGACGGGTCAGTTTGATGCTGGAAGAATAATCACAAATCCAAATGCTAACATCACAGCCATGCCTTATTTTCTTTTCTTTTGATTTAATCACATTTGCCTTATTAGTTAGCAGTGTTTAAATGGCTAAATCTGAGTTGGCGGATGATCAAATGATGCATATATGAATAGAGTTGACTTTTTATGTCTAATTTTAAACTCTATAAGGGGGTGTTATCACACTTGGCCTTTTGCTTGTTTTTATTTTTGTTGATTTAATAAATGTCATGTTTTTGACCTTTGTAGGTGTATTTCTTTCATTTACAGTAAGAGCGGTTATTTTTTTTTCTTCCAAAGTCAATTGTAATAAAGATCTTTTGAAAGTAATGGGTGAATTTTTTTTGGTGTTTAGTAACAAGTTTATTTATGTACATCTTTGGGTGTGACAACAGATCATTAGTTGGAAACTATTTAGCTTATTTTATATTAAGCTTATTATAGCTTATTATATCTCATCAGTCAGCATATCAACTTTTAAAATGTCCTTTATCAGATCTCAGACAAACTGCACCAGCAAGATTTTTTCATAATTCTTTTAGAATTGGTAAAGTTAACTGAGAACACATTTATCCATTCCAAAATACTCTTGGTGTATGTTTGGGATCGCTCACCTGGTGGAACCCTCAATGGTGTCGGTGTTTAAAACCTTTAATTGTAGTACTGAAGAAAACGGCTTCTGTTTCAGTCACATTAAGACTCAGGATGGGATGGGCTGTGTGAAGGAATGCCCTCATCCTTTGTTGACTCGTCTCTATGGTTACTCCATGCACACAGCGATCCATCTGAAACAGATCTACTTGGCTTCAGTAGGTCTGGAGGAAACAGCACAGCTGTGATGGATCTCAGAGGTGCTCCCCACTCGGTGAAGCTCTGGCAGCTCAGTGGGACCGACTATGAGCCGCAGCCGGGCCCCAAACTGGCGAGAGAGACCCTCTTCAGCAGCTGGACCCCGCTGGGCAACAAGCAGAGCAACCTGCAGGTAGTTCTTTCATTTCCTCTCACTGTTTCACACAAAGGAATGACTATAAAATACAGAAGCAAGAAATTAGTTTCATAAAACCAATTTCAGAACCACAAAGTTAATTTGCTCAATGAAAACCAACTACTTTCTAAAAGTCAACCTTCAGGGAATGTTGTGATGACTGGATTTTTTTTTTCATAAAATGGCTAACAATATCAAGAGAGGGGTTTGATTAATTTGAAAAAAGCTGAAACACACAGGCACGCAGACCCCCACACACAAAGTCCAGCATTTGTCATCACTGTCCGTCAAAGAAGATTCAACAAAAAGAGTGGGTTGCATCTAGTGCAGAGCTAGCTCAGGGTGTCTTGTCTGCACAGTAAAGACAACTCCTAATCTGTTTCCTGGCAAAGCCATTGCTGAATTGGACATTACTGCAATGACTTAATTAAATCAACGTGGTTTCATTACTGAAGTTTAGCATTTGAAACTGAGCTTGGATGTATGTAACAAACTGGAGCAGATGTATTTGAATTTGAATCTGACTAAATGATTATACTGACATATTATTTTGCATAGAAATTGAAACAGTTGTGATTATGTAATAGAATTGAGTACAATTTTGGATTCTTGCCTGGTGTTAAAATGAAAAATATGATCTATATATAACTCAATTTATGCTGAATATGAAGGTATAATAATAATAATAACTGGGTGATAATTAATGTGTCACAGGAAACACAACAAACAAAATTATACTTAAAAACTTTTGCTTTAAATAGCCGGTTCTATAAACATTATTCTATAAAAATGTGAGATTAAAACGTCTCCCATTTCATCTCACAATCCATGAAATTGTGGATTTCATGAATTCTGAGTTCAGAGTTTCATTTCTCCAAATAATACAACAAACGGTGCAGTCAAAGTCCAGATTCCCCTCGTTAGAGTGCTTGGCGGTGATTGGATGCTCTCATGTTCTGTCTGCTTCCTGTTTGATCTGAGCTGTTTGAGGAGCGCTTGAAGCTGCTGTTGCACTGGTTTGATCTGTGGACGGACTCCCAGAGGAAGCACCTCCTGCAGACTCTGCTGGGTCGTTGCACCAAGGCACAGCTTAAGTAAGGTTCTATCCAACACATCATTCAAGTCATTCTGAAGTCCTACCCTGAGCCTGCAGTCTGTTCCTGTTGTTGCATGTTGCCGAACCCAGCCACTGCAGAAACCTGCTCAATGAAACGGTTCCTGTAACCCGGCTGGACTTCACAGCTGTGCTGCCTCGGTGTCTATCTCTCTACATCATGTCCTTCCTGTCCCCCCGGGAGCTCTGCAGTGCTGCCCAGGTCAATTGGCACTGGAGGGTCCTGGCAGAACAGGTGAGTTACCCACCTGGACTGGATTCCAGGATTGAAGTGTTTCACTAGACATTTAAAATTAAACAGAAAGTCTTGAAGAATTTCCAGACTTTGATACCAAACCATCCATCGGTCCATCCCTGCATATGCAACGTCCATTCTGTTGCACATGAATGCAACAACATGCACATTAAAATTATTTTTTAACCTGCATGTTGTGCATGTTTAGCTAATGGATAACGTACCTTCCTTCCTGTCTCTGATCAGGACTGTCTCTGGGCTGGCCGGTGTATCAAGAGAGGTTGGTTTCTTCCCTATGCTCCAAGAGACAAGGAGTTTGGAGCCTGGAGGAACCACTATGTTTCGTGCGTCTGCACCCTCGACCGGCTATCTCCTCCTCAGGAAGCAGCCGAGATATATGGGACCCTCTACCAGCCACGCGTGGGGGTGAAGGAGGAGGAAGGGGAAAGCAGCAGGGAGAGGAGGATTAGGCAGAAACTCAAAGAGGCCCTTAAGGAGGAAAAGAGTGAGTCAAAATTCTGGGTGACTGAAGGAAGTGGGTGTAATGTGAACACAAGTGCATTGCTGGCAGGATGAGACAAATTTAGTACATACAGTAGATCACAACAATTTTATTATATGAATCATCTTGTTTTTCGGTCCTGTCAAACATAAAATTACTTGTCAAACTGAGTTTTGTCTTGACATGTAAACGTCTCACCTCTCAGCTGTTCTGATGGCTTAGGTCTGTGATATCTAATAGGACTGGCCTTGATCAGCAGGAGACCATGGGGTTCTAACCCAAAGTCTGACAGATCCAGAGGTGAAAGGTTGCAGTCCGTCCTGTCCAGCTCAGAGTTGACGGCTAGGTCTTGGCCTTCTCGCTCCTCGCCAATGAAGACAGTTCAATCTCCAACTACCAGTCTCAGTCCACACAGAAGACAACACCTGGATGAAGTTAGCAGGTGATGAAGTTTCAGTGAAATACCACATCCTACAATTTCAGAACGCTGTAGCTTCAATCCTAGGTGGTCAAGTAAATGTGAATCTGACTTCTGCTGTTGTTTCTTGAAGACATTTTGCCTCTCAGCCAAAAGGTTCCTCAGTCCTGGCTTCTACTGAAATAGGGTTAGGATTGTCATCTCCACCAACGTAATCCTTTTTGCATTAAACTATGAAAATGGGTCACATGTTGAAAGGTTATGAACTGATTCCGTTTTCTATGTTGATCTCTTGTTATAAAAGGTTGTCCAAGGCTAAGACGGTGCCGGCTGCTCTTCCCCACACAGACTCTGCTGCCAGCTTGCTGCTCATCTCCAACAAAATTCCTGCTTATGAGGTAAAAAACCTCAAACGCTCCTGTTTTCATTGGAGTGCAGGTCTGAGAAGATGTTGTCCTTTGCCTCCCTCCATTTCCTGACCTCAGGTGGTGCTCAGTGGTGTGAAGGCCGGAGTGGCCGTGGTTCTGTATGACCATAGATGGACTCTCTCGGCTCTCTTCAAACAGATTGAGAGAGCTGCTTCAGGGCAGAAAGTGCAAAGGCTTGGCTTTCTGGTTCCAGGAGGGACAGAGGAGGTTCATCTGGTTAATGGTGAGACTTCATTAAAAATCAGGTGATCACATTTACAGTAGTTGTGTCCAAGTTCCAGCTGGAAGAAGAACTAAACATTTTCTCTTGCACTGGTAGAATACCCCAAGCAAAGGAAATGCAGGTGCTTATTTTTTGCCTGATTTTATTCAGCCTGGGACTTCATTATTAAGACTTCATTCACAAAGAGTTAAGCCAACTAATTTAAAAGCCATTCTGGTTCCTTTTCCCGGCTGACTTTTTTGTCATTCAACCATCTCAGTGATACTGTAGTGAGTATCACATCGCCATTAAGATGTTTCCACACCTTATTCCACACCAGTTTCAGTCTCACCGTAGAAAATCAAACATCAGTATCTTGAAGGAGGTGTAGCAATCAGTTTTGCAACAAATCTGAAAAACCCATTGACTGAAAACTCTGGCAGTATGACAGGAACAAGTCCAGGATGACACCATTAGCAAGCATTGCTAATCC
This sequence comes from Phalloptychus januarius, assembly GCA_902982915.1. NCBI lineage: Eukaryota > Metazoa > Chordata > Actinopteri > Cyprinodontiformes > Poeciliidae > Phalloptychus > Phalloptychus januarius. The sequence continues at coordinate 1,174,449 of CADWAE010000470.1, read as the reverse complement.
ACCTCCTTTGCTTCTGCCACTCCTCTGACTTGTTAGAAAGCCAGAGAGAAAGATGTTGGATTAGGGGATATGATGCTCACCATTACGATTGAAAGAAACTGATGAGAGATTAATTTAAGAATGAGACAAAAGTACACTGCCAGCACTCCTGGTTGAGGCAAAATTGATTACATTGGTTACAACCTGCAGTATTCATTTTTTCAATAATGACACTTTTTGCTTCCATCTTAAGTTGATTGTAAATAGAACCTCAAACATCCAGGAACATTTGCTGGTGCTTTTTGCCTACTTACCATTATTTGTTTCCTCAAAGTGGCTGAAACTTATGAGAGGTTTCTGAGAGGCATGATATAAGATGCACCACCACCATCAGTTTCAGCCCCACTATGGAGCTGATCACTGTGGAGTTGCCTATAATTAGTCAGTAAGCACATATTGCAAAATTATGTCACTCATTTATCTCATTTCTATCCGGTGCAGAGTTACTCTCCTAGGAGTGTGCGCTTCTTTCTAGCTGCTACTAACAGAGAATGAATTGTGTTTTGAGTGGTATTTCTTAGTACTTTTGTCTGATTTTTGTATCTCTTAGGCAGTGTTCTGTCCGAGAGGTCGTTATCATCCCTAGATCACCGGAAATTCTGGGAAAATCTGTGTGCCTTGGTGGCACCAGGTCAGGAAGGAGGTGGGGTTGATATTTTCTGCCCACTGGCTGCATCTGGTACAACTTATTTTTGAATATTCAAACATTTTAATTCCTCAAGTAATTCTAAGATGTAACCTCGTGGCTGGACTTGTCACAGTGTCAGGACTCACTCTGATGTGGAATCTCTCCAATCTGACTGGTCTGGAAGTTCATGCTCCTTTGGGTTTCGCCACAGGAAGTTTCCAGAACAGTGAGTTACTCCTAAAGATGAGTTCTGCTTGTAGTTTCTTGTAGTTGTTGATGTATTTTTGGTTGGCTGCAGTCCTAAGCGAGTGGTCTGGTGACAATCAGGACCCTGCAGCTCCAGCTCTATACTACGTGACTGACAGCGTGCTGTTGGGCTGGTGTAGACAGGCCCAATGGATGGAGGAGGTTCTGGTCCGGCTGAGGAAGTCCCTCAAGCTGCAGCTTCAACAGGCCAGTCTACAAGCCAGAAGCAGAGCTCTGGGTCAGTTCTGAACTCAATCAGGACACAGCTTTACTTTGATTAAGCTTTAAACTCATGTCTGGTTAATTTCTAGGACTCTTCCTGTGGGAGAACATTTCCCTGGATACTCTTAGTGTGTGGAGGGAACTCAGTGAAGCACTGACAGAAGGACTTACAGCTCTCAGCAGACAAAACGAGGTGAGAACTGCTGTAAGCAGGCTCAGACAGGAAAGGAGGAGAAAAATGTCCATAAGGTGTCGCTTGAATCTTTATCTGCTTCAGATCCGACCGGTGGAGTTCCTGTCCAGCTTCCTGATGAAGTGGAGCAAAGAGGACGGAGAGAGGAACCAAGCAGCAGGTGGTTCATCATGTCCAGGTCCACCACCAGGGATACCACAGGTGTTTCCCTTCTTACACTGTTTTGTTTTGATATGACTGAACTACAAATATAATCCATCCATCCATTTTCTGTATACCCTTGTCCCTACTGGGGTCTGTAGGGTGCTGGTGCCTATCTCCTGGACAGGTTGCCAGTCCATCACATAATATAAACCATGTCTTATTGTTTCTTTCTTTAGATAACTTTAGATAGGAGATTTTCAGTTGGAAGAGAGCTGCTCCACAGCGAACGCCTTTATCTGGGAAGAATGAGAGCTGTGCTGAAGGTAGAACACCAGGACACTTTAACAACAAACAATGCTGAGAGTCGAAGTAGATCAGGTCAGATCATTATGATGAAGCAAAGATTGCTTCTGATCCAAAGTTTGAAACTTAGAAATGAGAAAAGTTTTATAACAGAAAATGTTCATATCTTCTGTGTTTCAGTTTTTTTCCATAAATATATTTGACAAGAGTTTTAGAGTTTTGTTCCTTTTTCTTTCTTTGATTATTGATTTCTTAGTTATAATTGTGTTTATTTTTATTTGCTTATTTTTTTCTCTGATTTATATTTTTTATATGCTTTCATTTATTTACATTATTATGGAATTTCTTTTTCTTACTGATGCACTCGTTCTTATTTGTATATCATACTAATCTATATCAATAAATATGCTTCTCGTTATCTGTGTGACTGTGTGGAGGTGTACCAGGAGCCTCTCATGGCGGCGCTGAACTCCAACAGAGCGATCCTCAGCTACATCGACATCCAGATCATCTTCAGCTCTGTTGCAGAGATACTGCACCTGAACAGGTAAACACCAGCTGGATTGATGTTATATTTCTCGAGTCAGATGTTAGATAAGTGTGTGTTTTAGTGTATTTCAGGCTGATTTACAGGCCAGGCTGCAGCACTGGGGGGCAGAGCAGTGTGTTGGAGATGTGTTCGTAAAACTCTGCTCCAAATTGAACGTCTACACTAACTACCTTAATAATTACATCACCACCATCCATACCATAGATAAGGTAAGGAGAGTATTGACTTAGTAAAAGTGAGAAAAGGCTCCAATATTCACCTAGTTGTGTCAAACGTGTGTTTTTAGTGCAGGGAAGCTAAACCTGCATTCCGGGCTTTTCTGAAGAGAGCAGACAGAACTCTGCCAACACACATGCTGAGGTAAGACATGCTGCTTGTGGGATAAAAAACCGGGTTTTTTATCTATAATACTTGCATGATTTTGTGTAATGGCAACAAATTTCATAAATGTACAGACAGGCCATCATGTTACATTAATGTGCTATTTGTAATCAGCACAATCCACACTAAACCACCCATGAAAAATAATTTGTCACACCAAAGGTATCAATTTGTCTGATACTCTAAAAATCTAAAGAAAGCCAACATTGGTAGAAAATCTTACGTTGTCCTGTGTGTAGTTTGCCACCCATCTTGCAGTGGAATTACAGAGCGAGGAGTCCTAGTTACATTAGATCATATTGAACTTTGTGGCCTTTGTGTGAAGGAAAGCTGACATCACGTCACAATGAACGCACCATCCCCACCGAGACACTTGGTGGCAGCAGAGAATGAGAAAACATTCCATCACCAGCGCTCTCCAGTGGTGTTAGTGGGTCAGACAGCTGTAATCAGTCTGATCCACTGCGACGATGAGTCTGTCTAGTGGTCCACTGGTTCGGTCAGAACCACCTGGAGCTAAACCTACTCAAGGAAGCAGAGATGATCGGGAACTTCCAGAGAACCAATTCAAATTCAACAAAACTTTATTTTTGAATTTGGGGTTTTCTGAAGAGAGCAGACAGAACTCTGCCGACACAGAGTAGGACATGCTGCTACATGTAACATTAAAGACAACATCTTGAAAGGGAAATCCATTTACACACATTGTCATTTAAATATTAAAATGATCTGCTGTCCTCAAGTGTTTCTGTGTGTGAAGCCTGCAGGAGCTGCTGCTGTGTCCTGTGTGGCGAATCCAGGAGTATGTTACTCTGCTTCAAGCTCTGACCTCACACACTCGACCTGGTCACCCGGACCACCCAGACCTCTGCTCCGCCCTCAACTCAATGCTCCAGTTCAGAGACTTCATCCAGGGGGTAATGGAGCTGGGGGGTAATGGAGCTGGGGTCCACACAGTGACTCCTGCAGGTTCTAGCTAAATATGGAAATGATTTGTGTGTTTTCCAGTTGGAGAAAAGCTCTGAGGCAGAAAGGAGGCTGGAGGAGACGCAGGAACTGATCCAGTGCTGTCCGGTCAGAGGACTCTCCATTGATCTTTTAAAAAACATATTGAAGTCACACCTTGAACTACTGCTTCTTGTTATATATCCACTCACAGAGCCTCGCTGAAGGAAACCGACAGCTGATAATAACCCAGGATGCCATGCTGTTCAGGAGTCCAGATGAACACATTCCAGACTCACTGAGGTGATGACTTCAGCTGACGCATGCACAGTTTGTACAGTTTGAACAGTAAGCCATTTACAGTTTCAACCCTTCTGGTTTGTTGCACAATTAGGGCCTTTGAGCATGTATGCGATGTGGGACTCTTCCTGTTTAGCGATGCTTTAGTTTTGACCCAGAGAAGGTTACAGCACACACCCTTCACCGTGACTCACCGGAGCACACACACTTTCTGGGTCTCTGTGGCTCTCAGCAGTCTGGACGTCAGAGAAATCCTACACACACGCTGTGAGTCTAAAAGAAGCTACAGGAGCCAGTTTGCTTCAGTTTGAGCATCACAGTGACATGCAGATGTGTGTCCTCAACTGCAGATGTGCGCCACGCCTTCGTCCTGGATGGGCCGCGCCGTTCGTGGGTCTGTGCGACAGAGCAGGAAGAGGAGAGGGATAACTTCCTGTCTGCACTGCGTTTGGCTATAAGCTCCTCCCTGACAGAACATCAGTGAATTTAAGGTGAAGATATCTGCAACAATATTTTCCCTAAATAATGATTTTTTTCATTTTTTTCTCATTAGATGATACAATCAGTTATTTTTGCGACATTTAGTGATTCATTTTTAACACCTGTTATTTCTCAACAACAGAGAAAACAACTCCATGTTTTCATTAAATGATTCCACATTTTTCCAAAATATTGAGTGATGACATATTTGTAGCCAATAATGAGCATTTTAATAAAAAGAAAATCCCATATTTGTGCCTCAATATTGATTGCTTTCATTATTTTCTTAGTTCAGTGATTCCATATTTGTTCTCAACATTAAATTATTCCATACATATTTCCAAATTAATTATTGTCATTTTTATCAAGTAGCCTGACTTACAAAGCAGAATGAAGATCTATCTTAAATGATCTGAATGAGTAATGATCCATGTTTGACTTTTAATTTCAATAAAATGTATTTTTCCACATGTTGAGGTGCAGGTAGTAAACATTTCACGCATCAAAGTATAAAAGGTTTTTATTGTAATGAAAAATAACACACATGTCATATTTTAATGAAGGAGCTGCATTAAAACCCATCAGTTCTGTACATTATTGCCATTGTTTCTCTGTGTCCTATCTGCATCTTCTTTATCTGCATCTCACAACAGACAAATACAAATACACATAAAAATATACATACAACTTTTTATTTAACAAGTACATATATCACGCCTTTTAATCTAATATTTGCATGTCAATGCGGTTGTCATGGAGATCTTCAGACGAGTAATTCGGTTGTAGCACATAATGTTCAGTAGTTAGTGTGTTACTGGACAAGGCAACAGAACGGAACACAGACAGTAAACGGCTGCATGTAGTCACTGTTAGAGCACCACCGATGAAGGTTTGGTGAAATTGAATACTTAATTCAGCATGACAGCTACATGGGTCAGTGACGTCACAGTCTCCGGTTCAGCAGGTTCGGGCAGTTCTTCGTGCGTGAGGCCGGCTCTCTCCCGGTTCCGGCAGCCGACGGCGGCCCCGGATTTATTGCCGGGCTGCTGGCGCTTTTCTGGGAGCCGAAACCTTTTGGTTTGGGGATCCGGGTCGGTCCTGCACGTCGGAATGCTTCGAGAGGTATCTGACGGAGAAACGGAGAGAATTTAGCACGTTAGAAAAGGTGGCATACTCTAAAATGTCAGGCTAAATATAAGCTATAAGCACTAGATGGAAGCAAACTACTTTTTAGTTTATTAAACCTGATCACACTTTCTGAATGATTGCTCCTTATACAGCAAAAATCATGTATGACGGGCTGATAAAAATAGTGCATAATAGTGACGAGGAAGAAACGTAAAACTTAATTTTCAATATTTTTTTATGTCTATTAGAAATGTTCAGAGCATATTTTTACACAGGCCTCTTTAGTCTTTTATACCTAAATTAAAGCCAGTGTGACCAACTGAGAGGTTTGGTTATGGATGGTTTGGTTAAATACTGAATAAGTCATGTTGGGGATGAAACAAAATGTAGAAGAAGGTAGTTTTTTAACAAGAGACCAGAATTACATGTGAACACTTCCTGAACACACCGACACTAAGGTGAAATACAGTAGTGGCAGTGTCATGCTAAGGGGATAAACAGTATAAATGTGAATGCTTGTTAAAGTTGAGAAAAAGGGGGATAAAAACATATTATAGGATAAAGACGAGTTGAGACTGGAGTGAAGGTAGTAAAGATGAGCGTAGAGATGTTGGAGTATGGGAGAAGCTTCTTGTTTGCTATGATAGATGGAAGAGACAATAAGAGATGAAGTCAAGAATGGTACAAAATTGGTCCACCAGGACTTGTGGTTGCTTTTGCCGCCCCTCTTTAAATTTCTTTCTGGTCATATGGTTAGAATGTTGGGCAGAAAGACGTTGGAGTAGGGGATGTGATTTTTGCCCTTTACAACTGATGAAAGAGATGATTTGAACTTCCTCCTCTTTTTTCTGCTCTATATTCAGGTATAAGCTTCTGGAATGTTCATTAACTACTCCCAATTGTAAAGACAACACCCTGTTGCCATGGTTATGCATCATAAATATCCAAACATAAAAAAAGAAAGTGCAAACATCCTCCCAGCTTTACAGCATCCTAAAGCAGAGGGAATAATTGTCCAAACATTCATTGTCTCCACCAAACAAATGATGAACAAACATCCTGAGAAAAGAACACATTCAGTCTATCTGAACTTGATTTATTATCCAAAGCAGAATGGGAAAAAAAAGACCTGCAGCTGAAAAGAAAGAACAACTAATTCTTGTAGCAGAGACGTCATAATGGGAGGAAGAGTCCATTTACAAAGAACCCTTTAATCTGTCCCAGTACATCTGTCTGCTCAGAAACCGTTTGACCGATTCTGATGTGTGGCCATCAAACAAACCAAGCCGCTCATGTCCTCAAACAAGCCGCTGCTCCATTTAGCGCGCAATCACATCTTAATCAGCGTGTTTACATGTGCAGCCTCATGCCAAGATACCAATGGGAATCATTTTTTTTGGGAGCGTTTAGAGGCTATCCTGTTTGGAGTAAACCTGATAAGATATTTGCACAGTTACACTGCTATTCACGCTCAGCCATAAACAGCCAATACACGACTCTGGCATTTATTTCATCCTGCCTAATTCATGAGGAGTTCTATGTAAACAAGTTGGTTTTCTTTATGCTATAGAACAGAGGTGAGACCAAGTCACTGTTTTGCAAACTCTCGAGTAAGTCTCAAGTCTTTGTCCTCAAGTCCGAGTCAAGTCCCAAGTAAAGTCAGGCAAAAATCGAGTCAAGTCTCTAGTCGGGAGCGTGGAATTTCAAGTGCTTTCAGGTCGTTTTAAAAAAAAAAATACTCCAATTATGCTAAATGTCAATAATAGACCATGTGTTCTTTTTAAAATCAAACACGCAATGCACTCATTGCAAATAAAGCACAGCGGTTTTTAATTTGGATGTGATGGTAAAATAAATATCTGTCAGTCCAAGTGAGGTTAAATCTACAGCCAATTTTATATCTTAGAACTGATAAAAACATGTTGCGTGAATCAAGTTGGTCGGAATCACTAATCAAGACACAAAATAATGAGCTGCATTACCATCCAGAAACACTCAGAACTTCCCCACAGCGTTACGTTCAGGATCCTTACTATTCTAAATATTTTTACTTTTACAGCAATTTCTGAAGGATAGCAACATTATTGGATTTTGATTTGTTTTTCTAGTAAAATTATACCACTTGGAAATGGGTTCTGTTCAACATGTGACCACCGCCATTTGAAGAGTTAGACCTGAAATAAAAGTATGCACTGACTGCAGTAAACAACATATTAATTGTCAATATAATTTCCCAACAACATAGATGATAGATATCTTCAAATACACCCATACCTGTCAAGTTTTGGATTTGAGAAAATGGGAAATGTCTCAGGGGCTGCCCAGTGGCGCAACTGGTAGAGCTGTTGCCTTGCAGCAAGAAGGTTCTGGGTTCGATTCCCGGCCCCTGTCTTTCTGCATGGAGTTTGCATGTTCTCCCTGGGCATTCGTGGGTTCTCTCCAGGTACTCCGGCTTCCTCCCACAGTCCAAAAACATGACTGTCAGGTTAATTGGCTTCTCTAAATTGTCCCTAGGTGTGAGTGTGTGTGTGCATGTTTGTTTGTCCTGTATGTCTCTGTGTTGCCCTGCGACAGACTGGCGACCTGTCCAGGGTGACCCCGCCTCTCGCCCGAAATGACAGCTGGAGATAGGCACCAGCAACCCTCCCGACCCCAGTAAAGGAAAAGGGTGCAGGAAAATGGATGGATGGATGGAAATGTCTCAGTCCGGTGATACCGTCAGAGGAGGGGGGAGTAAAACTAACGTAAGAGCCGTGTGTGTGCGTGTGGGGGTGTGGGCGTGTGTCCACTCAAAGTGCTCAAAGTCTGAGACTTTGAGCATTTTTTCAAGTCAAGTCTCAAGTCTTTATTTTAATGACTTGAGTCTCACTCAAGTCCAAGTCATATGACTCGAGTCCCCACCTCTGCTACAGAATAACTGAATCATTTTAAGAAAACAGTGGCTGGCAGTCATTGACATTTTAATGGTTGTCAGGGGAATGTAATTGGCACCAAACAATTCCTTCTTAAACACCATATAGCAGCCTCTTCCTTTTCTTCAGTTCTCTGAAAATGTTTCACTCTTGTTCACAATGCTCTGGACTCAATCATGGTGCAGAATTCTAAGAAACCTTAGACACACGCCTGTGTGTCTATACTGTATGTCTGAGCGGGGAGAGGGGCACGTGCTGTCCGTCTGCTACCCTAGCCCCTAACCCACATTTCGGGGTTTCATCACACATCCACAAATCAGAAGCTTATGTTCTGATTTAGAAATTCAGAGGAATTACCAAACATTTGCAATGGAAATGCTTAAATATTGAGGAAAATTTCAGGTAAGAAAGTGTTGGTTAATGGGCCAGAAAACCCAAAGTGGCTTCATGACATTGCTGAGTTTTCACCAAAAACAGAGAGTGAGAGAGAGGTTTTGTTCTCTGGTGTCTCAATGCAGCAGGAGTGTTTCCTCTGCTGCTGCCATAGCAACCAAACACAAGCTCTGATTGGTGCTCGTCTTGCAGTCTCTATGCCGCATTATTATGTTTTTTTTGCTCAGGATGTTTGAGGTATTTTTATTAATAACACGCAGCATCACTGTGAGTTCCTCTAGAGCAACGGCCTACCGAGAAGTCACATTATCACTCCCTGCACACATTTATCTTCCTCGGTTGAACCCGATGAGCTTGGTTTATGAATCAAATAAGTGGTGAGTGAGTCAGGGGGTAATTGAGGTCGCAGACGGACGGCTCAGCTGCTGGTGGTTTATCAAGTTGTTCTCTAATGAATAGCATCTTGTTTGGACCCGGAGTTGTTTCATCGCACCCAGACAGACGTTGGATCTGGTTTCCACAGCTGTGCCTCCTCTCACTCATTTAGTTTAATGTTCTATTTCATCATCTTGTGACCGTTGTGTGTGTGTGTGTGTGTGCATGTGTTGTATTGGAGCTGGAATTTGCTTCACACCTCTTTCCAACAATGATGCATGTTTGGGATCTTTTACAGCCTCAGGAGCTCTCTGAAAAATATTGGCCTCCTCATGGAGTACTGCTGTGTTCAGGTTTGTTCTCCGGCTTAAAGAAGTTTGAAAATGTATGACTGACTTTTAGAGCTAGGCTACAAAAAAATAAATAAATTACCAGAATGAAGTCATAACATTATGAAAATAAAATCATATTAGAAGAAGTCATAGTGTTACAGAACAAACAAAATGTCCATGCCGAAATAAAAATAAAATCTGCAAAGATGACAATGCTTGGAGGCAGTCGTAGGCTGACAAAGGTGGGCAACTGCTTTTATACATAGTACAAGGATGGAAATCATTATTTAAAAAGTTATAATCAAGTTGTCTGATAATCAATTTTTGGATGATCTGAAAGTATGCATGACACAAAGTACCAAAATCTTCATGAAGTGGATTTTCTTCTCTGCTCCAACATTGATGACCATGACATTAAATAGGAATCATCCTACATCCTCTCATTATTACTCATCCTGTTCTCTGTGTACATTTCCTCCTTATTTCTTAATTTTATGAATTACACATATCCAGCGTTTATACAGTGGGCCTTCTAGAGGAATGCATATTATTGGAAGAGCTTTTGTAAGCTGAGGAGATGACTCACTGTGTGGGGGGAAGGAAAGCAAAACAGATGGTTTGGGTTACCGATCGGTAAACTGCAAGACGTCTTCAAAGACTTCCAGTTCAGGGGATAAACATGTTGGGGGAAAAAAAGATTCTTTTTTTCCCAAATTAAATATATTGAGTTTAGTGAACGTAGAGCACCTGACCCCCAGCAAGAGGTCGGGGGTCAAACACTAATAAAATATTTATATCCATCAAAGTGGTTTGCTTTGAATATTTTTAAGTCATTATGCAAATTAAAGAGAGAAATGTCTTTATTTTCAGCTGGATTTAAAAAGATATTTCCACCAAAGTATTTTTCTTTCATGTTCATTGTTTTGTACGAATGCTGTCTGCTGAAGTAAAAAAAATCTGATTAAGTCAAATTTTGCAGAGTGATGGTATCAATATATTTACAAAAAGATGTTAAATAAGAATAAAAAATAAATAATTTTATTAAAAACAAAACACTTATTTTCTACTGCTAAATTGACATATCATTTCAGTCTCTCCAGTTTTTCCACAATTTTGCAATCATAAAAATTCACACAAAATCAACAAATATATGCAATTTTTCAACATTAACGCATTATTGTACTTGTATTTTACTAAAGTTGTAGCCCGGTTAAACCAGGCCCTTGTTCTAGGCTTTGCTTTGTCCAGGGGGTCTGGAACTTTATCTGCTGAGAAACCACTGGTTCCTGGTGCATTGAGGTTTTAAATGTTACCCAGTTACTAACGTTCCTCTGCTGCCATTGCTAAAACTACAGACAGACTTCCAAAACAACGTACAATATCAACATCATTGTTCACAACTTCTCCTGTTTGCTGATTAAAAGTCTGCCAATGAAATCTACTTCAATGGGTGAAATCGAGAAGAAAAGTGAGACTCCAATCGAACAGAATTCCATAGGAAGGCAGGCCAGGCTACAATGGTAGAAGTGGTAGCCTAGCACTCCCACTTGGTAGCAGGTGGCACTATTTGTTACTTCTACTACACTGCTGTCTCAGCCTTACTTGATTGAAAGAGATAAAAAAAAATATATCCAATTAGTGAACACAAAGTCACATTTACCGTCTTTCATCATATGCACAAAAGATCTGAAAAAGCTGTTTCCCCCTATTCTCCATGGGAGTGGGGAATTTTTTTTCACACATCTGTCAATATTTCTTGCGTATTTCTTAAGTAGCACCATGAAAATCAGTGATTTTGATTGAAGAAATAAAATTGTAATCACAAAATCAATTGCATAATCCTGGAAGGACTGACAGATGTTAGATTATTTATTTAGTTTTATTTTGTTTATGATACATGGACACCAAAGTAAAAATACAGAATAAAAACACACTAAATTTAGTAGCAGTTCTCATGTGCCTGTGGTACAGGAACACATGTAAGTCCAGAGCTATTTTTGGGCCAAGCAATGATTTCTCTCCACCAGCAGCTTTATGGTACACCATGTTAAGGTCTAAAAGTTTAAAACCAACTTTCCATTCAAAAAAAATTCCAAGTTAACATCACCCTGCTTTTCATTTTCATCACTGGGTTTCTGGGCGCTGGATGTAGGAAGAAACTATGACATCAGCCTATGAATTTAGGTCAAGCAAGCAAACACATGAAAGTCCAAGAGAGTTTCTTTATGTGTCTGTGAAAGAAGTTTTTAACTGAACATATAGGATTGTAACCCTGTTAACATGCAGGGTTAGTAATTGTCTGCAGAATTAAATCTGCAGACAATTACCTTCAGCTTTAATCTTTTATTGGGTTCAAAGCATGCTGGTTTTATTGGATAAATCAAATCAGCAAGCATGGATGACAAATTAAAACAAAATCCTTTTTGCACACTTTAATTATCCAAACAGAAAAAAAAATCAAACAGCTCAGACATAATGTAGTTTGTGAAATATGATGAATAAAAACTGGCACGATACATCAGTGTGAATCAGACTACATGGCGAATGGGCCACTGAGTACAATACAGTAAGTGCACATGAGTTAGAACCAGGTGTCAAGGCAGATTTAACTTATTTTTTCATGCAGGCGGTTATTTATGTTTTTTTTTTTCTTTTAAATCACTTTATCGCACGCAACAAAACAAACCAAAGATAAAACGTCCAACATTCACCTGTTCAAACTCATACATGAAAGGAAACAGACATGGTTCTAAGTCTAGTTAGCACTAAAGATGATAGAACTCAGAACTAAGGATGGGATGGAGAGTTTTTGGGACTTTGAGGTCACTCATAGGCATTACTTACTGTAATCTGTGATGGTCTTTGGATTGGGGTAGATGTGGGCTTAATCATGATGCTACTTGTGATTTTACTGCTGCCTTTGGCAGCGGGAGTGCTGCAGTTTGCAAAAATCGGAGTCTTTTGCTCCTGGAGTCCAGGCACTTGTGAAGGGGGGCTGACAGCCTGAATGAACGGACTTCCTAAGTGAATATGGATTTTGTTATCCTCTGTGGTGATGACGTTTGGCCCCGAGCTGTTGTTGGATCTTTGCACCTGCCAGCTGCTTTGCCTCTCCGGGGTGACACGGAAGACGGCGTGCCCGCCAACAACTTCCACAGGCTCTGCAGAAAGGGAGCGATCCTGCACACCTGTTGTCACCGATACAATTTGTATTGGCGACATAGCTCGGTCTGGTGTTACAGAACCACATGAGTCTGGGGTCATGGCTCTGGAGTAAGTAGTCATAGTGAAAGGTGATAGGGCCCTATCTGGGGAGCACGGTTCACCTGAGATGGAGGAACATTTAGATTTAGTTGTCGGAGAAATGGATTTTGTGGTAGGGGAAATTGAGGCATTCTGAATGATTGTAATTCTCTGCTTGGGGAGACCTCCACTCGTGGGTATGACGGCGGTGCTGGTGAATGACTGAGGGGTTTCTGTGTTGGGACTGGTTATCTCTAGTGTTGCCGTGTTGTGTCCGTGGTCAGGAGTGACTTTTATATGCAGCGGCTGCCCAGGACAATGGGTCAACACCACATCTCCGGTCTGGACGTGGTTGTCGTTATGTCTTGGTTGCATTTTGCCGTTCACCTGATGGGCAACATCTTTGGTTTTGAGGAATGGGCCTCTTGCTCGCCTCAGGTTGTTGTTTAGATTGTTGACACTGTTCATAAGTGAAGGACTAAATTTGGCGAGCTGTAGTTCGTTGCTGTAATTTGTGTCATCATCAGCCTCGCTTTCGTCATACAGCTTCCCATTGACCACCGCTCTTTCCAGTGGTACCATAGTCTTGCTGTTAGGCGACATGAGGTCAAATGGCTCGGTCTGAACCTCCTTGGTCGACACATGAAGGTCTGAAAATCGCCTTCCATTCATGCCTGGGCGAAGACTTTTGCTGAAGCGTCGGTATCTCTCCAGCTCTCGAGTTAGTGTCTCCATTTCTCGGGCCAGTTCTTTGTTTCTCACCTCCTGCTGGGTCAGTTTTCTCTGCAGAGTGGAGTGGTCAGTTTTCATTCGGCAGATAGACTCCTCTGTTCCCATGTATTCATGAATTTTCTCTTTCAGAGCTGTCACCTCTCTGGACAGATGGCTTGACTTTGCTTCCTCTTCCTTCAAGCGTTTATAAAGGACATGCTCTTGGTTAAACTCCTTCTTTTCAGCCAGTTGGTACATGGTAAGCTCTTTTCTGGATACTTCCAGCTCCTCCATCAAGGCTTTGGCTCTCTCTTGTTCATTGACAAACCTTTTCTCCAGTGTTTCATACTCTGGTGTTTTTAATGAGTCTTCCTCTGCCACTTTCATATCCTTTAGTTTACGTCTTAGACGTTCAACCTCCTGTGTCAAATCTTTGACTTTATTGTCTTCTTGCTGGAAACGATTTGCCAGAGGTGTCTTGAGTTGCTCTTCTTTCACTTTGCTTCTAAGGTATTCCCTCTCAACTGTCTCAAGTGACTGCAACTGTTTCTTCATCATATTGACTTTAGATTCCAGATCTTTATTCCTCTCTTCCTCGGTTCTTAGCTTGGCCTTCAAGTCATCCCTCTCCTTTGTTGCAAAACACATTTTCTCCTCCAGCTCTGCCTTTGACCTCAATGCCTTCTTGCTCTCCTCTATCAGCTTCTCTGTGACTGATGTAACTTTGTTCTGCTCAGCCTGAAGCTTGCCTGTGCTGCTTTGCACCTTGTTCTCCATCTGTTTCAGCTTATCGGCCATCGCTTTCCTCTCATCCACCAGCATAACCGTCAGAGTCTTTAACTTGGTCAGATCTTCCTTCAGCGTCTGCTCTGTTTTGACCACCTTGCCTTCAGCGGCCTCCAATTCTTTCACTCTGACTTTCAAAGCTTCCAGCTCACTGCTCAGAACCTTTGACACTGTCCTCTCCTTCTCCAAGTTACTTTTGAGAGAGATGCATTCTTGTTTGCTTTTACTAAAAGCATCCTCCAGTTTTTCCAAGTCTGTAATTCTGTGGTTCAGCTGATCAACTTCAGCTTTCAAGCACCTGCTCTGTTTGGTCTCTTTCTCCAGTTTCTTGCTGGTCCTCCATCTTGATCAGCTCCTCATCCTTCCCCTCCATTTCAAGCACTCGTTTTTGTAACTCTTCAAGCTCCGACATAAGGCTTGAGCTTCCACACTCGCCTCGGCTAATTTTGTCCCTTAGCTCCTGCAGTTCCTCCTCGGCCCTTCTCAGGGTCTTGTTGGTCTCCCCCAGCTCATCCAGCTGCCGGCTGAGTGCCGACAACTTCTGGCGCAGATGCCTATTTTGGGCATCCTCGCTGGTCAGTTTGGCAGTCATGGCTTCCTGATCTTGATGGTGTCGATTGGCCTGGTCACGCAGCTCAGCCTCTAAGCGAAAGACCTTCTGCTCCTCTTCCTGCAAACGAGCATTAGCTGAGCTCAGCTCTTCCTGAGCTTGAGAGAATCCGGCGCTGAGATCTTGGACCTTGACTGTTTTCTGATTTAGCTGTTCAGTGAGACGCTGCTGTTCATCCACAACCATCAACGCAAAAGACTTGAGTTTAGTCAGTTCTTCCTTTAGACTTTCTATCTTTTTGTTGTTTTCTTGGTCTTTTCGTTCTTGGTATGCCTTTTCCTGATCAATTAACAGCTTTAACCTGTGAAAACAGAAACATTTGATTTAAAGAAACTGATTTCAGAATTAGCTGTTTACAACCCATACATTTTTTACTTTACTTAGATGGAAATCAAAATCAGAAGATATATTTATAGATGGAATTATTTAACTAGACATTTGAGTATGAACAAAAAGTCCAGTTGATAAAATCTATCAATAAAATGTTGGTAAATTCTATCTATGACTGTTACACTAACACTGTTATTTTCTCATCATGGCTGTGGAGGAGTAAAGTCACAGAAAATTTAACACATCATAAAACAGCAGAAGTTTGGGGGTCATGATTTATGGTTATTATTTTCTCCCTTTTTGCCAACTACATTTCATATGAACAGAAAAGCTGAGTTTTCAACTATAGGATATTTGAGCAGTAGCATAAGATGTGCAGCTATGATGAAAACAGTGAAGTTTTGCTTTTTCCATTAAATTTGAAGCAAATTGTAGAAGTCATGAGCTATTAGTCAAATGTACTTGATTAGCCTGATCATGTTCAATGTGAATACCTCTGAAAAAGCAGGAGTATTCATCAACCATTACAAGACGTGAAGTATTTTAGGGGATAAAGAGAAAATTCATAATTTTCAAGTTAGAGATTTTTCCATTTTAAACATTTAGAACAGTTTCTCATCTTCCAAGAAGTTAACATTGAAGGATTTTAACCTCAAATGTTCAAAGTTGTGAAACAAATAGCTCCATCTCAGAATTTCCAGGCTTCAATCGGCATGTTCAATACCAAATTTATGAAAAAACACACCACAATGGCAGAAAAAAGTAGGTTGCCAACAACACAGTTGAATGAATCCTACAATCATCAACAGGACAATGATACCAACAGAATAAATCAAGAACCTGCAATGGCCCAGTCAAAGTCCATACTTTATGGTGGAACCTATGCAAACCCCATGGAACTAAGGCAATATCGTGGATGTGATAAAGCCATAAAGTGACGACTAGCAGTTCCTGCTGATGGAGGTTCCACCAGCTGCTAAATCACAGGGCATAGTTCTTTCCATGACTGCAGCAGCATAAGGGCAGCGAGGCTTGATGGGAAAATTAGACATTCCCCAGCATGGAGTGCTGTTTTGTAAACACAACACAAGCACACTTATTTGGACACTTTAGCTCAAAAGGTATAGATTACTGATGTCAGCTCTTTAGGGAGAGAATCGTAGTTTTTAGTGGCTAATTTGACAAGATGGTTCTGTGTTGGAGCTCTATGTGTTCCACCTGATGCAGCTCGATGTGTAAGCCTGTTGGGGCGTCTGCCACTGAGCCCATTCATCCCCCAGAGGGAAGCAGCTGCCAGGCATTTACACACAGACAGCCCTGTGGCATGGAACAATCCCATAATTGAGGGGTTCCTCTAGCACCGGCCCCCCACCCTTTACCGCCACTGCCTGCCCTCCACGTTTCTTCTCCCTTTCTTTTTTTCCCTTTGCAATTAAAGTAATTCCCCCTGCTCCACATTTTAAATAGAAACCTCCTCAGAGAAGCTCAGTGATATATGATGTCAGGGCCGTGGGTGCATTGTCATATCTCTCATCGACTGCTGCCAAACGGGGAAATGAGAATTGGATATTAAAAAACAGCCAGTAAAATATGATACTGTAATGTTTACTGCACAAAACGGAGCTCATTTGTGTAGCTGGTGTAGGGCTTAAGTTTATTCTGGCTTCATTTTTCAATAGTGTGATGTTGTGTGGTGTATTTCAACCCATTATTGTCAAATATATCAATGTCAGAACTTTGTTCAAAATCTTGTTTAAAAATGGCTACAATCACCTTCTGTAACACAGATTCTTAATTTGACATGAAATGTAACAAAACACCAAACTTTTTTATAAATGAGAGACAAAAATATGTGAAATGTTTCATAGAAAAACTGGTGAAAATGTGTTAGTCCTGGTATTTTAGGCACTAATGTATGTATTAATACAAAGACAGTTTTTTGGGGGATTAATACTGTATATATAAATGCATACAGCCTCAATCTTTTTGGTTGACAAAACTCACATACCAAATATGACAAAAAATATGCAGAAATATAAAAACTGGCTTATTTTTTTTTAAATCCTTCAATGTGTTTTTTTATTTGCACCTTCTCCTTTTCTTCTTACATCCAGGTTAAAACAGTAAATGATTATTACATACATTTACATGGCAAAAAATAAAAATACTGACATTTTTAGCATTGGGTGAACTTGATAAAGTTTTTCTAATTGATTAAATCTGACATTTAAAATTTTATTTTAATTTGAGATGAATTTCCCAGTTTCCAAGATTTTTTATGTATGACTATATGTATGACTTTGTCACCATCATCTCAGCTGTTAAACATCTTAATTGGTCAAAAAATCAAAGGGCAGAATGTAGCCATCTCTTTCAGGGGCAAAAGTGCTAAAAAAAATGCTGCTTTTGAAACAGATTGTGCACATGGAAACACAAGGTTGCTAGAGAGAAGTTTAAAACAAACACGTCTCTCGGGTAAACCCATCTGTAATCACTGTTTACTCAAAGCCTTATCTCAGTTCCTGCTGGTTTTTGAATGATGTCATCGACTGAAATAGAAGGAGAGATGCGTCAAAGGAGGACAAAATTCTCTGCTGATTCCTTGCTTTTCCAAAAAAAAGTCTGTGTTTAGAGCGAGATTCTGATCTAGTTTGGGCATTAATGAAGAGCAAATCTCTGTTAGTCCTTCATTGGAGTAGAGGTTTGACATTAAACAGCACGTTTTGCTTAAAAACATTGTCATGTTTTGTTGGATTTTTTCTCTGAGTGCAGACATGAAGAGGCTAACAGATGATGTAATCTGTACATGTGCGGTAAGTGAACCACCACCATCAGAGGGTCTTCAGAGATCAAACGACCTGTTGCTCTTCATGCCGTCAATGGCAGCTTTTAACAGGTTAAACTGCTACAGCATTTTTAGATTGAAAAAGTCCAGATTGGTTTTCCAACAGAATGACACGAATGATACCAGGAATGTTTTTGCCAATCCATTGTAGAGATAAACACACCCCCCCACACACACACACACACACCTCAGGAGAGACACCAGGTAGCCTAACAGTCATGTTTTTGATTTGTCAGAGGAAATCGAAGCACCCAGAGAGAACATGCCAACTCCAGGCTGGGATTTGAACCTAGGACCTCCTTCCTGCTAGGCAACAGTGCAGCTTGCATGACATGCTCCAGGCATAACAATGTTAACAAGTTTTCTGAGTGTTTGCCAGTAATATCTGAACTAGTCATCTCTGCAGCAGAAGTATATTTTTGTATGTTCAGCCATTTTCTCTCTAATTTTTCCCCCTTAAATATCAGACCTTCTGCTCATGAAGAAGAATGTTTTCTTAGATAAATATTTGTTTCTTAAGTTTAACAATAAAAACATATTGTATATAAGGAAGCTATTTACAAGCATCTGTAGGTTTTGGACTCCAGACTTTTTTGTTTTTTGGCTCTCCAGATTGGAAAGGTCGCTGACCTCTGAACTAGAACACTACAACCCTTACCTTAACCCTAACCCCAACGCAGCTGATCTCAATTTTAAGCAGAGTTCCTCTCATATTGAAAGCATATTAGCATATCCTCTATATGTATTCCTATAGAGGAATACATAGTATAGTATCATGCCTTTACCACCCACTCTGCAGCCGCTCCAGCTCCCTTAAAGGAATCTTTGACAACCACCCTAAGTCTTAAATGTGTCATGGAAAAATGATTTCCAAGGAGCGATTTGATGAGTTTGTGGGCTGCACTGGATTGTTTCTGGCTTTGTTGAAAATATCAAGTTTTCCCTTCCTCCCTAAACGTGAGCTTAGCAAACATTAAATCCTATTTGAGAGGGGAAGGAGCATCCAGGCGGGAGCAGTTCTCACCAGCAGGCTTCCTCTCTAAAGGACTTCTGAGGCTGGAAACTGTGGCTCAGCCCGCAGCCTGGAGCGGCACTGTGTGCGCCGCATGTCCGGCCTTCAACACAGCTGCTTAGGTCATATATGTTCAACTCCATCTTGGTTATAGAGAATGGTTAATGATTGATGCTGTGCAGCGGCTACGTTTACATGAAGCGTCTGCCTCCAGAGTGCAATCAAAATTTATTAATTATGTCCTACTTTTTATTAAATGCTTATTAGCGACAAGAAAATGCATTTGTTAATAATACCAAATAAACATTAACTGTTAAGAAATATTAAATTAGTTTTGTGTAAAATTCCTCCAGAAATTAAATTGACATGAGTTAGACAAGTGACATATAATACAGAGTCCTTGTATTATCTAAGTATTTCTGGAATATTTTTATCTTTTGAATAAAAATACAAAATGCATTGTGATGTAGTTTTAAAACTGGAAAAATGTGATAGAGGTAGTAATTTTTTTCTTATTTAAAAAACTAAAAATATATCTGCTTAACAGTTTTAGTTATTATAATTACATAGCCATGATAAAAAAAAGACCAAAACTAGGCAAATGTCACTATTACATATTTTTTTAATGAAAACATGCATATACTAATTTTCTCAAAGTGAATTTAAATGTTTAAATTAAACTTCTGGTTATGTTACAAAATTAAAAACTGAAACTTTCATTTAAAATACGCTAACTAAACATTACTTTTTATATGCATTTTTAAAATAACTTTGGTCAAAAATGTGTTGAGGAAACAAAAATATTTTCATTTGAATAAGTAGTTATTTTTAAAAAAAGCTTTAAAGGGATCTTAAAGATGTTTCACAACAAAATGCAAAATCTTTAGTCTTTTTCTCTCATTTTGACATTTTAAACTTCACTTTTGTGACTCCAAACTGCTGTTAGTTTTGAACTTTTTCAACCTGATCAGCAGCTGAACATAAAACATTCCAAACAAGCCTTTACTTGGATCAACAGATCTCTGATATGACAAGGTATTTAAATCAAAATTCAGGTTTTTAGTTTCTTTTTGCGCTTTTGTGAAAGTTGAGTTTAATTTATGCGATCATAGAAATGCTGCCAATCTTTACTTTGCCATTCCACATTTAGTTAAAATATGAGTCAAACTACACATAAATATCCTCCTGATATCCAGAATACACCCAAAAAACAAATAAAAAAAACTAACTTTCTCCTGAGAACAACACAAATCTACATGTACATTACCTGGAAGGGAACTAACTCCCGATTACCAGCTGTTTAAAATAGTTCATTTTTAATCTTGAATATAGATGACAGCATCAATTGTGCCTACCTGCTCTCCCGGCTTTATTGCTATGACTTTATTATCTTGCTGTAAAACAGCCGACCTCTCAGCTCCGTCTACGGCTCTCGCTCTGAATAGCTGTAATGTGGGCATTCCTACAGTTAGACCAAACAATATGTGCTCCCTGCCCGCGGACCATTACATCATCAGCATGTCCTTATATGGGGCTTTGCATTGCAGCAGCTCACAAGAAGGGGGTGTGCTTGCCGCTGGTGTGTGAGTGAGAGCAGCGTTTAAGCGTTTAGTTGAGGAAGTGAGCTGTGATGTGTGAAGTTTGGGCTCTGGAGGCAGAGCAGGAGGTGAAGAGAGAGGAGATAGTTTGAGTTTCAGTGTTTCCTTCTGGCTCCCGTCAAATCCAGACATTTATGGAGCCAAAAGAGAGAGAAAATCACAAGAATAATTTTGTAAAGTTAAGAAAAGTGTTAGACGGGGGGGGGGAGAGTGGAGTTCTTATACATGAGGTTTAAAGAGTTTTACTGATTAGGCTTATGGGGAATCTTGAAGCTGTACACCAGCTCGCTTGCATTTTACAGTCTGTGATGACAGTGATATGGAATCAGGTTTTCTGCATGGTCAGCCGGATCGCTTCAGTAAAACTAATAACTGTTTGCTCTTTGTATCATAATTGATACATTAGATTATATACTTATCTTGAGTAAAAGATAATATTATGAAAACACTTGACACATTTTTATCACCGCTTTCCACTGACTTTTTTTTTTTATCATTATTGATGCATGACAAACTTTATTGTCATTCAAAAAAGAACATATTGAACAAATTTTTGTTTGCAAGACTCCAATAATAATAAAACAATGAGTAACAATAAAAAGTATTAATAAAAATGGATTTGATTGACACCAATATGATGGGTTTATGGTCATATATTCATATTTTCTCTATTGAAAAAAATATTAAATGCATGTGTTAAAAATGCCATGGTATGGATTAAAAAGACATTCAACCCATAAACCCTCAAGTTTAATACAGAGCTGTTCTATAAAATATTTTGTAGTGATTGCATTTTGTATTGACTGTACTAAAAACAAATGTTTTAATGTTATGAAGTTGTTATAGCTTGTTTCTACAAGCAACTTGAACTATAACAACTTGAATGGTGTCATTTTGATGGTTGTGTAATGATTATTGAAGAAAAAGTATCACACAACATCTGACTTACTCACTTACTTTCTGTTTCATACTGATCACAGGTTCTGCTTGAGCAGCACATGAGTTCAGCAGATGGTGAATGGCATCTGCTGACAAAAGCACAGACTTTTAGGACTACTACAAATCTGCCTAATTTAAACACACACCACTGTGTTAGTGCTGACTTTCTTAACATGGGTGGGTAATTTTGTAAAGCATGTGCTAATGTAATAGCATTTCTTGGTGGATTGCCATTGATTTTGATAACATATTTATTCCTGCTGGAATTACAGGTCTATGGTAAATCATACTTAACTAAAAACCTTTTAGCTAATGAAACATGTTTGCGCTAAAAGAGACACACAATTATGTAGGAGATGATGACAGTAAAACACTTAAATCTTTAATTGCCTGTTTTCCTACAACTTAGTTTTACTATTGCTACACAGCTAGCTGCTATTGAAAATAAGACCGAACAAGTAAAGCAGGAGAAAATAACATTGCACTGTTTCATGAAGAAAGATATGACAAAAACATAAATACAGTGTTGATGTAGGAGAGGACTGAAATATAGTTACTAGATATTCAACTGTTCTCTCTGTGTAGGGATAAATTTAGCACTGCTAGCAGCTAGCTGCTGCTGAACATCAGATGTTTAAAAAACTAAAGCAGAAGGAAATAATATATTGTTTCTTATGCTAAAGTAAACATTGCTAGCAGCAGCTCTGAAAAATGAAGATTAAAATCTTTAATGTTTCTATTTAATCATAACTTGGTGCTGGCATTGCTGCTCAGCTAGCTTTTACAGGAAGTTGAAAAAGTAGCAGTTTGCAGCTAAAACAATTGCTTAAAATGTTCTCTTGTTCTGTATGCTTGATGCAATATGATTTAAATTAAGTTTTTTGTGATTGATGAAATAATAAAAATAACAAGAAAAACATAAGTCTACAACCAGAAGGGATACGAGACTATTCATATTTCATTTTTGGTTTTTTTTTTGCATCACAGTTGATTCAATTCAATATATCACAATGCCAGAGCTTCAGACAACTAAAATTATGTTTTCAAGAATTTGTGAGTTAGAACTATTATATTTTAACATTTGAAGTTGTTAAAATAAACCACAACTCATTCAAGTCATTCTACATAATTCACGCTGGCTAATGTTTTCTTGCAGAACAAGTGGAAATTGATTTAATTTGTCTTATGGGATTATTAATTGCTGTAAATTATGCATAGCCACTTGAACCTGCTTGCTACTGTTACCTTAACTCTTTCTAACCTTTCCCAGTGATGTTAAATGTGGATTTTAGTGAAGACGTTCACAAACAAAACAGTGGATTTTCCTGTCAATTCATATTCATACCTTAAGCCGGCTGCATGAGCGTTTCATCAGCGCCACATTGTTAATCCTTCAATGCTGCTTTCAGAAAGCTTTCACCAAACTTTGTCCATATAACTGACTAAATCCACATTTGGAAAATTCTTCCTACCGTGAGTCACCTTTTGTCATATGACAGGCAGGCCTTGTATCTGTCAGGGAGGTGGTTCCTCTGTCAGTGTCTATTGTTGGGTGAAAAATGGACCCATTTCATCAAACAATGGGACCTGATGGTGGAGAAACAAATGAGCAAGTTGCTCTTGAAAAACCAGCAGTTGAAACAGCAACAGCTAATGTTTTGGTGTGAATTGATATTAACGAAGGGTAGCCAGTTATTCTCTCACACTGAACAGTATGTACAAAGACGGCGTTCTCTCTCGGTATTCTTTAGGCCGAATGTTGAACTTGGAAAGACGAGGCCAAAAAGTCTTCCTGTCTCCAAACCGCTGAGTGTAATATGTCACGGCTTCACAATGGCTGAGGTCATTGTTCCTAAACGTTATGAGTCTTGCCAGGCAAGCTGATGGAAATAGAGACTCCTGGGATTTATCTAAAATGACAGGGTAAGACTGTTATGTAAAGCAAAAAGCATTATGGGTACAGGAATTCAAGTAAAGCCCCCAAACTACAGCTGAGCAGGGCTATCAGCAGAGATGACTCAATGTCTGTCTTCTTCAGTCATTAATTCCTTCTGATGACAGTTAAACATCAGGCACACCATAATGAGAGGAAACAATAGTGAGATAATAACAGTCATTCAGGTTTAAGGCCAACTGCATCAAAGATGATCTGTAAAGTCGAAATTGCAAAATTTCATGTGGTCTTCTTGAGTATCGTTCCAGATTCGCTTCAGAAACTAATTGAAGCTGAACGCATGTGACCTGCTGGCTTATGTAAGAAATTGGAATTAATCACGACGCTTGGAACCAATTGGAGGAGACAGTTACTGGAGGACAATGAATGAGGCAGTGTGGAAAACGTTTTCATAGGCAAAACCAAGCCAAAGGTAGCAGGAATTTCCCAGATCTGCCTATGCAAGGAATTGGAATTGGTTTGGTTTGGAGATCGAGACTTGTTCTTAAAGACATAAAAAAAACCAACAGACGGATGAGGCAGACTATTTATTATCTATGACAGCTGTCATGAATTTCCTTACTGGTTTCAGGTACTGGGAAAGAAGCATAATCACTCCTATCTAACACCCTGCCCTGGTTCTCAGCCCTCCTGCCTATTAACAATTCTGACATTAAACCTGCAATTCCTGCAATCTCTCCTTTGCATTTATGAAACTGCTTGTGTAATCCAAGGCTTGATATCATTCACCTCAAACAAGAGTGTTGTGCCATGTTTGGAGCCTCGCAATCCATCAACCCTGTCGATGAGGCTCCAACTCGAAACTCTGATGTTTGTTCCCATTCCTCTGCAACACAATGTTTGCTCTTGGAACAAACAGTTTGGTCATCCAAAGTTGGATTCTATTTTGGGACATATTGAGGGCTCTGAGTAATGCACACTTGAAACAGATGTCTGGGATCAAACATCGGAGCAGGCCACATGAACATGTTTGCTGTGACAAGCCTCTGCCAGATGACAAATAGTAGGGAGATGAAGAGGTATTTTGTAACTGCTAAGGAATGACTCTTGCTCTGACACTTTTCAGAATAATGTGGAGGTTTGGGCTCTGGTTTGTAAAGAGCTTGTTAAATAACAACTTTTGTTTTCAACAAACTCTTGGTAGAACTTAACATGTGTCCAAATGACAAAAACTAGTCAAGTGGGCAATTCGTCCAAAACCAAGTTCTCGGTTTTGCAACAGTACAGTCATAAAATGCGAAATTCAGGTTTGACCTCGTAGAAAATACAATATTAAGTTCAAAAGAATTACTTTCAAGAAAAGTAAAAGTAAAAGGTCCTTTATTCTGCATTTTGTGTGATTTTCGCCACACACTCAACAAACGGTCTTTATTTGTTTGATCTGTCAGTGCTTCAACTACGCATGATCAGCTGTACAACAGATGCGATTGCCAATTGCTATTGACAACGTGTGCTGTAATTGTCATGGAGACATTTCGCCATCGACTGTGAAACCGAAGGAGTCTTCATGAATGTTTAGGACTGTTGTCATGAAGTGTCAATTGGTAAATAACAACACTTTCAATGGGTTTTTGTATAAATTTTAATATAACTTTGCATTGAAAAGGTCATTATTTGCCAAATAATGCAAATTTGACACTTTAATGGACTTTTAATGCACCTTTTAGTGCAAATTTTCATTAATAGTGTCATTAATTACCGAATGACTCTTCATGGTGACAGTCATAAACATTCACGAATGCTCTTTCATGTTCATGACCGTTGTTATCTCATGTTTATGACAGTGTAATGTCAGTCTTACAAATAAATTTTCTTTGTCGTGAAGAGTTGGAAAAAAATCCTCCACAGAATCCTCCATTACCAGTTATCTCCTTTGCCATCTTGGGTGGAGTTTCTAGCTTTTAATTGAGCAATAAGATTTTCCACAGAGGACCAGTTTGGTTAGGAAAGTCTATGTTGTTGGGTTATTTTCAGTGATTCCAAGAAAAGAAAATCTCTGAGGATGCAAATTCTTCTTTTTACAGCTCTGTCCATGTTTAGCACTGTCATTGTCAAGACAAAGAGTAAAAAAAACAGCATGGCCACCTGGGTTTAACTAAGCAAGTGGGTAAGAGTTTCCAAACGGCCAAAGTACCACAGCAATTAATACGCTACAGCTGGCAATGAGATATTTTCCCTAACTGATGCCCTGAGCCTTGTTGTGTTCCTTAAACACTGAAATCACATGGGACAACAATGCCAGCACCTATCACACTCACACTGTGAATGAGTGTTTCAGTGAGCACTTGAACCCCTCAAAGAATCCGTAGAATGTGCTAGAAAAAAAAACAGATTCATTTGAGTCTCCTATCAGCAGTGTTGGATTATGGTGGAAAAGATGGTGAGAAAAGTTAATTCTTCATATCATCACCTTCCTAAAATAATGGCCTAAAAGTAATGTTTGAAAAATTCTCTTTCCAAAACATGTATTGGGCAAAAATAAATAAATAATAATAAAAAAGACAGAGGCCATTATTTTAGAAAAGTGACAATATGCTAAATAAGGATTTTTATTAGCCTGCTTCTATGAGCTGAAGCACCAAAACAAAAGTTTAAAGAAAAAAAAAGTCTACATTTTGAAATAAAACTTGGACAAAAGAGAGAAAAAGCCAAGAATGTGAACCTCAAGTTAGCTTATATAAAAAGTTTAATTTTTAGCTAATGTCACAAGCTGCATGTGACATAAGTTGTTGTTTAGACATATTGTTCAATCTCTGTGATTTAGTGATTTATTAACATCATTTGAGTTGAACATTTAGATCCTGTGTGTGTGTACACTGACAGGCACTTGATATAAAGTAGTAATCTGATAAATCATTCATATGTAAACCCGATGGAATGTCGTTATTTTCTCCTATCTGTCTGTCTCAGATGAACGCTGCTCTGTCTGAAGGGCCCACCATCTTCTCCTCTGACTGGGATCTCTCTGGCGGCTTTGTCCCGGACGATGTCTGGTCTTGTTCAGCGCTCTCTCTGACACACACACTCTGGTGATTACACCAGGGCTGTGTATTAACACAGCCCAGGGCCTGGTTACCTGACATGCATGTATGACATCATCGTCTTGTAATTGGCTCCACATGTCTGCTTCCCTCTTCCTCCTTGTCATAAGACAAGGAGGAAGAGGGAGGAACACTCCTCTTTCTTTCATCCGCCCCTGACTTTGTCTCCATGTTCTTGTATTTGTAATTTGTTTAAACTCTTGTCATCAAATTCTTTTTCCCTTACTTTTGTTTCCCAGATTTTCTACACAGCGACTTGTAAGAATTTTCTGATCTCAGCTTGGGCCTCAGTGGGTGTTCTTCCATTAAAATAGCTCATGATTTTGATTGCCAGTTTAGAAAATCTCATGAGAACTTTTGTTGGCCTTTTATGGCCAAAATTGGATTTTATGGCCATTAACTGGTTATAGACCCATTGTGATGATAACTTGTAGAATCAAAATTATAGTGGCATATCAAAGGAAGACAAATTCTTCCTCAGCAACCTGCAGTACTGTTACGGTATTCATAATTTCCCTTACTTTTGAAATCCTCCTTGCAGGTTTTACTATAACATCTCAAAATGAATTCGATATTCTAAATGAACTTTCAGGATATAAAATCACACAGGGTCAAAATTGTACCTAATAAGTCAAATATAGATAAAGATTTTCACTGTCAGAAATATTTAAGGGAATGATGCTCAAAGTTCTAAAATGTATTTTAACTTGGTAATACCAAAGTCCATCAAATTCTAAAATGAAGCTAGCACTTTTTCTTTGCTAGCATAATTTGCAAGGCAATATTTATTAGACTGAACAAACAAACAATAAAATAGTCCAAGGAATGTAGGAAAGATTTAAGAAGAAGTGTTGATTTACACAAATTAGGGAAATCTTTGTAAAGAATTGCATCCTAGGAATCGGAGAATTTCAATCTGCAATAAACTGGAAGCTTCTGGAACACCGTTGAAAAACAGAAACTATTCCTGGCTCTAAAATCAATGTGCAAAATTTTAAGCTGCTAATATGAACAGCGAAATATCAAAGATTAAACTACCTGGGCACAAAAACTGTGTTTCAATCCAGCTGTAATGCAAATTTGAGAGACTTTTAAAATGTTGCAAAAAAGAAAATAAAATGGAATTAGGCATCTACATCTGCTGGTTTGGAGAGAATCAATCAGATGTAATTTCATTTGACATCACATACAGCTGTAATAAACAGCAAGTACAGCATGGAGCACACATCTCAGATAGATTGAGAGAGAAAATGTTCAGTTTCATCTGGAAGTCCAAACTCACCAGGGTGTAAGAACATTTTTACAGAATTGAAACTATTGAAGTCTTTTCGAATTTTGCCATTTTCATCAAATCTTTCTAAAGTGATACTTCAAAATGCACACAAAAAGACACACTGATAGAAATAAGACTGGTAGGAAGACATTTGTCTGCAGGAGTTAAGAAGATTTCAAACCAAAGAGCAAAGCAAGCACTGCAACAGCTGTCAAGCACAGCAGTGGCAGCATCGTGGTGAGGGGTTGTTTCACCACCACTCTGGGTCGAACAGTAAAGGAGGAAAACAAACAAATCAATGTTCAGTGGAGAAAGCTGGAGGTTCCAGTTGGACAATAAACCAAAGCACATCAAACCATGTTGGGATTTAAAAAGCAACTTAACATTAAAAGACAAGCATCATATTTCATAGTCTGAAAACATATAAACATTCAAAGTATGAAAAACAATAAACTTATAATCAGCTTTCCAAGAAGCAGAGTTGTTTTAAAAATCCCTAAGATGGTAATAAAATCTTTTGTAGCAACAACCTGGTCTGCAACATCTGTTTCTGCATAAAAATAAACCATCAGACATTTTCCAATACTCTAAAGGGGATTCTGTTGAATAGATGTTTGGCAGAATAGAAAAGATCTATGCAGGAAAACGTGGGTGAGCTGAACATAAAGATGGAGGGGGGAGAGAATGGATTTCTCCTCACCTATCAGAAACTGTTTCACTTCCTGAAAATACTTCCTGTCCCGTGATTACAAAACCATTGTAATATTCTGTTTGATGGGAACCTGAGGCAAAAACTCAGCATGGAGGTAAACATCCAGACCACCAGGATGACTCCAGGTGTTTATGGTAATAATAAAAAAGTATTTTGTACTTGTACTTTGAGATGTGAGATTACAGGCAGGACAGACAGAGACTGTAATTTACAGACTGACAAAAGATGGCGGCTGCAGGCAGAGAGAAGTGAAGAGGGAAGTTTGTCCCTCGGTTGGTTCAGCTGATATCCGCTAACCATCTTTGATGTAAAGGCAGATGGTGTTTGTGTAGATGGGTTGGACGCAAACAGCAGAATCAAATGGAGAAAACATCACACTACAATACAACAGATCTCTCATTAACTTGGCATGAAGACAAGGGGAAGCTGTTCTTTAATCTGGCCAGCTGTCAGGTGAACCGGGCAGATCTGCCTCTTTGATGGTTTCCTGACAGATTAGTGTTGATCTCAAATGGCCTGTTGAGAGGAATCAGAGCTGCTATTTAGTCTCGGCTCAAGGACCCGAACTCGCTCAGTCGGATCAAAATCCTGGGTTTCTGATCTGTACTGCTATACAGCTTACTGTAAATCAACCCAGGAACAGCTGCCTCTGCACCAGAGACGGTCTCAGTTATTAATGTGCACTCAGTACTCAGCCACTGTACTGAGTGCAGTACACTCAGTACAATTCTGTTAATGTTTGGCTTTCGCATCACAGCTCAGTCCTAACAGGCGTTTGAGGAGAGAGACTAATCTGGAGAAATGACTCTGAAACCATAGCAGTCATTTATTTAAAACTCAGCTGGTGTAAAGTAAACGCTGAGCACCTCTCATTTAAAGTTCTGCTCCTGTCAGGAGGACAGCTGGGCCAATGCAAACGCCTGCTGAGCTGAGGAAACTCATCAGACATTGAGCATTTCTAAGCACATGAAATTAAATTCATAATCTGCTCATCCTTTCATAAATGAGTGGGGGGGAAAATCCAGAAGTCCTCTGTGAAACACATTCATCACACTGCTGTTGTCATAGAGATGCAGCTGAAGAAAGCTCAGAGGTAGACTGAGAGTGCAAACCGACAAGTTTCAAGGAAACATTTAAAATCCCATTGCCCACCTCATTATGCTTCAGCATTTTAGACGTGTGTTTTAATCCACATGCAAAATAATGTGATTTTGATCATGTACAGTCACACCCAACAATATTCTGTTCATTCTCAGGCTTTTTATAGCTTTCAATAGCATTCTGACATAATTTTTATGCACTTTTTGCATCATAAACTGCTTGGTTTTCTGATTCCAACTCAGCTTTTAACAATGATCTACACTTTTTTTACAGGGTTAAAGTTGAGGGAAACCGATTCTGATGTGTGTTTGGGATTATTGTTCTGTTGGAACCTCAAAAATCTTCTCTTCCCACCTCCTACTAAAGATTCCAGTTTGTGTTCGGCCTGTCCTTGTTCACCGTTCCCTCTGTTTATTTGCTGGACGACACACCTCCCACTATCGTCTCCAGATGTCCTCATTAGTCATTTGTCTGGAGGCTCTCATGAGGTTTGTCCGGCTTCCAAAGTGTGAAAAACACCTCAGAAGATCCAGTCATGGTTCTGCCCTGGAACGGAACTTCAGATTTGTGGGATTATGATGATTAGAAACAAGACGCGACTCATCTGGAGAGGAGATTTCAAATGAGTGAAGACATTAGAATGTGTTGTGTCACCATTTTACAAAATATTCCCACAAACATCTTCAGAGTATATATTTCCTGTAAACTAAAATGTCTGGGAGAAGAGGTCATATCACCAATGAATGATGCATCCACTATGGCATTGCTGTGAGCCTCTCAGTATGGTGACAGGTTCCTTTACATGTTGTTTCTCTCTCAGCCTCCCGCCCGGTCCATCCTCTCGGCCCTCACCTCCAGTGTCCAGGAATGCAGATGATAGTCTTTGAGGATGTAGGGTGTGACTTTGGAGTTGGCTGTCTGTGTGATAGTGACATCATTCTGCTCTTAGGATGATGAAAAGAAGGCTGGGTGGCGGTTTGGGATCCTGTAAAACCGACTTCTTCATGTTGTCAGTGAACATCCGCCCCACTCCTCGGTGATAGCAAGTACTTGGAAATTTGCCTCCGATTGTCTCTGACTTACAGTGAGAAGACGTACGGTTGGGCTGCCACAGTTTTATGAGGTGAATGTCTGATTTAGGAGCGGACTAAAACCGCTTGAGTGTATATTTGCAAGTCTTGAAAACAAAAATCTGAGTGTCAGTCTAAAAGCTATCATTGTACATACCAATTATAGCCAATTATACCTTTTCTAGCAGCAGCCAACTATTTGTGCACACGTTGTGGCCGTGGATG
The DNA here is from genome assembly GCA_902982915.1 of Phalloptychus januarius. Taxonomy (NCBI): domain Eukaryota; kingdom Metazoa; phylum Chordata; class Actinopteri; order Cyprinodontiformes; family Poeciliidae; genus Phalloptychus; species Phalloptychus januarius. The sequence continues at coordinate 1,143,428 of CADWAE010000470.1, read as the reverse complement.
TGCTCCACTGGGGGCACATCCACGTCAGGGTATAGCTGGGTGTGCCCATCTTGTGATAAGCCTAATAAGACTAATTTAATAAAACAAAAGGTGAGATCCACCATTCAGTCTTTCTACTTATAATTGATTAAGGGAAATAATGCAAAAGATTCCGCCTGTTTTTGCTATCATGTCACACTTACATACTTGTCCAAGATCAACTGAATAAATAATACAAATAAGCTGTTGTCCAATGGTGACATACATTTTATGGGGAAAAAGTTATCAAAATCAATCGGTTAAAATAAACTCTGAGAAAGAGATTGATGAGAAATGGCACCAACACAGAGAGCCACACAGTGGTCATTACAATCCACAAACCTTTTCAGGAAAGATTCAGCTAACTGTCAAGCAAAGGTTACATGTCTCAGAAGTTCTGCATCTCCTTTACATGAAAGATGACCTTTCATGAAAAGGACGGAGTACCGACTGTCCAACATGATCGAGGAGTTGCACTAATTTGTGGAAGATCTTTAAGGCCACCAGCCACCAGTTCATGACTCTTTGCTAACAGCAGGATGAAGAAAACCAGGAAGGATAAGATGGATGAACGTCTTCTGCACTTTTTTTATTTTGCAGCCTGGTTTAAACCAGTCACATTTCCTAACTTTAAAAGCAGCTTTAGCTGCTCCTTATATCATTCCTGACCGTAAAACATGAAACCTTTCAGGAAGGCAGAGGGAAGGGGCGTGTTGTCGGGCCTCTGCACTTTCAGAGTAATCATGCCACAACACACTTTGAGGCTTGATGAAGTGCACTGCAGGGATGCTTTACTGTCAGGGATCTGCCCTGAAAAAAAGGATCTGCTTGGTTAATAATGAACAGGAGCCTGGATGCTGGATGGCAACCATGATCATGGTGATGTCACCATCTGCACTGAGGTGACTGGTCTCATCTTAGTGACTGAACAAAACGGATCGCATCTGGAGGGAATCCAGAGAGCACTTCAGGGTTGTGGGGTTTGCTTTGTCCACTCTATTCCAGAGATGATGATGAGGACTGATGGTGGTTTGATGTTTTAGTGCAATTGTATCTGGCAGGATTCAAAACAGAAGTGTTTGTGTATGGGTATTTTTTTCTATTTTTGTAGTTGATTGTTGTTTTCTTAGCTGCATTCTTTCATATTTCTTCACACATTTAAACCAATCATACACTGACAAACTTTGTACCGAGTAAAATGTGAGCTGAGACAAAGTAAAAACTGCTTAGTTTGTGTATTTAGATGAAAAATTTCTAATAAAAAATACAAACAATGCCTAGTTTTTGGATATCAAATTTAAAACTAGCATTTCAGCAAAAAATTATGCTGAATTTTTACAAACACAGAAGACATGTCCTGAGAGTCAGCCAAAGCTTTTATTATTTTTGACTTACTCCATTTGCAATCCCTGCTAACATCACCTGTAGCATCCCTGCTAAGTGATCTTTATGATATAAGCTATAAAATAACAAGCAAAAAAAATTTGCTAGCTCTCATGTTGTGTCAGTTTCCCAGTTACATTTTTCAAAAATGAACACTGTAAAAATGACTGTTAAAATGAGCCCCCATTTCTTTTTCTTATGAAAAGCTAAAAAACCCAAATTATTGCTGCTAATTTTTGACTGTAATTATACAAATGGCATCCCACAGAGACCTCTCACTGGGTCAAAGGAACATAAATCTTTTGAGTAAAACTAAATGGACTGCATCTATTTAGTCTTGGAGCCACACACTGCAATTATGGTTGTGGGGGTAGATCTGACTCTGGACAGAAATTTGAGAAAGATTTTAGGTGGATCAGGTTTGTTTTGCTATTCTGACAGGATGGTGACTCTAATGCAAAGTTTAACATTGCAGCTGCAATCTTAAATATGTTTTATTAAGATGTGTTGTGATGATATATGATTTTAAACATGTTTTCTTTCTCTTTTGTTTTAACAAATGCATGAAGTGTGGCCTGAAGAAAATTATCTTTAAAGGAAAGCCACATGAACATCTGCTTGTATTTTTGTCCAAACAGTTAGAACAAGGTTCTTTTGTCAGATGATATCAATTTTAAACTTTCTGGCCTACATGCTTGACTATTCAAGCATGTTCCTCTATAGGAACACTAACAATGCCCATCACTCTGAGCACAGCATCCCTATGGTGAGGCAGGGGAGAGGCAGCATCATGCTGATGTCTTTCTTTATCGGACAAAGAAGCTGGAAACAGACGGATGAACAATCCTGGAAAAAACTCCTTTAGACCTTCCATCAGAACAATGAACCCAAACAAATAGCCAAAACTGCCATTCACATCAAAGCACATTATGTTAAAATGGCCCAGTCAAAGTCTGGACCTGATTTCAGTTAGAAATCTGTGCCAAAACTCAAAGACTGATGACAGTCTTTGACAGAAGGCTGGGTAAACCTTCCAGTCCTTAGTGGGAATCTGGTGGAGTCGAACCCGAGTGGATTATGGTTCTGGGTACAGATTAGACTGTAACTGCAATGGAAAGCTGAAAATCATTCAATATTTTCCCCTTCATCATTAAGCAGTATTATTTATTTTGTTGATCTGTCACATAAAATCCTGCTAAAACAAATTGAAGTTGTGATTGAAAATCTGATCGAACCTAAAATCGTTCTAGGTGTGGAGTCCATATTTACTCCTTTGGCTCTGTTTCTAGAAGCTGGTTGTAGTTTTCTCTTAACTCAGACATCTTATTGAGTTTTTCTTTCATATCTTGTGCTGTCCCACAATCTTTATAAAAGACATTTCTCAATACATTACTCACAGACGCTTATTGATTTTCTTGGGACACCTAAGAAAACAATCTCTTCCATTGAGGAAAGAAGTTGGACATGAATAGACAATGTTTATCTTTGTATCCCGGCACGGCTCTGGCTCCCTGATGGCTCTCCTCCAGACTCATAACCTCACAGGAAAGTGTTCTCATCAATCATCTCCGGCACCTTGTGTCAGCTCTCCGAGAGGAGAATTTAAAACCCACCTGTGGCTCCTATTTCCTGGTTTCTGGGTTTTCTTGTCAAAGCCTGGGATGAACTGGGATAGGGTGGTCTCCCTGACAGCTTCCTATTGTCCCTCGCCAAACCCCCCAAAGCCTTCAATTTTGGATTTCCATGTCACAACTTGATACTCGCCCGCCTAAATCTCAGCAGGCTCTTCTTAAGCTCAGCAAACATTTCCTAGAAGTCTTTCTGCACCAGTAATATCTACCAACCCAACTAATTCAATTGTATGACAAGTTATGTAAATTAAATGTCTCCTGTTTTTTGAAACCCTTTAGTAGTTTCAATTTTGTCATAAAGTAAGCTGAATCCTTCCTAATAAACAGTTCAAATCAGCGATCTGAGAAATTTTAGGAATTGAATCAAAATGGTTATGAAAAACATCTGACTGAAACAAATCCATTCTTTGAGGGTATTGTGTCAATGAACTCAACAGGAGTGGTATGAAGTCCTTCCAAAGCTACTCTGAACCTTTAATATTATTTTAGTTTGTTGTATTTTAACCAAATTAAATTAAGACATTTGGCATTTCATGTTTTGGATATAACCTCAGTTTAACTGGCTGGTTCATCTGACGTTTGGTTCTGTGTATGTTTCTACAACCATTAACTTCTAACCTTGAGTCTTCCTACATGGTTAAATGTCTAAATATGTTCACTTTATTTTTCTTTGAGCAGAAATATCTAATAATTTTAATTGGATTAACATTTTACTTTCGTAATTTTTTAATTGATACTGAGGACCAACAATACAGGCCTGAGTCCCATCAGTCCAAAGCAATGATGGGTTCCAGATGAATTAGATGTTTGCAATTCGTTCCAGTCATTGGAGACTTGACTTCGACGTTTGGAAAAATGACTGAACATGTTTACTGAATGGATTTGGACAATCCCACGTAGAGCCCATTCTTTGCAAGCTCTTCAGACTTAGAATAATGCAAATCCTTTCTGCCTCTGCATGAGTACAGCCATCCATTATCTCCTGCTAATCTGGACCCAGGTCACAGAGGCAGCAGCCTGAGTTGGGATGACCAGGCTTGTCTCTCAGCCACCAGCTCCTCAGGAGAATCATGGGGCGTTCCCATTTCAGCCGTCAATATAATCCCTAAAGCGTGTCCCGGATCTTCCTCTGGGTGTCCTGCCAGTGGGATGTACCTGGAACTCCTCACAAGGAGAAATCCCAACCTGAGCAACCACATCTGGCTCTTCTTGATAAAGGAACAGCAGCTGTACTCTGATCAAATTTCTCACCCTGACACTAAGGGCGATCCCAGATACCCTGGAAGGAAACTCTTTTTGTCCTCTTGTATCTTATACTCAGAGCTTATGACCATAGGTGAGGGTGACAGATTCATGTTTTGACTATGCTCTATCTTTACCATGACAACCATTCTTTTGGCAGGATGCATTTGCATTATGTCATTACCATTATATCAGTTTAAAATGGTCTTCAAACAATATTATCGTTTATCGCAATGATTTTTGGAGAGACAATTAATCGCTCAGTAAAATTTTCTATTGTGATAGACACATGAGTTAGCAGAGGCAGGCCAGCTCTTTCTTCCCTCCATATTTCACTCACTATCTGGCCTCTGACTTGCCTGGGAGTGCCGGGCCTGGACCCATTGTTCAGGAGCGGCAACTGCCAGCCATCAGCACATAAATATGAGTTTCATGCCGTTGCTTCCTTCCAGCCGGACAGGATAGCTTTTCTTTGCCCCTGTTTTGCCAGGCTATAACTCAAGCCGGTGTCGACCAAAGTAAATGTGAGAGCACCATGTAAATCTGAGATGCAGGCGGGTAGAGGTATCCTCCACAGTTTGTGTCCCATTCCTTAGATTTTCTTTGTTGCAGTTTGAGTATCCCTATCATTTGTCTCTGGCTCTGGCAGAGGCCTTTCACGGTTCACAGCAAGCAGAGATACATCCTGTTAAGTCTACATTAGATTCATTTTTTTCCTCGCTTGCTTGACCCCCCATCTCTTCACCCTTGGCACTATTTCCCTTCACAAATAAAAGATTAGCTCATATATCACTCCTGCAGATTCCTAGTCCCCATAATCATTTATCAAGCTCTGTTTAGTTTGACTGTTCAGTTGTTCTCAAAACTGCTGCTGTTTGGTTGAAATACAACCCAGTCCACTTAGTTCAGCCTCATAAATAAGCTCTGAAGTCTTCACTATCAGGTTTGACCCTTTTAAAGGAAAAATGCACCCACTCATAAAAATTTTAATTTTAATTTTAAGTCCAGCTGATGCAGAAATTTAACGTTTTTATGAGACAGAAAAACTCTGTACTTCTCTGTTTCTTGGAAATTTATTAAATAGGAGGGAGTCGTGGGGTTTGAAGGTTTTACAGGTTTTGTCACAGTGCGACCACAAACATCAGAGTGTTGCATTTTAGTCAAAGTTTATAAAAATTAAAACTTGTTAGAGGCCGCAGGAGCTCTTGTAACTTGGAAGAAGGAACACCGTCCACCATGACAATGACCTTAAAGGGTTTATGAACATAACATGTTCATAAACAAAGATCTGGCTGGTGTGGAAGAACCTTACTGATGTGCATATTACTAAGGTCGTGACAGAGTCATGACATCAACCTGACACATCTTTAGAAAGAAAAGTTCTCATCCTACATCAGCGTCTGACCTCACAAATGTACTTCTGGAAGAATCCCATAGACACTTCTCCTGAATGTTGTGGAAAGCCGGAAGAGCTGAAGATGTGTGGTTTCTGCAGTGTTAAAACTTTAAGAACTCTGGATATTGGTTTTGATTAACAAGATGCGAGTTGGCTGATTCATCTCCATCAGGTGGTACGTGGCCAAACAAAGGCCCAACTCCAGGTGGAAGAGGCTTGTCCTAAACATTGTGCACTGAACAGATGCCTTTATTATAAAAATACAGAACAATTCCCCCTGAGGATCCAGCTTCTCTCTGAACCTGATGCTGTCTGAAGGCAAAGGAAGGTAAGTGGACAGTTTTCTGCAGAAGCTCTGTCTGTTCCAACCCGATTGGTTGAATTTGCATAAGCCACTGTAATATTCCTGTGTTCCGACATGTCCTCTTTGGAAAGTGTTCAAACTCCAAAGGTGTGTTGAACACTTTGTTCAACACAAGGTGCTGAACCTTTGGACTTTGTTGCCTTTGGTAACAAAGGTAACAACCAAAGTCCAAAGGTAACACTCATCTTTGGAGGCAACATGTGATACTGAATTTTATTTGGGTATTGCAGAATAAAGAGGGAGAAAACCAATGTATGCCACATTTCTAGATTTAAAACAAAAGTCATGTTGATTTAACATGAAAAAAATCAGAACATGAATATTTGAAAAGTCAAACCTCACCGGAAAACATTCATATTTACATATTTAATAAAAAGTCCTTAAATTCTCCCTGACTGGGCGTTTTGTTTTATTGCTCCTATTTCTTCCAGCGAGTCTAAAAATGGTTGGGAAAAGTACAAGCACAAGCAAAAGCTTTGCGGTCGGTGAGGTCTTATCGCTGCATTCTGTCGAAGAGATGTAATCACATTACGGCATGCAATGACGAATCCCTGGCTCTAGTCAGTTCTCAGATTTACACATGCTGTCCAATAACGTTTTGACAGTGTTCAACTGAACACATGATGGGCTGTTCTTTTTTTTCCATTTTTTTTACTTTTCAGCTGGTTTCACACCTATTTGCTCTGTTGCTAGACATGGTTTTTGTTTATTTCTTTCAGAAAAAAACAAAAACAAAAAACGCTAAAATTATGTTTTTTGATTTTACAAGTTGTGCTTGGTTGCAGTATAAAAACTTAAGCTGAAAAAAATTGATTTATCTTAATAAATAGCAACTTTAAAGAGCTTCAGTATGCTACAGACACGGTAAGTTGCATAACTGAAAATATTTGGGGTGAAGTGAAAGGAAGAAGGACGGTTTGTCTAATGTTTAGATAAATGAGGCTGGGGTCGCAGAGGTTTGAGAAAAAATCTGCTAGTAATCTGGGAGTTTTGGCCGACAGGCCCGAATCGGGTCAGAAGGACTCACATGCAGCAATGTGCGGCGGTGTGCAATGGCATGTTTGCATGGAGAGACTCACAGCAAACAGATTTAGTCACAACTGCAAATCATAACCATGTTTCATCTATTTTTGTTCCATTCATGCTGTCGTTTGCAGCAGCGAGGAAGAACCTCTGGAGGCCCTGGAGTCAGCTTTGGTCAATCTGAAATGACATCGTTTAAAGCCAGTATGATTCATTTTTACCAGTTTTCTAAGCTTGCTGATGTTTACTAGCATTCCTTCATCCTTTCATTTGTTGTTTCTGTTTCTATTCCTGGAATTTCTGGTTTCTGTTCTCCCTCAGGAGTTGCAGTTCTTCTCACGTTTCCATCCAGACATTGTCACTGAGCATGCCTGCACTGGCGCTGGTGTTTTTATGGGACCTGTTGAGCTGTCTGTTTAGAAATTCATCGATAAGCAATCTTCAGCTGAGTTGTAGTTTAGAGGAACTGTCAGTTTTAAGAAGATAACCCTTTTATGGAAAAAACCTCATTGAATCAATACAACTGGAAATCAACAGTTCATATCAAAATTTACTTGATAAAATCATAATTTATTTATATTTTTGCCTTTTTTGCAAAAACTGTAAAACAGTCTGATATTCTGCCCTTCAGTTATTTTTTATCTAAATGAAAAAATGCTAACCATAAAATATATAGCTGCTCCAACATCCATTTACTTATTCAGAAAGACAAACATAACAAAAGTAATTATTATTTAAAAACGATCATGTTAATTTGAGCTAACTAAAAATATATATTACTATTGCAATAGATGATTCTATGTTAAAATTGCCTTATTTTTGTTGTTTTTGCTTGAACTAGACAGATTGTGGATATTAGTAATGCTAAACTCTATAAATCTAGAATAATTACAATATTATTGAAAAATGCATTTATGCTGCCAAGTTAAATCTTATTTAGATTAATTGTTTTCAAGCTGCCGAAAACACAACATTCAGACAAAAAAAATACGTTTTTAATACAGAAATGTGCAGGTTATTGTAAAAAAGACTTAATAATTGCTTAGAGGATATTTTATAAAAGCATATTCTGATTTAGTGAGTGTGTATATTGTGAGTTAAAACAACTCAGTCTAAGATCCCCAGGTCTAGATCTGCTTTTATTACAGTAAGGATTTAGCGATGTGTGCAGATAAGATGGACGGTTCTCTGGCTCATTGGGAACAGAGAGCTCCAACAGTGAACATCAACATGCAGAGCGGTTGCCTGGCCTTGCCATTTGTTGTAATTGTTCATCTGGATTAAGTCCAGAAGCGTTCGCTCTCTGGACCTGAGAGAAACTCTGGCTTTTTTCACTTCCGGTATGGAAGTGCTACCAGAGCTTGGAAATAAATTCAGGAGCAGCAGCATCTTGTTCAAACACAAAAATCGTCTTGTTTTAATGAGATTTTAAAAGAAGATTTCTATTTCATTAAAAGCGAAATATATTCCCTTTCAAATAAGAACAAACGTAACAGTAAAACAGCACTACCTCTTAGGATTGTTAGTTGTCATGTAGTAGAAACAGTGAGAAGAGGAGAGTCACAGTAAGCCTCTTTATGCATTTTTAACAAGTGGTAATCTGTCAGAGGAACGTAGTTTTATATCTGGTTAAAACCAGAAACCTGACTGTTTTAAGATATAAAACTAATATCACTAAAACCAAAGTTTCTAATTATACCAAGAAATTTTAATGAGTTTTTAACCTGGTTGTAACAATAAATCTTTCTCTTTTTAGCGAGAAACTTTTTAGCGAGAAACTTTATTATGAGAAATTTCTCATAATAAAGAGATAAGAAAGTTTTCTCATTTTCTTGTTATAACAAGATTTAAAAGGTGAGAACATTTCTGGTTATAATGACATAAAGTCACTACGATGTTTCTCGTTAAAAAAAGAAAATTCCCGTTAAAGTGACAAACGTTCTTGCTACAGTGAGATGAAAAACTCGTCTCACCAGAACAAGAACGTTTCTAATAAAAAAAAAAAGTTTCTTGTTTTAACGAGTTTTTTGTCTCGTTAAAACGAGATTTTTTTTCTCGTTTTAACGAGACATAACTCGTTATATCACTAACTGATACAATTACAAATATGGTTCCTTAATTTACCTCCAAACTCTGGCAGTTAGACCTTTTCGTATTCAGCCAGTAGCAACAAGCCTGTTTCAGAAACGCAATTTGAAAAATCTTTTGGGTTACAGAATAATTGATCAATTGATTGATTTATTGTGTTTCGGGGCAATAAAGTCAAGAACAAACATACTTTCTACCCAAGAGCTGTTGTTGCCCTGAACACATAATTTATTTATTCTTGATTTATTTCTCCATGACATCCGTGTGCTTCTGCTATATTTTTTATTGAGATATGTTATTTATTATTATTGAGTTGCTGTTTTTTTTATTTCATTGTGCTTTCTTTTGTGCACAGTTACAATAAAAGAAATTCTGATTCTAAATTCAGGATCCTATAATTTCTCAGTCTGGAAAACCGAAAAACAAATACTCCACTTCTTCCAGTACATTGTAGGTGCGTGTGTGTGTCTCTGTGGTGTGTGTTTTACGGCTGTTTTTGAATGTGCCTTATCGGTGCGATCGCTGACTTCAACATCAGTCCTCACAGGTGGATCTTCAAGGCGTCAGACTGTAAATATGTAAGAAACGTCACTCATAGCCTGAGGAATGACTTTCCCTCCCGTAAAAGGAAATGTCTGTTTGATACGATCTGTAACAGACCTCTTTCAGTCATATCCGTCATATTGAAGGTTCATTTGAATCTTGGGTAGGAACATTTGTAACGCTGCATTTCGAGAGATTTTTTGCTGCAACATTTCTGTTTTACTGGGACAAGGTGGACTGGTGTCCTCAACTCACTGGTTTTAGGGTTAAGATCAAATCAGACAATACTACTAAGTCCTTTTTCGGCTTGACAAAACCTGCTAGAACTTTTTTTTCTCTTTCTGCTCCGTGCAGAGCACATCACCTGCCTCTGAGACAAACCTGCACAGGCATGAATGCCAATCGTCGGCGTAGAAGAAAAACCCAGCTCGTAAAATATACTCTAAATTGGAAGGTAGGCCTGGATAATAAGCGTCTCTGTGACAACGATGAAGATGACAGCATAGCCAAGGAATTTTCTCAATCTGCTCGGCAGGCATGACGTAACGCTGACTGCACATTAAGTCAACCAGATGGCATGAACCTATACTGCCTGGCCTGTAAACAGACGGAGCAGAGAGTTGTGTTTCTACACATGCAGCTACTGCGGTTCTGTATGCATAAAAGGAGCCCTCAGTAATGTTAATAATAAATTAATGCCGTAATAAATGACATCAGCGCACTTGTTATCTTTATTTGTGCCTCATAAAAGCCAGCTGCACCATGTGAAACTTCATAAAGTTTCAGTTTTGGGAATTTCACCAGCAAGTCTTTCGCGTTTCAACTGTCTTAATGTGTAAAGGTCAAGAAGATCAAGCATTTTAAAAAACCTAATGCCAAATACAGATTTTTTTTCCATGTCTTAAATTATTTGCCAACTCAGTGTGCCTTGAAAAAGTATTTATAATACTAGAAATGTAGTATTTTTAATCATACCGTGGTAGATGAATGGACAGCTTTGGAAAACCAGGAGTTTTTGTTTTCATACCTGATAGTCCTGGCAGACTCAATCTGATCGGGGACAAAAAACTGTAACATTTGTTCCATTTCCAGCTACTGCAGTTCAAACAATCCAAGCCATTTGAAAAGCCTGTTCCCCTCCTCGCCTGTGGGGGCGCTACGTCAACGGAAATCTGAGGGAAACAAAAACCTCTCAAGAAGACACTGAACTCAACTTCCTTCTTCATAAAATGTAAGCTAAAATAGTGGGGTTAGATTTTAGTGATTGGAGGATTCCTCTTTTGTTTTTGGCTAAGGACCACGAGACATTTCCAATGCTAACGCTGGATTAGTGCTTATTTTGGTTCTATTTACACTTTAATCGAACTCCAGTCCATTTGTCAGAAAGCCTGGTTCGTTTGGAGAGGTCTGAACTCTCATATGGACCAAACAGCAAACTCTGCTCCACATATAAATCTGGGTCTGAGTTTAGTTGAAGTGAACTCTGGTAGAGTTCGAATACATATATGAATGCTAAGTGTAAAGCTGGACTGAAATGCAGAGCATCATGGGTAAACACAACCAAAACAAACGCGTAAGTCTAGAGCTGGAGGGTTTTTGTGATTTTTGCCAGAGACAGAAAAGAAATCCTCCAACCACTAAAATCCGACACTACTCTATTTTGGTTTACATTTGGTGAAGAAGGATGTTGCGCTCAATGTCTTCTTCAGAGATTTTTGAGTAATTTCCTTCAATGGTTCTTGATGCAGCGCCCCCAGAAGTGAGTGTGAAATAGACTTTTCAAAGGCTTTGTTTGATTTAACTAAGAAAACCACAGCAGCTAAAATAGAACAAATGAATCAGTTTTTGGTCTCCAATCAAACCAAATTGACTGGACAATCAGGTGGGAAACATTCTAAAAGAAACATTTGTTAAATTTAGGCATAAAATCCTTGAAGCTGTTAACATTGCATATTTGATCTGTCTTCGGTTACAAGACAGATGTGACTGTAGTTAAGCATAAGGACTCCACATGTATTTCACTGACCTTATATTGAACATGACAGGATTTTGTGGTTTTCATGTTTGCTTCCCGTTTTGGTCATGCAAAGATAGCAGTTGTTGTTTTTTTCCCAGAGGGAGCACATTGTCGTAAAATGTGTTCCTTGCCCTCTGCTGGAAAGAACAAAGGCGAGCCGAAGGCCTGTGTGTATATCTGTGAGCTGAAGTCATGTTTAAGCTAACATCTGCAGATGGTTAGGACGCCGCTCGGCTCTCACACCCCTGCTGCTCCTGCAGAACCCGGCCGGCGATGAGCTCATCGCTCGTGGACTCCCCCTTCATCTACAGTTAACCGGAGGAGAACTGGGTTCGTGCCCCTCCCACCACGCTGCTGAGAATTTACAAGCTTTTTAGCGGTTCCTATGAGGAGGTCGGTCAGTTGGAGAAAGAAAAAAAAATCCTAATATATAAATGATCCAAAGCAAAATGAACAGAAGTGATTCCTTCCAGCAGGTTAACAAAGTAAGCATTAAATCCTGCTCTCAGCATGACGCTTCTTTCCTCTGCCTACTTTGAAACAGATGTAAACAGCCAACACTTTGCTCATCACCTCATATGTTAGAGTCATAAAAAAATTAATGCCACTCCCTGGTCAGCACAAGGCATCATATCTGGAGTTTCTGCCAAAAAAATATCCATAAAGAAAAAATGAAATCCCCAGAAAAATCTCTTCAGATTGATGCATTTTATTATAGTATTCTGAGATTTTAATGCTTCAATTTAGTCATGCTCACATTATAAGTGGAACTTGGTGATGCTAGTATGTTAATGAGTCAGTGTGCGAAATAACACATGGAAAATTATTCGTGATTTTGAAGCAATTTTTTTCTTCTTTTTTTCAGACTGCAAGCAACATGAACATTTTTAAACTCTTCAGCCAGAAAATCTAATCTAGTAACCAAAGGGAGCTAAAGATTATGGTGATGGCAGGAGGTCTTTCCAACTTTAAACACTTAGAGCTCAAATGTAAGTATGTGAAAAGTTTTCAAATTCTGTAATTCTAACATACAGTCATATTCAATAAATAAATTAGTAAATGTGATTTTGATGAGGGTGTCAGAATAAAATCACCCTTTCAAAATAATTTCTAAGCTTTCATTAAACCTGCACTTTGTGTTAAAATTTATCTTTTGAGCTTTTTGTAATATTCAAACTTTACATAAATTATCATTTGTAGTTCTTGGAAAATGATCATATTTAACAGAAATAAAGGCTTGAAAACATCCGTCCAAAAGTAGACCCACAAAGGAAATACCATCAGCATACATTCTAACCTATTGGTATAGATTTTGTTCTGCTTTATGGAGAATCCTCAAAGCTTTTTTGTTCCTTTTCTGTTCTCCTCCCAGTTGAATGAATTTGTCCTCATTTCTAGCACCGTCATCAGCTGAAGCCTGAGCAGGCGGCACTTCCTTCTCGACAATCCACAACTTCTCCTGGAACGTCCCACACAGCTGAGCTGTGTTCCCATTTCTGAGCGTACATTTGTGTTTCTAACTGCATATGTGCTGCTGTAATTATGGTTTAGTGTGTGAAATCAGATGTGATATTGTTGAGAATACAGTAAACAGAGCACAGCTTGGCAACAGCTTTCTATGCTATGCTCCAGAAGCTTCATCCATTCCCAATTTGATCTCTCTTTGGGTTCACGGACCTGTGGGAACGCCTAACTGTCCTTGTTTCCATCATCTAAGTGTTGATTGGTGGTGAAGACGAAGAATCTGTAGCCAGAGTCCCATCTTTATTACACAGAACATCCAGTCTACAGCCGCAAAAGTAGGTGAAGTAGGTTCATAACTGCTGATACTAATAGTTCCAACACAAAATATACCTTAATATGCATTAATACAAACAACTGAAACACTACAGCACTATAGGAGAAATCTTCCATATCTCTGTTCTTGGAGATACAGCCAATCACCGGCATGGACAATAAATGGCTGCTTTGCAAATGCCTGCCAGTACCGTGTCATACAGGTATTTCAGTGCATTTTCACATTTTATTTTGAAAAGGAGAAAATGCGTATTCATTTGTGTTTTTTTTCATAGAAAAAACATGAATGAACACATTTTTGTGAGTGACATTCAACAGAAAAATAATCTGTATCTTCAAGTTTGTAAACATTTCAAGATTTTGTCAATTTTACAATTTCAGTCATTAAAGGTTTTGTCAAACATCTTTGTACTTAGCTAAAACTGCTGCAGAGCTAGCTAACATAATGTAGATGTAGCTACTAAGACGCAAATAAAACGTCCCCAGAGTTGCACAAGCAAACTAGCTGGCTTGCATTTTTGCACGAAACCACAAATGGGGACCAGACTGGATGAGAAATGTCAATAAAACTGATATTGACCTTTTAAACTAACCAGAATGTTCATCTCCAGGGCAACAAAGATTACTGTGGTCTCATGGGATGTATAGGAAGCTGGATTATGAAGTAGCATGATCAACCACCTTCACTGTCGCGGTATTATCCCTGTTAGTTTGGAGAGTTGCGTCATAGCACATTATAAAACCACAGGAACAACAATTTAATCCTCAAGTGTCCTTCGCCCTGAGCTGCTACCGCCTGAGCCTCACCGGTGCTGACATGCCGGGTTTAGCTTTCCAACATGTCTGGTAATTCACTTTGCTTCTGAAATATTCACAGTGCCACTATAAAACAGAGCTGTGAATGTAAAACCTAGTTGTGTATTTAAGCTTCAAACTTAAATTATCTGTCAAAAAGTCTTCCAGCCTCACAGACTGGCTCGTCTCCAGGAACAACTCTTGGTCTGCTTCAGGTTTATTCAATAAAAGGTGAAGGGCCTGCTCCCGGTCATGGGAATGAGCAGTAATGACTTTTAAAGAGGGAATTTTCCTCGGTTTTCCAAAGAGAATATATTGATTCAATGGGAGAATCCACCAGCTCATTAGATTGGGATGACTCTAGAGTTAGAGGGATTTCAGCAACTCTTAGTGGATGACTAATGATGCATTAAAGGGGACATGTCCTGCAAGATTCACTTTTTTAGCCCTTAAGTACATTGTTTTGTGCACTTTCAGTGTCTGGGAGTGAAAAATCAATTTCAGATATGAATTTTGTGTGCTAATCATGATATTCTGGCCATTGGTTTGGTAGTAGCCTTTAGCCTTATGCATATATAAGGCTAATATGTAACATGCATGGCCAATGTAGTTAAATTACACTCCATATTGTGGGTAGCTGGTATTGATGGTGAGGGTGTAAATAAAGTAATAACATCATTGTCATGCATTCATGTGAATGCATAGGTCTGCAGTTTGGTCTTCTTCCCTGCTCTGGGTCAGACTTTGGCTCCAACATCGAAGGATGGATGGACAAATCTTCCATTGTTGACATCTTTCATAAAGTTTGGAATAAATTTTTTTTTTTGCTGGTAGGTAATCGAATTGCTGCTATCAAATTACAAAAATGACAGAATGTGGTGGGGTGGAACGCCCTGCAACCTGGAGGAGGGCGGGGTGTAAAATACCTCGTTCACATTAAAAAAGACAAAACAAAACGAGTTCCTTTAAAACGCTTCAGAACAGAGGGTCTGTGGGGGTTCAATAATGAGGAATTCAGACTAAAGCATTGCATCTCTAGTTTATGCAGACCATAAGCGAATGATTTACATGTGAAAAGGAAGAATTTAAAAGCATATATCCACTTTAAAGATGGTTTCATTTCAAGCCTCCACAGGAAACAGACTGTACTGTCACTCTGAATGCTGAAACCGCTGAGATAGTCATAATGATACTGCTATATGCTCCAACGGTGGCTTCCGCTGGATACTAAACTTGTTGCATGAATCAGGACTATTTTTATGTACTACTCTTCACATGCAACCGCCTTTTTAAACACTACAAACCGGTTCCCCACTGACCTCTCTCGCTCCTGCTCCAGCAGGTTGGTGAACTCGTCGCTCTTCCTCATGAACTCTCCGTGGTTCCTCTTCTCGTCCTCCAGCTTGTACAGAGCCTGCTTGTGGGCCTGCTCCACCATCAGCAGCTGCTCCAGCATCCGCCGGTGGGTCTCCCTCTGCTTCTCCACTAACTTATCGAGCTGTGTTGGGTTAACAGGGAACATCTGGGTCATCTGCCTCTCCAACCATATGGCAGTCATTTGGCAGCCATCATAGCCACATTGGTTGAGATTTTTGACTGTGAACTGCCATTACCTCTGCCATGGGTTTCTCGTAGATGTCTTCCTGGAAGACGTCTGACTTTCCCTGGATGGCGTCTCTCTGCAGGGCCTGTAGGACTTTCTGTGGTGTGACAAACCCATACTTGGCTTCCAGTAGCGCCAAGTCAATTTTCTCTGCCTTTAGGACTGTGATCACCTCATCCCTGGCCTGTGATGGAGCAGAGAGTGATCGCGGTCAGACCAAACTTTGCTTTACAGGATGAAACTTCACATCCAGCAACAAGAGATGTAATCCCTATCAGAAGTTTATATATGCAGAATATCAGCATGAAGCCTATATAAAGTTGGACACACAACTATAATAATGGGTTACACAAAGTATATGTAGCATATTTTCAGTGGAAGTCACAAATGCACTGTGAACCCCCATATTGATCTGTTTGTGGATTTTTTTTGTGAAATGTAATTCCAAGTTATTCATGAAAAATACATCAGATTTTTGTAGAACATATCTAAGACATTAGATCTGCTTTAGTAGCTTTAGTAGCTGAAATGCCACGACGCAATGCATCTTAAAATACTATCAGTTGATCAGCTTTTAGGATTTCTCTTTAGCCAAAGACAAAAAGAGAAATCCTAAAATCCAACACAACTCAATTTTTGATTCCATTTGCCGAAGAAGGAAGTTCATGCTCAGTGTCTTCTTCTGAGGTTTTTGTGCTGTTTCCTTCAGTGGTTCTTGGTGGAGTGATGACGGATTAGATTAGGCTCAAAAAACAGGTTTGTGCCAAAAACCCAACAAATTTAGGCAAACACTACCAAGAAAAAAATGCCAAATATCCAAGCAGAATGATGCCAGCAGCTCGTTGAAGGCTGCAGAAAGTGTTCGGTTGAGGTGGAACTTCCTAAGGAAGAAACATCAGCAGGGGTTGTAGGATTGATTCCTGAAAACATCTGGGCAGAACTGTGGATCTAATCTAACTGTAGATCAAAATATCAGCCTGTTAAAGCAGCCTTAGTATTAAATAATATAAATAAATTTGAAGTTTTGACCACAAACTTCCACAGCCTCCTTTTGGGGCCCACTAGTTCTTCCAGGTCTTAGTTAGCATATTACCTCTACATTAATGAATGATTCTGTTCCAGCTTATTTAACCTCATTTATATAAATAATTTATATCTCCTGAAACCTGCCAGGGGATTCCTGGATCTGATGCTGGAATGACAAGAAGTGGCTTCTGCTGTTAGCTGTCTGTTAACATTGGCTATCGCCCACTAAGCCCACTAAACCAGGATGTTTGACTCTTCTGTCCGACTGGAGTCAGTGCCATGGCTGGATGCTCTGCTTAATATGAATTGGAGGTTGTGCCTGTGCATTTTAAATTACCTGCAGCTCTCCTTCCAGCAAACTCAAGAGAAACACCAGGTCATCCCGGGAGAGGTCCCTGCCCTTCTCCCGTCGGCCAGCCCTCGCAGCGCTGCTGCCATTGGGCCTTCCACCAGCGCCGCCACCGCCACTGTTTTTAGCCATCTTGTTGTTCCGTTCGACGGTCCCACTGTTGTCCACCGGCTCTCGGCGCCGACTGCGATGTTGTGCTCGACCCAGGGGCTCGTCTCGCTCTGCGGATCGCTTGCGTGTGTCCATGTTCTGCTGCTGAGCCAGTTTGATCTGCGCTACATCTTCTAGACTGTTGCTGCGGGAACGCATCTTCTTCAACCTGTTAATGAAGACAACATTAAGAGACTGAATTCCTGCTACATGCACTGTGTTTGTGACCAATTATATGTTACTTGTAGTTTAATAATGGAGACAAAATGGGAAATTAAAATATGGCGAATTACTCACAACCCAATTACGAAAAGACCTGAAGTTTGCTATAATAGATCTTAATCTTAACATCCAAAACATGTCACTGTGGGAGACAAAATGGATGTTGAGCTGTTAGCATGACAAGACACACAGAAGACTGTCACACAGTCATGTTTGCTGCAAGATTGATGCTACTGAAATTCCAGCATGAGTGTCATTACGAGACTGTGCCGCAACTAAAAAATGTTTACTATGGTTGGAGTTTGTTCAGAGAAAAAAGTGCTTAAGATTTCTTATTGTGGGTGGGATTCAAAGTGTGGTCACTAAACATCATCGTAGATGTTTTATGGACTATAAATAAAAACTAATTTCTGCTTGGAGAGTACAGGAACAACTGACTGTGATAAATGGGGCCGAGGCAAGCAGATAAACGCCGTGAGCTCTGCTCTCACAGGAAAAAGAAACTACAAGCTGCTTTGCCAAGTCATTTATTACCGACTCAAGGTTCACACAGAGCTGAGGTAAACACATCCAGCAGATAGAGTGAAACAAAGACAGGCTGAGACTCATTCACTGTATGAAATAATCTGCCTGAAACCATTACATCATCATCACCATCACCATCGTCTATCAGGCAGTGTAGAACAAGACTGGCATGCAATAAAAATCTAAACAAAGTCACATCTGCAGTTTACTGTCTTTGCTTTTTGTCTACATTTTTTCCAACTTTTAGTTGTTTGAGGAAAGAAATCAAAAGCAATAATGGGAACAAACCAGGATAAAAAGTTTACAGCAGCAGCAGTTTTAACTTGGCGGCGTGTTGGAGACGCGTCCAGCCTGTGTGTGTGTGTGTGGGTGGGTGGGGGTGTATGTGTGTGTGTGAAGCCCTCTGACAGTTTATGAGGAAGAAAGATGGCTGGCTGATTGCATTGTGCACACTCTCGGCGAGGCGCCACATGATTCAGGGCTGAGGTAATTCCCTCCTGTCCAAGACAGGCTCCGCTTTGGATTACTCAGAGATCTGGGCTACAGGCAAAACACAGAACTCCTCAGAGAGTGTGCGTGCATGCATGTGTGTTTGTAAGTCTGAGGACAGCGTACAGTTTGTCCTGGGAGTCATCAGAGTCACCCGTGACATGTTAGACACCCATTGATGCAACAAAACAAGTAGATGTTCGCCCTGACACAAAGATACCTTTGGTTGTTTTGAGAGAGTTTACATATTAAAGCTGCAATCCTGCAACAAATCGGGGGTAGGAAGGTTACAAATGTGTGACACAGGCTCGCTGGGATTCCTGCATGTTTCAGTATCACATATCTGTAAAATATCCGAGATGGATCAGAAATGCATCACATAGCTCATAAAAAGGTTCACTGAGGGGACATGAAGATCGCTCCAGCTCGGCCCCGCGCTGCTGTGGCAGGATCTTGAATAAATGACTGGAGCTCAGTGCTGTATTTCTGCTGCGTCACGGTTCTGATTTTTGCCATCGTTATTATTACTTTTAAGGCAAAATTGGAGGAAATCTGATTGAAGCAGAGAACGCTGGCCAGCTCTGCTGATTTGTATTCCTGGAACAATTTGAAGGCCTCTTTTTTTCACTTTGTCAGTATCAACATACTCTGATTCCTCTCAGAGACTTTCCCTTTGAAGACCTGAATAAAGTAGACGTCTAAATTACCCTCAAAGTATTTAATTACCAACATTAACATAACATAAAGTCATTACAGATATTTTCATCCAGAACATTGTTTTCTCTAATGTGAGAGAAGCAATTCTGATCAGGCTGAGCTGAGCTGATCGCTCTGTGATTTGATCAAACCAGATTTCTGTTACCAGTCTGATTTCTCCACATCCACTTACACTCTGTCCCATTTTATGAAATTTTGTCATCTGTTAGCCATTTTTGCACCAAGTCTAAATCTAAATAATTATGAAGTGAGAAAGCACTGATGGGGTTTAAACAGATCCTGTTTACAGATACTTGCCAGAACTTCCTCCATGATGAGACAGAAAACAATACGTGTTTGTGTTTGCATATGCTTGAGAGTTATAAGCTTAGAAAGAGTGAATATTAATCATGAAAACATGGTTAATTAGCCGCCATCTGTGCTCACAGACTTCCTGTTTCATGTGTGAGTCCAGAACCCTCTTAAATATCAGAAAGAAAAGAAAGTTCAAGAAGCTAATTTTCACCTTTGACAAGAGAAAGAAGCTAACTGTGTAAGCTGAGGTTTTAGTGAGGCATTTTTGCCTCATCAGCCAACAACAAAGTAAAGAAGAGTCAGAGATCTGGTCTATAAAGTTATTCAGGGAAATTGAGATTAAAGCCCAACAGTCTGACGCAAAAAATTTACAAATTTCATACGAGTACATATGAGCTATAAATGTAATCATTTGCTTTATCTTCAATATCCCTTTGAGTACTTCATGTTTTTCTGCTCTCTGTTTAAATAATTTTTTTGTTTGTTAACCAGTATGACAGAATATTTTATGTTTCATTTTATTTTTATTGCATAAATATTGTCAGCGATCCAGCTGCACTAATCTGTCTCACTCAGACATATTTTGTGGAACGTCATTCATAAATTGTCATCTATTTCATCATTATTGTTATTATTATTATATATTTTTAATCTTCCAGACATGTGAAAAGCCATGTTTTTTGTCATTGTATCAATGGCTCCTTCATCTATGTCAGGCTGTGTATGAATATTTACACAACTTGCCTGACAAGTTACTGCTTTACAGAGAAACTATCCAATTGTAGCCACCGCTCATTTATTGTTTTGGACCAACAATGTCCATTAATCTTTGGTTTAACCAATGGAATAAATGCTCTAAGTGCATGTCCCTGTCTGATGACGTTTAACAATTTTTTCCAAATGCTTTTCACCTCTATGACTGCATTCGTAATGATAGACCCGACTTGAAGGAATTGTATTTTGGGACAAACTGTGACCATTAGTTGCTGACAAATCCACTGGTTTGATTGGCAAGTGGCGTCGTGTCAATCCCTCCCAGCCCATTAAGACTCTCTCATCTTCACATCTCTACCATTTATATGAATAGAAAATATAAGATTTTTCATAGATCAAACCTCTGTCTCTCTCAATGACAATTCCTGAGGAAGGCTTCTATTCATCACAAACCGTATTGAACGTGTATTCAAAATGAAGTCACTTCATTACACAGATATCTTGTTTCTACCTGCTATATTCCTGTAATAATTATTTATCATGGTTTCCATCTAATTCCTTACAATAATAGCATGAGTTAGTTTGTGACTTGTATAAAACTGTCCAAAGGTGACTCAACCGGGCTTTCTCCTCTCACTAATCCCCCTTCCAACCAATTTGGGAGCACCTTGAATAAACTCTGACAGTGTTTTATCATGAGCAGGAATCTGTGCCAAAAGGTGACGTTATGACGAACAGGTTCTCTGATCTTATGCAACAGATCTGGCTGCTCATGTTATGAAAACAGAATTTCGAAAATAATCTGTCAAGCAAAATCATAAGTAAACACAAAAGCAGAATTAATAAGAACAGATGATGGAGTTGCACAATTGGCTGTCAGAGTAAAAGGGTTCAGGACCTGTTTGAAAAGAACTTGTCTTTAGGCTTGTCTTCAAGAATGTCGTTTTGTTGACACTCTGCTTTTATACAAACTTCTCATTTTAAAGTCAAGCAATAAAAGCTACAAGTTAACTTTAGAAAAACATTGTGGTTTGTGTTAAAACATAGACTCTAATGACAGCCTTAAGTGATCATTTTCATTTTTCTCTGTGGTCGCAAAACCACACATCTTGCTGGAGCGCATACCACCGAGAGCAGACATTTGTTGCCCAATCTGAAGATTTAGACAAAATCAAGAGTTTCTGTATAAAAAAGAAGACTGTCTTTATGCAGACATGTTAAGGAAAGTTAAGTTAAGGAAAGAGTTAAGGAAAGATTTAGATACTATGTTAGTTTGTATTTAATTTGTTCAGATTGTTTATTTCACTTTCTTGTATTTTTTTAAATGCTCTTGATCAATAACTAATTATAGTAGTAAGAGTTCACATTTATTCCCACAAAACACAATGTCGTCTGCAAAACATAGCATCATGCCAGCACTTAGCTGACTTCACATGTGCATTTCAAACAAGAATGTGCTCATACTGGCCCACATACATCACATCTCACTGCCATCCCACTGCTCTGTCTCATCTTCCTCTGCCACTCACGATTTCCTCGCTTCAGTTCCTCTCTTGGCTTCCATTTGTCTGATTTCTCGACCTCCACACTCAATGCAAAGCCCTTCAGAGCTACAATACACCAGTCAGAACTCATCACTAATTTCGCCGGATCAGTTCAAATGGCTGCTCCATTCTCTGTCATCTTTACCTCAATTCCTAATATGATATTTATTCTGTATGTGCAGCTACCATTTTAATTAGTGGTGTCCAGTATTGGTTACAATAAAATTTTGATAGTTACTAAAACCATTTTCAAATTAAATAATTTTTGACTTTGAAATCAGCCATATACATTCTTCATAAAAAGCTGAATATTTGTCTATCTCTATAACACAAGGAATTGATGAAGAACATTAGCACTGGTACCAGTCATCACTGGTATTGATCTTTACATTATGGAGAGAAACGAATAAATGCTACTTGCAAAACCTCAGTAACTTCACTTTATTTGAGTTTGATTTTTCTTTTCAATATTCTTTTTAACACATTTATCATCATAATATTATTAGATTATCATAATAATTACCAGAGGTCCACTGTGTTTCTATTTAAAGCAAAGTCCTGCCTTGGCAAAAACATTTGCTTTGCTATTTGTTCACTAGACCCATTTCCTCGTTTCCCTTCTTTCTTTACCTCGTTCTCATATTAAACATTCAGACAGCATCCAAAGCCAAAAGTGAAGCTGTTACTGGAAACGTTTGGCGTTTTGGCTCATCTGGCAGAGACCACCAAGGTACCAGGTCAAACAGCTCATTCCTTCAAATGGTTTTTACACAGCGCCGGTCTGGCAACCAGACATGGACTAGTAAAACCCTCATAAAATCTGAATCAAATGTCCATCAATGTTTTTATCACACATCTGAGCTCTTAATGTTGTTGTTTTGGAGATTTTCTGTGACTGCAGTCACTACACCCCATCACTCAGAGAGCAGCCTCTTTCAGATGGCAACTGAGACTGACCCATGTTAGATTTACTTCAACTAAACCAGATCTGAGCCCCTTCACTGCTGTTCTTGAAAAGTGTGCCACTCGTTCATCTCCACATGTAAACAGCACAGATGCAAATAACATATGCACCCATGTACACACCCACGTTTCCACAGACGCAACTCAAATTAGAGTAAATTCCTGTGGTCTGATATCATGCTGCTGTCGATCTGATTGAGGGGAAAAGAGACGCAGATCAAAGAGAAAGTCGGGGAACTGGAAGAGAGGGAGGGCAAGATGCATTTTATCCTCGGGAGGATCTTCTGGGATTCTGCAGCTTTGTACACAAAGCGCCGACTAAATCGGCACTTATAATAATTTCAAGAGGTGACTTTGGTGTTTCAGTCTGCAGATGAGTAAAAAGTGTTTTTAGGTGGCTGGAATGGGTTCTGTAATGTTTTCCCACATTACAGAAATTCCATGGGATTCACTCGAAGCATTTCCAAAACCAAGCTTTTGCACTTTACAGTCCTCATTAATCAGACTCCAAAGATCCCTGCACTTCAGCTTTTTAGGCTGATAAATGTTTATATGTTCTAACATTTTCTGTCTAGCTTCCAGTCTTTTTCTATCCACTTGATCTCCAGTGCATACATTCAGTCAGTCTGAAATCCATTAATCAAAAAGTCGTTCCCCAGACATTTCTGGAGAGAAAAACGCTGCTATGTTTTATTTTCCTCCACACACATCAATAGTCACAATCCTTGATAATGTGTTCTCATGAATGCAAAGCAACGCGCTAAGAAAGGAAAAGCAGGAGAAGGATTAAAGAACGTTCATTTTAGTGTCAGTGGTGATTAAACCACAGCTGCATCTGGAGCCAGCAGAGGTCATGAAGCCGGAGACAACCAATCACAGCTTTTCCTCCCAGCTCAGTGTTTGGGGACTCTATGGAGAGGTCACCCTCCCAACCAATCAGTGTTCTGGGTGTCACTGGGTGCTGAAAGTTGTCTACAAAGTTTTTCCATGCTTAAGAGATGCAAAGAGTTTTGCCTTAGCTTGATTGAGAGCAAACATTCAAGACTTTTTTTCTGTTCTCAATTTGCTTTGCCAATGTTTCTTTCAAGTTGGTACAACAAGCAGTTCTTCACGGTGAAACCACAGCTACCTGCTTTTCCACACTCCTTCTTCAATGATTGGTTGCTGTCACTGGTAATTTTACCTTCACACTCAACGTGGCAGAAGCAAGACTGCCGAAGCTGATCTGAATCATCAGAGGATCTCTGCTAATAAAGCTATCTCTTTTGTTGTCAGCTGCAGTTTGCAGAGATATTTAAATGATGGAAAATGTTTGGGATGGACAGCGGCCAGTCTTTTGTAGGACTTCTGTCTATAGTTGTCTATAGTTGAAGACCTTAACCTTAAGAAGACGTTAGTTAGTTGGGCTAACCCTAAAGTAATAATCAAATACTTTAGTTCTGCTAATGCTAAAGCAGCACACCATCATGGTGTTTAACTGAAGCTAATGTTAAACTGCTAATTTTAATTCAGAATGACTCTGTCCTTAATAGACAACAATCCTCGAACACCATTTCAATTTTGACATCAAAATTCTGTTGTAATTTACATGTTCTATAATTCCCTTAGATATTGTATATACTTAATTTCAATGCTTCATTTGGTGGCTATATGTGATTTCTTTCTTTTTTTAAGAGGGGAAACTGAGCTGCTGTGTAAAGTAAACATTTAGCTACTTTAAAAATTCTTAACAGTTGATATCCAAAAATTCAGGAACTTTATTCAACTAAATGTTTACAACACATTGATGTGCAACTAAGTTCCAGGATGTAACAGCACATATGAGCTAAAATCACACCGAAGCATTTCTGTTTAGCTCCAGGTTTGAGAAATTGAGAAAAAGAAAAGAATAAATCTGAATGTGGTGGATATAAATTAGCACGTAAAACATAACGAGGTCCACCGACTGCAGAGAGGCAGATGATAGGAGATAACACTGACTGGGGCCATCTATGCCGCTTTCAACAGATACAGTCTGAGTCATCTGCTTTCAGTTCAGACCTCTCATCACCTCAAGTTGAGTAATGGAAATAAACAGCAGGAGAGCCTTTTCCTGTCACTAGGGGGCGCCATATCGCCATTAAAGTAGAATTCTAAAGCTCCAGCCAGGCTACATGTTAATACACTTTATCATATATTCAGCGCTTTAACACTGATCAGAGTTTTCATAAAGACATTTTTAAATTGTGTTATTCATCAAACCAAAAGTGTGAAACAAAAGTGTGTTTTTTATCTGAGGGAAAACCTTACTTCTTAATTACTCACTGGATGAAGTTTAGTGAGAAATGTCTCTGAGATCGGCCGGTTCTTGGTGGAGTAACTAGTACATTTTGGGTCATTGTCGAGTTATGGATTCTGGTTCTGCTTCAGATACTAACACTTCTCTCTGAAACAGGACAGGAACTATTATGGTGAGCTGGAATGACGTCCTCTATCACCCACAGCCTCTGATGTCAGTTTTTTGATAGAACATATGTAAAATATTTGAAAGTTAATGCATCTTGCATCTTAGCTGTAATGCTAATCCAGACCCATCTATCTATAAAGATTTTCCTTATCTCCGATTGGCAGTACCATAAGACCAGAGATAAAGATAACTAGATGTTAGCTTCTGTGATAGCATTAAGACTCTTTCCACTGTTGATATTACTGTATATTAATGTATATTTTTGTTAGAACAACTAAAATATTTTATTATATGTGTTTTCAGACAGATTTGGAGTATTTGTGGTTTTCAGGTTTTCTAAAAAATATGATTAATCAGTTTGTTCAGGATTTTTGTTTTTTAATCAAACCAGCTTTGGATAGCTTTCTCCTGTATTAAATATAGTAATCATTTTAAAGCTGCTTTTTGGGTTTAGTCAACTATCTTTGGTTCATATTCAAATCAGTTTGAAACATTTAAGTGACAAATGGAGCCACAAATCCATGAGCATGCTGGAGACAATTTCTTTGATTAAAGTGTTGATTGAAGGTTAGGAGGGTTGATGAGAACAAGACTGGTGGAAACGAATCCAGTGTGATCTGCACTCCTGTCTGAAGAGATCCCAGACTTTGACTAGACTACAGACCCCAGAAGGTCTGCTTTGTTCTCTGTACTTTTCAGTTGGCTCAGTTCACATCAGCCTGCACTCTCCTAATCCTCAGAAACCACATCCATGAGATCTGATGGTTCTGAGCATAAAGCAGTCGGCCAGTGGCAGAATATGATACTGTTGAAATAAACTTTACAAAAGTATCAAACATGATGCTAAGAAGTAGGAGTGATCGACCAAACACAAACTGCCTTCCGTACAAAATGTACGGAATGTTGGAAAAAGATGATAAAACACCTTGTCCTCTGTACATTCTGCTAGATTTGAGAGTATCTTATCGCTCAGGTCTGGGGCAGATGTTATAAAGGAATTACAGCGGCAATTAAAGGGGACCACAAATATTAGTATTATCCTTTTTGTTATTATAATTAGTTATTTATTAATTATTATTATTTATGAAATTGTATTTTACTAACATTGTGCTTTATATAAAAATAGACACATCAGGCGAGTTGTATTCATATTTTGGGATTTTTATGAACGATGTTTAAGTATTTGAAAATTATAACGATATGGAGCTCCAGCTCAGGGGCCCACATCTTCCTCAATCCGGCCCTGGCTAAGGTACAATCCTTATCAAAAAAGAGTGGATTATGAATGATTTTACTGAATGGATGAAAAATACATTTCATAAAAGACACATAATGCAAAATTGCTAAATTTATTTGACATTAATAAAGCTAGACACGTTTATTCAGGCCGACTGAGCCGACCGCCATGCAACATTCAAAGTTTCCCTTGATAAAGCAACATTTTCAAAAACAGCTAGATCCCTTTCCAGCTCTGCCTTCCTCCCTCTCTGTTCTCATGTGCCCGGCATGACAGAGCAGCTCCAGATGGATCCGATGGCAGCGAGGTGTGAATAGCTGAAATGGTTGGTCACAACATGGGCCACCAGGAAAGAGGACGGCTCATGTCCCCTGCCGAACATCCTTAGCTCCTCCGTGCTCAGTGCCAGATATAAAGTGTAAATCAGGCTTGTCTGTAAATATTTAGCAAATTTATCTGAAATATCAATAAAATTCAAAAGAGATTTAAAGAAATTAATCAATTTTTATATATATATATATATATTTAATCAATTTATATATATATATATATATATATATATATATATTATTTATATAAAATAAAAAATATTTTTTTTATTTTTATTTTTATAAAAATAAAAATAAAAATAAAGAGACCATTACTGCTTCTCTTGAATATTTAGCAAAGTAATTAAACTGCAGGATACAGACCCAGAAAGGTTTCCTCCCATCAGGTTCTTCACAAATATCCCTACTGTGATCCACCAGCAGATGGCAGCACGTTTTTATTTGTAGTAGTGGATTTTTGAAGTTCAATTCTCCAACATTCAGTAATTTATCTACTTTACGCCCAGAGTTCTTTAGAAATTACCTTAATGATTCATAAGACAAAATATGATTTATATTGGAACAAACTGAACATAGTTCCTGCTGCAGTGGTAAGAGTAAGTGCTATAACTAGGGATGCTCCGATCAGGGCTTTTGCTGCCGATTCCGATACCGATCATCCATGAGGCCGATCTGTGCCGATCACTGCCTGGAATGGCTGTTAATCTTTCGGCTTAGATATCAAGGATATTATGTTATCTGGCAAAATAAAAAAATTATCTGGCAATAAATTCACCTAATTTAGACATAATAGACAGACACCTGCAATCACTCATCTCATCTAGCTCGGCACTTTGTTCCATTTACTACCTCCCAGTACTTAAGCTCCTCTATCTCAGTCACAACTCGCCAGTCTGTCTTGTTACCTTGCTCACCACGTTGCTAGTCACTACCTTTGTTATCCTTGTGTCTCCTTGTGTTTTGGATTTCCTTGCTCCCCTGGATTTTGAATTTTGTTAGTTAATTTTCTTCGTTAAAATAAATATCCACATAAAGTATGTCTACCGCCTGCTGCGAGGTCCACTCCTACACACATCATGACACTTGATATTTTTGTTGAACACAAATTGTATCGTTACAGCCCTTCTCACCACAGGATCATCATCCATAAGAAACTCTTATGGCACTGTGGGAAGATGGGGAGCAGACTGGTGGCAGCAGCATTCTGTAATGCTCTCCCCAGGAAACAGATGGCCACAACACTTGTTGGATACTTTCATTCTAGTTGAGTTCCTGGATGAATCAGAGAACTGCTCTTCCAGATGTGGAGGAATTCAAGTTGGATGTTAGTTTAAATTTCTTAGATTAAATTAACAAGTAGGAACAGGAGGAAAGTTCACATTGGCATGCATGGATTCATTCATACAACCTGTCCATCCATCTTGTGTCATGACTGAGGATTACAGCGTCAATCAGCTGCCGACCCAAGAGGAGAATTCAAAGTATCTGGAGTAAAACACGTTCTGTTAAGTAGAGAATTCATTATTGTTTTGTATTTAGAGTTGGTAAGGAATCTGCTTCTTTATTTATGTAGAGATGTCAATGATTTATGGTCCTTCACAGTGATTTGTTGGAATGCAGATAGGCATGGTGGCAGAGCTCCACTCTGCAGTGGAGCTCTGCCACCATGCAAAGGTGAGAAGATGGCTGCAAACATCGTTCCTTAATCAGTACTCTGACTTCAAATGAAAAATTACACTGTAGATTTTGCAATCGAAGCATAGATGTGTATTTCATGTAATAAATTGTGGTTTTGATGTTTTAATGTAGGTGACTTGCTTTTTAGCTCGCTGCAGCTGCGCTCCTTCACTGTTTTCACGTGCTAATGATCATTAACAGAGGCAGCTTCCCAAGGTCTTAAATAAAGCAAAATATCTCTTTTGTCTGCAGTGGCAATTATATCAAGTCATAAATGAAGCAGAAAAAAACACTACTCCTGTGTTGGATCCTCTTTGTCTGTGATGCAGACTCTATTGCAGTGTACAAGACCCCTGGCTAAAATTAGAGGGTATCCAATACCTATAGAGAAGAAAGTTAGGAGAAAGCTGCATCGTACTGTATTTGGCCAGATTTGGCCTGTGGCTCCCAAGATTCCATTTCCTTCCAGTTCTAAACATCTTCCCCTTCATGTTTATGTTGTTCACAGGGAGAACAACATTATAAAGTTTTCTATGCTGTAAAACTAATTTTCATCTGCCCTAGGATTTAATTCTATATATAACAATATACACTTTTATTAAATATACTTGCACAAAATGTGAAGATGTTTTTGTTTAGTTCCTCCTTAGATTTTGCTACATTTGAAAGCACGACTAACTAAAACGATAGCCACGCTACCCCTAAAATACTAATCATAGCATTAGTTCCACTAACGCTTTAGAATTTTTCCTAAAATAATAAATTCTTGCAAAGCTAAGTCTGATTAACATTTTCAAAGTTAGCAAACAGTTAAGATGCTAAATGAAAACTGAGTTCCGCTCATTCAGCTCAATTATTCAGTGTAGAATGATTAAAAAGACACTGAATTAGCCTTTTACATTAGCACCTATTAAAAACTGTACAGCCATATGCTCTTACAATGATTCACATATATCTCCTTAATAGGATGAAATTAGCTTTATAAATTATTTTTCATTAAATACAAAATATTTTATACCAAAACAAAGCAAGAAAAAACATTAAAAGCTCACTTTTGACACCTATGTCCTCCTTGTTATTCAGTTCACAAGCCAATTTACAAATTCATATGTTAAAGGAACATTCTTTGAGACATGAGACATAAAAAAAGAACAGTTGAATGATGCAGCTACTGCTATATAATTCAACTGTTTGAATTATGTAAAAGCCTTAGATTTTGAGATCAAGGTTGGTGAGAGACTCTTGTGTCTCTCCAGGTCGGACATCCAACATTAAGGCTCATTCAGATTAATATTTTCAAAATTGTTTCTCAACTTTCCTACTTGTCAGTACAAACAGACCTTGACCAAAGTACGATGAGCACAAAATTTAAATTATGTTATTTTAGCAGTAAGCTCTACAGTGGACCCTCAGGGTGAACTCTTATCACTACCTACCTTAAGAGTTCAAACACCAAAATATAACCAAATATAACTTAATATGCATTGGAGGAACCAGTTCTGGCACGACAGTGGAAGCTAACATCTTCAGTCTTTATCAGCAGCAGGGAAAATGATTGGCTCTCCTAGATTAGCTGCTTTGCAAACACCAGCAATGTAAGTAGCATTGCGACTAAATATTTCTGTTTCCAAAGCTGCATCTTCTTCCAAACATTTTACATTTGCTTTATGGAAAAAATGATGAATGGGTGAGTTTCTGTGATTAATTTGGGGTTAGGTTCTGCAGTTAATCCTCGGATAGGTTAATCTGAGAATATCAACCACAAATAGGCTGTTAGTCCACTGTAAATAATATGGGACATCATACAGTAGCATGAGACCAAAAATATATACTTTTTTGGATTTTTTGCATTTTATAACATGATTATTATTCAGCTACTGTGCTGAAGTCTGTTAGCGCTGTCAGTTTCTTAATTATCAGTGCTTTTCTGTTTTAAGGTAGCAGCAGTTTTAACATCTGTGAGTGACTCAGAAGCAGAGTGTAAATCAGGTGAAAAGAACATTTTATATACATGTTGCCTCCATATGAATTCATGTAGAATATTCTATGTGGAAAAGATTAGAAAAAACATGACAAAATTCAGCTCATCCCTTCAGTTTGGACACATAAGAAGAAGCAGTACGACGCTGGTCCTTGGCTGTGGTTATGTCTTCCTGGCAAATGAAGCATTGCTTCCTTTCTCACCCTGTCCAATACATTTTTCTTTCAGCCTGACATGCAACTTTTTACACATTGACCCTGCAGGCCAAATGCAATCCCTCTCTTTACAAATCATGCCGAATGAAGAGATTTTCTAAATCCTTCCAGGCTGGAGTTAGTACATTATCTATTGTAGGTGACAGGGACATTTCTCAACGCTGTCCTTTTCTGTCCTGTCCTTGTCTGCTCTCAACATGCTTCACTTCTCTTAAATAAGAGGTACGAGGGAAAATGTCAGTGGGTCATCAGAAAATAGCCTGATAATTGACCCTGTCAAGCCATGCAGACTCCCAGAGCCACACTAAGCCCGCTCATCTCAGCTGGGTCAACACCTATAGCAACGGCAAACACAAAGACAGACAACAATTGGACGGGTACGCTCCAAGCAGATAGCTTCATTGATTCTTCCTGGTGCGTATTTAGCATCCTGCCACCATCTGTGTTACTTTATACATTCATGCTACGAATTTCACAATCAGATCCCAGTCCGGGTGGGAAAACATCCCAGAAATAGCAGCATCAGCTCTGGCATGGTGGAGAGCTCTTTCAAGGCTTTGTTTATACAGTGCCATTTCAGAAAATAAGCTAGGCCCGCTAACTATGCCTTCTTAGGATTCTAATTTCGCTCGCTAATTAGTGATTACAAAATGTTGTGAACCAAAAATTTGACAGCAATGCACAGAATGTCATTTTTAAATGTTAAAAAGAACTGGTGACCAGGTAGCGTGTTACATTATAAAAAGAACAATACATCAGGCGTAAGCTTACACAACCATAAACTAGCATAAAATGCAAACTAAAGAACAACACTGCTGTGAAATGTTAGCAGATGATAGTTCATTGTAATCAGAAGCAGAACCTGGAACAAAAATAAATATGTAAAAAAGCAAACATCTTTCATAATAAGCTTACATTAAGAGTTGGGGGAAAGTATTTGCTCCCTTTACATATTTATTTTTATGTTTTTGTCACATTTTCTTGTTTCTGCTTAGTGTCTGACATGAAGAATAATAAAAAATGACTTGAATAGAACCTGTCTGGAAACAAATATCTCAAGAAGTAAATATGTATCCCCCAAATAAAGACATTCAGTAAAAGATTAGTGATCTGCAACAACAGTTTCACATACATTGGTTTGGGTAATAAATGGAGGCATATACGTTTTCTTTTGTCTTTTTCATATCTGCTCAGGTTATGTTTGATGTTAATGTTAATGAAACATAATATCATGCATTGACTTTGGTTTTTGCAAAGTCAAAAACGTGAGGTGAAAGGTGAAACTGTACGCTCTTAAACACTAGAATTATCATTTGGACTTTATTTAAGTTTACAATAATGCTTTTCTAAAAGCAAAATGTAAATATTAAGATTCAGAGAGACATGACTAATACTGAGTTTTGACGAACCAGAAAATTTACCACCCTTTGGCAAGTTTCAAATCTAACCAGTTGCGTTTCGATGAGTAAATTTACGCCGTCTTGTGGCCATGCGTGTGCATTTTCAATACTTTCTTTGTCGTAAAAATGTGTCTTAGTAACAACAGTAGTAAAGTCGGAAAACCATTTTTCATATTTAGCTTCTGACCAACATTCTGAGTCAGAAGCAGAGCTCAGTGTGTGGGCTGCACTCAAGAAAGTGTTCTAAAGTATTTCTATTTATGCAAAATAGCAAATTCAATAATTGACTGTCTTCATTGAGAAAGCTTCCAGTAACATCAAACCTTGTTTTTACAGTAAATGAGACAGAAACGCATCCATCACTGCTTCTCAAGCAGCTGGATTCTAGATGTTTCTACTGATTATTTTTCAGCTATCTTAAAATGATACCATCATCTCAACACTGGAAAAGTTAGATGAGTCACAGACTGTCCAAATCGGTCTGCGAGCCTTTGACTGTCCTCACCTTTCCTCATAGGAGTGGCTTCCACGAAAGCATACTGCACCTGATCTTTAGCGGCCGCCTGCTAGTGAAGTTGATATTCGCTTGACAGCAGAAGGCCGAGCTGTGAGAAATAGAGCCTGTCTAAAGTCGAACAACACCGCTGTTTCTCTCTGTATATATAGAAACGCTTTCCCTGAGCGGCTTGCAGTCCTGTGAGAGACCTGAAAGCCCAATTGTGTTTCCCCTCATGCTTGACCCGACTGACGGGGTTCCTCCCAGTTCTAAGAGAGAACAAAGAGAAGTTTGTTTGCTGTTCCTGAGACGGAGGACAGAGTTTGTCTCCTCTCCATGACTGAATTAAGCAGCAGTAAAGCCTTCTGAGCCAGGTCTTCTAATCCGTCCTCCACCTGGTGGAGCTCAGGGTGTCAGGAGGTTCGTGTTAATGACCCCTGACCCATTGACCTCAATCTGTCAGTCTTCTGACAGAAACAGGTAGGGAAGGTTCACCTTGGAAATGCCTTATCTTCATTTATAGTGTTTTGTTATAAACTAGAATATGATTATTTATCAAAGGCATTTTATCTGTTTTTGCAAGAATGATGAATTTATCTTATTGATAAACAGTGTTTGGAGGAAGTAGAACTATCCCTTGTCTAATTAACTGGAATTAATTCAGTTTACTTGGAATTAAGATGAAAAAGCTCAATTAGCATAAATATTAAAGAAAATTTTCTGTAAATATCCAAAAGTTTAGTTGCCAGTATTTTTCTTTGTTCTATTTGAACTTGGAATCCAAAGTCATTTGATAAACAGCAAAATAATATGTTTATGTGTAAAAAAAAGATTTTCACAAACATTTTGAAGGGGTTATTGATGATCCTGCAGCTACTATCAGACTGCAAAAGAGAAAATATCCTGTTTATAATTTTTAACCAACCAACCAGCTATCCATCCATTCATCCATTCCCAAAAAACAATAACTTGTTTGCATGAATACCATTGATGAACACTGAAATATGTTGAAGACACAACATCATTTATGATTAAACTGGATGAAATGACTATAGTGGAATCTGGTTCTTATTCCTGGTGACTCGGGGAGTTACTGTTTATTTTCCATCTAAGACTGAATCTTCTGGAGCATCACATGAATGCTGCAGAAAATCAATTTTAATGCTGGTACCTGTGAAATTATGTAAATCAGGCTGAGAAAAGGGATGAAAAGTACAAATACAATCCAAACAAAAGTTAAACCTGAGCTAGATAAATTTTTGAGAATGAATCCAGTAACAAACGCTTCTTATCTGTCTAACCAAAGAAACAAGCAGCTCACTCAAACAAAGCTTCCCCACAGCATGACACTACCACCGCCATTAGATTAGGCGAGCATCACGGTTTTGGGACTTCTCATGGTTTCTTTCCATTATGGTTTCCTTCTCTCTGGTTTAAAGTTACAAATGCTATTTTTTTTAGTTTTTCACAGCTCCATAAAAATAGACCCCATCTCTTTATCCTGTTCTATTGAAAAAAGATGACATATTCTCTAAGCTTTAACATATTCCAACATAAAGCCTGTTTGCTGGTCAATCTGCTAAACAGTCACCTCTGAGTCGTCTTAGCGTAGCAGCAGAAGGTTCATTCGGCTATCAGACAGATTAACCTGTCACTTCCTGTCACCAATTAAAACCCTCCCCAAATCTGCTGTGTCAAATCCTACTTCTACTTAAACAGTGAATTACATTTTAAAAATCAGTCTTTAATATTGTTATATGAGAAATAAAACAATATAATCAAATGTTTTATAGAAAAAGTGTGGTGAAAATGTGTGAATCAAGTTTGATACTTTAGGTATTTCAGCATTTCTATGGAACCTGCTTTTGGTTGTGGGAAATCTGAGTACCATCAATGTCTAAAATGTCAAATACAAAAAAGTGTAAAAAGTGAATTGGAAGTTGGAGATGCATCCTGCTATGAAAAACTGGATTTGTTTAGCTAACGCTATATGACTGTGTTGAACTTTGATGTCTGAAGTGTCATGGCTGTCTGAACATATGGTTTATGTATTATGTCGTTATTTTAATTCCGCTTCTGAGATAAAGTCTGCCAGAACTTTAGCTCTGCAGCCTCAGCGGTAGATAAGCAGAATTCAGAAGCTAGCTCTCACACTATGTCTTTTAAATATTTTTGCATTCTTCTGTTCTGGGATATAAAAAGATAAATTCTGAATTCTTTAAATCAGAGCTGACTGACGGAGCTTTTCTAACATCTAACATCATTCCTGCGGATACAGGAGGAAGCACACTTTCACGAATGCAATAATAGCTGAGCTAATTTTCTATTTAACTGTGTGGCGTTTTTGCTAACTTTGAAAACATTTAGCGCAATTTAGATTCCAAAGTTATCCAAAAGAAAATACATCTTGAGAACTGAGAAGCTGAAATTAACTCAGTGCAGTCCTAGTTGACACATCGCTGCAGCAACCAATCCAGGAGTGACATCTATTTTCCTTGATGCTGATTGGCTGTATCAACCAGGACCGTAGAATTTAGCTCCTACAGTGCTAAGACAGTTCCCACTCTTAATGTGTAGGTACGGAAGCATTTCGCTGCCAGATCTTTGAAATAAATTCAGGGACAGATTTTAATTATACCAAAAATGAAAAACCAGAAAACCTCCTCATTTACGATGAGAGCAAAACTCGTTAAAACAAGAAACTTTCGCACTTTAACAAGATAACTTTTATATCTTACTATTGGAATAAAGTTACCCATTTAAATAACATGTAAAAATAGGCTCCACTGACTACGACGTGTTAAAATCATAAAGGAATTCGTTATGATTCTTCTTCTCACCCTGTTTCTTCTCGAGAACATCTGAAAATCCCAAGTGGTGTTTCTGTTTCACTGGTAAGATCTTTCTTATTTAAGAGTATATAGTTTGGGTTTAAAATATAAATAAAAAATATATATAACAAAAAATAGAAAACACTTCTATTTTTTGTTAAAGTAGAAAAAATATATATTTTAACAAAAATGGAAAAAATATACAATAAAGTTCTAATTTTAACGAGTTTTGTCATTATTTAAATAAGATACTTCTCCTGATTGATTTCCATGCTCAGGAAGTTAATTAAGATCCATTTGGTGTTTGAACTATTCAAATATGCAGCTATAAATGTTTTTGAGTAAATTTCAAGTATCTGCAGATTTCATACATTAAACATTCCCACAGCATGATACAGCCATAATATTTCACCGTGTTGGTGATGTATTCTGGATAACCTAGTGCACTCTAAGTTGCAGTCTTTATATTAAAACCTTGGAGATGAAGCTGAGGGCTAATCCCCATACACTCAGAGTGATCACGTGCTGATCACTTTTATATTTTTAATGCAAAGCATAAATTCATAATCAAGCTCTGACTTGCTGAAAAATTCTTTCTTGGCCTGACATTTGACCTCTGTCCGCTGCTCCCAGCGGCCTGTTTCCAAACTGAGCTGAGTGCTGACCGGTAACATGACCCCCCTCTGCCGGCGCCCTCGCTGCTCCCGGTTACTGCATGCTGGCGGATGGAAACTCCCTGGCTACAGCCAGCAGCCTGCCATCATCATGTTCTCCTTCACTCATTCAATTCCACTCTCCAGTAGAGAGGCAGCAAAGTGGATGATCAAAATTGAAAATATTCTCTCAAACTAATCAGAGTCAATTCAATCCCATTAGGTTAAGTAAAGAGGCGACCACCTCCTCCTCCCCCTCATGAGTCTAATCTGAATCTGTTCAATTAGCCAAGAACGACACAGAAAAGCTGCCACATCGGGATTATATCCCGCCCACAATCCCCTCAACTTCAAGGAATAACCTGCAGAATCACAGACTGGTTCCCTGCTGAGTAAAAAGGTGCAGCTGACTTCCAGTCCTCGTTGTCACACAGCCATGCGTCCGTCTCGACCACCGCAGCAGAAACACGCCCAGCTGGCTCCTCCAGCCCAGCCGGCTCCAGCCTTACCTTTCACCGCTAAGCCGCAGTGCCTCCCTGCAGCCTGCAGCTCACACCTCCTCAGCGCCTTGTCCTCCGTTATCCTCTGCTTCCAGTCCAGGTTGATGGGATGTTGCGTGTGTACTGCCGCTGCCGTCTGACTATGTCTTTGTGGGAGAGGCGACCAGAGGGGGCTGGGTTGTCTTGCAGATATCTGCCTTGTTGCGGTTAAATTTAAACCACCCTCCCCTCTGACACCTTCAGACGCGCTGCCCTTCCCCTCCCAAGCACTCGCCATATGGCTACCAAATAAAGGTACAAGCGTCATTTTATCAACAAAAGGACGTGGTCCAGTCAAAGCCTGCTGACATCTGAGTTGTAACAGAATTACAGTCGTTGTTGAGCCACAGATTGTATTTTTATAATGTTCCTCCAGAGAAAGCAAACAGGAGCTGACCTGTAGATCGGACTTTCTGTGACCTTCAAACGACTCTTTAGTTTGACCCGTTTATTCAGATGTATCACTGCAGGTTGTCTGTCACATCGGGGCTTACATAGGATTTTTCAGAACAAAAAACGGATTTTTTTTTCCAGAGGTCTTGAAAGAAATTACCGTTTTCCCTTGAGAAGTGGAAGAAGAGATGTGACTCAGGGATTCTGTGGAGTGAAAAACACCAGAAGGTCCCGTTTTTGGAGTTTTGAATTACAAAAAATTCTAGCTCCTTTTGAGCTCCAACTGAAATATATTATATCTGCACACACACTGGGACATTTTAAACCTCCAGCTCCTTATGACCAAAACATTTTTGCGTAAACAAGTCGTAGCTTTTATTTTGGCTATTTTTATTGTCATAATGTGTTGTTTGTGTGTTTTTTATGCATAATTTCAATGCATTTTATTTATTTTAACTCGTTTTTAGCTTGTAAAACACAAATTGTCAAAAATAAATGAACTTGACTTTTACCTTCAGCAGTTTTAACGGGGAAAATATCCTTCAACTAGCCAAGGAGAAACTAAACCAGGTGAACTTTCTACTGGACGTGAAAACAAAACTGGAACATAGTCACTGGCAGCAATAACTTCTCAAATGGATCTGGATCACAGAGAGGATGAAGCAGGTCTACTTTGTGAAAGTCTAAAAATTATATTTCACCATGTTTTACAAAAAAGAAACTATAATAAACTGCTACTTTTCTAAATTTCTGCTGCAGCTACCTGTTCTTTAGTGCAGGTAGCTGTTTAACTATCTTGTAGATAAACAGGAACAGCATAGTTTCTGCCCACAGCACAGTTTGACCAATATGTGTTAATGAGTCATTTAAAAAATGGAAATGTGGAAAACAGAGAGAGAGGCTTATGATGTAAATCCTCTGTTAATGGAGAATGACTGATTATTGACTTTGCAAAAGCTCAGCAAGAAAAGCAGCAGATCTGACAGGATGTGAACTTA
The DNA here is from genome assembly GCA_902982915.1 of Phalloptychus januarius. Classification (NCBI taxonomy): domain Eukaryota; kingdom Metazoa; phylum Chordata; class Actinopteri; order Cyprinodontiformes; family Poeciliidae; genus Phalloptychus; species Phalloptychus januarius. The sequence goes on along the minus strand of CADWAE010000470.1, from coordinate 1,105,340 downwards.
GTCACTTTCAGCTCACTAGCTGTTCTGTATTGGCTTAACTTCACGCTGATTCTACTGAAGTTTAGTCAATCTTTCATGAACTAAGCATTATTATGGCTTACTTTATTTATCAGTCATGTAAAAATGATTATGAAAACCTGCTCTATCATATTCGAAAGTATGGATGTTATTTAAAAGAATATTAAGAAATGTAATTCTTAAACTAAAGTGAAGAAAAGACCATTTCAATTTCTTTAAAAAATCAAATTAAAAATTACAATTTCTAATTTCCGAAGCAACAAATGACGACAAGCCCATATTTATTATGAGTTTTGATGTTTCGTTTTTATCCCATGAGTTTGGAATCGCCTCCTGTTTCAAACTCTAAAATCTATTTTAACGGCGTGTGCTGAGAGATTATAAATAAACCTGCGGTCAGAAATCAACATGTCATCATCATTTAAATCTGTTGCCAGATTTACAGGTCATGACACTTGTAAACAGCGAAGGGTGTTTCATAAGAACTCAATATTTTCCTTAAAACTTTCCTCCTCTTAAAAATGAAAGCTTTAAAATCGAATTCATTGCTTGTAAAATGTTTTGAAGCTTTAAATGTGGACAGTGAAAAAAAGATGAAAAGCTTCCATTTATATTTATGTTGTTGATTTTAGAGATCTAAATTGAAAACTTCTCCACATTCCACACAGCAGCACAAATCAGGCCTTCGTGATGGGCTGAGGATGCTGCAGCACCTGTCCCTGCTGTTTTATCCTTCCCTTTACAACTTGTCTGCTTCGCGTGGTCAGTGCATTACATTTCGGAGCAGCTGGAAATGCCTTTTTCAGGATACTTTCAGGATACAAGAGGCATTTCAGAAAGAGAAATAGCAGCCTACAGCATCTGTCTGTCACAGGGACGGACTTATGAATCAGCAAACTTCATATGAAGTCACCCTTTAAAAGATGTGCAAAATTCTTAATAAAAACTAGTATTTCATTGCAGTGTCATAATGTCACAGTAATTTCATTACAAATAACTTCATTACTACTCAATAAGGCAGAATTTTTTTTTTTTTTGCAGTTTCAGTATTTGCAATGATTAAGTAAAACAATTCAAATTAAATGTAAATATATTTGTTCATGTGGTGTGTCATGATAAGTCAATAACATGACACCACAATCCTCCTGTCTTTTTCTTCTTCATGGTTTCTGCCTGTGGCAGCATCCGGTTTCTTATCATGTGACTCGTGATACACAAAAAGTGTTTCCATTGCATTTTTATGAAATAAACCAATATTGATAAACCACCTCATCCCAGCATTTAATGACCTCTTCTCTTGTCGGTGTAAATATTTCTTAATAACGAGGTTTAGTTCCCTTCAAAATAGAAAAAACAAGGAAACATGACGTTCAAACGTGGCTTGATAAATGCCTGCAGGAAAAAAATTAAACTTGCTCATATCTGCTGCCACACAAGCAAGATGAAGTTTATTTTCCTACTGCATTCAGAAGAGATTACTTATAATTGTGGAAGAATAAATTATTCCCAAAGGCTCCCAGTTTACTGCAGTAAAAAATTTTGTATTGGGAATCCAAATCTCCACAGCAACCCGTAGGTGCTTCATTACTGCCAGCCTAACATCACAACTGAAAGCTAGGATTTTACCTGGAACTCATCTTCAATCAGATAAAACTATCATTGAACTTTTTGACAACAAACACAAAAAAGGATTAATGTTGATATAAGGAATTTGTACATCAAAAAGGCCAAAAGGTCTGAAAACTTTATATCAGACAAAATATCTGCATGAAGAAGATGTGAATATGAAATTTTAATCAGTTTTGATTGTGTTATGATTTGCAAGCTGTCATGTTAAACCGTGTAAATGTTTTCCACTCCACTCTGCCAGAGCGGTGTCGTAAAAGCAGCGGTCTGTCCCACCACATACACTCCCTGACCCTTGTCAGCATGCTGGGAGCGCGCAGTTTAAAAACAGAGGTATTTACGACTCAGCACTCTCCTCCAGAGTTCCTGGAGCTCCAGCAAACATGAGGGACAGCAGGGCGGTTTAAAGATAGCCGGGCGTTAGCACAGCCGGCTCACATCGGGGTTGAACACCTGCTTGTCTGTCTGTCTTCGGGAGATATTTTCTAAGGCCACTTACTCAGCATAAACGGAAACAAAACACCCCACTGTGAAGAACTTAGAGCAATTTTGGTTCTATTTATGTTGCTGTAAGTAAATTATTTGGTTTTCTTCTTCTATGATGGAAGATTTCCTTTTAATCTGTTAAATTAGTCCTACATCACACTTCTACAGGTTTTGGGAAGGAGAAAAGATTTTTTCTGTGTTTGCTTTTATCAAACTTCATATTATGAAACATTTTTTTATTTTTCAAATAAGATTTAGCAAAGAGAGAAAAAGTGGCTAATTATTATATAAAAGTGAAAAACTATTAATATAATAGTTCCACACCACTGTACCTTCTCCCTCCATCTGAACATGGTAACACCTTGAAGAACCTAGCCACAAGCTGGATTTTAGCATGGGCTTACTGGGGCTCCAGCCCAGGGCCCCAGCACTTTGGGGGTCCCGAAAGATCTTTGTGTAAGTTGGACGCTTCTTACACATTGGGGCGGAGCATCAGGGAGTGATTTTATCATGATGGCGGACAATAGAATGGATGACAGTAGAGCGGAGGAACGAAAGAAAAAGAAGAGCGTGATTGAGAGGTCATGAAGAAAATATCCGTGCTAACAGGGTTTTTTTAAACTTCATATTGGACATGGAACAGAACCAACATCCCTCTCCGCTTCTCAAAACCTTAGCCTGGCTAACAGCGGCTCCAGAACCTGGAGCTGTGTCTGATCTGGTGCCTGAGATGTTACAGGAAGGACGAACTTCTTCGCCAGGTGCAACGATCACCACGAATAATCCATACCGCATTGACCCTGCGCTTTGAACATGAACTGATGAGGTCATGTGGGCTTAATGGGCTGAAGGAGAAGCAGCCCAGTAATATCCAAAATATGGACATTAATTGTAAAGCATCAGAACAGGTTTACAGAAAATCAGAAACAATTCTTCTCCAGATTGCGCTTTGAAAGCCAGCTAGCATCCAAACACAGGCTGATTTATCCTCCATCCACTGCGGCTGTGTTTACATGCTAAAAGTCAGTGATGCTTTGAAATGGGTTTCAGGAAAAACGCAATAGATCAATTGAAAAAGCAAGAAAACATCAAAAGTCCCTTAAAAGTAATGCAATTGCTCTGCTCGCTCACGCTCAATGCGAAGTTAAAAAAACCGAACTAGCTTTAGCGCTAACTAGGAACTCTCCTATTCATATGGCGAAGGGCCAAGTGTACAAATTAGCCCTAGTGCGTCATACCCTGCCCTGACATGCAGCTGAATCCAGTCATTGAATAAAAGTTTTGACCAGGTTTGGCTGTCAGAGGGGAAATACGCACCCTGACTATCTGAGCTTGGTCAGGAAATAAACCTGATAACTAGAGAGAAAGATTGAGTTGATAAAAATTGAAAGAGGGAGACAGATAAAGATAGAAATGAAGAAGGATAAATAGAAAATAACTTCCTTAGAAATGTTATCTTGAATAGACATAGTCAAGATGTTCAAGTATTTCTTTAATAACTACAAAATATATTTAGTTTGTAGTAATGATCTTTACATTCATTTACAGTAATCAACTGTTCTACAGACAGATAGAGATTTTAAAGCCAAGGGCCCACACACTCCTAAATCTGACCCTGATAAAACGTGCGTAGGCAGAAAAAATGTGAGGAGCCATATTTTACGCACAAGCCTGCATGTATAAAAGTTTGCCTAAATATACGCACACTTTTTTCCTGTCATGAAAATGTGCAGCAGACACGCAAACTTTTTCTGTGAACAGTATCAAACTACAAACCGTCAAAACTCATCTGAATCCACTGAAATCTGACTTCAGTGTTATTTAGGGCAAGAAGCATCAAACCCAATGTTTTTTCATGATTTTAATATTTTATTGTTTAAACGTAATCAATGAAACTGAACCACATTTATCCTCTGACAGTATCCTAACATGCACACAAAATAAAGAAAATAAAAATAAAAGGATGTGAAAACCTAATATGTGTTACAGGAAAACCCAACAGCAAGTGGTGAGGATGGGAGGGAGGAGGTTTGCTCTTCTCATCCGACATAAAAAGTGCAGACATTGCTGAGCTTTTTTCTAGTGAAAAACCTAAACTCCTCCAAACCTCTGGCCTAGTGGCCAGAGGTTTGGAGGGACTAGGTCAACGTGTCAGTGATCTGTATCCCCAGCAATTTAATGTTGCTGACCTGAAGGGTGTGTGACTTGGCTGATTTTTCCTGAAATCAACAACAATTTATTTGTTTTGTTGACATTCAGGATTAGATGGTTTGCATCTCACCAACCCACTACCTCCTCTCTTATGGGCAGTTGTTGTCCCTGATGAGACCCACCACTGTTGTATCGCGTACTTAATGATGTGGTTCGTACTGAACTTGGCTTGGCAGCAATGGGTGATCAGGGTGAAGAGCAGTGGGCTCAGTACACCGCAGACCTGGGGGGAGCCAGTGCTGAGGGAGATGATCCTTGATGCATTTTTCCAAACCCTCACAAACTGGGATCTGTCTGTGAGGAAATCCAACAACCAGTTACACCAGAGGGTGATGAGCCCAAAGTAGAGGTAAATATATACATTCATAAAAGCCACACTGAAAAGTCAGTTTTTATTGGAAAGCTGTTCCAATGGTAACTTTAACATAATTTTAAAATTCCTATTACATTCTTAAAGTATCAGGAACCAGCTAGCTGCGCAAAATATTAACTTCAAACAGACATTGCTGATTGATTTTATATTTGCACATGTACAAAACAAATTATGTATAAGAAAACAATGTATTTGGTGCATTTACTGATTGTGTAGTCAAGGAGAAAAGTAAAATGTGTTTCTCATGAAATTATATTATTGATTTATTCCTGGAGAGAACTAAAACATGCAGGATGCCAGCCCACGAGGACCGACTTTGGGAACCAGTCCCAGTTCATTCTCGGAAGGTTTTTCTGTGCTCTGCCTCCATCTGGTGGTCAAAATGAAAAGAGCAGGCCACTCTAAATCAGCTGAAAGCAATCATGAGGTGATAGCTGACTGACAAAAAGTCAGTCATGCTGCTATTCTCAGCAAACAACTGGAGGACCCAGTAAGTTTGAATTGAGAAGTTTTACCATCGGCTTATGTTACTTTATTTATCCAAAGTCTTAGAGCTTGAGTTGCATGGTTTTGGTGTTTTTGTTCCTCCCCAAAAGCAGAAGAAATGGAAGAGGCACTCTTTGAAGTTGTGCTACACAGTGCAAATTACATCCCATCAGGTCGTCAGCTGCCCCGCACTCCTCCTATGACGAGTGTAAAGAAACCTTTGGATTTTGAGGATGTGGAACTTGTGATGCCAAACAGCAACACAGAGGTGCATTGCTTGCTCTACAGTCATTATTTCACCAGTCATGACTGATTCAAATCTTCTCTTTTCACAGGCAGATGAAGATGTTGAGGTGCTTGGTTGTAGCAGTCGTAAAATGGGTAACTTGACTCTTGGATGTGCCTCTTGGAATAAATGACATTAAGGTGACCTGTCTCCTCACCACTGCTTCTTTGTGTTTAAATCTAGAGAACCCTTATACTATGCTGAAGGGCATGAAGGGGTATCGTCTCACTCCTGATGACCTAAACTTCATCAAGAAAAAGGTGGAGGATGAACATGTAAAAAAGCTAAAGGTAGTTTTGGTCTTTGGCAGAAGTCTGTTACAGATGAACTGTCCTTTCATGCAGAGTAAAACTGTCCACAGGAAGAACTGGCAGAGATTCAGGCCCTGCTGAAAATGGAGGTGAAGATGTTGGAGCTTTCACTTGTGACTAGAGCGACGACCCAGGTCAACCTCAGCCTGGTAAGATTTTCTGGATTTACAGTGTGCAACTGATTATACAGAAATGATGCTAAAATGTCCAAAAAAATAAGGCATTTGACACATTTCAGTTGTGACATTACACGTTGCCATGACTAGAAAGTAGCAGGGGTGTCCAAAGTCGATCCTCGAGGGCCAGCATCCTGCATGTTTTAGTTCTCTCCCTAGTGGTAGCAGCAACCTCCTCAGCAGGTCAATGTTCTCCTTAGACCTTCTAATGAGCCATCATTTGATGCAGGTGTGCTAAACCAGGGAGAGAACTAAAAGATGCAGGATGCCGGCCCTCGAAGACTGACTTCGGGCACCCCTGGTCTAGAGGAACAAGTTGGAGCTCTAACCAGACCTTGTCCTTGTTGAAGAATAAATTCCCATGTTTTCCCCTTCAGGTCCCGTCGAGTGACGATCTGGCCAACTGGGCCAAACTGGTCTTGAGCGAGACTTCACCCTCTGACTTCACACATCTGGATACAAAGTCACTTCTGGCTGTGGTCAAAATGGAGGAAATCCAGAGTTTAACTGATCAAAAAAAGAAGGTCATTGCAATGATGGAGGCAACTGCTGCAGAAACGTAATGCAATCAACAAAATTTCTCTTTAAATGTTTGAGACTCGCATTAAAAATGACCTGGTCATCTTTAAGGTGCAAGAAAGAAACTGAAGAGAGAGGCCATCTTGAAATGACGGTTGCTAATGAGGAGGTAAGACATGCCTTTTAACTGGGTTGTTACTTTCAAGAATACCGGTCACTAGCAGAAGTTGATATGGTTAGCATTGACACTAGCGTGCCTCTAAAGTACTCTAACACTGCTACAAGTTAAAACAATGAGTGACTTGTATTTTTACCTAGCAGATTTCAGAGACCTGCACTGTCCCTTTTTCTTGGCAGCAAACAAAGTCCAGAGAGGGATGTGGGTCTTGTGATGGGTTTCTTCTATCTACAAGAAATTAAAACCAAGCATCTTCCAAACAGCTTTGTAAATTAGAACTGACTTGAAGGACAATCAATCCTGGCTGTTGCATTGTGATGCTGCCACCACCATACTTCAGCTATGCTGGTACTGGCATCCCTGTTTTTTACCCAAAAGTCAAACAGTTCTGCAAATGTTTCCAAAATGAAGATGTTTCTACCCGAGGACTCAAATTGCAATTGGCCCTTTGTTTTATTTAATGACTTCCTCTTCGCTTGGTGGCCTTCCAGGACATGTTTCACTGTGGTTACCGTGAAAGTCTTACCAGGTCTTTTGTCGTGTGGATGATTTGCACCATTTGGATTACAAACATGTTGATCTCTAAGACACAGAACCTCCCTCACTGGTATAATTATTGGATGTCTGTTTGCGCATAATTGAGGCTGGACTCTGCATTTTTTACATGACTCTACAGTCATGATATTCATTAACAACCTCTACTTTAGAATCCAGAAGACAGCGACATGTTTAAAAAAAAAAAAACTGACTATAAATTCAATCTGATTTAAACTGAGAGCTTTAATAGTGATGAGAGCCAGAGTATAAAATAAAAAAAGGTTTAAAGTAACTGTTTTGCATGTAATCTGATTCTGCAGACAACTTTCCATTAAGCTGCTGTAGTAAACAATTCTGACTTTCAGCTGAAGATTCAGGAGCTGATGAAACAATTGACTGATCTGAAATCAGACCTCCTCCAGGAAGTGAGTATTTGGCTTTTACATTGCTCGATTCTCAGTTGAATTGTAATGCTGTAAAATGCTTATTTGGCATTTTCCTTTGTAGACAAACAAAGGTGAAGAACTGAAGGAGGATCCTGAAAAGCCACAAGATGCGAGTGGTGAAGGAAGACATCAGCAACACCAAAGGAAGTCTGTCAAATCGAGTGTTAATGAAATTGTATGTAAATCGAGACCAAAATCCACCAACAATAAGAAGAGTGTTAAACTCGGTCAGTCAGTATCAGAAGTGTCAAAACAGAAATCTGGCGCAGGGAAAGGAGACCCAGTGAAGCTGGTGAAAATAAGAGAGAAAAGGGAAGCGATGTTGCCACTGGAATCCCAGCAGCCTGTGGCTGGACTGAGACGATCCAAACGCATCGCTAACAGAAGCTAAACCAGTTGTTTGAATTAGAGGCTGTATTTCCTCTTATTTGGAGGAGAGTTAACTTCTTTTTTTTAATATGAATATTGAGTAACTTTTTTTTTTATTATTATTATTATTAAATGGCTTTTTACTTGTTTTTGATATCCGGTATCATTTGTAATCGAGTTTGCTACTTCTGATTAGCTTGTCAAAAGCAATGGGCTAAGGAGAGCCAGTAATCCAGTGGATTACTGGATGAAGGTTATCTTCAGTGATAAGTGAAGAATCTGCATTGGACAAGGTGATGATGCTGGAACTTTTGTTTGGTGCCATTCCAGTGAGATTTATGAAGAGGCCTGTCTGAAGAAAACCAAATGTCCACAGTCCTTGGTGATATGGGGCTGCATGTCAGGCAAAGGCACTGGGGAGATGACTGTGGTTAATTCTTCTATCAATGCACAAGATTACATTGACGTTTTGGACAGTTTTCTCATCCCTTCAATTGAACAGATGTTTGGAGATGATGAAATAATTTTCCAAGATGACAATGCCATAGGGCAAAAACAGTGAAGACATTCCTTGGAGAAAGACACATTCAGTCGATGTCACGACCTGCAAATAGTTCAGATCTCAACCAAATTGAAAACCTGTGGTGGAGATTGAACAAAATTTGGCACCAAATTGATGCAGAATACTGTTTGCCACTTGTCAAGTCAATGCCTCAAAGACTAAAAGCCAAAGGTGGTGCAACTAAATACTAGTGATGTAATTTGAATGGTCTTTTGTTTGTGTTTTTCATGATTCCATACTTTTTTCCTCAGAATTGAATGACTCCATATTTATTTCCCTGTGCTTGTTCAATAAAAGTATTATTCACTGACTTCCACAATGTTTTCTCTTCATTTCTTTGAGTGTTCCTGAAAGCCAAAAAGTTTCACTTTGGAATGACCTTATTATTGTATCATGTTTTTGATCTGAGTTTGTTTTACAACGTGAAATGTCTGAATGAGCGCTCATCCAAACTGGTGATTCCATACTTTTGCCAGGGGTTGTAAGTGAGAAAGAGACCAGGAGATGAAACCTGTGCATGCTTTAGAAACTGTGCCAGCTCTGCTGTAGCCGGGCAGGGAACATGTAAGTGGTCCAAGTCTCAGCAGGGAGGCAAAGTGTGAATCCCTTGACTGTGTATGATGCCAGCTGTAATGAAATTCCAAACTGGAATTGGAAGGGAACTTCTGATGTGGTTCCCAACTTCTCGGTCTTGTATAAACATGGGAGTGGGAGGAATTCTTGGATTTAATCATTTTCTTGTCCTTGTAGATGTAAATATTAAGACTTCTCTCAACAACATCTACTGTTTTATACAAAGCCATAGCAGCTGTTTACCTTTGGGTAGCGTTTTGGTTTGAATTTTGAAAAATGGTTGCAGTCGAGTTGAGCATGGACTTAGTAAGTTACTAAGTCACCTCATTTGCTGGTTTGTTACATGCTTGCAATTTGCTCAAAGTTTCTTAGAGAGAGCTGAGAGGAAATGGAACAGCTGTGTAAACAGTCTTTACCCTTTCAAAATAAGAGCAAATTTGTCAACGGTTGCAAAATATTTTGACAGTTAACCAAATATTTCTATATTTTTCTCTGCTTATCATTGGTATCATCTGCTTACTGGAACTGTCTATGTTTCATAAAGATGTTCCAAATTCAAGACTTTGTTTGGAAAACTATTTCAGATCAACATACACAAGACAGATTGAAGCAGGAACTTGTGTGTGAGCTCTGGAACACACACAGCTTCTTCACAGTTCCAGTCAAAGCAGTCTCTTCATTCTTCTGGCCTGACTTACTCACATTGTATTCTGGCTTCTGAAAAAGTGCATCACAGCTGGACAAATGGGTGCAGACAGAACCATGCTGCTCAGGAAGTGCAGGTTGTGTGTGAAGACCGTTTCTTTCCTTTTCTGGCCTGGCTTCAGTCTTCTTATTACCCTGTAACTGTTTTGACCGGCCTACTTGTTTTCCTCTGAATGTTTTTTGAGTTAACTGCACCGCTGAGGTCAGGCTGATCTGAGATTGGTCATTCGAGAATGTGATTAATTTACACAACACCTTGTGTGCCCAGTTCACATCAGTAAACATGTGAGTTGGTATTAGAGGTAATACATAAATATACACATAATATGCAAGAACAAAAAAACATAATTCTGCTTCTTTTCAGGTAAACTAAAGTTACATTTGGATGCAATCCATGAACATTCTGTGTTTAATGTTGTTTATTAATTAATTTGGCGCTGCACACTATTTAATTTCTGTCCAAATTGTCATTTTTGTGCCAAGTTTTTAATCCATTCTCAATCATTCATATCGAAGCCAAATTGTACGAGTGAAGGAAGCCGGTGTTAGTTTACTGTGCTTCTAAGAGGAATGTCTTTTTCAGCTTTTGTTACTTCTGGCTGCCTTCAGTTTGCTGTTTTTGGATGCTTACGCATAAACAGATGTTAATGAACACATTTTTCTCAACCATCAAGGAACGTCCGCGTTGCGCCTGGTAGCTGGCGCAAGTGGCTGCCTTTGCGTCATGTCTGAGTGTGGGTTTTATTAACTCTGCAATCAGCAGAATCTGGGCTCAGCTTTCTGTTTCTAATGCACACAAATTGCACAAATGAGCCTGTTTTCAGGCTCAAGTGCAGACGTGAAACAGCTCTTTGTGGTTTCACTTGACACACATGCAAAGAGCTGTCCAGCTTTTTACAGTCAAATTCAAAAGAAGTCCTGTTTCTGTTTTTATCACTTCTCAAAAATACTTGAAAGAATGTTAAAAAAATTTTTAAGAAGTCGTTCAGAGGACGAGGCCAAAATAGCTGTGGTTCGGTTCTATTAATAGTTCAAATAAAGCATATGTCCCATAAAGGACGTGGAGGTAACCTCTCACCACCCACTGCTGTGAGATCTACATAACTTGGTGGAAGAACAAGAATCCCTCAGCCATGTGCTAAATATCTGTCAATTTATCACAGGCTGCAGAGAAAGATTGGCTCTCTGTTTATTTTTCTTTTTTTAACATATAGTGTTTCACACATTTAGTTGAATTGATTACAGCATCACAAAGCTGCCTTGTTCTCTGTTTAGACCAAACTGAATCCATTTTTACTGAAATTAGGAGGATCCCAGGAAAGAAAAGGAAAAACATGAGTCTCCAGGGCTTCAGACTGCATATAAAAAGCCAACATGTTTGTACTTTTACACAAAACTCAAAACTCAGTAAGGACACCACCTTTTATTTTTGGTCAAAGTAGTATTTCAGCTAGTATTTCTTCAATTCCCTGCGTGGGAGATTTTTACTGTTCCTTAAGTTAAAAGTCAACAATGTATTTGCTCTCCTAATATTTTCAAATATTCCTTATTTATGAACGCTGTTAAAGAACAGGAGTGCTGAAGTGTTTGAACATAAAAAATTCCGACCACATTGTTGTACGTAAGTTTTGTTTGGAAGCAACCCAGAGCTTACAAGTTCAACCCAGACAGTAAATAATAATGAAACATATATTATCACCCCAAAGTTTTTCTTCCAGTCCACCTTAAACTTATTCATTTTGTTCCCACCCGCAAACTCCAGAGATTCCAATACATTCAGGTTCTTCTACAAGGTCGCGAAATTGAAATGAAAACTAAAGCAATTGGCCTAAGCTGCTGGCCAAACAAACACAACATATGAGAATCACAAAAATGTGTCAGTGTGTCAGACATGTGCTGCAGATGATTGGCAGAATAAAAAATCATGTTCAAGGTTGATGAAGAGCACCTTGAGTCAGATAACACTGAAATAACACGTCAGCAATATGTGTGTGAAAGTTCTATAATGTCATGGAAAGCTAAGGCAAGAAATGTATTTTGTCGTAACTGATTTGTAGAAAATGTTGCTGTTACCTTTTTGGGTCCTCATGGCCATTGGCATTTAGATTTATGTGCTATTTTTTATAAGTGGAATTATGTTAAGAGCATGCTGCATGTATGAGCTGAGAACAGAGATGGTGAGGAAAAGCAGAAAGAGTAAACGGTAGTTTATGTCAAAAGTGAAATTGTGGTTTTGCGGAAACACAGGAAGAAAACTACAACATAGTGCATCAATAGATTTAGACTTTGGGAAAACCTTCCCTGTCTCTCCAATAATTACTCTTCATATATTCTCCAGGGTGATCTGAGATCAACTTTGGAAATTCAGACATTTATTTAAAAGCAAAGCTTGCTTGCTGCACATCTGTTAAATTCAGGTTTCTCTTCACTTCTCTGACTGGACTTTCTTCCACTGTGCTGGATTTGTAACCCAAAATTGGATTAGTACTGATGTTGACACAAGCAGGTTTCTTTCAGATCAACCATCTTAGTTAAACATCACCATAGTTTTGTCTTTAAATCCTTCATATCCAAGACAAGTGTATTTATTTTCTTTTGTCATCACAATCAGGTTTGGCTCAGATAAACCATGTTTCCAGTGAGAAACGAGGGGGCATCCGGAATTGAACCAGAGACCTCTTGATCTGCAGTCAAATGCTCTAACACTGAGCAATAGCCGCTTACGTGCCGCTATTTCGACATTTTTTGGCATTTTCGAAAGGAACGTAGTCTCGGCATGCAGAGAAAAATGATTTAGTTGACTTTTCATGCCTATAGTTCAGGAAATGAGGAATAGTTTTTCTTTAAATTGATTGATGCCAAGACATGTGTTTTTTGTGCTGTTGCAAGGAGTTTTTGTTCAGATCAACTATCTTTCCATTGAGAACCCAGGGGGCATCCGGAATTGAACCAGAGACCTCTTGATCTGCAGTCAAATGCTCTACCACTTAGCTATATCCCCTTACGTGCCACCATTTTGACTTTCTGTGGCATTTTTGAAAAGAAGGTATTCTCAGCATGCAGAGAAAGTTGACTTTTCACGCCTACAATTCAGAAAATGAGGAATAGTTTTGTCTTCAAATCCTTCATGTCCAAGACAAGTGTATTTATTTTCTTTTGTCATCACAATCAGGCTTTGCTCAGATCAACCATGTTTCCAGTGAGAACCCAGGGGGCATCCGGAATTGAACCAGAGACATTTTGATCTGCAGTCAAATGCTTTACCACTGAGTTATACCCCCTTACATGCCACCATTTTGACATTCTTTGGCATTTTCGAAAAGAAGGTATTCTCAGCATGCAGAGAAAATTGAGTTTGTTGACTTTTTACGCCTATAGTTCATGAAATGAAGAATAGTTTTGTCTTCAAAGCCGTCATGTCCAAGACAAGACAAGTGTATTTATTTTCTTTTGTCATCACAATCTGGATTTGCTCAGATCAACCATGTTTCCAGTGAGAACCCAGGGGGCATCCGGAATTGAACCAGAGACCTCTTGATCTGCAGTCAAATGCTCTACCACTGAGCTATACCCCCTTACGTGCCACCATTTTGACATTCTTTGGCATTTTCGAAAAGAAGGTATTCTCAGCATGCAGAGAAAATTGAGTTTGTTGACTTTTTACGCCTATAGTTCATGAAATGAAGAATAGTTTTGTCCTCAAAGCCGTACATGTCCAAGACAAGTGTATTTATTTTCTTTTGTCATCACAATCTGGCTTTGCTCAGATCAACCATGTTTCCAGTGAGAACCCAGGGGGCATCCGGAATTGAACCAGAGACCTCTTGATCTGCAGTCAAATGCTCTACCACTGAGCTATACCCCCTTACGTGCCACCATTTTGACATTCTTTGGCATTTTCGAAAAGAAGGTATTCTCAGCATGCAGAGAAAATTGAATGCAGAGAAAATTGAGTTTGTTGACTTTTTACACCTATAGTTCATGAAATGAAGAATCGTTTTGTCTCCAAATCCTTCATGTCCAAGACATGTCAATACATGTGTATTTATTTTCTTTTGTCATCACAATCAGATTCTGCGCAGATCAACCATGTTTCCAGTGAGAACCCAGGGGGCATCCGGAATTGAACCAGAGACCTCTTGAGCTGCAGTCAAATGCTCTACCACTGAGCTACACCCCCTTACGTGCCACCATTTTGACATTCTTTGGCATTTTCGAAAAGAAGGTATTCTCAGCAAGCAGAGAAAATTGAGTTTGTTGACTTTTTACGCCTATAGTTCATGAAACGAAGAATCGTTTTGTCTTCATAGCCGTCATGTCCGAGACAAGACAAGTGTATTTATTTTCTTCTGACATCACAATCAGATTTTGCTCAGATCAACCATGTTTCCAGTGAGAACCCAGGGGGCATTCGCAATTGAACCAGAGACGTCTTGATCTGCAGTCAAATGCTCTACAACCTCCCCTTCACTTCAGCCTTATTAGTGGACGTATAATGTTAATGTTATTAAATAACTTGCAATGAAGTATTGGCAAAGCTCTATGTTGTTTTCACATGTGGCGGAGCATTGTTGTTAGCAGCTGCTGAAAGTAACTTAGGAAGTTACTTTTAATGTAACTTATTTACTTTCCAAATCAAGTAATCAGTAGTCTGACTAAGTTACTTTTCAAGGAGTAATCAGTAATCCAAATAATGTTACTTTTTCAAAGCAACTGTGCCATCACTGGCAGTGAGGTTTATCCCCCTTACATTTCTTCAACAGACCAGGACTCAGACAAAATCTACCCTTGTAGATTTTAATCCATAAACAAATTGCATGTTGATCAGAAGAGAAGGGCAACTGCAGTCCTCGAGGCCTACTGTTGTTTTAGAAGTGTTCATTGTCCTACATATGTATTTTGGATTACTAAAATACTTTACTAGCATGCATAGATGTCTAAAGGTCACTGCCACCAGATCTTGAGCATTGGATTTTGAGACCACTTCTTACAGACTCATCTGAACATATACTTTATATATAATGTTATGTGATGTTTTCTCCAATATCACATAACATTAATATTGAATGAAATGATAATACAAAGTTCTGTCTGTAGGTTTTATATATTGCATAATGAGCTTTACATTTACCTTTAAATTTACTTGTTTTTTCTTTTTTTTTTTTTTTACTACAAAACAATTAAATAAACTACAGAAAACTTATTCATTTTTGTTTTTTGTGTATACTTTTCAGCCATTTGATTTCAAGCACCTCCAGCAGAGTGCTTGATGACTTTGAGAAATTATTTGATAAAAGCCAAGAACTGCTGCTTCAGGTCAGAGCTTACGCACATCCTGAGCAGAAGTTCAGGGTCTTGCTCCACTGGAGGTACATTTCCTTCTTTTTGTCTGTGCCTCTCTAAACTGGCATACAAGTTCAGTGAAAGTTGGGCAAAGTTGGATTCTTTATAATACTAATATTCTTGCTCTGTGGTACATTGTGTGTTGGCTGTGCAGGATCATATTTCCCTAATGCAAGGGAGTAAAAGGCATTCCCGGCTAACAAGATTTCTTCCATGTCTACTAGGAAACATATATATATAAGAACATACTGTGACTGAAAGGTAATGTATTTTTTGTTGCCATTACAAACAATTATCCATCCCTTAAATGGGTTCTTGCAGTTCATTCAGATTCAATGGAATGAGGTAATTTATGTATTACCTCATTCAATTTAATATCAACACATCTTGGGTCAGTTTACATGAAAAAATTATCATGTCCAAAAGAGTTCCATGATATAAAGCTGGAATACATGGCAGCGTGAATGAAAGCTGTTCCCGTTGTCTGACAAACAGCAAAATGATGTAAAATAGGCAGTAAGTCCTGGTCTGCTGAAGCTAGACTATTGCATCATGCTTGAAAAAACACTGAGGCAGAAAAAGACCCACAGCACGGCAGCCCTCCACACCGTTGTGTGTCCACATTCCACATCTTGACATATTAACAACGCAGTGGGCACAGGCAGAGAAAGAAAAGGGCTCTTATAAAGAAGAGGCAGTCTGCTCCTGCTGTTTCTGCTTTCAGTGCAGACTCAATCACCACAGGAAATGTCAGTGAAGGTGGTTAGCGCCCTAACGACCCTTTTCCTGTGATATCACGTGGAACTGGTATGCTTTGGCTTTGCTCAGAAATTCGTCTGACATCACTGAAGGAAAACACATGATGGCAAAATGAATAACCAGTACTCTTAACGGAGCCCCAAACCAAAGTGGCTTGACCCCCATTATGTTTTCATAAGCTGTCCTTCAAGGCCTGCTAGGCTGACCGGCTTGCCTACTGTAGAAGCAAATAATAATAGTGATCTTTTTGAGTTACTCATGTCTTTGCAAGAACAGGTATGGTGTTTGTGAGAACTCTCTCTTGTCTTGTAATCCAGAACTTAGAGTGAATGGAGGTGCTACAAAGGCCCTTTGGCAACATGGTTCTGCGATATGGCATCACATAAACCAGCTACAGCGAGTCAGTGAAAACAGCCCAATATGTTCTTAGACAAATAAAGCCGGCTTAAACATTTTTGCAATAGTTGATTTTAGTACATTTGGCTAATAGTTTCACAGAGTTGGCATATTGGAACATTGGTGGGAAGATAGAACATGTAGTACTTCTCTGCTGAGTTTTTGATGAATGGGAATGAAACAAAAATATGTGTTCTCATTTTACTTGCTGCTATTATTCTTAGCAGGAGCAGTAACACGAAAAAGCACAAAAAATCTCTAATTCGTTAATGGCAATTTTGTACATTTTTTTATTTATTTGCACTTAACTACCATGGTGTCTTTTAGATTTGATCTGCTTAGCTACATAAATGATCTTTTCTGATTTTATGGTCTGTCCCCAACTCTGACCTCAATGTTCTTCCTCTCTTCAATACTAGAAAATATATTTGTCCTCAGTTTTTGTCAAATTATTGGATTCTAAAAACTCTACTTATGCAGAAATATGCCAAATAATCAGTGGTTTAACACCAATAAAGTCATGTTGTAAACACAGTTTGAAGAAAATAAAAGCAGATTTACTGGAAATTTCTAGGTATGAACTTGAGATTGAGTGCCTGAATCAAGACCAGCGGCTATGAAACTGAACAGTCTAACCTTCAGTTTTATTCCCGACTTCACCTCAACATACAGTGCGGAAAGAAAGTATTTATTCAGACACCGATTGTCCAAGTTCTCTCACTTAAAAAGATGAGAGAGGCCTGTAACTGACATCATAGGTAGACCTCAACTATGAGAGACAAGATGAGCAAAAATCACTGCCCTGGTGAGGTGTTCTGGGCACGTCCCACTGGGAAGAGGCCCCTGGGAAGACCCAGGACACGGTGGTGGGACTATGTTTCTCAGCTGGCCTGTGGCCTTGGGATTCCTCTGGAGGAGCTGGAACAAGTGGTTGGGGAGAGGGAAGTCTGGGCCTCCCTTCTTAGAAGGGATGGATAGAAAAGAGATTCACAATGTTGCAAATGTCCCTTTCTGTGTGCCAGCTACTGTAAACAGTATTCTTTTTTTTTTTACAGAAATGACTTTCAGCGTTAACCTGTGTTGCATCCATTGCCTTTCACACACTCGCTGACTTTAATGATGGCCAGAAGAAAATGTATCGTCCACTCCAAAACTCCCAATCTGGCCGCCAAAACTCTGACAGGAACATTCAACTTGTAACCCAAATTTAAAGCAGCCTTCAAGACGAGAGGATTAGCAGCCAGACAGAAAAACTCCAGAGTGGTCAGGAGAAAAAGTAGCTCATCATTGCAGTAGCAGCTGGTTCCAAAAACAAACAACAGCTCTATCAATGGAAATAATTTTGTAGACAGCAATGACTGTTGTAGGACATTTACTGACGTATGTTTTGACTGGGAACATTATAATCCTAGTTCAACCTCATCACCTGCCTCAGAGCTGTAACTGATACTTTGTTTGCGTTATTTCATGTAATGACATCATGTAACTCCAGTCTGGAGCTGCATTGGTGGCAAACTGCACCAAAATATGTCAGGAAACCTTTAGAAAAGATTACAGTTTCAGCATAGCATGTAAAACAAATTTGGTTCAACAAGTACTGCACATACACCATGCAAGACTTCAAGAGGCAGTTTCAAATTATCTTTTATCGGATTTATCTGAGCTTTTGAAAACAGCAATTTAGCAACAGAGAGCTTCGCCTACTTTGGAGATTTCTGTGGATTGTGACTCTACATTATTCTCGGTAGACCAGCCTATTTGATTATTTTTTTTCCATAAGCATAAGGGATCTAAATTGTTAGATACTTCCATAAATCCTTCTCTAACTAACATCAGAAAACAAGTTGATTGTACAACATGAAACATGGACTTAAAGGAATGTCTGAGTTTTTTGGCCCAAAATGTAAATTATAGACTTTTATGAACAGGAATTCAGGATGTGGACTGCTATGAGGTCAGTATTTCCAAACAACTCACTGCTTGTTTTCTGCTGGGAAAACAGAATTAAATTCAACGTAATAGCAGCAAACATAATTTAGAAATTATTTTGCGGCATTTTAAGCAAAACTAACTCTAAACGTCACTTTCTATCTGTTATGCAGGAATATTGGGTAAAGTTTAGGATTATTTGCTTAGGAATTACTTCAACAAGTGCAGGTTTGTGCTGTGAAACCAAATGATTGAATCCCATGAAATCATTTGAAGAAAAAAGCCCAACATGTTTTCTCTAAAAGCAGCTAGTGCTTGAGAATGCCTGGCAGAACCAAAAATAGCAACCCAATCAAAAGAACCGGGAATTATTTTTTAAATGTGAACCAGCTGTTGGGAGTGCAAACGTTTGGTCCCCTGCCTCTGCTTGTTGCTTTGATGCAGGGAAGAATTTGGATGAAATCTAAAGAAACTTCTGCTTTTCTTAAGTTACATATGGTTCTGTTTCTTTGTTTATTCAAATAGACACATTTAATCTAAAGACTAATTTAAATGTATTTCATACATACAGTTTATTCTATTTAAAAAAATACTTTTTTTTATTATTTATATTGAGCATACAGCCTTATGTATTAATATTTATTTATTTTTTATGTATTTCTCTGTTCTGGTGTCTCTTCTGTTTACAGAATCATACAAACAGTTGCAAGAAGCTGCTGTAGGTCCTGTGATGACATTTAAGGGTTTTTTTGGAAACTTCTTCAGCGTCTTGCGGTCTCCTTTCACAATACACTGACAGTTAGCAGTTGTTTTTAATATCTTCCAGTGCAATGGCTATTTTCAACTTTTTTAGGTATGTTTTCATACTTGATAAGGTGTTGGATTTCAGCGTTTGTTCCATTTTCAGGTGGTGTGGTTTACTTTCACACCACACTGTGTCAAATCAACCAAAACCTTGAAAGAACCTGTTCCCTCCTCCTTCCACATGAAATCCTCTGAGCGCAACTTCCTTCTTCACAATATATTAGCAAAAATGGATTTTACAGCATTTTGGTGGTATTTACCCAGAATGCCCTGTGTTACAGTCCATTTCCTGCTTTTGGAGCGATCTTCAGTTCACTTGGCATTCACCAATTGGCACCAGAATCCTTTTCAACCGACCCTACATTTAAGTGGACCAAAGTTCACTCATCATTCACATCTTCCCAAACATACCAGACTTTATAGCCAAACAGACGAGACTCTTAAAACTTACTAAACATGCTTGGTGTAAATCTGCCCTGAATTTTATACTGGTCTTAAGATCTCCTTTCTGAAGGCCTCAGGCAGCTTGTTCACTCTGAGGCTGTTCACGCTCCCTTTATTAGTTGGACTTACACAAAACCTAATTTCCAAAGTTTAAGGCAAAACTTCATCCCGTACATCTGATTTCATATGTCTGTGTGAGATTTTAGTCTTTTTAAATATGAAAAATGTTTAACTTCAGAATTTCTTTCCAGAAGTTGTTTTTTAAAAGACATTTCTGTCCTTGTTTTTGTCATTAATGTATACTTATGGACTTTTTTTGTTTTGTTAAAATATTAAATATTCATATGCTGAAAAAAAACCTTTACTTAAAATATTTGTAGGTATAATTCTATCCATACAAATAGTTGTCTTTAAAGATAGACATTGTTGTTAGGCGTGTTGTTTGAGTTTTCTTAAATCTGAAAACATACACTGGCAAAGCATTGCATGATGGGTAAATATTAATAGATTTAATGATTCTGTAGGTGCAAAAAGAGCCCACATCATCAACTTTCACCACCGTGCTTCATTGTTTTCGTTCTTTCTTTTTGCTTTTCATTCCAATAAATTCTGCTTCCTAGATTTATTAGTTATTAGAAGTTTTTTAAGTTATTAGTTATTTGAAGCCCTGGCTTCTGTTTGTGCTTTTTGTTTTCATAGAAACAGGGAAGAAGTGGATTCTAGCTTAGTTCTAAAGCTTTCCTTTGATTGTCATAGTACATTTATTTTTGACAGCTTTTAGATGAAGATCTAAAATAATAATTCACACACAGCTATTTTGAAGTGCCAACTATTAGCCTAGCATAAACACAGCTGTAAACATAATTAAATGTGAATTCTAGATTGTGACTCTAATATTATGTAAACTTAAAAATACCTACCCTGCTGCCATAAATTAGCTTGAGTTAAATCATCATCTATTGTGCTATTTACTTCAGTTTGCATTTGCGTTATATTTATATGTGTCAAATTATAGTTTAAAATATATACAGTGTACAACATCCTACCAGCCAATTCAGAAGCGCCATTTATTGTCTTTGAAGCTGATTAGCTATATTCCCAGGAGCGGAAATAAAGAAAACCGTGGATGTTAGCTTGTGCGGTAGTGCTAAGATAGTTTCTACTGTACTTATTAATATATATCAAGGTACATTTGGACTATTAAAATATGGGGTTGTAAGCATTCATAGGAGTCTCAAAGATTCATAGATTTAAGCTATTCATGGGTGGCTGTGGTAACTAGCCTTAGCATATAGATGCTCAAAACAAGAACTAATTTAAACCGTACCTGGTGGTCTCATATGTTTTTTCAGAATTTTGTTAATTTGATCCGGCTGAGGTGTTCCTTATAGAGTGGGCTAGTTTTATGAAGTCTTGTGGCTGTACTGTAACAGCCACAAAAGCCTCCCTTCCCAGCTTGAATTTGACCTCAGCAAACGCTGGCTAACCAAAGTCAAACCCTGCCTTTAAATCTTTCTGCATGTGAAGAATGCACACAGAGGTCCAAGTCAAACGAGTATCTTCCTCCTCATCGTGATATATAGTTGGTGCAGCTGGTTGGGTTTCCTTTTTTCTCCCATCCCCTCCCTCCCCTCCCCCCCCCTTCCCCTCCTCACTCTCTTTTGCTCAGCCTCTACTGCTGCAAACATAATGTTCCACTGGTGGTTTTCTCTTGTTTTTCCCTTCCTTTACTCTTGCATGTACAGATCCAGTGCTTCTCGTCTCGCTGTGTTTTCTGCTCCACCCACCTGGAGATAAAAGCCAAAGATTTCACCGGAGCTGCTGGAAAGCGAACTCATCGGACCTCTGCGATACTCCCAACTCCACTGCTGCAGCCACAGTTAAAGGTAGGTCATCTGTCACCACTTCCACTCATGGATGAGATTGTGCGTTGTGGATGCTTTCAGTTGGATGTTTAATTCCTAGAAGACAAAGTTATTTTTTAGATTTTTCATGACTGAAAAGCAGTTCTGAAATCAAAGATCAACATTTAATCACACAGAGCTGACTAAAGAGGAAACACTTTGTTGTGGAAGCTTTTGCATATCATATCTCTCTTCATACAGAGAGAAAAAGGAATGAAAATCCAGGATATCCACCTGGGAAAAGTAACTCTGGATTGTGCTTGTTAAAATA
Organism: Phalloptychus januarius; assembly: GCA_902982915.1. NCBI lineage: Eukaryota > Metazoa > Chordata > Actinopteri > Cyprinodontiformes > Poeciliidae > Phalloptychus > Phalloptychus januarius. The sequence goes on along the minus strand of CADWAE010000470.1, from coordinate 1,083,628 downwards.
AATGTGCTGTGCAGCATCTTGACAGGATTCAGCACAAGTTAATGGAATGGCTTAACATTTCGGAATTTTTGCTTCGCACATCTGTCAGCAGCAGTGCTGGAAAAATGTCGACTGATTTCTGGTTTTTAGCAGCATTATGAGGAATTTAATTTTCAAGGCAGACTGGGGGAAAACAGCTTAACTTGTGAGCTAAATTCTCTTTGCTTTTAGATGAAAAAACAGGATTTGTGGAATTTAGAAATTCTAGCCTGAGCTCTGCTTCTTTTTCCTTCACTGTTAAAACATCAGGGGGTTTGGGCTTTACACTCTTATGGATAGTGAGGTATTTCTTTGACTCGTTTTGGTTCCAGCAGAAAACATGCTTTTCTGTAATGAGCTTCACAGATGGTACAGTGTTATTAGTTTCTTGACAGCTTTTCAATGGAACATAAAATCTCAAAGCGCCGGGTTTGTAATAAGATTGTAAAAAAATGTATTTCAAGTTTTCACCAAGCCAAAAAATATAATATTTAAGGAAAAAACTCAAATATTTCATAAACTGTTGGAGATCTTGTAGCTGCCTAGCAACTCGATTGTTAGGATTCACAAATAATGAGTTTTTCTTCTACGTGAGTAACAACATTGTGTTTCTTAAGATGCTTTCATTATTTTTCTTTGTCTTTTTCTTAGACTAAGTGAAGAACATTTGTTCCAGAGCTCTAAACTCAATTTTTTTTACATCGCTGTGTTTCCTTTTTGGAAGAGAGCATGAATCCGTACAAAAGTGAAAGCCCTTTTCTTCAGTTCTCCACCAGACACCTAAAGGTTTTGGGTCAACACAGACTTTAATCTACTAATGTCTTTACATAAATCCCATGTTCTAGCTTAACAAATGTAACCTCTCTATATGCTGCCACCACCAAGTGTCATTGGGATAACTTTGTGCGTTTGATGATACTTTATTTTGGGGCAGATATTTTTGTGCCATTTATAATTGTGAATAAAAAGTTTGATTTCTTTTTACAACTTCCTATCAACTTGATTCTTAAAATCCACCTCGGAAGTGGAAAAACCCTGTTCTCAAGAGGAAACATTTGATTTTGGGGGGAACTTGAAGGATGTTTGTTCAGTTTTCCTTTAGATCAGTGAAGGAATCTGTTTAAGCATGGTCACAGGTTCTGTGCGTGTCTGAGGTGCACTAGACTGCCTGAAGGTGGTTGGAATCCGTTGTCTGCAGTCTGAGTTCTGGCATCACACAAGCACCAGCTTCTTATTAAATGCTGCTGCTCAGTAGAACTAAAAGTTTTACATGCAAGTCCAACCAGTCAGCGATACAACCACCGGGTGCAGATGAAAAGCTGTATGACGGGATTAGGAAAAACTATTTCTTTCCATTTTGTAAATGAGCAAACGTACTGTTATTAGTGCAGTTATTGTGCTTTAGATGTGGATTTGAATGTATATTTTTGGAGTTTTAATACGGGGTCGGCCTTTGGGGTTCTGGTGGGGTTATGTAGGGAAACCTGTGAGGCCGCCAAGCTGGCATGATGGAGTTTGTGTGGGGCCTTAGAACGTGTTGCAGTGTGGTGGGATCCTTGCTGACAGGCTCTGTGTGGTTAATTGTTATTATTATATTCTTATTTTTCTAACATTTCATGTTTGGCAGTGTGTCACTAAGAGTTACCACCTGAGTGTCAAAGATAGGCCCGATGGTGTCATGTTGGATTTTAGTTTCTTAACCCACATGCAGGTTCACACATAAAACAGGAGGAGTTTGGATTCAATAATTTATTTATAGAAAGTCTTTCAATGATATTTATCTGACTGCGCTCTGGGAAACGGGAAAGGCTCGCCGGCTCAGGTTCTGTTTGGAGAAGGAAGACGTTAGTAGGGACCGGGAATTGTGGGATCTTGACAGAGAGTTGGAGGGAAAGGCTTGCTGTCTTTTTGATGGAGAGGAGCGCTATCAAAGAAGCAATTCTGATAACATCTTAAGATGTCCCTTTTGTCAACCAAAACAACCCACAGCTTTCAGAATCCTTACAATTCCAGTCTGTTGAAGGAGTCTGAATGCTGAATCCAAAAGGTTCTTCAACAAAGTTTTATTTTAAAAGTGTATTCATTTATGTGACAAAACCTTTATCAGATAAACTGTGAAGGATAAATTACTTTAAAAAGGTGGGAAACATGATTAAGAGATGATATTTCATAGGATGAGATTGTTTTGATCACAAAAAAACTTTCGCCAAACGTTATTTTTCCAAATAAATTGAATTGCACCTTGAGAAAAAAAACTAAGTCTGGTTTCCTCTCAGGTTTCTCACCTCCCCAACAGAAAGTATTTGCATAGCTTGAAGAGATTGTGTGGTACAACCTCACAGCTGTTCACTACCATGTAAACTGTTTCAAACATCTCCCCAAACACCAAAATGACCTGCAGACTTCGTCTGCACAAAACTGCACTTTCACCGCAGATCCACTTTTATTCACCACTACTTCAGTTGCACATATAATTGCAGATTTATGACAAAGTATGTTTTCTCCAAAATCCTAAGTAGACAGAGTTATAACTTTTATAAACTCTTATTCAACTGCAAAACAACCTGGACAGCAGGAAGAGGGAGGATCATATTTAAGCTTTTGTCGGATCTTGTAACAGATTTAATTTTTTCAGTCATGAATCTTGCAATTACTCATAACAGACCGTATCCAAGATGATACAAAATTGCAGGCGACAGAATATTTACATAAAGGCATGTGATTGAGTTGAGGCATGCATGTAAAGTGAAATCACTCAAATTCAAGATAATGTTTAACTACCTCAGCAATACTTTTAATATCTGCCTCATCCTCTTTTCTGTCCTAGCTTCTTTTCTTGTTCAATGTGGAGACCACCAGAGCCACAAGAAGGCCCACAATAGTTTCATATTCATATTCTGAAGTCATTTGAATGAATGTCTGATAAAGCTCTCTACAGTTTTCTACCCCACCACTATGGTTATGTTCTTTAGGCTTAGCTCAGTGTTGCTATCTTTTTGGGTTAACCAAAACATTGCAGTTGGGTTTCATCACATTATAATACATCCCTCCACAAGGCAGCTAGTCTTTGTTGGAATTTCCTGCTGTGTGAGCACACGAAATCCCAAGCAGCGCCCAAAACCACCAATCCACCTGAGGGAATTCAACTCACACATGCGTCACCATCAGACGCCCATTTCAACTGGTCTGGAGAGTTTCACTTACGCCGTCAGGCTGCATTGTTGATGCCCTCTGTGTCTGGATTCAGATTAAAATGTGGGAAATCTTTCAGGATATTTGTGGTTTGGTTAAGATTAGATTGGAAAAGATGTGATTCATGCAACATAGCGCCTCCCCAAATGAGAAACAAAAACGCATCATTTTTCTTAATTTTTTCCCCTCAGTTTAGATAACCATAGCCAGATGTTTCATTTGTAAAGTTGAGTAGAAGTAGGACCTCATATTGTCACCAAATGTTGGGGGAAAATACCAATCAGGCCTTGCTCGAAAAAAATCTCTTAATAGTTGGACTGTTACAAGAACACAACATCAGAAAGTTGCACAAAGCCAAATGTTATCAAGCTAAAACAACCTTAGTATGTCCTTACTGATGTGTTGAGTGTTTTGTGAGCAGGTATGAAATTCTCATAGTATAATAACTTATTCCATAGTATATTTACACTGAATTTTTACTGACTTTGTTACCACACTGTATAGCATGAGCTAATTGCTCTTGCTTAAATTGCAAAAGCAAAACTTTATCTCACCACTGCTAAAAGAGTATAATAATAACAGTTATATCATATTATTTTTAACATTGATTTATTTAGATTTTTAATGCGAAAATGTTGTTTTATTGTTTTATTGCCTTATTCTGCAAAACAGTTTCAAGAAATTTCTGAGGCATGAAAAACGACAAAAAAAATCAGCAATTTTTTTGTAGTTTTTATCTAAAATATAAAAAAACTCCAGCCTAAAAAGCTGAAACGCCTGATTGACATGCTATTGGCTGACCATTTTAAAACCAGCCAATCTAGGAATGCCTTTCACTTTCTTTGGTCCTGATTGGCTGTTCCCCAAAGATCAGTAACAAGGAGGTTTCTGTGCTAGTGTTAGTGCTACAATTGTTTCTAATGAGCGTAATAATGAGGCCTAAAGTCTTTGGTGTTTGAACAATTAAAATAATTATAAAGGTTTTTAGAGGCAGTCTCCAGTGTTCCACAGTAAATCACCTTTAGACCTCATTTGCTGTTTGGTGTCAATGTAAAGTAGAGAGCATGTTAGCCTTGAAAAATGTTGTCTTTAATTGATATCTTCAAGGAAAATTCACAGAAACTATGTCTTTACAAACTGGGGCCATTTCTGCTTATGTTTTTCATAAAACCAGTGTGGACCAGCAATTAAACTTAAAGAAAAGATTAAAGAGCTAACTAGTCATGAGCTCCATATTTAGTACATCTTGAGACATTAGCTGTTTTGTCTCGTATTCACACAGTTCAGGAAATATATTTCTGCAGTTTAAAAGCACCAAATTCCCTTGTGGAGTCTGTGGTTTTAGCAGAGGATGCATTATAAGATCTGGTTATTGGCCAAAACACTTTCATTGCATATGAAAATATTCATTCACTTGGAGGGTTTTTCCACTTATGAAAAATAGCTGAAAAAATGAGGAATGTGGCAAAACCACCCGGCAAAAAAATTCTGATGGTCAAACTGAAGGTTCAGAAATGCAGACGCGCCTGGGATGACTTTCCTTCCTACTGTGTGAGAAAGTGGAACATATCACGAGAAATAAAGTCTAACTTTCAAACCATAGTGCGCAAAACTCAAAGCTGCTATTAACTGCTATCCACAGACATTAGATACTCTGTTTTGACAGAATTCAAGGGCTAACAGGAAAAAAAATTTTCCAAATGATTCAAGTTTTTTTTTTAACCCTGGGATGAAAATCGTGGCTAGATGTTTGGTGACTTGAGGTTCTTAGCTCTCCAAGAGAAAAAGAGAAACTGTATAGGTGAATAGTTTATGCTTTCTTACTCACTTTTACTTTTTAAACTCTTGAACTGAATCTCTGGTCCAGGAGGCTCAGCTTTCTTAATACAAAGAAACTGAATACAGACATGAAAGAAAGCTGAATTAGAGGAAATCAACATCGGATTTCAAGTGATGGAACTACTTGGTAGTTGATAAGTCAACTATGAAGAGAAAAGGTAGAGAAAAAAAGCAGCTTCTGATGCACATGGCTGTGAATTCTGGAATAATTTGTTGGAATAATTGAGTATTTTTTATTATTGTCTTTCTGCCTATTAGAAAGAATTAAAACAATTCTAAAATGCAGGCTGTAGAGTGGTGCAGTTGTTAGGACTCTTAACTTGCAGCAAGAAGGTCCTGGGTTTGACTCCCGGCCCCGGGTCTTTCTGCATGGAGTTTGCATGTTCTCCCTGTGCATGCGTGGGTTCTCTCCGGGTACTCCAGCTTCCTCGCTGGAAGCTCACACCTACATTCTCCCTAGGTGTGAGTGTGTGTGTTGCCCTGTGGCAGACTGGTAACCAGGATGTACCCTGCCTCTTGCCCGAAACGTTCACTGGAGATAGGCACCAGCATTCCAGCAGGGACAAGGGTGTAAAGAAAATGAATGGTTGGAATTCTAAAATGGACTTTGGCGCCCTCCGCTGCAAGTTCAATATAATATCATATTAGAACATCGCAGAAGTTGGACACAAAGGTTTTGTCTTTATTACACCGTGATGTTTTTCAAATGCATATTTCTTTTTAGTTTGATGAAAGTGCCTTACAGGTCCTGAAAAATAAAATCACTTTTCTCAGAAAATAGGATATCCAAGGGGATTAACAACAACAACATTAATAATAATAATAATTTTTCAACTAGAAAAGGTGTGGTTTACACAGTCACATCCAACAGACAATCATTGACACCCTGACGCTCAAGCCTTTGAATATAAAGTTAAGTGTAAGAAAAAAGTTTGTCTGAAAATGATTATGATCTCACACAGTCATGGTCTCTCACGACTGCCATAAAAAGGAGAAGGTACTAAGACTCATTGCAGAACAAGCTTCAGAGTGTTGTAACACTGACATATAAATGGAAAGTTAAGTGGAGGGAAAACAAGTAGTTGAAAAATGTTAAGCTTTAAATCTAAGGCAAATGGCCTACATCCATAGGGACAACACACCACAATAGAATTTTATCAAAGAAGCCATAGTTCATAAAAAGCTTCTTCAAAGTATATAAACAGATAGTTGAATGGAAGGAAAACCTGGATAAAAGTTATTATGGTTTATATTTATTGCATAACAAAGGTAATTTATCAGGAAAATAGAAATGTCCATTGTAAGCCATAATCATTAAAATTAACAGAATCAAATTTAATCCTGTGTCACAAATTTATTATCTACATTTTTATTTAATTACTCAAATAGATGTACATTTTCAATGAAATTCTAACATATTGAGAAACACCAATATGGATGTTAATAGCTAAAGAAAGATAGAAATTCATCTTTTAGTAATTATTTTCCCATTCACTGATGAATAAACTTGATATCTCTGTTTTACATGCACTGATTGCATTTTGGCTTTAAGAATCTATTGACATTTTGTCTGCAGAACCTCGAAAGGCAGAACAAATAATCAAAGTTAACTCACAAACATTCATGTGAGAAGTAGTAAAAATTGCTTAAACACTAACGTTTTCCCCAGAGGTGGTCTTGGCACTTTAGCATGCTGCTCTCGCCTGATTGGTGGTTTCCTTTGTGCAAACTGCCTTGGCAAAATGTTACAATTTCCGAATATAAAAAGGTGCAACAACTTACCTTCCTTTTGCAAAACGATGTGAAATCTGAAGCCGATCCTGTACGGTGATGACATGCCCCTGCTTCTTATTGTTTGTTTATTGAAGCTGCCCATCTGGAATCAGTCAGCAGGAGAACACGAAGGGGAATGGAAACTTGATTGTTCTCAAAGCTGAGTTGGAGGTGATAAAAGAATATTGGCTCGCTACCAAGCCCAGCCGGTTGCGGTTGGAAGCATTGGCAAAGACGTTCACAGGATGAGGTGATCTCTGTGGGCTGACACTTTTTGCTGCATGGGACTGTCATCAAGCAAAAGATGATGTTATCAAATTTTCAATAAAATAGACCCATAAATAACACATCTGTTGCAGAATGTGTTATTGCCTGTTCTAAACAGTCCAAATGTTTGGGACCAATTGCTTGGCCCCAGACATGAGCCAGGTGAAGCTGTGAATAGCTTTATATTTTAATTCAATTCAATTGAAAAATATTGTATTAATCCCAAAGGGAAATTAAATGACATAGCTTATATATTTTATCTTTAAAGACTTGTGGATAAGTTGAGGCATACTGTTCTCGCCAGCTGGTTGTTTAGTTCTCCTACTACTAAGGCCTCTGAATAAAAAAGCAAAATCCTCAATTCATCACTCCGTCTATTTTCCACCCCTCACCTACCATGAGACATGGATCATGAGCAAAGGAATGAGATACAAATGGAGATATGTTTCCTCTGGAGGTTAGAGAGGAGTTACTGGTGTCACATAATATATGGATTAGGGGGAAAATGTCACTGCTTGCGGAAAGCAAAAGACATTCTTCTATATCATGTTGCGGGAAAAAATTAATTGCCAGGCACTGTAAGATGAAATCACCCAATCAGGATTGTTGTGGACAAAACAGAGAGCTCAAGCCAAAGTAACAGCTGTGAATGAAAGCTTTGCTAGGCAGTGTCAACACATGGAGAGGATGGGTCTGTATCGTTGAATAGTTGTAAATGACCCTGATAAAGTTGAAATGGAAAGGACATCATTCCATGTAGTTTATTTTGGTATAGGAGTTAACTCCACAAAAGTAAAGAAATTGTAATATTTACACAGTATCGTTGTGCTTGGAATACTGCACAAATACTGAAGTATTAGCTCCAGCCTTGATCCTGACAGTCTGACCTATCCTGCTAAAATCTCTGGGTCTGTAATGCACTTCCCTTCTAACAGCTGTTTCCCATTGCTGTCTTAGCTATGTCATTCTATTGGAAACTGACACAGTATGAAAAAAGTTTGCTAAGCAAATAACAATCAGAGTAATTACTTTGTGTCAGTTTAGTTGCATAGGACTTATTTCTTGGTTGTTTTGAAACGCAGCCACAATATCTGGCACAAATTCAGGAAATTCTCCTTGTAAATTCATTTTAAAATGCAAAAAAACCAAAAAATTTTACCTGTGAAAATAATGCAAATATACTGTAAAACCGTTGGAACAATTCCACCATTGTTACAGCAGCAATAAAACCATTGACCAAACACAAATGTCCTCAATATCCATGCTACAAAATAGACAATGATAACCTTATTGTTTACATTTCTAGCTCCTGTCCTGTCCTGTCTTATTGAAATATCTATAAATCTTATATGTAAATAAGTAATGTATTCTTTTGAGGTTGATGTCAACTGAGGTTGGGTTAGACAAACTATAAAAAACACTAAACTACTAATGAAGCGTCAGATTTAAGGAGTGGTGAATATGTTTAAAAATAGCCACTCTCTATGTGATGCAAACCAGAGATAAAGCTCAGCTATATGATTAAGATGCTTCCATTATTTGCATAATCAAGTGCCGACATGTAATAGTTTTATAACTTGATGCTTATCAGAGTTCTATTCTGTGGTGGAAACACATGGATTGCTGCTCTATTACTCTGTCTGGGAAGCAAAAGATGATTGATGATATGGACTTTCTCTAATCCAACCACTTTTATTATAGGTAATTATTAGCAAACTCTAGCCAAGTAAAACTCAACTCATATCAGTGGGATAAATGTTATTGTTTGAAAAAATTATCACTAAACAGAACAACTTGTGTTTTCCATATCTGCTAAGATAGTTTACTTATAGGGCTATATTCTTGGAACATGTTGAGCCCCTGAGCACCAATTGAACCTTGTTATATCAGCCCCTCTTACCTGACCACTCAGGTGCCAAATGAAGGTTAAGTTCATTGAACTAAATGTCATTTCAAGCTTGTGAAATGACCCTATAAGTAAATTGCACTTGAACGACAGTAATGTTCTTCATTAACATAGTTTGGCTTTTATACTAATATTTCAGATTTTGAAGACTTCCTGAGTCTTGTGGTATTTATGCTCCCATCCACCCAACTCAATCTGTTGTTCTTCAATATGACAATAGATTTGTGCTTCTTAAACAGAAAGTGCTTTACCAGCCTGTGTTTAAGATACTTAGATTGGATTGGTTTGTTCTTGTGTTTTTTATGCCTGTTGCCTGTAGATCATAAAGACTAGCATGTGCTGATTTTTGCCTTGTTGCCTCACGAAACATGTTCACCATATTTTCTTCAACTGTGCCCTTTTTGGCAACATGAAAAACATCATCGTGTCTGGCATCTATTACTTGTGATACTAAATTGCATAGTCACTTTTGTGACCCAGTAAGTTGTGAGCTCGCAACTGAGCTCACTTCAGTTGCATGTCCATCAGACATTATAATAAAAAAAATTCAGAAGAAAATACAAATATGGAAATGAATAAATAAATAAATAAAAATAGTTAATAAAACAAAATGGAAAATTAAATCATGTCAATTTAACATTGACATTATCAATGTTAAATTGATAATATATTTTCACATATTAATCTATGTCACAATATATTATCAACTAAGTTGGTCAAATTCTTTTTTTTTATTTTGTGGATGCAAAAAATGGCACATTAATAACTTAATTGAGGCATTTATTTATTTCTACCTTTAATCCAAATTTTGAATAGATCAGTCCTCCATATATACTACTACCACTATACAACATAATATTACCAATCATATAAATGTCTTTGTGACAAAAATAATAAAGAAAAAAATATGTATTTACTAACAAAATGTACTTCGTAATATTTGCTAAACATGTTCAATCACAAAAAAAATAAAGTCGTCATCCATCTATTGTTCAGAAGCATCCCTAAAGAGGATCTTGCACAGGAACCCTTCATCCTCAGTGCTGGTTACTTTTTCTCTATATGGTGTTTGTGTATTTTAAATAATTGCTTCACAGATATGTAAGCAAATCTTACTGAAATTACTGCAGCAATCCAAATTCTTTGATCTCCATAGTTCAGCTTCATTCTAAATAAACGCTAAAGCTGGAGAGAAAACATACAGTCATGCATTCATGTTTATCTCACAGAGCACTCTTGGCATCACTTAGTGGATTCCTCAAACTCCAACATATTTAAATGATTAAAGGTCATGTTCACCAATTCACAGCACTAATTAGATTATTTTATGTGTGTATACTTTGTCCAAATCCTCGAGATACACAAGGAAAAAGGGGAATTCACATCCTGGTAGAATAGACACTTACTGTTTGACACTTGTGGTGCTAATAACATCTGCTACATGTTACAGTAAACTTTTGTACAAAATAGAATTTGTTTTTATTTGAAGCAAAAAAAAAATGACCAGCCAAAACTTTTTTTCCTTTTTCTCCACAGAAAATGGTGGCTGTACCTCTCCATTTCTTCTGCCATGTCATCTTTCTACTCCAGCCATATGTAATGAACACAGCTGATGGGGGAGCATATTATGGACCAAAGCAGCCACCTCAGCAGCAGCCTCAGTCCATCCCGCAGTACAGCGATGACTTTCCTCAGCAGCAGTTCCTGGGGAACGAGATGCCACATTCACCTTTTAGCAAAGGGATCCCGTCACTGTCCCAATATGGAAAAGACTCTCCACAACTGCCATTGCCATTGCAAATTGGAAAAATGAGACCACTGACAAAAGGCAAAGGTGATGCCTTACACTAAATAAACAAAAGTTACTCTTCATTATGGAAGCTTTATTCTTTTTTAACAATACACTAGACAAAATCTGAGTAAAGTAGCGTGTGGTGTTCCACTAGGTTTGGTATTGGGACATCAGTTATTTATTCATCCATCCATCCATTTTTCTATTGTGAATACACACAACACACGAACGCGTGCACACATCTCATGGGTGTGTGTGTGTGTGAGTTATTATTTTTAAAAATGAATTCACATTAAAAGAAGAAATACCCATATTCCAAATAATGACACAAATTGTCATTTTGTGTCATTATTAAATTAATTTTTAATTTAATAACAACTATTGAAGTCATTCATTAATTTATTTATTTATACAATCATAATCTGTTTTCACTTATTCACAGGACAAACCTTTCCAAGGGGATCTAAAGGTCCTCTTCCTCTTCCTAGTGGGAAAGGTTTCACAAACGGACATCAAGGCATTGAAGGACCCCCTGGACCAGTGGGCCCACCAGGTCCACAAGGCCCCCCAGGGCTTCCAGGTCAGGGGATTCCTGGATTACCAGGAAAGCCAGGTCCCCCTGGTCCTCAGGGATACAGGGGAAATGGAAAACCTGGAATGCCAGGATTGCCTGGAAAACCTGGAGGCCCTGGATTACCAGGAGCAAAAGGGGATCTTGGACCAATTGGTGGTGAAGGGCCAACAGGACTTCCCGGACCTCCAGGACTCCCAGGTCCCACTGGACTCCCTGGAATTTCAAAGTCAGGAGGCCAAGGGTTACCAGGTCTGCCAGGGCAACCAGGAGAACCTGGCCAAAATGGCCCACCTGGGTTTCCTGGTCCTCAAGGTCTAAAAGGCGATAAAGGGCTTGGTCTGCCTGGTTTTCCAGGTGTGAATGGACCTGGTGGTCCACCTGGTCCACCTGGACAAGTGGGCCTCCCTGGCAATGGCAAACCTGGTCTGAATGGTGTACCTGGACAACCAGGATTTCCAGGAAAACCAGGTCCCCCTGGAGAAGCAGGGCTAGTAGGAGCACCAGGTCAAAGAGGGCAACCAGGACTTCCAGGTGTACCAGGGATAGGAAAACCGGGAAAAGATGGTATTAGAGGGTTACCAGGATTTTCTGGAGGAAAAGGCGAACCAGGGCCTCCTGGTTTAATTGGACCACCAGGCTTGCCAGGTTATGGTAAAACAGGATTTCCAGGGCCTAAGGGTCACAAGGGACATGCTGGTCTTCCAGGACAACCAGGCCCAAAAGGTGACAAAGGTCAAGTAGGCCAACCTGGAGTTATTGGTCTAACTGGTTTGACAGGAATACCTGGTGCACCAGGGCCCACTGGGCCTCCTGGTAGTCTTGGCTTTCCAGGACAGAAGGGAGAAGATGGCACATTTGGCCCGAGAGGAAATCCTGGAATGAATGGTGAAATTGGACCTCCTGGTCTTTCAGGACAGCCAGGTAGGCCAGGAGAGGGTGGACAACCTGGGCAAAGAGGATTTCAAGGGCCAATTGGGCCAAAAGGAGAAGCTGGGAGTAGAGGTTTACCTGGTGCCCCTGGTGCTGCAGGATTACAAGGACCAAGAGGAGAAGGAGGAGAGTCTGGAAACAAGGGCCAACCAGGTCCACAGGGGATCCCTGGACTTACAGGACCAGGGGGACCAATTGGACCTCCTGGTCGTCCAGGACAAAAAGGTGAAACAGGACCGACAGGTAACCCTGGTTATCCTGGTAATGGGAACCCAGGAACCCCTGGTCAAATTGGTCCTCAAGGAAACCCTGGTCCCAGTGGTCCTCTTGGACGTCCTGGACAACCTGGCCCTCCAGGTCCTCCTGGCCCTCCAGGACTACCTGCTGAATCTCCTGACATTATTCAATTCCTCCCTCACACAGGCCCCTACAATGGACAAGGTCACAAAAAGCCAGGCAATGGAGTTGAGATTAGTGGAATCAAGCAGCAGATTCCTGCATTCACCGCAAAACTGGGAAATCCATTCACTCTAGTAGGTTCCCCAATCACATTTGACAAACTTCTCCACAATGGAAATCAGGACTACAATCCACAAAATGGTATTTTTACATGTAGTGTACCAGGAATCTATTATTTTGCTTACCATGTCCACTGCAAGGGAGGTAACGTTTGGGTGGCGCTGATGAAGAACAACAAGTCAGTAATGTACACTTATGATGAGTACAAAAAAGGTTTGCTTGATCAGGCTTCAGGAAGCGCCGTACTCCCATTGAGAAAAGGAGACACTGTTCATGTAGAGATGCCATCAGACCAGGCAGCAGGACTTTATGCTGGTCAGTATGTCCATTCCACATTTTCTGGATACTTACTGTACTTGGTGTAATAATACATTGAAAGGGAAAAGTATTAAAGACTCAATGTTTGTAGGCCAAGATTAGGGAATATATGTGGAAAAACTCTGTGCTTCCAGGTGTCAGTTGCCTAGAGTAGAAATTATTGACCCTTTGCATGTGGCATTACACTTTTCACAAAGTGTCCCATTCTGCCATGACAGACATCCAAACAATGCATGTACATGTCAGTTGCTTTAAAGCATGCCAAAAAATATAGTTGATAGCTTTATGACTTTTATTTAGTTAATTTCACCATAAAAAGGTCATAGGTTACTATGTTGTTGGCTGCATAAACAGACATGGGTGCAAATCATACTTGTCATTTTATTGTATATCTTTTGAAGGGGAAAGAAGACAACAATGGAAAATGACGTCAATTGTAACGACTGGAATCCCTCTGTGTAGTTGTGGTTTTGCAGCAAACAGTTTTTTCAAGGTTAGCAGACCATTCGTAAACTTCATAAGTTTAGTAAGATCTAATAAAATATTAGATTATGGAGAATGAATGTGTGTCATAATTAGTAACTAGCCAAAAAATGCCCCACCATCATGTAGCCTACCATGTACAATGGCATGGCAAGCATCTAGACTTCTGATTGCTTTTAAGTCTGCTCTGGTGGAAAGAAAGCATTGTTTATGAGGAAAATTAAACAATTAAATATTGTGTTGTGAATTCAGGATGGAGATTGTAAGTATGGGTCGGTTTCTAAGTGCTATCTCTTTCCAACTTTTATAAATCCTGCTTTCTATAAGCCCCAACCAGGCCTGTTACTTCCAGAAACAAAGTAACAGCCTAAACTTGAACAAGAAGAAGCCATAGTTGTACTGGCAAAACAGCTTGGGAAACAATTTCAGTCACTCCCTTCAATTTTCTAGTCTCTCACTTCCAAAGCCCATCATGGTGCCTCAGGGGACATATTTGCAAAGGGTCAATATATTTTGGTGCAATTAACATTGGTTTCACTTTTACATGTTTAAAGCACTATTCAATTAATGAAAAAGTATTCAAGACTCAGTGTTTGTAGGCCAACTAACTATGTGCATTAGTTGCCATATGCACATAATTTGCTGTAAACTTGTTCACCTAAATAACTGGTTAGCATTGCTTTATTCATTTTACTGTATTCTGTGCACATTAAGAACATAACATATTAATTAAGCCATTCATTTATTCACAATTATACTGTCGACATATGCATTTTCCGTTGTTTATCATTTCTTTATGTTTTGTATATTACTTGGCACATGCAGCTGGTAAAATATTACTTTGGTTCAGAAATATATGACATCAAACTGCATCTACATCCACAAATTGACAGATTTTCCTACATGTTATTCGCTTTCTTCTCGTCGTCATAATGATAATTATGAAGTTTCCTTAATTTATTTTTTTCAACTACTGATTACTTGAATTTGCTTTATTTGTTGAGTGGGAAAATTAACTTACTTCAAAAATTCAACAGAAACAATGTGTAAGGCTAAAAAAAATCTATTGAAAGATACATTTTTGAAGCAAAATCTGCCAGTTTTTCTTCCTGTCTTCAAATGATGTGTGTCATTTTGGAATAAAATTTAGTATACTTAAAGTTTTTCCAAAACATGTGAATTTTCTTGTTTTTTTCTAAACTGTGTGTCAGAGAAAAAATAAAGCTTTTGTTTTCTCTCAAGAATTTTTCAACTCATGGTGGCAGCATGATGGAGTTGCTCTGTTATGTTAGTTCAGATTTATTCGCTTTGTGGACTTCAACACATAACTATTCCTCAAAAGGAATACTTGCACTTTAATTCAGTATTCCCAAACATGGTTTGGGAATACTGTATAAGCATGGTTGAGATGTTGCATGTTTTGACAGAATTTATATATATAAATATAGATAGATAGATAGATAGATAGATAGATAGATAGATAGATAGATAGATAGATAGATAGATAGATAGATAGATAGATAGATAGATAGATAGATAGATAGATAGATGGATGCTGTATCTGTGTACGGAGTAATTGAGCCGTTATGGAGGAGAAAAACCACCAGAAGGAGACAGAGAGACACATCTGAAGCCCTTAAACTGGGGATATAGATATATATGGAAATATGGCAAAGTTCATTGAGCAAGCTGTCTGTCGCAAAAAAGAATAGAATAACGTCAGTTTTCAAAAGTAAAGTACTGAAATAATTTTTGTTTCAATCTACTGAACATGTGTGATTACATATAATTTACAGTATTCAACACGTCATAACAAAACACATTTGAACTGCTAAATATCTCCAATAATGACTTAGGAAAGCAAAAATACCTTTACTATACATTTAAAATAATTTGTTTTGTTGTAGTTGTACTTTTTAGCAGCACAAATGCCTAAATACTGGGACCGTACACAAGGGCGTACTGTCCCAATTCTTACATTTTTGCACGTTTGTAAACCTGCGCACTCGAACCCTTATGTGCACTTGACTCAGTCCACACTTCACAGAGGGAGCATACTGAGCACACTGAGCATTGGGTCCGGACCATAGGTTTACAAGGGTTGTATGAAACGTCATACATCCCATGTAACCTTGCGGTCAGTTAGCTGCACCTTTACGGTTTAGTCTGAAACACATATATGCTTTCTATAAACACCAAGGCACAACAAGGTAAGAGCCAGTAAAGGCAGACTTTGAATGTACATGCATAGATACACATGTGTGCTAAAACGTGGCATCTGTTTGACCTTTAGTGGCTAACGCCTAGCTAAAGATTCGGTAGCTTCAAGACTTAGGAAAGCGTCATTCCTTTCACTGAAGCTTTAATTCGACCTGGCGTTACAATAATGTAGATGAAAAAAGTTGGAATGAAACGTGTTTTTAACATTTTTGAGGATGTTGAACTTA
Organism: Phalloptychus januarius; assembly: GCA_902982915.1. Lineage (NCBI taxonomy): Eukaryota > Metazoa > Chordata > Actinopteri > Cyprinodontiformes > Poeciliidae > Phalloptychus > Phalloptychus januarius. The sequence goes on along the minus strand of CADWAE010000470.1, from coordinate 1,067,570 downwards.
ATATTTCAGGAACAACGTTGAAAAGATACACATGCTAACTTAGCATGCTAACACCGAAAAGTGAATGAAACAGCTGCTCGGCTAACACTGCTGTAGCTTACAGCTATACGTAAATTAAAATAACAAAAGGTTAAAGGTCTGGGTTAGTGACACATACAACAAGTCAAAGTGGCTTAAGCTACACATTTGAAGTGAGAATTGGAAAATATTACGCAAAGTGGGTTAAGTGTATTTTTTTCCTGGACTGCTGAGAAAAAAAGGACAAATCCATGCGTTGAAATTGATGTCCTTTTTTGCTTGATTTATTTAATTTTTCTAAATGGTACAGGCTACATTTTGCCTCAGAAGAAACACTTATTATTATTAAATACAGGCTTACTTTGTTGGTGGAAGCTTAATTTTCATTTGTTTTGACCTCAGATTTAATAAACTTTTTGCAGATGAGTTAAATCTAATTTGTTCAAACGTTATTTCTCAGAAATTACTCAAGGCAGGAGCTCAGAGGTTTGATTAGTTGTGCATTAACTTCCTGTTTTACCTGCAGATCCACCATGGCTTCTCGAGCGGGTCCCAGGGCATCAGGTACCGACGGCAGTGACTTCCAGCACAGGGAGCGAGTTGCTTCCCACTACCAGATGAGGTCAGGACAGTTTCTTCAATCACTCTCTGCCCCATCTCATGTATTATACAGTTAACTTAGTTTGTTCCAATCCATGTATTTTTCTTTTTTGATTCAGTGTTGCCTTGAAGTCTGAAATCCGTAAACTGAACATTGTCCATGTGCTGATCTGGGTGCTGATGGCTGCTCAGGTGAGAACAAACATTATAGTAGGGGTCTCAAACTCCAGTGCTCAAGGGCCGCTGACCTGCAGTTTTTAGATGTGCCACAGGTACAAAACATTGGAATGAAATGGCTTAATTACCTCCTCCTTGTGTATATAAGTTCTCCAGAGCCTTGCTAGTGACCTAATTATCCTATTCAGGTCTGATGCAGCAGAGGCACATCTAAAAGTTACAGGACACGGCCCTTGAGGAGGACTGGAGGTTGACACCCGTGCATTAGAGGATGCCTTATTTCCCAGCAGGCAGCGTCTCACTGTGTTCTGATGTGTCCAGGTAATTGTAAGCCAGCTGAGTCTGGTGTCTCACAAGGTCGTCGCCTCTCCGTATCAGTGGGAGTACCCCTACCTTCTGAGCATAGTCCCCACTGTCTTCAGCTTCCTGGCTTTGCCGCGTAACAACATCAGCTACCTGGTTATCTCCATGATCAGCGCCGGGCTCTTCTGCGTGGCGCCGCTCATCTACGGCGGCATGGAGATGTTCCCCGTGGCTCAGCAGCTGTACCGGCACGGAAAGGCGTACCGCTTCATCTTTGGCTTCTCAGCCGTGTCCGTGATGTACCTCGTCATCATCATTTCTGTGCAGGTGCACGCCTGGCAGATTTACTACAGCAAGAAGCTTTTGGACCAGTGGTTCACTACCACACAGGACAAGAAGAAGAAATAACTTCAGCTCTGCTGGCTGAAGAGACTTTGAGATGCTCTTGTTCAGCATCATTTTCTATATTTATTTTTGACAGTGATGATTTAATTATCCTTATAAAAATCATTGGACAGTTTGTGATTACTGCTTTCCCTGCCCTGAATGAGTTTTTATGTCATTTCAATGTTAAAAAGCTGAGAACAAGTGTTTTTGTTTGAGCCTTATATTGGGTAAAACTGGATAGAAACACAAGGGAAAAAAGGTTTAACAGTGTTTTAAATTTTTTTTATTTGCAGTTTGTCATCTTGCAGCCACAGAAAATCAATTCTTATTCACTGCAAAATAAAAACCATCATATTTCCCACATCCAATGACTTGATTAAAATTTGACCAAAAACCACAAAAGTTAAGTACAGGAAATATTCTAAAGTTTATAATAAAATGACACCTCCACCAATATCACAAGCCCGTAAATAATAAATCACATTAAACAACCCAGCAACCACAATCCTATACTAATCCTATGCATCAGGGCCAAACTAAGATTTATTTTTTCATTTTAAATTAGGAGAATAAAGTCAGATAGCAAGGAAAAAAAGTATTTAAGAACAAAGCTTCATTAGAATTATCGATCTGATTGGACCAGCTTGGCAAGTCTGTAGTTCTTTCTCTGAAATGGGAACAATTGTTTTTAAAGTCCTTAACACATCATTTGATATTGATGTGTTAAAAGATTAAGTAGTTCCTCAGTTGTAAAACCAAAAGAATAACTTCACTCATTTTTTATTATTTTCATGGAAGAGTTCTCAAAATTGCTTAATTCTTCTAATATGACTTTTTTCCCCTTATTATGTTGACTGTTATACTACTACTACTACTTATTACAACTTTATAAATGTTTATTAGCTTGGCTTTAATTCTTTGCAATATCCCAACAATCAAAATGTTAAAAAAAGGATGTGTTCTACAAAGTGGGATTAACAAGATCACAATCAGCACCGATAAATCAGTGCGCCAATAATAAAAATAAAAGATTAAAGTTTGGGCTCTAGAATAAAACATTCAATCTAATAAAATGTGTGACTATAGCTAAGAGCTAAATATGGCAACGGGCTCCTGCTTTAAATTTCCAGCAGAAGTTTCTCCGCTGTAAACGGAGCCAACTTTTGGACACCCATAGATGAACTTTAGCTAACCCACTTCATAGTACACACCCAAAAAAAATATCTACACGTTACATAGTAACGAACGCATGGGAGTGTTTCACTGAAACAACAATCATCTGCCTTTTCTGGGCAAATTTCCAATATGATAAAGCTGACTGTCTGACTGACAGTGTTCTGGAGTTTTACTTAAACCTGACCGTACTTCCCCTTCAGGATCTGCCGCACCTTTAAGAAACAAGAGAACAAACAGGCGAGTTACTGTCTCAGTCCTGAAGAGGACTGGACAATTACAGGATAATTTACTAAGACAAAGCCAAACCTTTATTTAAGGTTAAGGCTTCTTTTTTGATCTGTCCTAGCATACACAAGATATTTATATAAACTACAAAAATAATAAGATAGAATAGCCTTTTCTTTTATTGTAATAGTGTTTATGTTGTGTCCCTGAAAAGTGGTGGAAGCCTGAAAGATTTGGGCTTCCTTTCATTTGTTTACCTTTTCACCAACGGGTCCTTCAGGCACCAGCTGACATGGCAGCTCATTTTCGAAATTCCTCATTCCGGGATCGGTGCCCTTCCTCATCAGCAGCTTCACGGCCTCCACTTGATTTCTGTAATTTTGCAGAGAGCTGACGATGTGCAGGGCTGTGTTTCCGCTGAACGTCTGACACAAAGGAGAACATCGTCACCAGGGAACACAAAGAAAATACATCATTTTATGACTGCTGTTTGTAGAACTTTATATTCATTTTATGCTTACCTTTGCATTTACAACAGCAAGAGACATTGGCTGTTCAAGAAAAAGGTGAAGTAGCTCAATATTTGCCTCCTCGGCAGCCATGTGAAGGCAAGTCCTTCCACTTTTCAGATCCTTCGGGCATAAAGAAAGTAGATTTAGCTGCTACTAAAATGTTTCTACACCATTACAGTAGAGTGCATTATTTTTGTCCGCTTACAGATTTTTTCTGTTTGTTTGTCATCGCTCGTTTCAGATTGTAACAATTGTTATAAACCATAAATTCTGTTTTCCATCACAAATTGTGACAGACCGTATGTGGCCAAAAAGCTGATGTGCACTTGTGTTATGTAGCAGGAGCATGCACCAGAAAGTCGGCCTCTGAATCATTTAAAAGAAAGAATAAATGGGTCCTAGTCAAAGTCCCAACGAAGATGACTTTAAACAGCTGAGAACCCTTCAATTCCAAAACAATTACGCAAAGAATAGTCGAGAGATTTCTCAACACTGACATAACGACTCATCAACAGTCGTAACCTCCAAGTTATCTTTTGACATTAAAATTTAGGTGTGACAAAACAAAACTCAGAAATCTGACAACCAACATCTGCAATACTTACTTTTGTCCCGAAGGAGGCGCCCATGTGCATTAAAGTCCTGGCGCACTCCACATACCTGCGCCTCCTGTGCGCCAGCTCTGAGATCATGAATGGACAAGGGTTTTCCAGGTGCCTCACTTCCTTAACGACGGCGTTGTGAGACAAAACTGCGGCATGAAGTGGCGTTAAACCTTAAAGACACGACAGCTTCAGTCATATTTCAGAATACAACAAAGCCCTGAAAATATATAATAGATTAATATTCTCACCGTCATAGTTAAACATTTCAACATCCACTGATGGGCCGCGTCCTGCCAGGGCTTTACAGATGCTCTGTGGACAGGAAGTTTATTGGGATTTTTTTTTTTTTTTCACATAAGCAGTCAAAGGTCTTTTATTCACAGAGTTCAATTAGAAGTTAACTAAGATCTCGACTCCGCGTCAGAGCTGCTGGGGACGGTTTTGCATTTTCCACTCAAGCCGGGTTTCCTCGTAGCGGCTTGTCTATAGCTGCATGCAGATATAAATCAGGTGTTGCACAAACAGATCTGACCGCAGATAACCTAATGTTGCTTTGTTTAGGCTGTTTATAGCCCAGTCATCAGTGGATGATTGGACCATGAACATGAACATGATCCAATCTCAACAACATCTGGAAATCTGACTTAACTCTTTTTTATTCTTTTTTTTAACCGTTTTAATTGTAATGGTTGGTTGATTACTTTGGGATATAAATATAATGAGATAGAAGCCCATTTCTGTTTGTTAAAGTTGTGAGCATTTTTTGTTGGTTTTGGTTATTTCTATTTTTTTTTTTAATTGATTAAAGTTTAATTAGTTTTAGGATTTTTATTTGTTAAACAGATTTTTTCCCCCTGCTGAATTAAATATGAGAAATATGTTCAGTGTTTCAATCCAGAGATCATTAACTTGGGCAGTTATGCCTGTTTACATGAACTTTGTACTGCAATATCATGTCACAACCTGAACTGAATGCTTATCTAACTAGCTCAAACACGTGTAAACCTTCAGCTAAGATTTTATTTTGTCAAATTTATAGTACTAATGAAGCTTGTCATTTAGGTTGAGGAAAAAATTATGTTTTATGAAGAGACGTCCACCAAAAGAGTTATTTCAACATATTTCCTCATGCAGCGTTCAGGTGTCTGAGGTAAACAGATCAGATTTGCATGAGGAGACAGCAGCCAAAACAAGCAGGTCTCTGTCTATTGTGCTCTTATTTCCTGATTCATTCGATCCCACAGGCGTGGCCTCCGTCTTCGCACGAAGGTTCCACTCTGTCTCAGGCAAGCCAAAACAAAATTGTAGATGTAGGTGGAGCAAATTCCTTCAGATTATTACATAAAATCTGCAAGTTTACTTCTGGTACATTTAACAAGTGGAATTAGCCTAAATCAATTTTTCTTTAAAATGCAATGCAATTATCAGTTCATTCAATTGATTGAATTACTAAGGAAGAACTGTTTTACCTGGAGGCTGAGGTAGTGGCCTTTCTCTGCACACACATGCAGAGGAGAGCGCCCCCAAAGGTCCCTGATGTTGATCTGCGCTCCGTGACTTAGAAGATCAGAAATGATCAGATGTTGATTGGTGGCCACCGCGATCTGGAGAGCCGTCTGAGCACCAAAAACATGACATTATTCCTGCTGCGTTTGATATGAACATGAATAAATGATGAGACGGCGGCCATACCTGCCCATTGTGTTCTTTCACATCCAGGGAGCCATACCTAGCCATTTTTGCAGCGAGTACGTAAGAGAGGGCTCGCCTGCCTTGAGCTACCGCTATGTGAAGGAATCTACAACGGAAACAGTTAAGAGTTTGTCAAAAATATGTCTTTTTGGCTTCACCTAATTTTCCTTAAATCAACCTTGGATTTCATCTGAAAATGTCCTTTAGTTTATGATATTTTTTGTAGCAATGCCAGTTTGGCTGCTTCAATTAAAGAATCTGGAAAATTTGAAGGGACGGTCCCAGCCACATGGAAGTTAGGTTCAGCGTTCACCTAAGTGCCAAGGCCCACTGATGCTGTTTGTCTTTCTTGTTTGATTTGTTTTAGACATGTTGGGAGACAAGCTTAAAACACCGTACCCTTCTAAGTGACAGGTTGATAAGGACTTGGACTAGACCTTCCTGGTTATGAATCATGGCAGCTGAAGAAAGTTATTATAATAAATATTTCCTGATTCAACTAATTGTCAAGTATAAATGCAATCTAATGCTACAACTCAACATATATAACGCATTCTACAACAATCTTAAGCACAAACCACAGAAAAAGCTTTAGCAAAAGGTTGTTGTATTAATTGGTTTTGGAGCTAATTTGTACACACGTGTCACCATCCGAGTCCTGCATGCAAAGCTGCTCTGGAGACAGGCCTTCAGCCTTCTTGGCCTCTTGTTGTATCTGCCAGTGAAACAGAGTCATCTTCCCTCCAGAGGTTGGGGCATCGTGTTCCTGAGCGGGCAGCTGCACAGGTTGTGGCATTTCCTGCAGCCCCATTACGGCGTTCTCTGGGAGAGCTGGGATGAAGCAGGCAGTGGAATTCAGGTGGAGAGATGTTGGAGAGGTTGCCATTTGGGGACTCATGTCTGCAGCAATAGGTTCGTATTTGGGAGTCTTTAGTTTAGGCTCCGAGGTCCATTTCTGCTCCGAATTGCATTTCTGAAAGAGAACCAGACCTAAGTTATCATAAAATCATAAAAGATGTGAGCCTGTGGAAATAGAAAGCATGCAGTCAGAAACACACCCTTTAAATCTGCATAACTATCTGGAGAAATTGTACTCTGCTTCTACTTCCTTCAGCTGTTCTTCCTCATACATTAGCAGCTTAAATGTTTCCTTATAGCTAAAGTAAGATTAGACAGCTGCATAATGAAGTCATGCAACGAACCTGGCGTCTCATCATTAGCAGCTCCTTTACGGTGATCTTCCTATGCAGATGCTGCAGGGACGCCTGTGGTTTAGCATCAAATATCATGCAACCTGAAAAAAACCCAAAAAGGTATAACAGTTAAACACTGGTTGCAAGAATGAAGATATTTTAATTTTACTTTAAACTTTTATTTAATGCTATTTTCCATCATAAGTTGAATAAGACAATATCAAAAAGAGTAGACCACTTCCCAGATGTTTTGTTTCTGAAAAGAATCTCTATTTTTCTGTTTTCTATATAGAAATAAAATTACACAACAAGTTCTTAACCATTCATAATTATCAGCACGCTTCTGTTCTACTAATTCTGCCTCTGACCCACTCTATTGTGGTGTTCCCCACGGTTCTATACTTGGATTACTATTATTCTACATTCTTAATGGCTGAAGTTTGAGGAATTGCTGTTATAATTCAACATGACTGTCATATTTAGGTCCAAAGTTTTGCTTTTCCTTTAAAATGCTCACATTTGTCACTTGACTTTCTGTTTGTTGCCGTTGTTTCAGTTAGTACCAGGAATGTTTTACTCATGTAAAGCAGAGATTACTGACTTTTGGTTCTCCTCATATTATACAGCCTTTAAGCCAGGTCAAAACTTATTTTTATTAATTAATGGCTTTGCTAATTAACAGTGGAGACTAGGTCTCATTATGTCTCAAATGATCACCATACAATCAAAATATGCAACAATTTCTGTACTGAACTTTTACTCCCAAACGGCTTGATTAATGATTACATTAGTTAATTAGTAACTTCCATTTCAGCCTAACTAGACTTTGGCTACTTTGACCAACTGATCACTTGACTGTAATTTTAATTAGCAACACTGGCTCACAAGAGAACTGGCTTCAGATGGCATTGATTCTGTCTTAAGGCAAAACCTATACAAGTATGCTATTTGTTATGTAAGCACTTTCAAGTTTTGGAATTTGATATACAGAAAAAACATATAAGCCACCTTAAGCATGAGGCGGTTTAAATTTTTAAAAGAGTATGGAAAAAGGAAAAGCATGACAAAATAAAAGAGAAGAAAAGAAAATCTTCAGTGGGATGCTCTGGAAACTGAAGAAGTAGCTAAATAAGCTAACAGTTCAGATTTTTTTGTCGTGTTACACATTCAGTTTCGACTAATATTGTTAACGTAGCTGTTTGATTTTGGTTTTTTTCCCCATTATAGAAACTTTAAAGATAATTCCTCATCTGTCTTACTTGAACTGCAGTTTCACCCAGGGCCTAATTTTGTTATCAGGGAAACAGCAATTTATGGACTTTTAATTTTAAACACTCACATCAGCTTTAAAAATAGTAATAGAATGCATTAAAAATACATGTAAAAAAACATATAAATACATACAACTATATATTTATAATTGTACATTTTATTTAAACACAAAGTTCCTATTTGAACTTCTAAAAACCCACCTTCAGTGTTGGGGCTGAAGTTGAAGGAAGCTGACAGCACCTGACCTGCCCTCAGATCACTTCCTGCATGATCCAACATATTGACAGTTCTATTGATGCCGTCAGAAAAGCAGCGCCTCTTGTTTCCCACTGGTTCCACTGGAAGGCAACAACAAGCTTGAATGTTAACTCTGAGGCGATACACAACGCAATATTAAAATGAGGAACAACTGTCACACAACCCCTGGAACACACACCTGGGCCAACTTCCTGGTTGGCAGGAGGATCAAGTAGCTCAGTTGCGCATTTAAAGCAAGATAAATCTAGTAAAGTCAGTGCTGTAAATGCAGATCCATAAAAGTTTATTTACATAAAACAAAGCAATACTCGTCAACTTATATGAAACTCTAATAAAAACTGTTCCAAGTATTTCTTGATAGTCAAAAGAGGAGCTCAAGATGCAAAAAGGCAGAATTTTAGCATCTGCGCACAACGTTATTGAAAAGCACACAGATGAAATTACTTTATGGTTAAAGGGTTTTTCTTGTTTCTAAACTAAATGAATAATGTTTTGCAAAGACAGGGCGGGGAACCTACCTGTGTGGCTCAATCTCCCTCTGAATCAACAGCAGCACAAACAGCCAACTGGTTCAAACATGACAGAGTGAGAAGTGAAAAGTTTATTGAGCTGTTGGAACAAACTCCTCCTCCCAGCCAGCCTGTCCTCCTGTAGGGGGATTTCCCCTCCCACCTCAGGCTCACCTGGACTGAACGCCAGTGTCAACATCAGCCTGGAACAACAAAACTCTGTTTTTAAGATGTTTGGAGAACGTGGAGATTATGTTTATGTAAGGGTTGGAAATATAATTTTATATATATATATAAATATTGCAATTTTGTAGATTTCTCTTTTAAAGGTAAAAGTAATTGTGTTTATATAGTACATTTTGAGCAACAAGGGAATACAAAGTACAAACCTTCCTAATTTCTCCTACTTTCACATAGGTAAACTTTGAGAAGTATTGTTTTCCCACTTTTAAGCAGTGGTAGTAAGTTAGTCTAGTTGAATGGCTTACAGAACCCCCATCTGCTCTTGGATTCACCTTTATGCAGATTTTTCTGTGGAACAATAATTTGCATCATGGGAAGCTGAAACATGAAGAACAAAGACACAATTCTAACTGAGACGGCTTCGGGCTGGCATTCATTTTCTATGCGCTGGTTAGCTGCTGCTAGCTTAGATGTGTTTCATACTGCATATTTTGTCATCAATCTGATGCCAAGTAAATACTGTACAAGGCCAGTGTTGCTAATATAAATGTTTAATGATTTATGCTTGATATATTATTAAGTCCATAATGTTTTCTTCTTTAAATTATTTTGTTAAAACATAGTGACAGAGTTCTGACAAATGTACCTGTGTCTAAAAAATACTTAACATGATCAACTGAAACACAAATGTGTGAATTTTTTCTAAATAAAGTGCAACAAAATGTATATATTTGAAAAAATGAAGACAAAACCTTTTTGGAGTTGAGAAATTACAATACAAAATTAAAATAATATCTTCAACACACTGGTGTTGATTCAATGCTATTTCCAAATCAGCATTTATTTTACTGATATTTTGGATCAATTCACCCAGTTAGTGATAGAACTAAGAATATTGCAAATGTTTGTATTAAAGCAAAATAAGGTAGATTTTGTGTTTGAATTATTAAAATTATACATGTTTTAGAGAATTAGGCAATGATGGATATTAGCCATTTGTGGGCAGCTGTAATCTAACAGGTCTACCATACAGATCAGCAAATATCTGTTATGAGTGACATGCTTTCTGGTCTTTCCGATTTTGAACAGCAGTTAATATTTTACTGTATCTACTAACTGTGATATAAGTAAGTTTGGTCAAGTCATTTATGAATATCAACACACCCATCATATTTAAACTGGTGTTTTCTTGTCTTTCCCATTTTGAATGTTCAATACAGTGTTGCTGACTGTAGATGTGGATAAGTCAACATGGAGATCATGTGTCTTATGTTAATGGTATGTTTGCTTCTCTTTACCCCTTCAAGCAGTGAGCTGCTGCGTTTTGTTGCCCCAAAAGTAAGAAAAGGGGTTTCATTTCTGTTTTTTACTACAGCAAGAAAGACAAATTTGTTTGTCACACACACAAAAAAAAAAACACTTCCAGTTTCTAATATTACAACAAACACCACAGACTCATAATTTAAAAGGACTTCACAGGTTTAATAAATTACAGCGTGAATTTACATTTCTTAAACACATACTCTCTCACACACATATGCACGCGCACGCAGACACACACAAAACACCCCTTTGTTCTGGCACCAAACAGAAGCACTGGCCCTTCATACAGTCACAGATCTGTGCAGATGGTGAGCAGGATGGGCGACGTGAATACTGACAAGTTCAACTCCAGGTTTTTACAGGAAAATATTTCCTCAAGCGTAGGTTTTTATTCAAATGACTGAATAAATCAACATCTTCTCACACTATCCTGCTGCTTTGCAGTTCAGGTGTGTGGGTAGGGTTTGCATATTGTATGTTTTCACAGCATCTGATCGGAATATTTTCACTTCAAGGTTTCAGACTTGTAAACCATTTCAGCTGGGAGATTTTGACAGTGTTTTGTAGTTAATATGGTTTATAGTTAATATGATCAAAACTCTTCCTTCCCTTTTGCTGCCTTTACATTTAAACGTGTTGACACGCTGCTCGTACCAGACTAAAGAATTATTAAAGTGCTCTAACAAAAACTCACTAGTGAGCTTTCAGAACAGCAAAACACAAAACGTCCAGGTGAGCAGTGAGGTGACAATCCAAATTAGAACCCATACTTCAATTGAAGTATTTATTATTTATTGTTCGTTTCCACAATAAATAAAATGACTTCATATCATTTTAGTTATGAAGTCTAAAATTTATATCTACACTGTAAAAAAAATCTAGCTGAGTTAGTGAGTTAGTCTTCATGCCTAATCTGCTACAGATATACAAAGTAGAATAAAAAACTGTCTTCTGTTCAGAGCTGTCTGGATTCTTTATTTGAGAATAAAGAATCTAATCCAAAGAATTGCAAAGAGTGCAAGGAGGAGGAGCGGTGGCCAGGCGTTGGTTTTCGTTGTTCTCCTCCTCTGGGACTACAGGCGACCTGAAATCAGGTTGAGAAACGACAGAACAGGTTTCAGAGTCAACAGCGGATCACGTTTCAGCTTGAACACAGTTGGCTTTGCTTCAATGGTTGTTGTTACGTTATCTGACATCATCTTAGATGGAAAAAAAAGAGATGTTGGCAAATGATTGACATCTTTTTCCAAATTAATTCCCAAAAATAACTGGCTGTAACGCTGACTCAGTGAAACACAGAACAGGTGATTTTATCTGAAATTAAGACAGTTTTCTGCTTTAGAACTGATGTTTACCATCAGGTTGATCATTTTCAGATTTTTTAAATTTGTTTTTTATCTGAGAGAAATTTGTACTTGTGCCTTTTTTCTTTTGAACAAAAAACATAACCCTAAGTTTAGACAATTCTTCAATTTAATTCATAAATAACATTGCTCCGAAAGGGAAGCTCGTATTACTTAAGCTTCTTCCTGTAGCAGACTGTGTTACAACGACTCTGAATAAGCCTTTGACTGAAGAACTGTTTTTCTTTTCTTTTCTTTTTTAAACCAAACAAAAAATTTTTTTGTCATCAACAATGAAATTATTTGTTAAATAAAAGAAAATGCAAGTGTGCAAGTGACAAGTTTTACTTTGTCAAAACAAATGTTTATTTTTTTATGCTTTAATTTATTGTTTTTTTTATTATTTTAAGTAATAGTAAATCAAGTGACAATTCTTTTCTTTGTTTCACTAAAGATAAGATTTAATTCAAAAGTAAAAGTTACATTTGTATTATTATCTTTGTCTCCATATTATCATGTTGCAGGTGCAAATCCCAACAGACTGACTGACCTGAGAGGTACTTTGACCCGACCAACATCAGCATGCTGCCTAAGATGTAGAACCCCAGCGGGATGCTGCTGAAGATATTCGCTATCCCTGTAGGTGAACAGGGAGAAGATGAGCCAACAGTTACAGTTGCAAACACATATTTACATCCTGACTCATCGTTTATTGAAGCAGTTTGTTTCTCAGGGTGGTAGAGATACATAGGAACAACTTCAATTCTTCCTCAAAACAAGAACTAGAGACCAAAAGCAGATCTTTAAAGGGATCCACTGATTTGAACAGTTCAGCTTGCTCTTCCTGTGTGTTCCAACCTGGTAAAATGTTTCATGAGTCGACTCAGTGCTTTTCTGTGGGCTAATAAACACATATTGTCTCATATTAGCAGAGAGGTTAGCTTCAGCCCCCATAGCCTGCACAAACCGTCCTGCATGTTTCTGACAGCTGGAATGAAGGAATAAATGAGCTCAACAGCTTATCTTCAGCTTATGAAGAGGCATATTAATAACTGACGCGTGTTGGAGCAGGGAGCCGTCTCCAACCTGCGTGACCAGATCTGGAAATGATGATCTAAGCAGATTATTTGGAAACACAGGGAGGGACATTTGGTGTGGCAAGTGGAAACACTGGAACATCGTTTGGTTAATTGCATCATATCATACAATTTTTGATTGAAAACATAGAAATATTTGTACTCACGGCTCTCAGTCTCCACAGTCTGTGTGGTCTCCCAGTTCATGGATCTCTTCACAGCTTGTTTCCACCTCGCGTAGCGAAACTCACTCTCTGCACGCCACAATCACAGCTGCATCGACCCGACCGTGTTCAGCCACACAGATGTGGGATTTATTTGATGGGGTTTTTTTTACCTTCCAGTTTGATCTGAGGGTCAAACCGCTCTGACGTAACAGTGCTCAAGTCCTCTGGCTCCAGGCTCCACACCCTCACGCCCTCAGCCGATCCCGCCGCCATGGCCGCCCCCAGAGCCGTGGTCTCCGGCATGGACGGCTTCACTGCCAGCAACAGCACAGGATGGAGCATCACTACACCACATTCTATCAAACAGGAAGCATCTTATACAAAAAATCATGTTTTCTTGTTTTGCCCATTTTGGAGATTTGGAAAATGTAACTTGCTAACAGGGTTACTGTTAATTCTTTACTAAATAAGGAGATCTCTCTATTGAAAACTATGCATGTACAAATGTTTTCCAAAAGGTTAATAAAGTCTGTGAATAAATATTTGAAAACTTTTGATTTTCTTGATTCTCGTTTCTGTTTTTACAAAAGAAAAATCTAAAAAATGTTTCATAAATTTAGATAGATTCATAGATTTATATTTAAAAGACTGTTTGACTTTTTTTATATCACACTCTTACTTAATTTTACCTAATAGTCATTTTACATAAAACATCCAGCATTGTTTTATGATTTTTAGAACCAACATGTAAAGGTACGGTCTGAGTCGTTCTAGTTCAGTATTTTGTATTTCATGGTGCAGAAGTATTTTAGATAAATATAAATTTTAAAAATTGCCACCCGCAAAAATTGGAATCTGCAAGTCAGGCTTTTTAAGGACTGATGATCCGCCAGAAAACTGCAATCGACTAGATGAATATTTAATTTTTTTGTTCTGAATATTTTTTTTGTTCTAAGATTGTTTCCACATAAACATAAATTGAAGAAGCAGATTTGATCTTTTATCTTGTGTAATGATCATCTAAACGATTGCCAGTTGTGCAATAGCAGCTAAAGCTGCTTCTATAAAGTATCAACTCATTGGGGATGAATTCATAATTCCTCAGTATTCTGTGCTGATAATATTTCCTGGTACCATTTTCCTCCTGAGTTTCCCTCACCAACAGAGATGGACAGAATGTCGGCCTGCAGTTGCATCAGCAGCTTGTTGGTCGTCATTCCTCCGTCAACCTGCAGCTGAGTCAGAGGGATGCCACTGTCCTGATTCATGGCGTCCAGGATCTGCATCCAGACACAAATAATTACTCTAATTCCTTTTCTCTTTTTCTACTTTCTGAGAAGATTTTTTGAGCTGAGCTTTACCTCTCGTGTTTGGAAACAGACGGCTTCCAGTGCAGCAAAAGATAAGTGTCTCTTGTTGGTAAACTGAGTCAACCCACAAATGATCCTGTGGAGTAAACATGTGAAGTCACAATAATGGCGATTTATCACGCTGCGCCGTAAAGAAGTTGTTGCTCATACCCTCTGGCGCTGGGCTCCCAGTACGGAGCGTAGAGCCCAGAAAACGCAGGAACAAAATAACAACCGTAGGAGGTGCCGACCGATCCGGCTAACGCCTCTGCAGGTATGAGGAAATTAAAGCAGGAAACATTAAGCAAAAAAAAAAAAAGATCTAAAGTGAATCAACAATGTAAAAAAAGTTGCGGTTGATTCATGGACGAAGTACCGAGCTCATCAGATGAGCTGATGATTCCCAGATTGTCCTGCAGCCAACGGACCATGGCTCCAGCAATGGCCACAGATCCCTGGAAACAAGATGACAGAAAACAACAAGCAGAAAGGCTGAGTGACAACTTCATGACTCAAACAGGTTCAACTTGGAAAAGAAACTCATTTTCTGAAGAAAAGAAATGATCCAAAAACTGCATGTCACTTCTGACTCTAGAACTGGAGCCATTTTACCTCCAGTCCAGCTAGAAATAAACTCATACAGAACCGTAAATGTTCTGAAAAAAAATAAACTTGCTCATTTGCCATGAATATCTACTAAAGGAAATGTTTCATATTTCAAAAGAGCCACAATTTTAGGGGTGATTTTTATCACTAAACTGCACACAGCGGCTGCATTTAATCAGATTTTTACATTTATTGATATTTACCAATATTCTAAATGAAAAAACTGCGGAGAAAATGGTAAAATTAATCATTATTGGAATTTATCATGACAATAAATGAAAACTTTTGTCACAATAAAATAATAAACAATGCGATAAATGCTCAGCCCCGAATAAAATGTTTGGAAAAAAATAGGATGAAGGTATTTTCTTCTGTGGGATGTTGATATTTATGAAAAAGTATCTAAAAAGCAGCACACATTTCAGGAAACAATGAGAAGGAAAATAAAACGTGAATGTTATTGCATTGTGCACTATTTTATGTTATACTTAAAATCATCTCAGGTAAATCTATGAAGAGCCAAAGAGGCACTTCATAGATTTGCCTCTATGAAGTGCCTACTACTAAAAATTATGTAGTTAATTTTTAGTGGAATAAAAATTAACTACATAAAGTCAAACATGGGAATAGTTCAGAAATGTTACTGTGAAATGTTATTAAATGAAATGTTACCTCCAGAGCGTAATAGGTGGGTTTGTCTCGGCCCAGTTTGTAGGCGACCGTCGTCAGCAGACCGTTATTAGATATGACAGGCTGCAAGTTGACACACACCACTGCAGTTTATGCACTTTCATTATTTTTTTGTTGTTTTGTTTGTTTGAAATAAAAACTAAATTACCCTTGTTCCAGTGTTTCGCAGGAGAAAACATCCTGTTCCATACCTGAAGGAATAACAGAGGTAAAGTGTTGCTGGATTTCTAAAGACAGGATGCCTGTTCATTTAAAAAAAAAAAAAAAGAATTGAAAAACACAGCAGGGCTGAAAAAAAAAAGCTCATACGTGTTTTTGACACTTCCTTCTTGAAAACACATCTGACCGACGAGAGCAGCTGACTGGTCACCAAGGCACTGGTTCAAAAGAAACATTAAATAAATGTAGGTATGCATGAATATTTAGAATAAAAAATGACAGACTTACCCCTGAGATGGGAACACCTGACAGGGCCCCGGCTTTCTGTCATGGAAAATTCAAATCCAACTTTTTATTTGTAATCAAAATTTAAATCCATTTCTAATTAAATCGGAGTTTAATCTCAAATTTAAATGTACACTGATTGAAACTGAATCTGAATTCAAATTTCAACTAAAATCCAGCATTTGGTTTTGGTTTTATCGACCCAATCTAATCAACTTACAGTTTTAACAGTTCAACTCTTTACAATTAAAACGAAGTAAAAAAAAAGTCAACACATGTTAAACAATGTTATAACTTGACAAATTAAATTAAATGTGAAATCAAGTCTAAACATGATGAACAAACAAGCTCAGGTAACACAGGCGTAGGAAAATAAATCACTTGTTATTTGACTAAACAAAGTCAAATAACAGGAAAGCAGCCGACTTCTAGCAGCAGACAGAAAGGTGAATCTGTGGGAAATAAATCCTTCACCCCCACATGCAAATTGGGGTTAGAAGTTTATACTGGAAATAGAATTTGAAAGGAAAACTGTGAAGAGATGAAGGAGTGGTGTGTGAAGGACAACCAGCAGAGCAAACAACAGCGACAACCACCATCCAAAACATTCCCAACAGTCAAAATAGATCCAGGGTTGGTCTCATAGTAAGAGTTTAGTTTTAACAAGTACAGAATCATCAAGATGAAAGAATGTTTATCCTTATTTTTATTAAATTTAGTTTGTTCCCTAAATATTTAAATAAAAATATGGTAAATTCTTTTATATCTGACTTTTAAAAAAATATATTAATTTTTAAATTTTTCATCATCTAATATTTAGATTAATCTTATTTTTTTTTAATATTTGTATCTAAAACATCTATATAAAAAACTAAGATATTTCTGTAGATAAATTGTAATTTTTGCTCATTTAATTTAGATATTCAGACAACAAAATACAGAATCAGTGCAGACTTAAAGTCTGTACAATCAAATAGATATTTAAAATAAATTCATTAAATAACATTAATATTAATCTGACAAAACTGATTTTGATCTTTGAAACATTAAATATCATTTGGAAACACTAAATCTTTGTATAGCTTCTGTTAAAGTGTATAAGTTTCCTCCACATTTGGGGTTTTGGAAAGGTGGATTCATTTGCCGGCGATGAAAAAGCCAAACGGGTCACATGGTGAGTAAAAGAGTGAGGATGAGTTATCACTTACCCAGCAAGAACTTATTTTCTAACAGTGAGAAAAGAGAGATAATTGCACAAAAAATGCCTAAAAGAATTTATCAGTCAACCTTCATGCACTTAAAAAGAACCTGAAAAACATTTCTTACATAGAACAAAAAGATAAAACCTTTGTTATATATCTTCTCACTTCACAATCAATAAAATTAGTGGGATCATTTTTAGAACTGAACTGCTCAAAGAAAGAGTTTGCGTCTTACCAGCAGGCCATATATTTCCGATGAGCTCCTCACTTTAGGCAGGATGTGCATAGGAACACCAAAATATCTAAAAAAGTAAACCAAGGAAAGAAGCATTAATAATTAGGAGAACATTCTGTACTCTGCAAGGCCTCCATTTTAATCTCTATAGGATTAGGGTAAAAATAGCAGTTTTTACAGTTCTTCTGCCTCCTTTTCCAGAAGCTTTTTAAAGTAGATTTCAGAACTGAGGTCTGGTCACTTGTTTGCCCATCTTGTTTGCCCATTTCAGTGTTTGGGTGCCAGATTTTAGTGGTTGGAGCATTTCTGTCACATGCATTTTTGGTTTTGGTTGTATTTACTCAGAATGCCTTGCGGTATAGTTCGTTTCCTACTTTTGGTCCTCATTCGGTCCCTTGCCTCATTCGAGCCGCTCCTCAAACGAGCAGACCAGAGTAAAATGTTTTGTCCGGATCAGAGCTCACATTCACGCCTCTCCAAACGAAACGGACTTTCTAGACAACTGGACAAGTTGGATGAAATGGGCCTGAGCCGGCCTGGTCTGAACGAACCCCCAGTAAATGTTTTTATCCTGCCTTCATGGATCTTTGTAACAATCACATCTTTTCTTGTACAACTGCATCAGGAGTTTTGTTCATAAATTAAAACAAATAAAACCATAAATCTTATTTCAACATAATAAACTAAAAATAAAATCAAGTCCAAGAGCCATACTTGCAAAGTTCGGCATCCCAGGTCATTGTGTGAATATTAAACAGCATGGTTCTGCTGGCGTTGGTCACATCTGTGCAATGGATTCCATCTGATTTCCCCCCCGTCAAACACTGAGGAAGACATTTGAAAACTGTAAACATTCATTTACAATTTCCACCCATCTCTAGAAAAGAGGTAATGCAGAAAATCAATGAGGACCCAAATAAGCCAGGAGTCGATGGTGCCGAACATGGCGCGGTGAGACGCCACGGCCTGTTGGACCTCCTGCACGTTGTCCAACAGCCAGCGAAGCTTCACCGCGCTGAAGTAGGTGCTGAGCGGGAGGCCCGTCTTATGCTGCAGCGACACAAAATCCCCATTAGATGTTCACCAAAATCCATACATTAAAACAATGAATCACAAGGAAAGAAGTCGGGTCTGATTCTTACCCGTAGATGGTTCTTATCCCTTCCTGGAGTTTTATCTATAAGGTCCTCAACCGTTGACTGAGTTCGCAGGTCCAGCCATACTAAACAAGAACACAACAAATCAGATCTATTTGTTGCTCTTAGCTACTTTTGGAGCGACCTTTATCTATAAATCGTTAGCATAAATTTTGTATGCTACTAGTGTATAATAAGAATTTCTCTTGAAGTCTTTCCATGGAAACACACCAATAATTTAAACCTATTTCATCAGC
Source organism: Phalloptychus januarius (assembly GCA_902982915.1). Lineage (NCBI taxonomy): Eukaryota > Metazoa > Chordata > Actinopteri > Cyprinodontiformes > Poeciliidae > Phalloptychus > Phalloptychus januarius. Next base: position 1,048,632 of record CADWAE010000470.1, on the reverse strand, counting down.
TGAGCAAGAAAATTCCTTATATGAATTCCTGGAATAGAACCCGCAACCCTCAATGGGGAGATTATGCCACCACTATATTTCCCAAACATGACTTTTACCGTCTTCCAAACGCAGTACAACAGCGTATTAAACAAATGGTTGCCATAGAGATCAGTACCGATGGCGTTGTAGAGGGGCTCCCCGGTCAGCTTGTCCCATACTACCGTGGTCTCTCTCTGATTGGTCACTCCAATAGCTGCAGCAAAAGTCAGACACAATTGGTTTGGAAATCTGAGCCCTGAAGATATTAATAAATATTATAAACTTTAAGGATTTGCTCTTAGCTTTGTGACCTGGATTAATGAACGACTTCCAATTAACCGTTTCATGTTCTCATTTACATTTTTCACTAAATGCTGATGTTTATAAGCTAGAAAGAAAATACATTGTCTTTCATTGCAAGGCTTTATGGCCATCAATAATCGTTGAATCAGCAGAAGTTTGGGTCAGATTGACTAAAAGAAACTATTTAAATTATGAGAATAAAGTTATATTAGGAGAATAAATATAAAATATTACTAGAAGAAAGTCATAATATTCCCAGAAAAATATAATTTCAATAAAAAAAAGTTTAATTAGTTATCAAGATTGGACATAACCAGCTTAACAAGTCCGTGTGGTTCTTTCTTTGAAATAGACTCAAAGTCCTGCTTATGATAATCTTTTAACACACCAGCATCAAGTTAAGCATGTCCTTATTTCTAAAACCGACACCAACATTGCTTATTTTAGTTTTTATTATCTTTTGTGGAGGGGTTCTCATAAAACACTTATTTTTTCTTAGCCTGGTCATAATACTTGGCCGTGGTATAATTGTTGTACCTTTAATGTTTGACACGTCAATGTTCAGCTGGGTGAGTTTTTCACATGTGCGCTCTATGCACTCGTACACCGACTGCAGGATTTCTTTGGGATCTTCCTCCACCCATCTGGACAAGAAGGAAGATTACAGGGACACATTAGTTGGATGAGGTAACATCAGATGGCAGGTGAGACACTGGCCTTACCCTTCCTTAGGAAAGAGCTGTTTGATTTCCACTTGATGATGGCTTAGCAACTCTGCTGTTTTTGAGTTGAACACCTGCAAAATGGAGAAAATAAAACAATGCTGTAATTTATAGCTTGCTTTTTTGTGAACTGCTGTGAGAGATCATTTTATTCCCAAAAGGAAAATATTAAATAGCACTTAAATGATTGGCATTTGCAAACAACAGAAACCACACAGCCTGTGTCTGACTGTCATTGAACAAAAATACATCTACATGTGTAACGTGGTGCGGCTCATTTATCGCTGAAAAATCACAACTGCAAAATTAAATCCAAAGTTAAACCTCGTTACAAGGTAACAATATCAAAATCTGCCCTTTAACTTGAAGTTAGAGGTAAAAACTCCTTAGAGTTAAAACACACCTTAGTGTGTTTTAAAAAACATGTGGAAATGATGAGTCATTATAACAAGACAACATAAAAAGAAAAAAAACTTGGCTCCAAATGACAAACCACACCTGAAACCACACCTAAAGAACTCAACTGAAAGCTCTTCTTTATACTTCACTTATACTTTTACACAAGAACCAACTGAAGTAAACACTAACATGACATTTATCTTTATTTTTTTCTACGTTCGAATTCTTACTAATGTCCAAACTTAACAAGACCTTCGATTAGGTTTCCGTAACTTTGAACACTAAATAGTTGTTTTAGTAAAAATGCTTTACCAACAAGTTAACTTTCTCAATTCAAAAATAAATTACAATTCTAATATTGTTAAATAAACCTTCTATATTAAAGCTTAATCAAAAGAATCCCAAAGGCATGATTTTTAAAGTACATCATGTGTAAATGAAATTGTAAAGCAATTTTTCATCTTGTATTGGAATTTGACATAATAACGTAAATTTCTAAAAATGAAATTAATAAAAATATTACTGTAGCTCTATGCTTAGGATCATCATGCTTAGGATCTCTGCTTAGGATCATCATCATACCTAGAGGTGTACTGATTTACTTACATTTGTGAAGCTGATGTTATTCCTTCATGTTATCTACCTCAGCCACGGTCTAAAGATCAACCCCTGTCCTCTCTGCTCTGCAGTGAAAGGTTTAACTGACAGACCTGCCACCAGGTCATGTCTGTACATTTGCAGTTAACAATAGTCACCCCACTCAGCAACTTTTTTGTTATATTTAGATATATTTCAGACAAAAAAAATTGGAATCGGCCAAAATCAGGATCGGCAGGTCAGCTTTTTTTACAGCTTGGTAATCGGCAATTGGCCAGAAAACTGCAATCGGTGCAGCCCTAATTAAAATCTAGGACTAGGATGTTGTGTCTGTATCTTAGCAACAACAGAACTTATGACTGTATTGTCAGCAGCATCTGAGACTGGAGTGGAAGCAGTTGCCAAAATAACACTGGTGAATGAAGGAAAATTGCCAAGAGTTCCATGTCAGGACAGCTGAGGCGACACGTCACAGTAACATGTCCTGGATGACAAGCACTGCTACTCCACTTCTTTCTCTTTTCCCGCTGCTCTTTAAATCTCTGTCTGCTTGTACAGTCAGGAAGCCCAAGCAGAGAGACTTTAGATCTGGGATATGATCCCACAGCCATGCCTCAGTAAAACACATTATACTGCATTCTCTACACTCTTGTTGAGCCCTGGTCAGGGTTTGGAATTAATCCAAATTGTTAGCTAATGATCACAAGTTGCCGATTAGAATTAGAATTCCTTTCCTGTCATTGCACAAAAAGTACAATGAAATTCAGGATTGATGGAAGAGATTATTTGAACTTCCTCCTCTCTCTCTTTGCTTCTGCTTTGCATCCATGATGCCTCTTTTTCCAACTCCTTTGGGATTTCTGGCTTCATTTTTAGTATTAATTCAGCTTTTACAATGTTAATCAGCTGCTCCTTGTTGTAAACCACCTTGTTGCTATGGTTATGCATCATAACAAATGAGCCATGTATAAAAAGTGTTAGAAAAAACAATCCAACTGCACAACATCCAAAACTTTATATACTTACAATGTAAATCAATCTGTGGCTACCACACTGAGTTTTTGTTTATTTAAGGGCGATATGAATAATAATAGTAACATGTGTTTCTCCAATGGTTTGTGTAGGTATCTGCACCTACACAAACTATTGTATCAGACAGCTTTCTGAATGAAACCACATAGGAGAATAAACCTACCAACGTTTATTTTCTTTTTAACACATCCTCTAACCAGCGTGAAAGCTAAATATATTAGATCGGTCAAGGGCACGGCCAGCTGTGACACATTGAAAGCAACCCCAACGGTTTTCCCTGGCGAGCTCAATCTGTCCGTCTTACCAGAAAGCGAGTGGAGCTCGTTCCCTGGTCGATGGCACCAACCAGCGGGCCCAGGTTTATCCCGTGAAAGGACGCCACCATGGAGCTGTTCTTGGGCGGTCCCGGGAACTGAAAACCCGATTACCAGCACCGGTGCGGCACAGTTGTTACAGCCTGAAGATGAAGATGGGGCGTGCCAGCAGAGCGCGGTCCGCCGCGATCTTATGACGTGACGGTTTCAGTCGCTCTCAAAAAAGACGTAACCATGGCGTCGTTTACAAAAAAATGCATTCAAACCTTTTTACAGAAATAGACTGAAAGATTATTTATTTATTTTTGAAGTTTTTAGCAGTGTCATTAAAACAGAGAAAATATTTTCATTGTGTATGATAATGTCATTTTATTATAGTTATTCAGTTATCTCAGTTCACTAAGTGAAATTTAAGCTATGTTTTATAGTTTATTGTTATCAAACGGAAATTAAATGTTGCAACTCTTATTAGTTAAGATTCTTAAACGAGTTATTGTAGATAGTGACGGCTGTTGGCAGGAAAATCTTGGTCTGTATTACAGAGAATCTGAAGAAGCCTAAACTGAGGACACTGTTTTCCCAAGACAGTCTAAGTCAGGGTTTCGATCATTTAAATTAAATTAGCTATTTTTAATTTAAATAAGTATGCATCCAATATACATAAATCTGTCTCCATGTCATGAAAGTATATTATAAGACAGATAACCTATGAAAAAATATTCTCCTCCATCTTCTCCTGCTACAATTGCCATCTGAAGAAATGCGCCACTCCCAGTCAAAATCAACTAATTACATTCAGGAGGAATATGATAAATATTGACATATGTACATATGCACGAGAAAACGTCCTTACAAATGTTCCTGAAAAAGGAATTAACCTGTAAAAATTGTGCGTTCCCATACCGGGAGTCGAACCCGGGCCGCCTGGGTGAAAACCAGGAATCCTAACCGCTAGACCATATGGGACACATACATAGGTACGAGCAACATGTCTCATAACACCAGATGGAGTAAGGTCTTGAATTGTAGTGAATTTAACGGAATTTTTTTTAGTTTATTTACTTTTTTCATTTATTTTAGAGAACTGTCAACTACACTACCAAGATAAACGAGTAGTTGTTTTCGTATGATCCTCCGGGGGGAAGCACCTCAGTGGTAATGTTACCTGGTGTCAAACAAGCGAGTCAAATGATAAAAAAAAATTACTTACGCTATTAGAAAACTTATTTCCTTTTAGTGAGTACCTTTTGTGTTTATTCAGCCTTAAATGATTTTCCCTATTTAAACATTATACATTATTTTCTTAGTTGGACGCTATTTGGTTTGACGACGCATGATGACGTAATCAATAGAGGACAGTGTTGTGGTTGTTGAAATGTGGAAAGAAGTTATCTTCATATTCGCCTCGTTTTGACCAATTTCTTTTTACTTAGACCACGCAGAACTAAAATGTACGTAATGACAAACTCTCCTGAGTTTCTATCTGTATGCGTTTGTGACGTCAGACCGGTTAAATATTCAGCATTGTCTTTTACGTTAGCAACGAAGGGTAATTTTCTGCTTTAATTCAAGAATTTTGTACATTTTCCAGGGCGGATTATTGGAAGTCACAACCGAGGAAATTCTGCCAGTACTGCAAGTGCTGGATTGCTGACAACAAGCCTGTGAGTATTACAGAATCATACGTTATATCTCTGTGGGGTAATGCTACTACTTTTAATGTTTGATCTAATCTTTGATGCTAATACTTCTAATGTTTGATCTGCAGAGCATCGAGTTCCACGAAAGAGGGAAGAATCACAAAGAAAATGTGGCAGCTAAAATTTCAGAGGTAAGAATACTGATTTGAATTCTATCTGTTTGAGCCAGTGTGAGGGTTTTACACAGACCAGCCAGTGAGACGCTGAATGGATTCCAAAAAAAATCTTAATTTATTACAAAAAGTCCAAAAATAATTCAAAAATGATGAATTGGGACCAAAACTGAGGTCAACATAACAAACTACAACTCAGGTAGTAACACAACAAACTCAAGCACAAAACTGACCTAACAAACAAAACACGAGGGGAACTTAAATAGTGGCTGATCAGACCACTGCTGACACACAAGTGGTAATTAGACATACAAGAAGTTAAACAAATACTGGTCAACACAATACTAAATATTTAAATTGAATAAATACTATTAGAACTAAAATGCCAGAAGGAAGAAACATTAAAGAAATAGTAAAATAAAAAAACAAATTTCCCTTCCCCTGGCAAACAAATGGAATGACTTGCTGAGGAGGTTTGCCAGCCATATGAGGACATCAATTAGCTGAAGCTCTTCTGAGCTTCTCTAGCAGCAGGTCCAGGTTGTTGCATTTAACAAAAATATAAAGAACTGGCAGATAAAGCTAATTAAATGTGTGCACTGCAAATAGTTAACTACAGAGTCAGGCTAATGAAAATAATTTTAAAAATAAAAATCTAAACTATTCACTAATCAATATGTAAAATAATGTTAAGGATGAACAAAAAACGATTACTATTCAGATCTCTGTGTGACAGTAGGGACAGCAGCTCCATCCCCTTCGAGAACCGTGATATGTATTCGAAAACCGTTTGAAACATATGAGAGGGCTATTTGTCCGCGATTCATATCGTTACCTCACTCACAGTAATAACAGCAAAGAGAGATGATGTGCGCTGAGCTCTGAAATTTTTCCTGAAGGCTTTTTAAAAAACAAAATTCAGTGAGCTTTATTTTAAATGGTCACACTAATAAAATGTGTAACAGTGGTTTTGCTAATCCAGCTATATAATGTCCAAAACAGCAAGTAGTTCTAAATGCCAGCTCATCCCTCTTCTGTACTCACTGAGTGTTCTGCCATGTTGTAGTTCTAACCTTCAGTCATTGTAGTTCTAAAGAGCAGCTCAACTGTCACCCTGTGAGTGAGACACAGAAGGAGAGACAGAATTCTAACTGTTTGAAGCAGTTAGTTTTTCTCAGTTTTTCAAACAGTCAGCTTTGCAAGTCAATCACTGCTCTCCCCAAGCATTGCTTTGGGCAGTGCATAGTTATTTGCCATGGGCAGGCCCCAAATAATTAATTTTCATTTTGAATTGATAAAGTATTTTTGAACTAACTTAAACTGAAGCATTGAGCCAGGAATACATTTTAATAACTGGAAAGAGACAGCAAGAAAATATAGGTAATTGCCATGAATGCATAATGAATGAACAAAATATTTTCTTTACATATTGCTGTTTAGAACTTCACTAAACATAAATAAACATTACAGATGATAAACCAGAGAGAAAGTGCCTCATTTGGCATCACTCTCAAAACCGGCAGTAGAGATAAGCTCCAGGCTTCCACATCATGACTAACGCTGTCCTGCAATTGGGCGACCAGCCACTCATCTGTTTTCGCCCTTCTCTGTGCAGATTAAGAAAAAGAGTGTTGAAAAGGCGAAGAAGGAGGAGCGGATGTCCAAGGAGTTTGCAGCGATGGAGGAGGCAGCGCTGAAGGCGTACGAGGAAGATCTGAAGAGGATGCAACGGGGATCAGATGGTAATTCAGTAACATTTTATTAAAAGTGTTTTTGCTTTTTATTTGGATTTAAATTGAGTATATTTTGTAGGATCAAGTTCTCCAGTTCGAGCAGCCCCTCAATATCAGCCTGTACCTCTGGTGGGAGTTCAGCCCAAAAAGCAGCAGCAGCAGCAGCAGAAGCAGCAGCAGAAGAAGAAGAAGGGATGGAAGACGAGCAGGAAGTCCAGAGAGGGACCAAGTGAGATGCAGGTTTGGGTGGAAGGCCAGAGCGATGAGGGACACATCTACTACTACAACACTGTGACAGGAGGTGAGGCAGGTTGATGCAACAAAACCTCCTACTGGAATCTAGAACCACCTCCGGCTTATTTCTCTGTTTCTCCTGTTCTGCAGTGTCTCAGTGGGAAAAACCCGAAGGTTTCCCGGGAGGAAGTTCAGCTTCTGCTCAGTCCCAGCAGTCTGAGGTAAATTCTGTCCTTAAGCTTTGCTTCTTGTGGAGCTTTACGTTCTGATCCCGTTTCCCCTCAGAGTTCATCGGCTTCTCCCTGGATGGAGGCTATGAGTCCGGATGGCTACAAGTACTTCTACAACACAAACACAGGAGGTGAGGCCTAAGCCTGGTCCATTTTTAGTGTTTGCTAGTTTCTATTACTCATTCTAAGTTCAATATTTAGTTTAGTTATAGTAGTTTTTGTTTTTTATACTTTTGTTCACTTTTAGGTGCAGAATGTATTGTGACCATGAATACATCAATGGGATCATTTTCAAAAAACCTATTCAATTGTTGTTGAACAACCAGCTGACTCTGGTGTTTTCTCCCAACTTTAACCGTCACTGTTTTGGGGACTAAGTGCAGACAGGAGTATGGAGTACTATAATTTCACAATGTTTTAGTTTTATAAACAAAATATCGTTCCAGTTTAAGGTTGTAATTTTTCCCCATCAATTGCCAAATTTATTTATTTCAGTTTACAAAAAGTTTCACCATTACAGTTTTCATTATTTTAGTTAACTATTATAACTTTGATCCGGAGATCCACCGTGTTGGTTCTGTTTGTCTCCTCTTAGAGTCCAGCTGGGAGAAGCCGGCTAACTTTCCTTCCAGTGAGGAACCGGAGACCCAGCAGGAGGAGGAGGAGGAAAACGCAGGTGACAACCTGGAGTCCCAGCCGGAGACGGCGCTCGCAGGGGAGGAGCACTCCGAGTCAGACGGGTCGGCACTGGAGCTGCAGCCGGCTGGAGAAGATGATCCGAAGCCCAAAATCCCCAAAATCAACTTCAGGGTGAGAATAAATATAAAAGACGCCAGGCGGATTTTAAAAAGCGAGACCTGAGGGTTTATTTTGTGTTTTTAGAAAAGAAAAACAGAGGCTGAACCCTCGGAAGAAGAAGGTGAGGATAAAGTGGCAGAAGTTTCTCTGGAAGAGGAAAAGAAAGAGACAAAACCAGAGGAAGAGGCGCAGAGGTCAGAACCCAAACCAGAGACAGTAGCTGTGGTGGCGACAGTGGGAAAATCTCCAGTAAAAAGGCCCAGAGCAGCCAATCCGTACGGAGCCTGGGAACGGATCCAGCAGAAGCAGGATCCATTGTAAGTATTTCCCACCCGACACATGAAATAAAGTGGACTACAGGTAATCAGCTGGTGTTTTACCGTCTGCTTCCCAGCGCCAATGTGGATTTACAGCTGCCCCAAATGGAGGAGAGCGTGGCCAGCGCTCCGGCAGAACTCCCGTCGGAACCCAAACCTAAGTTCAAGGAACGCATCATCACCTCTCTGGGAGAGGAGGGCGGACCCGCCTCATTCCGGAGGACCAAGACCCAAAACGGGAAGAATAGGAGCCTCCGGCAGAGAGACGACGACGACTGATCCCAGCAGAAGCTTTCAGATGGAGACTTTGCTGGAAGTAAAAGTTTCTAGGAACATGTCAATGGATTGACATGAACTTTTGGTGAAGGTTTTTTATTTTTACGAATGTATGATATGCAGGATTTGGCCAGATTAAAAATTTAATGTCTTTTTTATGCACTGAAGTCATGTTTGTGAAGAGAGGGAAACGTTCCTACAGTTTCTGATCATATTACATGGAGACAATCCAACATGATCACTTTCCAGCAATTGGAGGGGAATGAAACCCCCTTCAGGCCCAGCAGGGCTGTTGGCCTCTTGGCACACACACACAGGGTGTGACATGGGGAGTGTGTGTGTGCAGAGCTGATAGGTGTTTTCACCACACCCTGACTGGCAAATAACCAGAAACATAGACGGTTCTGCTTTATTACCAAAAAAAACAGAAGCAGCAGCATGGAGACGTGCATCCTGATGTGGCAGGCCTGGTTCCGGATGTGATGGAGAGAAGTTCCCACTCGGTCTGGAATTTCATTGACCAGTGTTCCAGTTTGGGATAAGCATGGAGCAAAATAAGGAGTGCAATTTGGTAGTTTAAAAGTTGCATCCTCCACCTTTCCAGTCATCTTCTGTCCATCCACTCATTCGTTTGTAAAGACTCACTCATTGCAGTTTTCTGGCCGATAATCCATCTTTAAAAGTCTGACCTCAATGAAATCAATTCTGATTTTGGTCAATACAGATTTTTTTTGTATAAATAGTTGCTGAGTTAGCAACAGTGGGGTGACTTATTACTCAAACACGTCAATTTATCTGTGCACCCTTACTTAATTTTTCATTGTCTATTTTTTCATTCATCAGTCCAGCTACCCTACTTGTCTGTCCATCCATCCGTCAGTCTGCAGGCTGTCCGGTCACAAAGCTGCTGATCTCCACCGCCTCCAGCAGAGCCTCCTGCTCTGAATGCTCCAGCAGGTCTGAGATCAGCTCCTCCAGCTCCTCCCCTCCTTTCATGAACTCCTGAAAACAAATACATGAGAGGTTTTGTCTGACACGAGTCACAAGTTCAGCTTTTTCTGGCTGTGAGTCAGAAACACAAACTGAAACCTGCTCTGCACTCAGCTCCAAACTGCTCCAGGGTTTGCTGACTGCTAGGCAGCAACATCACAATATTGTCTGCACAAAGGCCTAATGGCCTAATGTTCCCCAACCAGACACCCTCTTCTCCACAACTACATCTTGAGATTTCATCAACACAACGAAGCTGGCAGCTCGACCAACGGGTTTTATAACAGTTTAACTTTTCACTGGATTCAGTCTAGATCAACAAACCAGGTCAAGACAACCTCCACTATCCCTTCTGTAGCTTTGTGAGGGTAGAGATCTGGCCACAATGTTCCATTCAGATTGTCATCAAGTAGTGCAAACTTTACCCTAAGTTAACATTTGTTGTGATCAAATCAATTTCACAGGCAGACATAGATGGATATAAACATTTGCTTTTCCTCTGACCTTAATGTCTCTAGTGGTGTATCCTGTCCGGTGGTCAGTGACCCGATCCTGGCTGAAGTTGTAGGTACGAATCCTCTCTGCCTGGCTGCGTGTGCCCACCTTGATAATAGAGAAAAGCTGAGCTTTGGCCTGGAACTTAAAATGTGACTTTTTATTAATTGCTATATTGATCCCAGAATATAACTTGACATCAAGTAAGGCTGAGACAGCAGTCATCTAAACTCAATGTTTTTGGCCAATTTTGAAAAAAATTAGCAGTAAAAGTCAGAAAGAAATGTAGATTTTTTTCTGACTTTCTGTAGATTTTGTGTGAACTTTGAGTGAATTTTGCAGATTTGTTGAAAAACTGGAGCAACTTAAAAATGTAATTTGGAGTCTAGAGGGCAACAAAAAAAGCTATGATGGGCCACATTTGACACCTGTTTGAGTTTGACACCTGCTTTAAAAGTCCTACTGGACACTCAAAGTACTAGACCCACATTCATAAACACATTCTCACAACAACAACTTGTGGTAGAGTGCTTTGTCAAAGGGCACATCAAAGTGTAAAAAAATCCTTACGTATCATTGTCAAGTCGCAGAGTCCAGCTCTGCTTCAGCTTTCATTTTTGATGTTTGTTTTTTTCTGGAATGCTGTATTTGGTTTGATTCCTGCCAAAAATGGTGTCCGAATAATTCTTTTTTAGTATCATCAGACCAAAGAACATCTTCCCTAGGGTAATGTTCTCTCTGGAAAACTTTTGTCTGGTCATTCATATTTTTTGGAGCGCATAAGCTTCATTCTTCTACACAAACAACATCTGAGGCATGTTGATGTTCCCAACTGTGTCCTGACCTGCTGCTTCCGTGCCGTGTGCCTCTGCTCGGTCTCCTTGCCCATCACGCTCTGGTAGAGTCTGGCCCTCAACATGCGTAGGGCTTTGTCTCTGTTCTGCAGCTGCGAGCGCGTCTGCTGGCACTCAGACACTATTCCTGTTAGGACCCACATGTTTATAGCTGGAATGGATCCTGAGTAACTTTAGGAAGATCTCTGGCAGACCAGACCTGTAGGAAGGTGAACTATCCGCACGGCGCTGTCCGTCGTGTTAACGCCCTGACCGCCAGGGCCTCGTGATCTGAACGTGTCGATCCGCAGATCCTTTGGGTCAATGTGGATGTCCAACTACAGAGAGAGTTTGAGGTTAGCGTCAGAGAGAGAAACGAGATAAAAGTTTGGGGTTTACCTCAACTGGCTGTGGCAGGATGATGACTGACATAGTTCCAGTGTGGATCCGCTGCATCCTGGATGAGAGGCCCACTTCAGGGATCCTCTGGACCCTGTGTGTTCCTCCTTCATGTTTCAGGTGCATGTACACATTATCCCCGGCTATCCTGACTGCCGCATGGTGCAGTCCACCTAAAGACAGCTAACTGTCATTGTTCTGTTGTTCTGTGTATCTGAGCGCAGTAAAGTCTGACTATGATCAATCAAACCCAATCAGAAGACAGATTGTTGGATTTAGTCAATTTTCAAGCCTTGTTAAGCAAAGTTGGCCACAAAACTTTAGGCCTGTTTTTTTTTTTTTACTTAAATGTAAAGAAAATCAAATTGTTATCACTGGTGCTATTATTAAACTATTTTGGTGGGTAACCTTACCATACTCTGCAGGCGAGTAGTTCAGAACCTCAAAGTCCCAGTTCTTGTAACAAGCAAAGCCTCGGTACATGTCAAACATTTCCCTGGTGAACTGCTGGCAGATGTCACCTGAAACAGAGTCAACGTTCATCTTTTGAGCACCCCGCGAAGGTTAACCGATTTTCACTTTCATACGTGGATTTTTAAATATTAGAGTAGTGATAAATCTTTCTTGTTGCTGCCGAAGAAAATGTGGAAAATTAAATGAAGGAACCAGAATCTGATGTTTGAAAGTCAAGGAAAATAGTCTTGTTTTCTTTCCTACCTCCTGTTGTTCGTCCTGAGACAACCTCCAGCACGACGTCGCTTTGATCGAGAAGATCAACGGGCACAAGAGCTTTCATTAACTGGAGAGGAAATACAGTTTTAAGTATGACAACAGGAAGAGCTGGTTGGGGTCAAAGGGTACAGTTTTACATCATATTTGAGTTTCAGCCAATGTTTCTTCTGCTCAATGCCTCTGTGCCCCTTACTGGCTTACAGCAAGGATCCATTCTGGGCTACTAGAATCGAGTAGCCCAGAAGTCAACATGGAACCCAATGTTGACTTTCGTTCCATCTTTAGAAAGCACAACATACCTTCTGTTGGTTGGCTAATGATGGACAGACATACCTGAAACCGGACAGCATCAGGTATTATGCTGGTAACTGTGTTTAAGTTTGGAACCACAGGTTTGTTTCCTGATTTTTTGACAACTTCTTCAGTCAACTTCTGCTGATTTTAATGTGTTGTATAAAAAAAATAAACACTGACCTTGAAAAGTGTGATCAGTGACATTAAAGCTCTGTATATGTTTGCACAGGACTCACATGTTTTCTCAAGGTCAGAATGTTGCTGCAGATCTGCGCCTCCTCCTCTCTGAGCAGCTGGACCAGGTTTTGATCTTCATCTTTAGTACCAGCTGAATTTTCACAGGTTCAAAGTTAATCTAAGACACGAATATTCCATCCTAAGGTTAGGAATACGAAAGGTTTGAGTCACTACTCACTGTGCAGAAGTGAAAGGACTTCTTCCAAGTCTTTCTGGGCTTGTTCAATTCTTCCAAACAGACCAGCAACAGGCAGCAGCTGTGTGTGCTTCTTCAGCAGCACTTTCCTGTCTGAATCACTGAGGTGATTGGGCTGATGTCTCTGTGTTCTGTCTTCATTTTCTGCAGATACCTCTGAACTGAGTTGTTGTTGTATAAATCCCCTATATCACAATGTGAAAGGCGCTTTGGGACTGCAATGGTACCCCGGAGCTGCACCTCTGTAAAGTTAGCATATCTTAGCCTGCTGAGGCCCTTCAGGGTCCCCCACGGAAACCCACGGCGTGAAACTACACGGCTGCAGTGACAGCACAGTCCGAACCAGCGGGGGAAAAACATTACAGCTAATTTTTAGGAGCGGGTGAGGAAGACATGTTGTATCTGGCGAGCGCTGATGAAGTAAGCACACACCGGAAGTAGCCGGAATTCTAACAATAAAGACTTCTGGGAAATGTAGTTTTATTTTTGGGTTATATTAGCAACTTATCTGCGTCGGTTTCATAAAGTTGTGATAAATAAGTTAAAAGCTTTGTAGGGCTAAGTGTTCGCAACAAAATGTCGAAATTCACGGATAACAAGGGTTAGGAAATATTGCAAAATACTGAAGTAAATATTGGAATGTTTTTATCAAGAAGCTTTAAATATTAGTCTAATGTCTGTTAGCCGACTAGCATATTAGCTTCATGACTAGCAGGCAACGCAGAAACAAGTACATTTCAGTTCAAATTTGTGGTAGAAATTAAAATCTTTCTATCTGACTATGTTGGACACATAATACTTCACCTCGACTGTAAAATATAAATGAAAAATATTAATGTATGAAGTGTTTTCATTTCTATTCCAGCTGGAACAGAAAAAGAAAGTTGATTTAATACGTGATTTTAAGTGTTTTATTGTGATGTGTCCAGGGTTCCAAGAATCCTGTAAGTTTTCATTAATTAAGGCAGTGGAGGATGTCAGTCAGCAGAGCTACACCCAGACTGAGACCCTGAGAGAGGAGCAGAAAACTCTGGAAGCCCTGCAGGTTCAGCTCATCATGTTTCTGATAAAACTTCACTCACAGTGGCTAACAAAAGTATTCGTACCCTTGTGGACTTTTCTATATTTAGTCACAAAAAATATATTTCATTGGAATTTTATGTAAAAGACCAACAAAAAGTGGTATCCAATTGTGAAGATAGAAAATTATTCATGATTCAAAATATATTTTACAAATGAAAAACTGAAAAGTACGGTGTGCAAAAGTATTCAGCCCCCCCTTTCTCTGAGTGCAACCAATTGCCCTCAGTAGAAGTTGCCACAGAGCAGCTGTATTTGTCCTGAGATCAGAATACACACAGGTAGACTCCAGTAAATCATTAGCAGCCATCAGGTGACTTCTGGATGGGTATGAATACTTTTGCACGCCACTATATTTCTGTAGTATCTGTAATATTATGCTATTATGATTCGGTGTGTTTCTATTCAAGGCGGCTCTGGCTGACATTGAAAAGAAAAGACCACATGCGGAGCAGCAGCTGAGGTTTAAGTTTAGAGAAATCTGCCTGCTGGAGGGAGAAATGGAGCATCTCGAGAGGCAAAGAGCACTGCTGCAGGACCGATGTACTGGCATCAGCAGGGAGAACGTAAAGCTGCACATGCTCATACAGGATGAGGAGGAGAACGCCCGATCCACTCTGGAAAAATTCAGCGTGTACAGAAACAAGATGAAAGGCCACAGAGACGCCATCCTGCGGGCTGTGAGCCAGACGGAGGCCCACAGGGAGCTGGAGGAGAACAGGATGCTGGTCTTGAAGCTGAGGCACGAGAAGGAACAGCTCAGGGAGGATCTGCAAAACCCAAACGGAATAACCCTGCAAACAGCTAAGGTACAAAACATACACAAAATGATTTTAAAGTATTTGGTTTTTGTAAACGTTGTTCTGTCCAGGAGGAAACTGATGCCCTGAAGAGAGAGATCTCTGAGAGGAAGATAGCCATCGCTGAAGGAAGAGAACAACTGAAGAAAGAGTTTGAGATTCATGCAAAGTTAAAGAGAGATATCGGGGTACAGCAGAGGATTGAATTATCCCCCAAATTAAAACATTTTATTAATGATTTTCTCTCCATCAGATCCAAAACAGGCGTTATGAAGCCATTGTCAAGCGGCTGCGCTGCCAGCTCAGCAGAGCTCAGGCCGTCCACAGGTAACACCATTGCCCCAAAGTCATCTATTTCCTCTTTATATGACACAAAATTTTAAAAATGCAATCAAATCGTCTCTTTTTTCAGGCAGACTTTGGATGAAATTTTCCACCTGCAGAAGCAGCTGACTGAGCTTAAGGGGCACCAGCATTCTTCACAAGGTTGAAGATATTTGAAGTGCAACATTATGTTAGTCTAATCTGGGTTATTTGTTCTGCTGGAGAATACATTTAGGCATTTCAGATACTTGCTACTTATAGAATGGTTTGTTTTTGTTCCTTGTGTTGAACAGGTGGGGGCAGCACCCTCCAGTAAATCTCTATGGCTTCTTGTGTGTTTGACTGTCATATCCTGTGTTTATGCAAACCACTAATGGCCTCAATTTAAGCTTTGCTGAATCCAAATGCTAATCCACTGAGAATAAATAAAGACACGTTTATCTTCTGTGTGGATTAGTGTCGACATGAGTAATTTCAGCTCAAGTGATGACAGAAAATCAGTCCCTACAGAACAGAGTTTGATGCACAACAAAAGCCATGTGTCCACTGTTGCTGATCAGGCAATGAGGTTTGTTTTGGAACGCACTGTTCCAGCTCCTCTTCCAGCTTCTGCTCCACTAAGTGGCTTGATGGCTGTGAAGTGACAGTTCCACTGTGCCTCGGTCCAGGGCATTGCTTCTTTGGAACAGTAATGCAACAATCGCGCGACATTTTTAAGAACTGAGTCCATTTCATAGAGACTGAAAAAAGAAAATTAAATGTTTAATCAAAAATGGACAGAGATGTTCTAATTAATTTGATCACATTGAAAAGCTTTTAAAAGTGCCAAAATGTGCTAAGTGGGGTAGCTGCTCCCCTATTTTTAAAAGTGGAGGAAAAAAACATTTTAAAACAAGTCAGGATTTAAGTAGTCAAAGTTATTATTTAGTTAGTATTTTTAAAAGTTATAATTTAAAAAATAATATTTAAGTAAACTTTTAAAAATACAAGTTAGCATTTCTGTTTAAGTTAAAAATAAAATTATTATATATGTAGCATTTAAAAGTATTTAAAATCAATTCATTTAATTAAGGTTGTCTTTAAAAAACAAATGAACTTATTAATAAATTACAGTGACTTGTTATTCTAGTGTTCTTTTAGCATTTTGAGTTTCTGTTTTGTTGTTTTCCTTTTCTTTTGTGATTTCACATTTAAGCTAGTTATGTAAAGACAATTTAGCAGTGTACTCAAAAATTCAAAAATTATTTTGAACTTATTTGTGAGCACCGAACCCAAGAGCAAAGACAGAAGAATTTGTGAAAACAGTGGATGAAACAGGAAGGAGAGCTGAACACGAGCTGAAAGGCCACTCAGAGATGAAGAAGTAATTTCTACAAAAGAAACATAACAGCACCAGCGAAATTTTATGCACTTCACAAAATAAATGGCATCACGAGGAAAGGACATATGTTGACATATTGAACCAACATCTAATAACAACCAGGAGGGTAAAAGCACAAGGAGGTCTTTAAAATGGACAATAGTTTATAGCCTTTAAAATGAAGTGGTGTTCTGCCAGATGGTATTCTGTTGAGTTTTCAGTGCCAAACTCTGACTGGGCTCCTGAGCCAGCCTGACAGTCCCTGGATTTGCAGTGTTGACGCCGCTCTGCCATGAACCTCCTCTCAAACTACCCTAAACATCCTCTCTGAACAACCGTCTGATATAAATAGAAACAAACTGCAAATGAATTCAGTTTGTTCTTTTTGAATAGAATAAGCACATGCCTCCACACTTCCACCCACAGTCTCATTAGTCCATGCATGAACCAGGAAGGGCTATTTTTACTCCTTGTTGACACAAATTAAATTAACATGGTGACAAAAATAAGTGAGATGGTAAATGTTCCCATGCAGAGGAGCAGGGAGTTCCTTCTCTCCATTTAGATAATCCCACTCCCATGACACATTTGTCATAAGACATTTTGATTTGTGTAAACTTTGGGCCAGCAACAGAAACACTTCAGTAGGCAGTGAAACACTGCAGCAGAACACAAAAAGCAACCAATGCGCCATATTTGTTGTTTGTGACAGTGATGCACATACAGAATAGAGAGACAGCATGAGGAACAGTATCATCATTTAAAAAAGGCATGGCTCACATGGCCACAATGAAACATGAAACCAGCCTTTTGAAACTGATCCACTCTGGGATCTGGTTTCAAAAATAGTCCTTTCTGGTCGTCTGCCGGATCCGAGTGGAGGAACAGCATAAGCGACAGAAAAACGTTTGCGGATACACCTGAAACCAGCAGGTCATAATTTTCTCAACAGAGGCGTGTTCATTGTCCACATTAATACAAAACATTTAGGATTCCCTGAAACACCATTTTAATGTTGAGTTGGCTGAGGCACAAACTGTTAAAAACAATCCCATTTAAAACAAACAAAACATCCCATGTGGGAATGTAAAAAACACTGTAAGAAAGAAGGTTACCTATAAATTAGTCACACAGACAATAAACTGTTGTGATGATGTTCAATATTCTATGTTTCTATTGGACATTGACAGATTAGCTCCGTTCTATTTCACTGTGTTACATGTTGTGTATGATTAGAGGAGCGTGTGTGTGTGGGGGTGTGTGTGCGTGTGTGTGTGGGGGGGGGGGGTGTGTGTGTGTGGTACTTTTCCAGCTGTGTGGATACCCTCTGGCCAGCTGCCCTGTGCTTGTTACAGTGAAGCTGCGTAAAAGCAAAGCACAGGCCTCCAGGTCTTCTAGTAATAAATTCTTTGAACCTGTGAGGTGAAAAACGTTCCTGCTGAGAACAGTTCGGGAAAACAGTAGGAGGGAGTTTTTAATTTGCTGTTTCCATTCAAGGATTTCAGTTTGGTTTATGACTTTATCTTCAAGGTAAATTTAATCTTGGACTTCAGTTTTCTGGCATGTTGGTAAACAGAAACATTACCTGAAAGTTAAAGCTTAAAACATGGCTGCAGATAAGAATCACAAGAGTTTTCATAGATATTTAGCTATTTTTGTCACTGCAAACTTGTTCAGACTGGTTTTTACTACTTATGGTATGCCTATGATTCTTCTCAGAATTCAAATGTTTTTTTCCATCTAGGTTTTATTTAAAAAAAAACACAAAACCCTGCAGCCTTCCTCCTGGAAAAGGATAGGCACTATCAGAACTGTGGTTTCCTAGAGTTCTGCTTCATATTATCTTGCACTTCCGTGAACAGGTATTGTGATAGTGTTGTAACAGAAGTTTCAGGAAAATAATCTTTGGCATTGAATGGTAGAATGACATCCCGAACTATTGTGTATTCAGGTGTCTGAATGCAGCCATTGAGATGGTGTGAAGACCTCCGTCATCCAGTGTTCAGTTAGTAGAACTGCATCTCTTCTGCTTTGAGATGGGCAGTCTGAGCAACAGGAAGCACCATGGAAACCTCTAGGCCCCTGAGAAGAAACCCCCAGGCAGACCCAGACCCCTGGGAGGGATATCATATGCCTGTGACTTGGTTTAGGATAAGGATAGGACAATGGATAAATGGATGGTATTGTCCATTTCTGAGATAGTACCTAGTAAGTGGTGGCCTTATCCTCTCCAGAGCTGTTGTAAACAAGCACCAAATGAATGTAACATGGCATCTGATTGCTGCATTGTTTTCTCTTCTAGGAAAAAAGTTATTGTTTCAGCTCAATATCCAATTTCCACATAAACCTGCATTTCCCCTCTGACCTGAACTGCTCAATCGTGGCTTTAAAGGCTTTAAAAACATCCAGGAAACACCTGACAGTCAGTGTGAGAGTGGCTTTACCACCAGGGAGTGAAGAGTTTATTTACCATACTTTGTTTGGAAAAGGAAGTCCTGGTTGAGAAAGCAGTAATCCTGACTGATGAGTGCTGGGAAATGTGGGGTGACATGATCTTTACTGCTCCCACTGGACCTTCTTAGACTAAACAACATTTGAACACTTATTTGGATCAACTTTAAAAATTCTGTTTGCACACGACGCTGTTTTGGGGTCAGGTGTTAAGAACGAACAATCAGCAGGTGACTAAAAATTTTATGAGCCCAGTGGGTGAAGAGTGTCTGTTCCTAGGAGCTGAGCCGTATTCTTGGGATCGGAATTACAGAGAAATCGGATTAAGGCGTACTCCGGGGTGTGGCTCAGGTGCTGCAGTCTCAGGAGGGTTTCTATTTGCACGGACAAGACATGTTGACTATGACTGTATTTCAGGAATGTGGGATGAAAGGATTGAAGCTGTGACGTGGATAAACAGTTTTCCAGGTGTAATAAAGGAAACTTTTAACCCTGTCAGCACGTGATGGAGCTGCACCCTGCTCCACCTGAGTTACGCAAGCACAATTTCCTTTACTGGCAAGAACTGATCACTTCCAGCTTGCTTCATAAAATCAAATGGTGGGCTGCATATCCAGATTAAGGATGAGCTCATGTTGTGTCAGGAATTATAAATCATTTTCAGGATATTAACGTTATTATATATCCTACAAATGTGTTTCTCCAGGCGTTTAGTTGGTGCTTCACAGCCTCCCACCTAACACTGAGTCAAACGGTTTCAGCATCAGCATTACATCACAAATATACTCTTAAACTGACATTTAACTCCAAAGTTTCTTTTCTCAAAAGTACAATTTCTCATCTAAATAGCAGTTGCAGGATTTCTCTTTTGTCTTTGGCTGAAGATCACAAGTTATTTCTCCCACTAGTGCCAGACTCATGTATTTGTTTTAGTTGTATTTGCCCAGAAAACCCTGTGCTACATTACAGTTAATGCGCTTGGAGCGGTCTTTGCTTCTCTTGGCGTTCACATATCCATTCAAACCAAAGCAGAGTTCACTTCAA
The DNA here is from genome assembly GCA_902982915.1 of Phalloptychus januarius. Lineage (NCBI taxonomy): Eukaryota > Metazoa > Chordata > Actinopteri > Cyprinodontiformes > Poeciliidae > Phalloptychus > Phalloptychus januarius. The sequence continues at coordinate 1,028,608 of CADWAE010000470.1, read as the reverse complement.
CCAAACCCAGACCAAGGTTTGTAGGCAAACCAGAGTTTGCTTTTTAGCTTCGATTGCACATTCACACCAAACGGAGCAGACTCTTTAAACAAGCTGGATTTTGATTAAAGAGGAATAAACATGGCTGGAATGAACCTTTAGCCTCCCTTTAAACAGAAAAGACAAGAATCAAGGTACCGCTGTAAGAAAGGTGACTTCTATAAACCTGAACATATTTGCAATCAGAGCAAAGGTCTAAAAGTTAAAAACAAATGGAGTTGTGAAAAAAATCCTGAACAAGGAAGTTCATCATTAAGACTGAGAAACAAACAACGGAGGCCCATTCAAAGCAACACAAAGCACCTTCTGCCCAATGCTAAGTACAGTGGAGGAGTCGTGGTGCTGTGGGCCTGAAGCTTAGTAATTATTAGGTTATAACAATGTTACTGAAAAACATGGACTAGTTACGTCTGTAGGGCTTGCAGCAGGTGCATCGTCTTGTATTTTAGTTTCAGTATTTCACAAAAAGGAACATGCTGACCTAGATTTTCTTTTTGATTTAACATGCCTGATGCAGATGCTTAACAATACGTCCCGTCCAAAATATCACAAAGTATTTGAAAGCTGCTGTTCTGTATTTTGATACCAGGTTATAAATTCAAATATGGGCCAAAAGACACTGGTGCACCTCTCATAAATAAACAGCCTTGTAAATAAACGGCACGCTGTGAGGTGCAGATGGTTTAGATTGCAGGCGTTGCAGGCAAGGCCATAAAAATCTGCAGCAACAGAGATGAGGAGCCTGATTATTGCCTCTCCACAGCGAGAAAGTAGGGCAATCAGAGGGGGGGCAGGGCTCTGCGCTGGATGATGAAAACAAGCAGGAGGGAAGGAGGCTCGTCTTTGCTCATCTCCTCTCTGTAAACTTACTGAAACACCAGGGCAGTAAATTATGAATGGAATCGAGATGGAACTAGAACTAGTCGGAACAGACTGGAACTTGAGTGTCTCCTCCTCTTTAGTAAGACCAGATGGAAAAAGCTGCACAAACTGTTTCCTATTTATTCCCCAACAGCTGCAAATTTTATCACTGTGCAGTAATGCCTACCCACAGGGCATGAAAACAAAACAAAGAGCTTCAGAAAGTTTGGAGAATGCCTGATGGAGACGGCTCTGGAAGATATAAACAAGCTGTGGCTGCTTGGATGGAAAGCATGAAAAAATAAGTAGTGACTTAAAACTTTTGCACAGTGCAACAAACAAAATAATCTTTGAGTCAATTTTTCTCCCTGATGAAAAAATCTGTAAACAAACCCTGTAGCCTTTGCCACTCCTGCATGTGGAGAAGCAGACACAACTGAACCAACCATTGCCATCTAACAGCTTTTTCCATATTTTGTCACATTACAATCCTCACAACAACAAACTTTGATACATTACATTGGGTTTTTATGACTTAAACCAACAGTAGAGTGAAAAAGATGAGACTGAAGTTCTAGTTTTAACCTACATCCAGGATAATGTGTACAGTGGAAAATATCTATCAAGGTGAAACACAGAGCTAAAGAAGTGCTTACCGGATCACACAGCCCGGATCAAAGCTACGTGTCATTCATTGTTTCATTTACGAAGCTGAAGGCAGCAGCAGCTCCTTCGTCCAACTCTGTCCTCTTCCTGTTTGGTCCTCCTCATATTTATCACCTCTTGTTATTTCTGATCCATTTCGATGCGCTCCGGTTCAAACTGAGAAGGCTTAATAATGTTACTCATCACTGTATTGAATGGAGGAGCCAGGCAATTGGACCATTACACACCATTTACCCAGAATGCATTGTAGCATGAACAACATGGCGACATTCCTGTGAAAATATTTTATTAAAAATGATAAAAACTAAATAACTTAAAGTATTATTACTATATTGTTTTTACATTTAAGATAAATGTTTCCCAAATACGGCCTATTTTTATAACTAATTGTGGTTCCCTTTAAGTAGTCCTGCCTCTCCTGTCTCACTATTTAACAAGTATTGGTCTAACCCAAGGGCTGCACAAAGTGGTGCAGTTGGTAGAGCTGTTGCCTTGCAACAAGAAGGTCCTGGGTTCGATTCCCAGTTGCATGGAGTTTGCATGTTCTCCCTATACATGCGTGAGTTCTCTCTGGGTACTCCGGCTCCAAATTCTCCCAGGGTGTGAGTGTGTGTGTGCATGGTTGTTTGTCCTGTCTGTCTCTGTGTTGCCCTGTGACAGACTGGCGACCTGTCCAGGGTGACCCCGCCACTCACCCAGAACTTTGGCTAGAGATAGACACCAGCAACCCACCAGACTCCACTAAGGGACAAGGGTGTTAGAAAACAGGTGGTTGGATGGATCTAACCCAATAAAAGTTTAAGGGGAGTTAATATAGTACTAAAAGAAAGTAACTTGAAGTATTTGCTTAATTACATGCAGTTACTGCGTTATGCCAGGACTTGATCTTTTCTGTGTCACACTGACTCAGCCCAGAATGTCACATTACAAGCTTCACTGTCACCTTTTCTCTGGCGCTGTTTGCTGAGCCAGCTAATGGCAGGTTTGCTGCGACGTGTCATGCTATGAAAATGACAGACTGCTTTTAGCTGACACAAATCAGAGCTTACAAAGGCTCGGGATTGTTGTTCGAAACACAAAATCTGCTGTTTTTCACGCACCCTGCCCACACGCTGCTGTTTCGTGACTTCAGCTGAATTCCTGACCTTTCCTCTGCTTTTTTATCGGCGCCGTTAGTTTATTGTGTGGGTTTCATGTGGGCACTCTAACATGCATCCATGTTTCAAACATTTATCTGCCTCATTTCTAAGCTTCCAGCCAAAGAAACCTTTACTAGAATCATGCTGAGGATGCAACTGGCATGACTCAGACTGGAGGCAGCTTCAGGTTGTGCTGCAGGTTGTAATGCAGACAACAATGCACTCCACTGAGACGGTATGATAGATCGTTCCAGACAAAGCTAATGATGGGAAACTATTTGAGCTACTTACAAAAGTATTCACTGCCTTTTAGTAGTTGTACTTGTTGTAATTAGAGTAGAAATATTTATGCCAGAAACTTTTACAAAATAAGCTACAAAAAAAAGTAAAAAAGAGTAATAATCCTTATAAATATGAAACATCTTAGAAAAACTCACATATAAAAATAATGGAGTATTAAATAAAAAATATAATAGCTTCCAATAAAAAATAGAAATTTGGAGATTTTTGAAAGTTGATTATAAAGTCACAAATGTGCAAAAAGAATGTTATGTGTAAAATATACTTTATCTAGATATTGATGTTTCTGGTGGAGATATCGTCATGTCTCGTTTTGATCCAGGACCGTCTAGAAGTCATAAATCTTAAAGAACTTTTTGTCATTTTTTGAGTTTTTTTTCTTTACAAACTTGATTTTCTTATCTCAAATGTGAGCCTAAGCACAGAAAAAAAATTCAAATGTCTGAGCTTCTCAAGTAAATATTTGAAATAAAGTGTTTTTTGGAAAAATGTATTCCTCCACGGCCACATTTGTTTTTTCATTACTCTACAACGTTCCTAAAATTGTGGGCCCTGCCTGTTCATAGATTTTTCTGTGGAGCATATATATATATATAGATACATATATATATTTGGGAAGCTGAAGTACATAAGAGCAATGCTATTTGGTTAAAATGGTTATAATTAATTCCTAATGTCTTGCCGGTATCCCTCTGTCCTTTTCTTACTTCTCCTCAGTTGTCTTTATGTGTCACTGGCCGAAAATGTGACACAGGCTGAAGGAGACAACGAAGACCTGGGATAAATTGCTTTTGCTAGAGTTTAAAAAATCCTGGATGTAAACGATGCGAGGAAAGACTGGAACGACGACAAGAGGAAGAAGGCTACTGATTTCCTTTCCTGTCTGAAAAAAGGAAGCAAACAAGAAGCAGCACAGCGATAAAACCTGACCTCAGAATTATCGGAGTACGCCTCAATTGTGTCTGCAAGCAGAGTGGGACTTGTGGGTTTCTGTGAGGACTTTTGTGCATTCCTGCCAGATGGGTAGATGTCAACCAGACAGCATTCAGCTCCTCAGAGTAGCATGGAAAAGTCTCAGTGTTTGGTGAACACCTGCTCCGATGTGCCTGTCACACTTAATTTGCATGAAGGGGAAAAAGTCCACCTGAAAATCTGAATAATTTTCAGACACAAACAATGCACTGGGTCCTTTTTTTCCCTCTATGTTCAGCATAGACTGGGTGACAGTGTGTCTGCTATGGCGTGAGGTCCACACAGTCGGCACTTCTGCTTCCTGAGTGGCGACTGAATGTATCTGGGCCTGGCATCATGACGGCCAGGCCGATCCTATGCTTGCTGCTTTCAGCACTCAGACAGAACAGAATGCTGCTGTGTTTTCAAACATTGGAAATCAGGCTTCAGCAGTCAGGAAGGTTCTTACTGCTGGTGAAATAGAGAAGACATTTTTAATTTGCCCCAATCGTCAATTTTGTGGTTCTATGATGATTTGGTAGTTTGGAGTGAATCAACCAGACTACATAAACCATCAATATGTCTCATATTGATGCTACGTTTGGCTGTGATAAACAGGAAGTAGAGGTTGAAACCTTGCATGGATCACACATCTCAGAAAAATGGAGAGAGATTTTCAGCAATGTGTTGGTATCAGGCAAGTTGTAATTGTTCTGTCATGTTGGTTTGAAATCTTTCTCCCTGTCCATTCGTAGTTTTTGTCTCAGCTCAGTACTCTAAGAGTATCTCTATCTGTCATGGATGGATGAATGACTAAAGGCCATTCTGGTCCTCTACAGCTACTATTCCCCATTTGGTCCAAATGAAAATGTTCATAGATCACAGCAGGTTGACTGTAAACAATGCTCTTATTAGGGTAGGCAAGTTAAGGCAAGCAGAACTTTGCTTTTGCCATGTCTGGCTGCAGGTTGCAGTCTGTCTGTCAACATAAACAAATCATTTTCGGTGAAGTGCTGTGAAGGTGACACCGAGTTTCGCTCTGGGCAAAGGAATGCAGCCACCTTCCTCACAGTGGCATGGATGAAAAATGCAGAACCAGTTCCACCAGACTGACATTTAAACACTGCACTGAGTGAAAACCATTACAGCAACTACTTTGCTGAAGTGGTGAGGAGAGTTTTCAGGATGTCAGGAACAGTTTCAAGAAACGAGGAAGGTGCTGAGTGGAGGATTTAATGCGCCGTAATCCCACCCACCCCCTTCACCTCTCTCCCCTAAGGGGTGTGAGCTACGTGCTGTTCTAGATGTGCTTCTGTCTGTGGTTTGTTTTGAAACTTCAGAAGACTCTGGCCCGGCGGAGGGACACATGACTCTGAGAAATTTGACTTTGATAAAGTAGGACAGGGACTGGAGACCCAGAAAACCAACCTCCTAAAACTGTGTTGCATTAGTCACTTCAATATGATTGGCATCAATGTTACATCTTAATAAAAGTAATATTTTGTCACATTAAAATCACAAAATAAAATAGAAGTAAGTGACACACAAATGCTGGATGCAGTTAAATGGTAAATGAATGGAGTGTTCCTACAAAGCGGTTCTCTTCTGGATCCATCAACCTGGGAAGAGCCAAGATTTGTTTTTGATCTGGATCCATTTACAGAAAGCTGTTTTAGCGCGTTGCTGCCGGGTTACGAGAAATGAGACGTTTTTCAGAAGCAGCAGGAATTTTATTGTAGGTGAAGCAAAACACAACAAATCAGTTAAAACACAATCATGAACATGAACTCAAGAGGGAAATGAAAGTTTATGGCTAAAACAAATAAAATTATATTAAAAAGAGCATCAATTATCATTTAAATCACATAAAAGTGGGAAAGAAAACACTAAAATTCTAAAAGAATATTTTTTAAATATTTAGAGCTTGTTGTCAAAAATATTTAGGGTTAAATCCTGTGGCAGAAATCAAACATCATAATTACGTTTTTCAAAAGCTGGTTTTCCATTATGCAAGACCAGTCCACCATAGCAGAGACAGACGTCTGTCCACCTTGCTTTTTTCACAAACCACAAGAGAGATGTCAAAAAGCCACTTTCATCCCACCTTTAAGGTTTTTTTTTTTTATAACCGTTCAGCTACTGCAGCCTTTCCTACATGTGTTAACCTGTTTAGCTCTTTGGTATGTATTTTTCAGGTGGAAATTACTTCTAAACTCCCTCAAGGCCAAACAGGTTAACAAACATTACGTACCTGCTTTGACAACCAAACAACCAATTCTTGTTTCTTGTTGGTTGTTTTTGTTGGCAATCCTTCACATAGTTTTGAGGGATTTGAGAGAAGCTCAGAGTTCCAGGACTTGTTGAAGAGTTGAGTGAAGATGATCAGGTCCAGTTCTCAGACATGAGGGGAAACATGGTACTGGAACTCGGTCTTCTGGTTCTGAAAGATCCAGGTGTCCATGGTCGGGCTAAAGTGCTGAAATCAGTTCTCGTTGCATGAAAAAGTATGTCATTCTCTTAGCCTTATTCTTGTCACAACCCCACCCGTGACCTCTTGCCCTCCTCTACAAGCTAAACGCTTGTGTGATTTATCAGAATTTCTACTACTCAACTTCCAGTAGCCATTTTTTACAGGCACAGAGCAGGATGAGTTTTGCAGAGCAGTTGTCAGAGGCTGTGAGGATGTACAAATCATTGACCTTCCCTTGCTTGGTTGGGCCAAATGGACATCCCACCATCTTTTCTTTTTTCTTTTGACTTCCGGTAATATGGACAATAAAGTGAGACATTGGAAATTCATGGACTCTTTGACATCCGAATCCTTCAGAGATCTAAAGTGGAAGCAGGAGTGGTTGGTGCTTGGGGAGTTTTGTTTCAGATGAAGGGCTTGACACACAGATACCGACAAACGACTGAAAAAGGCTAAAGTTTTCTGCCATCCAACTCATCTGAATCCAACTCATGAGATGTGATAGCAGCAAAATTGACTGAAGTTGAAAAGTTTTCAACTTTCTTGTCATACGTCTACATGTACAAGCTTGAAATTTCATGAACTTTGCTGGTCGTTTGGTTGGAGGAGGTCAAGGGACTGTTGCCTCATCACACAGAAGAAGTGAGTGAGTTGGAGGGAGGTGTGAAGAATGTGGCCTATGAAATAAATTCTCAAAACTCTACTAATTGATTTCTCTTATACTTTTGGATATGTAAAACACTATCTTGGTAAATAAAGTAATAATAATTGTACAAGCTCTTCTCATTGCGTCGGGAAGGAGTCAGTTTTAGTTTCAGGCTGACCCGTCGGACCGCCCCACTGCTGTTCTCCCCAATCAAACCCCCACATGACCCACACAGAGCAACAGCCACTGTAATCGTGGCAGCAGACCTACTTCAGGAATGTCCACACGCTCACGCAGAGATCCTCGTGCCGGCCTCCGGTGTAGCGTCAGATGACTCCCTGCAGCAGCAGCGGTTACTGACTTGGACTCAGGGGAGGGAATCCTTATTGACTGCATGTGTGTTTGCATGTGGAGCAGGAAACAAGACTCCTCTGGTGAATAATTTGACTGACCAGATTGGTGCAGAAGGTATTAAAGAGGTTATTTTATTGGAATTGGACATTAAATTAAAGGCCTGAAGGTCAGATTTACATGCTCTGGAAATGAGTAGTATGTAGTGCTTTAAGGTCTTCGTCTGCTTCCTTGATTCCCGACACAAAGTCTGGTTTTAAGGGTTTGTAAATTTGGGATTTTTGCCTCCAGAAGACTCCCGGGTGTAAACCTGAAGTGCCCCCTCTAGGCTTAGACTCTGGATGAGCTAATCCCCATGTGGAGCCTCCCACAGTAGGTGGACGCCTGCTTATTGACAGTCTGGAAATTCAGGATTTAACCAGCAGGTTGCCTGCTTTCTCAGCAATAAGGAATACATCAACAACACGATGGGAGGTCCCCTCATGCGGCTGTAAAGAGGATTTTTAGGGTCAGTTTTGGGGCAATGTGGTCTTTACATGTCTGGCAACACCAGTATGAAAATACAGAAAGTAGCAGAATTTGTTTAGCTTCCAATGCACAGATTCTCTGCTCAACGTAGATAGTACAGCGCTGCCTCCAAACGTCGCCAGCGACACAAATAGATCCAGTTAATCCATGCATGATCCCCGTTTCTCAGAACATCCTGTCCCCACACCAGCCCGCTTGAGGAAAACACCTTTTGTCAATGAAATGAGATTTGCGAAAGTGCCATCTGGACACGGGAGCAGGAGCATTGTTTGATCCTCCCTCAGGCCACCCAGCCGGCTGCCGTGGGGTCAGGATCCAGGATCAGGGCTGAACCATGGGGGGAGTTCAGAGTAGCAGTAGGGCAAAGAAATCACAGGAAGCAAATGAGATCCCAATGGTTAGAGCATTTGGACTCCTTAAAGTGAGTTGTAATGTCCTCAACATAGCCGAGCAGGAAGAGCTGTTTAACCTAGAAGAGTTTCTAAAATTAACCCAGCTGCTGTACCTTCAGGTTGCAATTTGGCCTTGAAACAGAATATCTGGTGCTGTGGTGTCATCGCAGCATGTGACACGCCACGTTGAATTCAATGAAGAACTCTGTTCTTATCTGTCCTGCAAACAACATGCATATTTAGTTGCATAGAATGTAACTTAATAAATCATGTGTTCAATGATCAAACCTGTTTAATTGTAACCACAGGTTTGATCAGCAACGCAGTCAGTTTTGGCACCTTGTAGCAGCACTAATCTCTAGTTTATTGAAGAATCCTGGAACTAATTTGCCTATTTGCAGATTTTTTCATCTGCAAAAATCTGTCTTCGTCTATCATCTATTTAAAATTTCAAAATCGGAAATTATAGATGTTGTAATCTAGAATATTCAATAACATTGAATTTCGTTTCATTCCAAATGAAACTTAAATTTTTTGCAGGTATAATCAATTTTCTTCAGAGTTGTTGAAGATGCTGATGGTTATGGGCAGCAGGACTCTAGCAGTGTTACAGAGATTCTGAAGACTGAAAACAATCAAATAAAATATCTTGGTAAAAATAAAGTTGTAAAACCTTTTTAGTTTAAAAAGAGCAAACAGACCATTTTTTTATGCTTTTTTATTTGAGGTGCAACTGTCTAGTGCAATCGAAATGTCACATTTGTGATGGGCTTGACTGAACATGCACAACACATGGACATAATTCTGCCAGCACATTTTTTCCTTTCCTCATTACAAGTGTCACATTATTATCCAGTCGCACTACGAGCAACTTACACACTTGCCTGGTCGGGGAAAAAAATTATTCAAAGTAAAAAAAAAAACTACACATGTCCCCAAAACAAATGGTGAGAGTCCAGATCATTTGAGCAAGTGAGTTTGATGCAACAGCAGAGAGGAGAGTTCATGTGTCACTGCAGGAGAGACAGCATCTTAGTGTGGAGGTAAGAAAAAAATCCTCTTCTGTTCCCACCCTGAGTTCAGACATCACAGGTAGTTTAAGACCTGGTGAAACCATAGATAGATATACATTTACACACAAACATGAAACTTAGAAAAACCTCTACATATGTATCTATGGTTAGAAACCAGGCACTTGGCAGAGTTGAACTGGAAATATTTAGTCTGTACAAAGTTAACTACAAACAGTCTTGTCCTATTTATTCACCTTTTTGTTTATTTATTTTAACATTAATTACATCAACAAGAGCAAAAAGCACATCTTTATAATCGGTCCATGTTAAAACAAAAGCCTCCTGATTCCATCAGCAGTCCTCCATGTTGTCTGAGTGAAGCATGGACGGTTCAGGTTGGGTGATGATGGCACGCTGTGTTCTCTCCCCTCGTTTATCACCGGGACGACAAAGACGATTGTCTGAAGCAGGCAGTAAAAGACGAAGCAGGGACACACACACAGACACACACTCACTCTGGTGCAACTCTATAGAGTTTTTCAGTTAAATTAAATGTGCAACAAAAGAGTTTTCAGGTGAAGCCTCCAAATGACCTCAGTCTTTTAATGCTAATGTCCGTTCACAGTAAGTCAGCCTTCCTCCTCCTCCTCCTCAGCTTCTGTCTTCCATCACCCCTGTCCTTCATCCTGGGAGGGGTGGGAGTGGGGTGAGATTCTTTCCAGTGTGGGGCTTCTGTGTTATCCTGATGTTCCGGAGTTCTGTGCGGAGGGGAGGACCTGCGTAAGTCCGGATGGGGGCAGAGCCTGGGCAGCACCGGTTGGGGATCCGCCTGTCTGGACCTGGGCCTGGAACTGAGCCATCTGCTCGGGGCTGGCCAGCGTCTTCAGCAGGTTGTTCTCCTGCTCCAGCTGCGTGTTGCGCTCCATCAGCTCTTTGATCTGCTCCTTCAGTACCTCCACCTCCTCGCGGACAGCGTACATCAAGTGGCTCTTCACCAAGTCCTGACGGAGATGCAAACATGTTTCGGTCAGAAACTTTAACAGGAGTTTATGAAATAAACACAAAGTGGCATCCAGGTGTGGCTCATAAATCAGAACCATCTGCATAAGCCATGCTCAGCATTTCATACAAATAATACAGCCTCATTATTCCACATAAAGCCCTTGCCATGAACCATTTGTATTATTCTGCATAAAATGCAGACGTTTCAACAGAATCTCTCTTATGGTTTTTCTGATTGAAATAAATTATTTTATGCCTCATTTTAGCCATTTGTTATAAGTTGGGATCATTTTAATCTGTATTTAATAACATAACACTGAGTCTTATAAAAAGATTTCTCAGGATGCACCGATTGCAGTTTTCTGGCCAGCCTTTAAAAATCCTGACCTGCCAATTCTGATTTTGGCCTAAACTGATTTTTTGTGTGTGAGATGTTGCCAAATATAGAAAGAAAGTTACTGAATTGGCAACAGCGGGTTGACTAACTGTAAACATGACCTGGTGAGCCGTTCTGTTGGTCACACCTCTCACAGAACAAAAATGGAAGACATTTTGATTTTTAGACATTTCCAGAGGTAGATAAAATCAATGGATTCACATGCAAGTATCGGCTGATCCCTGATCTCTCAAAATTAAGGACATTAGGTTTGATTTATCGGTGCACTCCTAAATATTTCATTATTAATGAAATCTCACCATCCCCAGGTAGAAAATTTCTGGTTTAGATCATGAAGCATATTCATAGGTTAGAACGGTCCAGTCAAAACCCCTTAGTTGTCATGAGGACAGCAGTGACCCATTAGATAACATGTAAATATTTTGATGTTGACATCCAAGGGGTTAAAGTCCTGATTCCTTTAAGAAACTGATTTTTTTTTCTCCAACTACAACTTTAATACATATGCACACCGCACTTTTCAGAATTCTATTTGGTTTGAAAGTTTGAAAATCAGTATAAGTTTTTCTTCTACTTGACAATTCTGCCCCTTGTAGTTAAAATGCGATAAAAATGTGAAGAAGTATAAGCGGTATGAATATTATGTCAAGTTTTAAAATCAAAATTAAGGAGATAAACAGGCTGTTTCCCTCATTTGATCATCATAATTGACCTTATTTAGTTCCTGCAGATCACAGAACTAACTATGATATCATCAATGTGTTTTATGAAGATTAAAACAAAACAAAAACAGCGTTCCAGATTATTGTCATGATGACCTAAGTAGCAGTGGGATTTGTTGAATAATCTCAGCATCCCCTCCTCTGTGGACCCACCCCTCCTGCCTCCTCCTCAGCCACGGAACAAAATGTTCCTGCATCGGGATGGGAGGAGCCAACTGGCTACCGAGTTATTTATACAGCATGGAGGGGAGGCTGCGGCTTGCCTGGCAACACTGGAGGAGACAGGGCTGTGTGTGAGAAACAGGAGGGAACCTCCAGCCTGGCCCACACTGAACTCCAAACCAGGGAAAGTCCAAACAAGCAGGTGCAGAAACAAGCTAAAGAAATTAAAAGCACAGAAGCCCCCAATAGAAAACCAGCACACTGACCCGTAAACAAGACAGAATCTAGTGGCAGCATCTCTCTGCATCACTGGAGGTGTTACATAACACTCATGCAGACAGAACAGCCAGCTTACCATTGCCTGCTCGATCTTGTTGTCGATGGCCACCACACTTGCCCCTGAAGAGCTGTGAGAGAAACAGAGAGTAAAAGAGAAGGATGTGACAGAGGCTGAGCACTGCAGGAAGAAATGAGTCCGATCTTAGCAAGCAGAGTCCTGGTTGGCTGCTGCTTTCAACAATAAAATCTCTGTTTCTAGGAGTGAATGTTGAAGCCTGTTTATTTCAATGGGGTTGGGTAAAAACAAGTCATTCATTTCAGAAATCTGATCCATAACTAGTATATTAATGCAGCAGACAATATGGCAGACATTACCTATTATCAACTGTGACTGTAGCACTTTCCTTTCCAAGCACAGAGGACAGAAACGAGATCGAGAAATTCCTCAGCTGACAAACACTAAGGTCCATCGCCACCGTGTAGCATTGGGAATTCATGCTATCCCACCCATTTAAAAGCCCTGAAGGTGGCAGAGCGGCTGGAAGAACCGGGAGTCCAGCGGTAGAAAAGTAGAAAAACAGCGCATTGTTTCTTATTTCAGCGCCCCAGCGTCGCACCTCCGGGGCGGCTGGCTCAGCTGCAGCCGGGACAGAGGACACAAAAGACTGAAGCGACGGGTTGCTGCTGCTCGCAGCTCGGCTCCCTCTTCGGGTAATTCATGCAGCAAAACAGCGCATGCAGCTTCGTGATTGGCTGAGAGGGGGAGCTCATTAACATAATATAAGTGCAACACAGACACTCCCACGTTTCGAACTGGGGAAGAAGCTGCTCATTGTAATAATATATGTGCCATCTCTTCACCTGCTTTACCGGAAAAAACAAACTGCTGAATCACTAAAACAAAAACTGGACGCATTATGTCTCCTTCATATCTCTGCACCCGCTTTGTTCTACTCTCAGTCTTATTTACTGCTTTTATCCCCAAATACAACGAAGTTTGTTCAGCACTACAACGGTCGCAGGTGTAGCGATGTCGCCCCCTGCTGGCAGTAAGTTTTAACAACAAAGAGCTGGGATTAGACAGACTTTCATGTATTTAACAGAGTTTCTACACATTTTTTGTCTTCTGGACTCCGTTAAACAGACTCTAAATTCTCTTTTAAAAGAATAAATTAAATGGCATGATATCAAGGCAGATTTATGTATAGTGCTCAGGGTTTCAATATGAAACTAGCAGGAAAAATACTGAAACACTTGGCTATTGCCTATTTGTGATTCAGTATTCACAAATTTTTCTGTGGAAGGTAACTCCAAATTATTTATATAAAATTAGCTTATTCTAACAATACTGTCATTTATTTGAGAAATTTGAGAAAAAGTTGAGTGGAAAGAAAAAGTGTCGTAGGAAACGATGCATCAGCAAAAGAGATAACTGCAGCTGACGGAGGCTTGTGAAGCAAAATCCGTTTAAGTCGTTAGGGGAGATTCTCAAGGAGTAAGTGGAGACCCACACATGGACTGAGAACCAGAACTGGACTGCTGCTTAGTGGTCCAAAGTCTCAAAATGTTTATTATTTGAAGAGATTTAAAACAGTTAGACATGTCGGATGAATGTCTCCGAGTTAAGAGTCGACAGCTTGGCCACATTAAGGTGTGGGTTGTTGCCATTCCTATGGAAACGAGCCAAACAGCACACAAAGAAGAGGAACCACATTTTGTGTGCGCAGCTGGAGTTGAGATAAAGAGTCAAACTGAAACCGTCCCGCCTCTTTTTTCACCCCTCACCACAAACACACATCAACATTCAGTCAGAGGAGGCATCTAGCAACTGGTCATTCATGCATTTCGTAAACTTTGATTCACATCTGAGAGCTCACTTCAACCACCTGCTCCTGATTTAAGCATCTTATTGAGTTAAATCTGTCCGCAACCATTCAGGTAGAGGCCAAACCTTTGCAGACCGTCTGCTGGTTACTTTACCACAACACAGCTACAAAAACCAGCCAGATATAGAAGGGCTATTCCCAAAATATACATTCATACTCCTTGGTCTTTGCATGGTGTGCACATTTATACTGCAAGAAAAATCTAAGCCAAGTGAATTTTGTTGAGTCTCATAGAATCAGTCTAAAGCTGCAGGGCATTACTTTTCAGGATGACTTTATATTCTAGAACACAACTAAGAAGTCACAATTGTGAAGTGGAAGAAAAAAGTGACATATTAACATCCTCCTTGTTTTACTCGGTTACTTCTAAATACAGGGAGTTGCAGAACATAGAAAACAGCAAATCAGCCAACCAACAAATCAGCTTGATTTCCTTAACTATGGGCGATCGGCCAATACTTACACGAGAAACCCATCTTATCTGACTTATCAGCCACTGTCTCCTTACTCCTCATGGAATAACCAGGAGGTTTTCTTAAAATTCCAATAAAAGCCAACTAAAGTTTGTGGTTTTAATATGACAAAATCTAAATACGCGAATACTTTTTGAAGCCACTGCACTTTCATAGATTGTTTGAAAATGAAAAGCAATGATTTGATGTTTCCTTTGCTTTTCGAAGGTTTGCAATGTCCAAAGGAACTAAAACCGTCTGCTGCATTCCTTGAAAAGAAGCGGTTATATTTTATACTACAGTGGACTGAGATAAAATACGGAATAAAAAGAATATGTAGAAATATGTGGTTCGTGTTAATATGCACATAAAGTTTGGGACTTTGGAGAGTGTGCTTAGAGATAAATAACTCTTTTGCGGAACTGAATTCTTGTCTTTGACAGTTGTCATTAATTGGTGCAACTGAACCTACAGAAAAATCATTTCAATCACATATTTTCACACACTCAAAGAAAACATGCAGAACATGTGCAGAAACAAGAACAGAGTGTGCTGGAAGGCAGCCCTCCAGGGCTGGATCATGCAGAGCGGATGGATGTGTATCTCTTGTTGCAGACACAGGCGGGCGCTGCATCAAAGGGCTGCAGGGAACTTTAATACAAATGTTTCTGCTTAGATTCCAGCAGCGTAATGAAAACAGCCATGGTTACCTCTTCAGATGCTTCTCAAGCTCCCAGAAGAGCAGCTTAAGGGCCCGGGCGTCCTGGCCCCGTGCTGCTGCTCCTGCTGCCACCGTCGGCTGCTTCTCTCTCATTGATGCTCACGGAATCACAACACAGGACCTAGGCACCCCCCACAAACACCTACACACCACCAAAACAGACCGCAGTACCACCGCTGCGCCCTTCGGCCCCTCGACCCTGGCTCCCCCTGAAAGCTGAAGGAGCTTCACATTGGGGAGCCTGAGCAACAATAGAATCCAGGATGGATGAGAATGGGAGAAGGAGGAGTAGGGGTGTGTGTGTGTGTGTGTGTGTGTGTGTGCAGGGGAAGCTCATGTTTGTGTGAGTCTGGACATATATAGACTGTAAGATGATTGGGTGAGCAGAGAGGAGACCTGGGCGGTGATGTCAGCCTTCTTTCTGCTGTTACATAAACTGTCAGCAAAGATTAGACGGATCCATCCAATAGGATGTTCCACTGTTGACTACGTCGCCAATAAGCCCGCTGGCTGCCTCAGAAGAACGCCTCCACCCGGTGATTAGCAGCAGTAAACAAACTTTAATGTTCCCAGCATCCTCCACACACTAAAAGACCTCCAACAGATTCATAGATTCCCCAGCAGGAGTTCCGTAGGTCCTCCTGTTGTCGGTGAGCTGAGCGGCATCCAAAGACGGCGACCTAACTCAGGGTGCAACAAAATGGTGGCAAGCGAGGGGCGCCCAACAACTAACAGCCAGTGTTGACGATTAACCTCATTAAGTGAAGGTCACAAATTCTTTTCTTCACTGTAAACACCCACAACAAGGGCTCCAAGTGTTCATATTGAATGTTACTGTCAGGTCGCATTTAGTCAACCTTGCTGAAACCAACATGTCTGTACACATTGTACTCGCAGGTCTGGGGTCAGTTTGCACATGCTCACTAAGGTAAAAAAGGAGGGGAAACCTTTGCTCTCTTTGCCTGAAGCCAATCACTGAGCAGAGACGGTTTGGTCAATGATGACGGGACGGTGCGTCATAACTTCACATACGGCACACTTGTTCTTGTTCAGAGTGACCCATATATTACATGAGCAAATTATTACAGCATATTGCATAAGAACACTGGACTCTGTAAGATAACAAATGGTTGCAAACAGATGATTTTGCACCATTTGAGGAATTTTTTTGAGGGGTGGGTGGGATAAACAAAATCACAACATTAACATTTTTACATTTTAAAAGACAAAACCATTGGTTTCCTAGCATAAACTTTAATAGCAACATTATTCCTTGACATTTCTTCCATTTGCTTAAAATAAGAGAAAGAGAAAGCAGAGCCAAATCATTTAAAATTTAATTTAAATTTAAAAACAATTTAAAGCCAATTTATGATTAGCGACCAGAATCTATTTTTCTCAGCTTGAGTGGTCATGATTGGAAGAACCCCCAAAGTTAGTCAGTTTTGGTATCATAGAAACGTTTAGAAAATAAATTAGAGGAAGCTGTCGTATAAACAGGGATGTCAGCCGTCACTGAGGCTAGACTTCGGTGAGTACCGGTTATTTCACAACAACTTCCATTTCCGGCTTCCCGTTTTGGTTCTTCCACCAAATATCAATTCACTGTCATGTTGGAGACAATTTGTCAAATGTGTGACCCAAAAAATGGAGATATGGACGACAGTGGATTAGCTTCTGTGGCAGAGCTAAGGCGGTTTTGAGTGTCTATTCATATATATTTAATGTTTGAACTTTTAAGCTAGGTTGCTGTGAGTGTTTTAGCAGTGATGTCAAGCATTTGTGGATTTCAAGTAAAGGATATGTTGACAATCTTCTGGAAACTTACAGAACACACACAGACTGCTAATTGCTCAGAGCTAAAAAGCTTGAACAAATATTATGAAAGCTGTTATAGTTCTAAAATTAAACACTGCAATCATTTAAAATCTGCATCAATAGTTTTTAAAGAATCTGTATTGCCTGTATTGCTTTTTAACACTCAGAAAAACCTACAAAAATCATGTAGAGAAACATTGTGGTGGAGAACTTTTCAACTACACCCAGCTGGGCTTACATAAGGATGGAAGTGAAGCAGCATTTAGGATGGAGATAATGTGAGGTGAAGAAAAAAAGGAAAACAAAACTGAGTTAAAAATGTGTTTCCTTTCAAAACAAGGCGGGAACATTGAGAAGTAGGCACTAATGTTTACAGAAAACCTCCGAGTCTGTTTTTTTTCCCCCCTAAATGTATATTTCATGTTTCATTTTGCTCACATCCTTTTTTTCTTTCCATCAGTTTGCACGCTGTGATATGATTCGCCGGTTTCCCTCCACATCACTTCTTCTTTAGCAATCAGGAGGCACGGGCTTGTGCATGTCTGCATGGGCCTGCGCATCCTGTTTGTGTGCTTTTTGCATTATTTAATGTCTGCGTATGTGTGTAGGCCGGAATAATCCGGTTTAGGCCTCTAACTTTGGCAGGGTATCAATGGCGATTACACACAGGATGTTTTTACTGTCTGAATTTGGGGAGTAGAAGGTTCAAAATTCCATGTTTGTGGAGGTGTAATTATTTGATCATTGTCATGCTCTGTTTCCAGAGTGCGGCAGAGAGCCGACGCTGGGTTAGACAGCTTTATACCTGCTTGTGGTTGAGGATAATTCCCCTTGATTTTTGCTCAGACACAGACAAAACAAAGAGGAAGGAACGCCCTAAAACTCAGCCAGGTCTCATATCATCACAGACCTTGAGGGCTGAAGCTCTTTGGAGCGCGAGTAAAACGCTCCGCCATGCACGCAATGCCTTACATAACCAGGTTCTGGACCATATGAACCATGAAAGGAGAAAACACAGAACGACGCAGATCCAAATATTAAATCTGCCTCACTTTCGTCACAGATCATGTATATTACCTTCCAGCTTTCATGCAGATCTTCCAGAATCTCATATGGCATGGAGAAACAGATGGAACTAAAACCCACAGAATACCCAGTTCACCTCCAAATCCAATTTACACTTGACATTAAAGGAGCCTAAATGTGATCATGCTTTTAAATGAATATTTTACAAGCAACTATTACATAAAGGCCTGACAACATGAGACGTCACTCGCAGTCACATGAAGCTTTCAGGGGGTTTCAATAAAAACAGAGCCATGAACATGCTCACAGTCTAAACAGTGAGCATGTTCACAGCAGTGGTGGAGAAACTTTGCTTGCGGCTCTCTGCAGCGTGCCGCTTCATGTGGTGATTTGACTCTCACAACCAGCTTCAGTTACTTTTCCAGATATCCACGTTATTCCTGGCAGGACAAATTGTACAACAGCCTTTTAAATAACAGTGTTAAGAAGCTATGGTTTCACAACTGGAAAAGTTTCCATTATGCGGCTTCTGCAAGTTTAAAGACTCTAATAAAAGTTCAAAAATGGGGCATCCATCCATCCATGCCATCATGTTGATTTAGATTGTTTGCAAAACAGACATGCAGCTTTTCTTGGAAAGTTATGGACTGGAAACTAACATTTTGAATATTTAAAATATTCGAAATGCAAAAAAAAAGCACAAAAATAAAAGTGCAGCATGAGTAGCTTAAATACCTTGATGCAATGCAACTTGATGTGCAATTTGCTGGCTTTTCTTTTCCTTGGCACTAATTGGTTGTATCCCAGTAGGTAGTGCTAATTAAAACTGTTTCCACTGTGCATTTTAAGGTATATTTGGTGTTTGAACCACAGCGGACAGGGGATCTCAAGTAGAGGTGGCAAAAAAAAAAAAGACTTTTTTAGGGAACCGATATTTTTAGTCCTGGGAATTCTGAATTGATTCAAAATGCTAAAAAATTTATTTTAATATGTGTTTAAGGTTGCACCTCTAGAATGTTTCAACAGACCAGAAATGGCTTCTGGATCAAATCATACCCTTAAAAATCTAAATCTAATCT
Organism: Phalloptychus januarius; assembly: GCA_902982915.1. NCBI lineage: Eukaryota > Metazoa > Chordata > Actinopteri > Cyprinodontiformes > Poeciliidae > Phalloptychus > Phalloptychus januarius. Next base: position 1,009,708 of record CADWAE010000470.1, on the reverse strand, counting down.
CTGGACACTAAAAGATTTTTATCTCTAATCTCAAATACTTGAGGATATTAGGTCTTCACAGGAGGGAGTGGTCCCTAGTCAGTCCACTATTTGAGAAATAAAGGTGCAGTTTTGGCCTGTTGAAGGTGTAAGTCTGAAAGTCACACATGTGATTCACACTATGGGTGGTAGGAGTAAAGTAGTAAAGACTCTACAACATTCCTCATTAAAGTCGTAGAGTTTCCCCAGTAAAACAACTGAAGAGTGTTTTACCAGTCTGGAAATTAAAGCAACAAAACAATAAAAATTTGTCTTTCACAGTTTTTGGGGGGGGTTTTGTACGGTCTTTGAAAAACCCTTTTGATTTCAATTTAATATTTGGATGTTATAAAGGAGAGGGTTAACAAAATGCCGTGGTGTTTGTTGCAGCATAAAATAAAATATCAGAATTCCTCATATCTGCTCCAAAATGAATAAAGAGGAAAATACATTTCTCAAAATATATTAAAGACAATTAAATGAAAAAAAATTATTTGTAGATGTAATGGACTTGTTAATGCACCAAATCTGGTCCATACAGACAAATGCAGCGCCCAACCTTCTGGTTTGTTTGGAGATTAAACTCCAGAGGCGCAATGGTGAAACTGCAAGAACAGGCATGTCTGCAAGAGAGCACAAGGCGAGCAAACGTGACACATGGCTACTGGGTTGTCGGCTTCGCTCAAAGCGTCCTCTGCTGCCAGGAGCTGCTGAAGCTGGGCTGTGGCTGGAAGAGCAAAGCGCAGTTTTAACTGGAGGACGTTAAACTGCAGTAATGAAAGATCAGAACACCAGGCAACAACTTTGTCTAATCTTCAGTAGCAGCTTCGTCTTCCTCATGGAGGACGTTTCATTTCCTCGCTGCTTTGTTATTCATAGATTGCGTGCAAAGAAGACATTTCTACTTTGCCACAGGGCTTGTTTAAGGTCAGTAATTTCAAAGCACATTAAGCAGCTGTCACCCAGGGGAAGATTCATGAGCTCCTGCTGCCATCTAGTGGGAAAACACAACTATGACAGATGGAGAGGTCGTAGAGTTTGTGTCAGGCAGAATAAATGTGTCAAATCTGTTTAAAAGATTATTCAACAACCTGACTCATTGCTATGAGACGACAAGAACATGAGAGGCAATAAAAAAAGGACTCACTAAGTGTTCGCCTCATTAGTGTTGGTATTAGCAACACACTAAACTCTTGGCTTATGGAGAGAACCACGTTTTTTTTAAAACATCTATCAGATCAGAAAGTCAAGCCAGAAAAAAAATGGAATAAAAAATTCAGGTGTGTCTGTGTTAGCAACACGTAAATTATGAGTCAGTAACCACACAACCTCAGGACCATTGTCTGTTTATAATAAATGATCACCATAAGAATGAGCCAGATGTATTTGCAGGATCAGAGTCTCTGCAAACCCAGAAGGAGATTATTTAATGTTATTTAATGATAGCCAAATCCTACTAGCAGCTGACAACCAGAAGACAACCAGAGCGTCTAACATCTTTGGATTCAGATTCATAACGACTTCAACATTCCTCATTAAAGAAACAGTAAAAACATGCAAACTTTGGAAGAAATGCTGCTTTAACGAGACCTTTTTGGCATGACATAACAGTAAACTGAAGCTGTAGCTTTTACAGCTCCAAAAGCATGAAGTCATATGTGTAAATAAGACCCATAAATCAAAATACACCCAACAATGAAGTTGTGCTACTGCTGCTTTTCGAACAAACCACCCCTTTGTTAAAATAATCCTGGAAACAGTGCAAGCCAAGATGGAAGTTTATGCTGGTAACTGCCAATTAAAGGCGTTAGCTGAAGAGCTGCACAATGCTGCCTTTTGATTTCAGTTTCCAACTAGTTTCTATAAAGCATGTTGTCCAAAGAACCTGTGAGATTTCTTCTTTGCAAGCTGCACTTTTGATGTGACCTAAACTGTTCCTGTGCACCAAAAACTACCAAGGACTAACCCCCAAACATGAAAAGATACCGCTGCTTTTCTACTCAGGGAAGCACAAGTGCCAACTGGAAGCACTTATTAATACCACATCTTTTTAATCACTTGTATAATTCACCAGGTTGAAATAAACAGGCAGGACGGACACTGCTAGTTCTCAGTCTGGAAGCTGATATTGAATGGTTGCAGCTTTTTCTAAGTTTTTAGTCACTTCAGCTCTTCAACACTTGAAAAATAATTCTACACCGATTACAGTAATTTTTTAAAATTAATTTAAGAAACATTTTTGATTCTCATATCAAGTAGAGGTATTCTGAATTTGAAAGAAATAAATTCCAATTTATTTAGGATGGAAATGGAATAATTAAAATTAATCAATAATTAAAGTACATTTCTGCATGCTGACATTTTTCTGGATTGCTCTTTCTACGTCAGAAATCATTTTAAAAAAATTTATCCATTAGGCAATTTAATTAAATAAATATCTATATGTGATAGTTGAAATTTAATTTAAATAAATCAAAAACATATTTATTTAATCAATAAAATAATATAAAAATACACAAATGTAAAATGGTTGAAATACTCAACCTAAATCTAAAACTGTGTTGAAAATCAGAATTATTTGATATTTCTTGAAATAATTAGCTGCTACCTTTAATTAAATTAACGAGCTTCACATTTCATTAATCTTGTACAATATTTAAATATTTAAATCATTATTGATCAATTTACTTAATGCATATTTGTCCAATGTTATCTATGGAGGTGGACGCCACTAGCTAAAAAAAATAAGTTATGCTAATGTTAAAACGCTACAGCAAGCTATTGTTAAAATGCTAATTAAAATATCTGCCTTGATAGGAAACAACCATCTAGAATCAATTTTTAAATGAACATGTTCTATAATGACCTTAGATATTGCATTTATGTTTATATGTTCTCTATTAATTATGTTTTACTTTGTTCTTGTATGTTTCTTCTTTTAAATGAAGTAGGGTGGGGGGGTGGACAGAACTGCTCCTTAAACAGTCTTCCTCCACTTCAAAATAAGAGCATGAATATAATTGAGTAACTAGCTGAAGAATTCTTAAGCGTTGATTAAACTCTACCCAGAAAAATCTGTTTAAGGAAATCGAAGTGTGCTAAACATTTTCAGCAAAAGCGCTAAATAAAAAAAAATTGCTTTATTAGCACAGTAGCAGAACTGAGCCCACTAATAGTTATTTAAATTAAAACAAGTATCAACATATTTTTGTATTGAAATGTAGCACAAGTAACACCATTTAATACTTTTGTCTCACTCGCATTGATCATTAAATCACAAATTGATATTTTACAAATGGATCAAATCTCAGAGGAACAAGATTATTAGTAAAGCTATGTTACTTTATAGCTTTATGTTGGGAGTTTTACTCATTTTAAATATGCTTGTCAATTTAAAAAGTCTTTGCATATTTAAGGATCAGTTTACAATGCCTTGAGACCAGAGCTAAACTTATACTAATCTCAACTAATCTCATGCAAAATGCCACTTGTGGAAGAAAACTCACATCCCTCTGAATCCCCCATTGTGTGACACAAGGTGCTGGCAGCGTATGGCTTTTCCATCAGCAGAGACATGGAAGCTGATAGCAAGAGAAACAGATAAAAGCCAGGGGGGAAAGCTGCTAAAGCCTGCACTAGACTGAGATAGAAGTTCAGCTTCCTGGATAACAACAAACAAAAGTCACAAAGGATATTCATGTATGAACCAATAAATTAGTTCCAATGTCCTTCATTTTTGGAGACGATGCATGAAAAACTGATCTGCCACTGTCATTTTGCAGTGCTGTGGGAGCGAAAAGGAACTTCGTCACTACAATTATCCACTTTTCAGACAGAAAAAATTGCATCTGCTGAAATTGGAATCAGTAGGTTAGGCTTTTTAAAGACTGGTGATCAGCTGGAAAATTGCAGCCAACAGACATGTTTGTTCGCAGAGTTGGAAGAACTTTTCACAGAAAAGAAGTTGAAATTCATGCTCTAAAAGGGGCTTGAGTGATTTTAAGGAAATGTCACGTGAGAATATCCGAAGATGCTCCTGCAGCCACATGACTGAGCAAGTCAGAGAATAAGGGTGGTAGCTGCAATTTCAGCAAAAACTGATTCAGAGTTTGTTCTCCAGAAGCAGAACATAAATACATAAGTTTGTATTCATTTCTTTCATACATAAAATCCAAATAAAATATATTGACACTTGTGATATATATTGACACAAGAAAATACAGGACTGTGTTCATGTACAGCTGGAATTCTTTCTGTAAGAAGTCGACTTAAATGAAGCTCTGAACAACCATAAGACAATATGACCACAAACAAAGCGGACAGTCAGTCTGAGACTGTCTGCTGCAGGACAGTGGCTGATTCATGTCCACAAACTGGTGACAAACGCCTGTCCAGATGCAAACATGCTCTCTCTGCAGCACATTCAATCAACTTTAAGCCTTCAAGTTGCACGCTTTGTCTTTGCAAAGCTAAAGAGTGCAAAGATCAGACATGAATCTCCTGTTCGACCGGACGCAGGAGGTTAATAAGCAGAGAAACAAATTGAGGCGTCTCTGACAGCTTTTCTCCAGGGAACCAACCCGGTTAGAGCAGTCCTGCGTTCTCACAGATTTCCCTCACCATACATAACTCCTTAAGAGCCCGCAGGAATACAGGCAAATAAACACAAAGACCCACTATTTCCCTGCGGTGGAACAGCTTGAACCTGAAAGAGACGCAACCCGTGGCTCTGAGAGAAAGCTGTGACAGATGGGGGTCTGACCAGGCCAGCGCTCTGACCCTGAACAGAGAACTACAGGCAAATGACACTGGATTAAATGTAAAATAAGCCCAACATGTGATTAAAAACAAGACTGTTCTCTCACCTGTCATCCTCTCCCTCTGCATGCTGGCTCCTGAAGCCTGCAGCAACCAGGAAAGCTCTGGCTTCCACCGACATGCCCATGGGGCCCTCGGCGGCCCCCAGCCTGGGCAGACCCAGCAGATCCTGGTGCTGGATCAAGAGCTTCTGGGCATTCTCCAGCTCTGTGTTTTTGGCCAAGCTTCCTCCTCCAGGAACATTTGCGAGATTCGCCCCGAGCGTGAGCAGCGGCTGCAGGTCAGCTTGCAGGGCTGTCAGTGGCTTGTAGGGGGCGCCTTGGAGGGCCACTGGGTGCTGGAGTTGTGTTTTTGGCAAAGGGTGAGGTTGAGGTTGAAGAGAAGCAAAAGCTGCGGGGGTCGGCGCGGCAACCTGACCCAGAATTGGAGTGATGCTGACGGGATGCTGCAGTGGGAACCTTGGAACTGGAGCAGAAATCCCTGGATTCACATGTGGAAGCGGCGGCTGGACTTGTGTCTGAAAGGGAGCGGTTGGCTGGATGAAATCAGGCTGTCTGACCCCTCCTGGGGGTGCGACCACTCCTGTGTGGAGCTGGGATGTAGGGTAACCTCCCTGGGGTTGTGGATCCACGGCGTAGGGTAACGGCTGGGGTATTACAGGAGGAAGCTGAGACGCAGCTGCAGGTTTCTGCATGTACGTTGTCCCGGCAACCTCTTTGGGGGAAATGTAACTCTGAGCGGTGGGCTGTGTCACCACCTGTGGACTGGTGAAGTCCTGGGTGGGAGGGTGGTATGGATGCAGCATGGCGGGAACAGTTGGACTCGCCCCGGCGTTTCCCGCCTCGGTCTCTCCGGCCATGTCTGTGGCTCTGGCTGCCTCAGGCGGCGCTGGGTGAGCAACCTCCTTTTCGTAATACTCTGTACACGTCCATCTTCCTTTGCGGAAGGGCTCCGAGTTCGTGTCCAGTTTGACGACCCTGAAACGAGAGCCAGGGGCCGCCTGGCTGTGGCTGGGCTGGGCCGCCTGCCCGCTGGCAGTGGTGTTGTCAGAACCAGTGGCAGAAACATTAGAAGGTTTCACAACGTTTTGGATATTAGTAGCAGGAGCTGCAGCTCCAGCAGGTTTGGGGTTTTCCTGTACCAACGGCCTCTGGACCATAGCTGGACTGGAGCTAGCTACTGGTGCAACGGGAAGAGTTGGTAACGCTAGGTCAGACTGGTGATGCTGGGCCTGCTGGGGGTAATATTGATGATGCACAGACCCATTCACCAAGGAGGACCCCTGAGACATGTGGTGCAGCTGCAGTGGTTCATTAGGGGACACCAGTCCAGGAGTGTCCACCCCATGGAGACTGTTCAAGGTCTCATCTGAGGAGCTCCTCTCTGGGACTCCCGTGTCTGCAGGCCTGGATGCGGACACATCCAGCATCTCAGAGGAGGACAGGTCCTCCGTGTGGGACTCGTCCATATCGTCATAGCTCTCCGTGTCATCCGCCAGACTGTTGTTCCCGCTGACGTTGATCTGGGCCGAGGTGACGCTGGTTATCTGGAAGCCGCTCTTCTTCTTCACCTGAGCTCCCAGCGCTTGGAGAGCCGGGGATGAGGATCCAGCCTGCGCCGGGCTCGGGCTCTCCTCGGCGAGGTTACCTCCGACAGAAGAGGAGGGAGATCCGGATGCGCTGCTGCTGCCTCTCCGGTAGTGGAAAGCAGCTTTGCGGGTGGCAGTCCCCGGGGGGTCCCCGGTGTAGTCCTGGTGGTGCATGTTCGCAGTGAGGCCAATAAAGTAAAGGGTTGTCAGTGAAGAGCTCCGATACTAAATAGCCTTACGTGACAAGTCCTTTGCAATAAAATACAAATTTAGGAAGACGTTCAAAAATAAGCTCTACGGTGAATAAGCACTTCCTCCTGTCAAAACACGCATCGATTCATCATTTTAACTTAAAATCAGTCTTTAGATGCTGCAACTAAAATAAAAAAGCGACGACCTGTAGCTAGCTGTAGCTAGCTAGCAACCATTAGCGCCTCCTGAACTTTGCATCTCCGTTTAGCTTCTATATACAAACATTTAACTGATATACGTGAGACAATTAAGCAAATTCAAAATAATAATATTTCATATTTTTAGTTGTCCTTTGAGAGTGGAGTCTATCAGCCTGCCGTGTGTCGCAGGAAAACCTTCGCATCTATTCCCTCCTCCGGGAGCCGACTAGTCTCGTCAAAATGGAAAGAAAAATAATCCCGAGTCGGTCACACAAGCCGCTTCCAGTTAGCAGAACATGGAGTCTGGGTAATATCCGTCTTTGTAATGGTAGAAATTGCTGGGTGAATCCATGTCAGCGCAGCTTTCAGAGTCCGTCTGTGTTTGCTGTATCATTGCCGGTGAGCTCCAGCAGCAGCAGCAACCGTAGGACCGCAAACATTGCCCGTACGCATGCGTGTGGAGCGTTCAGGTCCCAAAATTGGATCGTATTATTTCTTATAAACCATTGTTTCATCATTTATTTCTCTAAATAACTTCATTAAATTGACCATTTGGCCACAATTCCAGATGATATAAGCATTTTCCTCAATTACAAGTTGGAAAATACATCCCATTTCAAGCCTAAAAACTAATAAAATACGTAACAAAAAATTAACAAACACTAAAAGGGAGCATGAAGCTCTGGGTTGTGTTTATTTTTTTCTTTCTGGGAACCCACAGTTTAGAAATGCTACTATAAACAGCAATGATGAATTAGGCAGATTATTTATATGCACATACGTAATCTCTAATGGTATACATCTTAAACACATTAATAATATTAAATTAGGAATACCAGCTTGTTACAACTAAAATATTTTACAAGAAATTCGTAGTGCCTGTGAATCACAAAATCTGATAAGCAGGTTTGACTTGTAATATTCTTTACTGTTATATATTTTGTTCTTTTAACTGTGATAAAGACAGGTCAAAGTATAATAAAAATTGTACTGTACAGTTTGGTAGTTTCTCTTTGAACTGTTCTTTTCCTTACTCTTCATGAGTCCATCACCTGGCTATTCCAGATAAATAATTTTAATGTTTCTCTAGAGCTGAACTCTCCCCTATGAGTTAATGAGGCAGAGGAAAACCCCCAAAACGTAAACAATACATAATGAATAAAGAATGTGCGGATCCTCACAAAAACTCTGACTCATATGTACACTCGCTTTGGAGACAGTGAAAACTGGTGATGCAGATGGTGAGGTAGGAAATGTTAGTAATTGTAGAAAAAAAAACTAACTGTCTGGTTTACCAGTTCTAGTGCCAGTGCTTCAATTAAAGTAATTGCAATAGAGATGATTGAACTTTAGTCTTGTGTAAACCGTCTTTGCTGTAAGGACGTTGAACAGAAGTGGAAGTTGATATTTTTCAAAATAAAATACTCCTCAAACTGCCGTTAAAATGAGAACAGTAGAAGACCAAAGTCTGCTGATGTATCCCTCTTACAACAGAAATGCTTCTGACATCCCTTCATATATGACAACAACATATCCGATAAATTTAGTGGCAAGCTGGGCAACACTTGACTACTTCATCCTGGTGCAAAGCAGTGTAGGAAACAGACTGCAGACAGATGCTAAATATAATGGCTGGCTGCTTTATGAGTCAATGACTAACTTATTTTTGGAAATTCTAAGTACTGATGTACTGATGTACTCTTCCGCTGTAACCTGCAGGGGAAAGTGGGTAAGCCCCCCCAGGTGTTCCTTCTAACCCCCTTTCCAAGCCATCAGAGTATAGAGGAGGCGTATTTCAATACCGCTCACTCTCATGCATGTTTAGCCGTGTATTGTGCTATCAGCGTCATATCATCTGAGGAAGGTGTGCAAAATCATCCAGGCATGTGGTGTGCTGCACATCTTGGCACTGAGCCACAGCATCTATCTCCTTTCGTAGCTCTCTTCCTCTCTTCCTCCCCACAATGACAACCCTCTCCTTAGTAACAAGGCTATCATTCAGTGAGGCGCCAGATGTCACTAGAGAGCCATTCATTGCCTTATTATGCCACCAATACTGAGAATTGCTACTATGTCCAATTGGATGGATGCTTTTTCATTATATAAATGCTAACTCATTTTAATAATTTCACTTAGCATTTTAATATGCTAAACAGCTCTATTGGAATCTTTCTGTAATGTTTATAAGAAATATTTATTTTTATTGATCAAAATCAATAAAAATATTTTATTATGATTATTGTTATTATTATATCATATATAATATAATATTCACATGTATTACATATTAGATATTATAACATATTTTATATAAATATGTTTTATGTCTGTTGTAAAATTAAATTATCTCATAATTTGTATATTACATACATATGTATTTCTATTTGAAAACTTTTAGAATGTGTACTTATAATCATTCTATAACTTTGTAAACATTTGAACTGTTGTTTACTGTTAAATTAAAATTAGTTCTGACCACTCCCTGATGTTCATGACCTTATAAGCATCCAAATTGACCAGGGTGCCTAAACTTTAATGAGGGTGCAAATACTCTTTTTTAATACTTATCATTTTGCTAAGTTTTAACATAGGAAGCTTACCCCTTAAGGATGCACATAGCTTTTAAAGCTTAGTGAAGCTCAGACATATACTTATACCAAATAGATTTCTTTTAGTGTTATATTAGAGAAACAACTAAATCAAGGTATTAATATTTTTATTTGAAGCCTTATACATACTTGTTCAACAATTACCATTTGTGCAAAAAACAAATTAAATTGTTAGCAGAAACTCATAAGAAAAGTGTCTGTATGTACAAAGAATTGAACAGGAAGAGGCCTAGCAGATGTGTCTCGCTTCAAGGCCTAAAACAGGATGTTGCTTAGACTTATACGTCTAAGTTAAAGGTTGAAGTTTTAACACCTGTGGATAAATAACACATACATCAGCTAGAATATTTGCATATCGGCCTGCTTTGGTCTAACACCTTTTTATGTTGAACTTATTTTGAACTCTGTCAGACAGTTCTCGGACAGCTGGTGTTTTGCAAAAAGTCCACACCTGCGTGCGTGGTACGGAAAGAGCTGCATAAAGAGAGGATGTTTCCTTATCCAACTTAGAGTTGACTTTGACAAGCTGACTTAGATGCTGTCAAGCGCTCTCCATCTGCAGATGTTAAATAAAGTGTTTGTTCCTTGAAACTTTGAATCTCAGTAGCTTTAATCCGGAGAACAATTTAAACTTTTCTCCAACATTACCTCCTTTAATACAAATAAATATAAATATGTCAACAAATTTGCTTCTTTTTACTAAATGTGACATCAGTTTACACTATGCATATAAAATATAATTCATTGACTGTTGTTGTTCATTTATACAAGATTTAAGATCAGTTCCAAAAGAATGCAAATGCATTGTTTTGGAGCTGATCTTCCAAAACCAGAAGGTCAGTTCCAAAACTGGAACCGTAGATTGGTGATAAATCAATATATGTTTATGATGGCTTATCACCAATATAAACATATATGTGGTGATATTTAAGTATATCCATATATATCCACAATATAATAAGTGAATCTGAGAGTTCAAGGTGTTAATTGTCATCCTCTGGATCAAGTTAAAACTAAGATATTGTGCTGCTAATGGAGTAATGACTCCTACTATCAGCATATTATCATATATTTAATTATAATCATTAAAAATAAACAGAAATAATTACAAGGGAGTCACAATTAGTGAATCATTGTAGCTGTTTGGTTGTATAATTTTGACGAAGCAATAATGCTTCAGTGTTTAATCCTGTAATCAGAGGTCTTGTATTAAGGCAACATAAGGGTCTGTCAGAACTGGGACTCGAACTCGGGTCCTGGTTTGCATGGAGTCAGCACGTTACACCGTTTCCCATTCATTTCCAATGGTAGTCCTAAACCGCAATGGACGTAATATATTTTATGACCGCTACGCCGTGGTGGCGCTGTCCAATTCTGTGCGGGAGAGACGCAGCCCTCTCCTGGCTCGGATTCAGAAAACAACTTTCCGGCCTTTAATCGGAGATCTTCAGGAGATCTTACTGGCATTAAGCAGAGAGAAGAAAAAATATAAAAGAAAAGCGATCTTCAAATCCACCCTTCTTCATTTTAATAGGTAAGTGATGCCGATGGTTATAAAACATGTTTATCGTCACGATCGCGTCTTTTCGGCCGAATACATTACATGTAGCGGGACCGTTACTTTGTACTGTACGGTGTCTGGCGTTATCTAGTAATATAATTTGCCATATGATTTAATGTTATGTTTGGTTTATGTGTCGGTGTCTGACACTACAGCTGAATTAAAATCATGCTGATCTTAAGTATTTACTAACAAATGGTAGGCAATGACAGTAGCAGCTGTCATTGCTACTGCATATAAGTTATGTTTGACTATCGTATCACGTTCTCTGTATTTGACAGTGATGATAAAGTCAACATTTATATTAAATCACATATTCCATTTCAATCTGTGTCAAATGTTTATTTTTGGTGAGATGATCAAATACTTCTCTTTTAAATCAAATAATACTCATAAATAGAGATCTGATTACAGTAGAAGTAAATAAAAACAGATAAAGAATTATATCTTATGTCCCTCCTGTCTTTGGGTGTATTTTGAGTAACTTTAGAACATAATGGAAAATGCATTAACATATATTAATAGTGTTTACTGATTTCCTTGCCGCAATCTTCTGAGTTTCATGAAAGTTACATTATGGCAGTAAGCACTCTTACGACCGTTATGCCCTTGCCCTCATGCCTATTATTACACCGTTATGCATGAGGGCGCACAGAGCCTGACTTTGACGCAGCAAAGGCGCACACATTTCGCGTGGTTACGCACGCTGCTGGTGGATTCGTGTCAAAACAAACACCAAAATGCCTTATATCCTTATTACAGGACGCGTGTTGGCGACACATCGGTGGCTTTAGATTTAGTCTCGGAGTTGACCAGTCAGAAATATTCCAGAAAGAATACAGGCGTGTCAAAACGAACTCAAGTCGCTCCCTGGATATTATTGGCTCGGAAAAAGCCATTTCAGCGTTTAAACCCTTAAAAAAAGGAGAAAAAAAAGGCACGCGGGCATTCCGGTACAGGTTAATGGGTTTAAAAGGTTACGGAAATATTGCAGAAACTGTGGGAAGAAGATTGAACTGGCAGGTGGCTTTATAGCAGGGGTGTCCAATGTCGGTCCTCAAGAGCTGGTGTTCTGACTATAGCACAGATCTTCAAACCTTTGGATCCACCTTACAGTATCCAAAGAAAAGTTGGTGCATAAGAACAGGTTGAAACAAAAAGGAGGAGACCATTATATCCAGTTTGTGTTATGGTCATACAGGGTTATATATTACTTCATTTAAGTGGGAAAACATCCAACAGGAAAATGTGATTTTTTTCACATTTTATTTTTACTCTCTTACTTTTCAAGAAGAGAGTAAAAAATGTGTTGTTCTTCTGTTCCAAAAATTCTGTTGAGAGAAGGGAATTAGTATGTAGATTACAAGACAATAAATTACAGTTAAATATATTTTGAACAAAATTTCTGCTTCTGAATATTTTTGTTCTTTACTGAAAGAAATTGATCAAAAGTATATAGACATATTTTTTAAACCTCTACCTTCCTCGGAGTCATCACTTAGCTTTAATAAAGCTCAAAGTTGTTTGGGGACCCCAGTCTTTGCCCTTCTTCTTGATGTCGGTGAAAATAAAGTCACAAATTTCATAATTCATAATTGTATTGGCTCCACTAAATAATGTCACTTAATCAGATGATGAACCAAATTCGTCTTTAGTGAGAGCATTTTAAATCCACACTGAATTGCAAAGTTTTATAATCTACAAGTCGTCCTATGTCTGAGTGACTGCACATGAAAATTGGATGCAAGAGCTGAAGTCTTAAACAAACATCTTTTAATATATTATCAACACTGTACTACATATGGTCCCTGTCAAATAAATTAAATAAACACCTGAAGTTTCTGTGGTAAGGCAGCTCTCTCATATCTGAGGTTGTGTCTGAGTCTCTGGTAGACCTGGGTCACTTCAGCTGCTGTAACCTTCAGCAGCTGAGTAAGATGCCAAATTGTTAAACTGATTCAGATCATCCAGTAAAACCACACCAATGAAAGAAATATGAAAATATGAAATATTGAATTCTGTATTCCTAAAAAATATCAGCATTTTGACAGAATTAAGAATGCTCATAAGGAAAATAAAAGTTATTAGTTTACTTAATGTTAATTTATCAACATCATTCATCCTTTAAATGGTCATTTTTATTTATATTGACTAATACTACTTTATATAATATACATTATTTTTCACACCCAACATCCTATATAAACAACCCAACCACTACAATCAGACAATAACTGAGAACCACTGCTCTAAAGAAGGTTTGGACCAGAAAGTTTTCAGAATCGCTGCTTTAACTGAAGTTCCTCCAACAGGAAATGTTCACTCCTTCATTCACTTCACAAGATGCCACTCAGTATTTTTTCTACAAACCTGGAATTTGATTCTAGTTTAGACTTGAAAACTAGAATCTAAACAGTTTTAGCTCCATAATTTTCTTAAATTCAGAGGTTCTGAGGAAATGACCCGGCAGGCATCATAACAGTCATGAAGTAGTGAAGGAGTGAACAATTTAAAGCCGGATGTTGACTGGTATTGGTTTCTCTTGCAGCCTGACTGAAGTCCTGAAGATGGAGGACTGGGATCTAAAGAAGGAAAGAGCAGAACCTCCAGGAACCAGCTGTCGGTCTGCGAGGAGTGACTGGTCCAAACATGAACCTCCACGATTCAATAATGAGCCTGTGCCCTCAGACACAAAGTAAGAAGCCAGTTTATAACTGATTCCTGTCATATATATCAAGTATTAACTGGTCTGTTTATCTTGTTTCAAGTCAGCATCAAGGAGATGACATTTTCAGTGTCTCACTGATAAATCCAACAATTCATATATGAAACTAGATGAGCAGTGATGGAGAGTCAGTGTATCATGACTCAGCAGAATGGTTCCTTTCATCAGGTGGAACTGGGCTGTAGAAGCAGCCACCACTACAGCTTGTCCTTTTGAATACAAAGAAAATGCAGGTTCAGTCACTGAAGTTGTTCTCAAACCAAAACTCATGCAATACCTGCTCATTCTGCTGCTCAGTGGTGTCTTCTCTTCTTTTACTGTCCATGAACTGAGATTTATTTCCAACTTAAAATAGACCTAAATGTCACTTTACCTCTGATTTTTAATCTTTTTCCTGTGAAGTTGGACATTTTCATCCTTCTACTGATAAATTCTTCCTTTGGAAATAAATGAGCTGAATTCTGTCTTCTGAGCATCAGCTTTACTTTAACATCTTGCTCTGATACAAGACTACATTTTAACTCAGACTGGATGTCAGCAAAAACTATAGCTGCAATTCAAATAACCATAAAATTGCAAAAACTGAAATTTATAAGGTGGTTTTTGAAATACGTTTTTCACATCACACAAGTTACACGATCACCAGCCGGATGTTACTTTGGAAAACATTGAAACATTGCAGTTCATAAAAAGTTGTGTTACCACAATGTGTCAAATCCATAAAATGGCCGACTTAAATTCCCCCAAAACGCAGCATACATAGCTGCTCACAGGTGTAAGGGGCTTGTATAAAATGCTGACGTCTTCTGTGATTGGCTGTTAGATGAACTATGGCTAAATTATGAATCTATCATGTAACATTGGCCGCTCCCATGATTTTCAATGACTTAAAACATGAAAAAACTTATTCATGTGTTATTTAATTGTCTTATTTAATGAAAACACAGCACATGCTGGGCTTTGTAGAATTTGTAGTGGATACTACAGAAGTGCTTCATAGATTGCTTCAAAGAAATATGATCTCATCAGCTCCATCAAACTGGACATGAACCTATTATCCTGCAGTTGCTGGTCTGACATGTGATCCAGAGCAGTAGAACCCAGTTCTGAAGGTAATGTTCAGTTTTTTCCAACAGATCAGTCTGAATATTCACTCTGGATCTTTAAACCCTCTGTTTCTCTGCAGGTGTTGGTGTTTAGAGTTTCTTACTGATTGATGTAATCTGCATAACAACATGCTTGTGTTTCAGAAGTCAGAACGACAGACTGAGAATAAATCAATTTAAACAACTTCATTTAACTGAGAGGGCAGTTTCAGTTCTGGAAGCTGAAACTGCTTCAGAAACTATTGCTCCAGAATCCTTATGGATTCTGGAGCAATATCTCCAGGACTCAACTGTGCGTCTGTCACTCTGTAGAGACCAGCCAGAGTTTAAACTGTAATTTCTGCTTAGAAATGTATGTAAGGAGACAAAAACATTATTTTAAGTCATTATAGTTCTCTGATCAGCTGTGACATAAACTAGGCTTTGAGAGAACAGTACAAACTGTGGAGGAAAAACTATATAAGCTCTAGCAGCTCCCAGGTTCTGCAGAGGTCTAATCTCTGGGAGTGGGAACAAAAACAGCTGTGTTGAGGTATTTAAGCACAAACAGTTCCTACTCCCACCACCGTGTTCAACCACACAGAGCTCATTTTACATACACCTGCTAGCTGCAGACAGAAGGAGACTAAATTCTGATTAAACTTTATATTTTGCTCATAGCAAGTCAAACAATTTCCAAAAAACTTAAGATATTGAATTGCAGAGAATTTAATTTACAGACTGATTCATTAAATAAATGCTACCTTTCATCCACATTAAACATCCACTATAAACTGAAACTAACAAGAATAACTGCTTTGTTTTCCCAGTAAACTAAGAAATAAAGGGATGCTTTAAATTTGAGCTTCTCAATTTATTACAAAATTAATGGCTAATATAACATCAGGGCTACGCAGGTGAGGTCATGGGTTCCAATCCCTGCCTAGGATCTTTCTGCATAGAGTTTTCATGTTCTCTCTATTATGTCTACTAGGTTAATTGGTCTCTTTACATTTTCCTTAGGTGCAAGAGTGTGCATCCGTGGTTGTTTATCTGTGTTCCTCTGCTGTACCCCACCTCTCGCCCGGTAACAGCTGGAGATTGGCTCTAGTTGTTTAATCCAGAATAAAAATGTTTTAGAAGGTAAAGTGGTAAAGTGATCCAGTCATTTGTCCATTTCTGGTTTGGACCATTTGCTGTGTATCTTCCTCTTCTCAGTCCACCCTCTTATTGGCCAAATTGCTGTAAAATATCAGCCATTAATGCTAAGAATGTCTTTACATGTTTCAACTAACAGCTAACCCCAGTGTAACACCTGAATACATTTTTTAAATAGTTTTACTTATAAAATAATTGAGATTGACTCATTTGGGTCAACTTTGTAGTCATTGGTACCAATTCTAAACTCAAATCTCTTCTGTAAATTCATCAATAAATAAAGCAAACATTAATAATGTAGAGTAGTTATTTAAATAGTCCAAACTGTTTGTTTTTTAATGAGATGAGATAGAGAAAAGCCAACTTCAACTAAATGTTTTGCTTCTATGCAGACAAATCAGATGTGTTGAATAGAACTTGATGTTTGTAACACAGGAACCCAGAAAGAGGCGAGACGAGCAGAACCAGATCGAAATTAGAACTAAGTCCATTAAATGAACCAGACCACTTAAAAAAAAAAAGCAGAAACTGGGAACAATAAAAACAGACTGTAACTGAAGACTCCAACTGCAAATGATATATCAAGACAATATAGTTAGTTAAAAAACACAAAGTGAAAACAGAACCAAAGTCCAAAAGATCATCATGAAATGAGATCTAATGAGATTCAGCTGATCCAACTTTAAACAGAAAATAAGATGTGAACTTTAAATTAGTTCCTACTACTACTAACATGTTCAAATAATTGCTTCATAAAGTGCTTGGATAAATGCAAACTGCGACTAAGTCCTGTTTATTTGCTATCACCATTAAAGAAGAATCCAGCTTTCTACACTAGAATTAGATTTGAATCCGTTTCTTTAAGCCTTTCATGGAAGCAGTCCTCTGCTCTGATTCAGGCAGAGTAAGGATTATTGTCTCAGAAAAGATTTCAGATGGAAAAAGATGCCAAAAGATCAACCATGACACCAAAGATGAATCAATGAAATACTTTCAAACAAGACATCATCAAAGTTGTGAAGTTCTGCTCTGACCCAGCTTCTGGTCCTTTGTTTGTGGTGAACTTTTATGAGCATCTTCAGCAGGACAGTTCCACCCTGTTGTTGGTGAACTATTTCACTGATGAAAACATTTCTTCACAGAAGGAGGAAAAGGAACAGCACTGGTGTGGAGGAGCAGCCGTCCTGCTGTGCTTTGTGTCAAGAGGTTCTGATGGATCCAGTCTCTACCTGCTGCGGATACTGGTTCTGCAGACAGTGCACTGGACCTTACTGGGACCAGTCGGCTCCACCGGGACCCTCCTCCTGTCCCCAGTGTCGGAAACAACCCAAAGTAGGAGCTGGACCCCTGATAGCCGATCAGAGCCTCTGTGCACCAGGTGAGACTAAACATTCGTTATTAAAGCTTCACTTCTGTCGTGTCTGTTGAACCAATTCCATGTCTGTAGTTTGGATATGGAAATTCAAGGTTTTAAAGTCTTTCTGTGATAAATTATAACAATGTGGATAATTAATCTCTATTTTACAACTGGTATAAATAGAATTTATGTTTGTAATCTGATTTAAAATGCCCTCATTAAAGATGAGCTGATATGTGAGCAATTGTATGACAAGCAATAAATAGACAATAAATAAATCAATATAATAAAGAAGAACATAAAAATTATTAAGATAGTCAATAATGCTATAAATGTTATTATTTTATTTTGGTTTTGGGGTATTTCATTTTGTAAGCCCTTAAAATGTTTAAAGCTGTAAAATGGA
Source organism: Phalloptychus januarius (assembly GCA_902982915.1). Lineage (NCBI taxonomy): Eukaryota > Metazoa > Chordata > Actinopteri > Cyprinodontiformes > Poeciliidae > Phalloptychus > Phalloptychus januarius. The sequence continues at coordinate 991,991 of CADWAE010000470.1, read as the reverse complement.
ATTTTTTATAAAAAATTTTTATGTATTTGTTTGAAACTTTCACTATACCATGATAGTATGGCATGAGACAGATTATCTATAAAAAATCCTCTGCTTACTCTCAGTGCTCCCAATGCTTTCTACAAACAACCAGAGGGTCTTAGACCTGCCAAAAAGCCATCTATGTGGGGCTGCTCATTCACCCCTTGCTCTCTGTAGCTCTGCAGCTAGGTAGTGACGAGGTAGATGCAGACAGGTGTGGAGTCTGCTGCAGGTTGGCCATGCCCTCCAGCAGAGATGCTCTGTTCAGAAAAGAGTCTCACAAGCAAAAACACAGACAAGGATCCTGAAAGTTATACTGCACTGAAATCAAACTTGATAAGTAATCACTCAAGACTTGATTTAAATTAAATGGGTTTTTTTAAACCTACAGCGCTGAAAGAAAACTCTTTACAAAGTACAAAGTTCTGAGATGTCAGAAAATAAAGGATTCTGTGCAGCAGGTGGCTTTTTCCATCTTTTAGCTTTCATGCTTTTAGCTTTTTCAGCCCTAAGAAGATGTTCAGTTTTCTTTTATTTAATACAATGTGGCAAAACAGACACACTTAAAAGCAAAACCAGTAAGTTGTGGAGTTGAACATGTAACACTGACGACGTAATTACAGTAGCTAGAATACAGTAAGGTCTTGACTCAGAGATGTAAGGGGGGAAATTCCATTTCATTATTGAGGAGGACAATAAACAAGGATATTTCTTAAGAGCAAAAATACAGTGAAACATCTCTGGGTGACTTCACAGAAAAAAGTCATAAAGAAATCCCTCAGCAGTAAAAATAGCCACTTATGGTTTCCTTCATGGCTTGTCTGTGGAGTCCAACTAGAGACCTGCTGGGTTAATTGGTAGAAAGAATGAATATCTGGGAAGTATCATATTTATTTTGTCTGGTTGATGAGCTGACAAACTGTTGAAACGTTGGCAGTGTAGGAGAGAGTGAGGCATGATTAAAATCCCCAGATATTGCCACCAACATTGTTGACTTCACTTGCATTATTGACAACAGCTGAAGGGTGATTGTAAGTGGTTGCGAAAATAACTTTATGGTGAACTCTCTTGACCTATAAATTGGATGGAAGCTTACTGCGTTACTTACTGCTGGACTACAAAGATGGCACTTCACAGTAACATGTCCTGGATGACACCATCTGTTGTTGACAAGCACTTCTACTCCACTTTATTTTCTTTTCCTGCTGCTCTTTATGTCTCTGACTACTCGAATAATTAGGAAACCTGGCAGAGAGACATTGGAGGACAGTTCCACCCCAGCATGTCTGGGGATATAATCCTCCAGACATGTCTCAGTAAAACATTATCATTCATTACTAAAACTCTGGCTGAGTCCTTGTAACAGCTTGAAGTTCATTCAACTTGTTTGTTAACAATCTCATGTTGGCCATTCAGAATGCTGGAAATAGGACTGTTGTAAATGATTATTTTAGTAATTGAGTATTCTATCAAATATTCTGACGATTAATTGAGTAATTGAATAAAAATGGGATCAAATAAGATATTGGTCAATTCAGCCATAAAAGCAGTATTACTTTTGTATATCAACATCGGCTCAAATTTTAATATTTGTGCATCCCTACAATTACCTGTAGTTTAGAAAAGTAACCTGGAACAACAATGGCTCACTTTTTAAGTTAACCTGGAGAAATTCATACAAAAATCTGAAATTACATTGAATTTCACAATAAAGAGGTTGTTGGGTCACAAAGACACTTCTGTTGTTTAATGTATTGTAAAAAATGTCTATCCTCCAGTTTTTGTTTATGGGGTGGAAATTCATCTTCGATCAATTTAATAGATGAACTTTCACCTTGCCTAGCCATTTATAGCTTTTATGTTGATGTGAACGACTGGATTTGGCTCCTTTGTCACACACAGAAACACATCTACTAGCTATATACTGCCAACATGTGGCATATAGCTAGTAGAAGGGGAATATATGAAATTTATTTTCTGGTTTGTCCTTAAAGCCACACTTATATTAAGCATCAACTACAGAACAGCAGCCTGCTGAGTTTGTCTGTCCACTCACCTGTATATATATATATGTATAGTATATGTATAGTATATATATATACATATATATATATATATCACACCAACAGCTCCACATGGTCATCAAATACCAAAACCAGAAAGGAAACATTAATTACCTTAGAAAAAATGCAAAATACAAAGACACGTCTTTGGAGACCACCGCGTGTGGAAGGAAAAAAAGACAGTTCCACCCCAGTGATCTGACTAGCTGTTTTAGCTCAATTACTTTTATATCAAGGCAAGTTCTTTACTGCTTGATGCGTTTTGATGTCTCGTTTAGAGGTGGTCTCTGTCTGCCTACAAACAGCCCATAATGACGTGTTGCTGTTTGCATGCCAGAGACCTTGCAGGTGTTTATCAAGGTCAAGGGATGAATTTTCCACTGTCTAAGCTATCCTCCCTGCGTACTTTCCCAGGGCATTCACAATAGATGTGTTCATTTCATACGGAAACATTTTACTCAAGAAAGCAGGACCAAAGTTTATCAACTTACAAGAAGTTTTTCATCCTTTCAAACTGCCTCAAACTGGTTCCTGCACCACACAGAGCTCTCCTGACCTCCTCCTAACCCAGTGCATCAAACAGCAGATTCCGATTAAAACAATTACAGATTAGTTTTCTACTTCTTTGGCTGTAATGAACTAAGAGATTTTTCAGAGAAATATATGACTTATACACTCTTAAGAATGTGATCTACTATAAAAGCCCTACTACATGGGCTAATTTGAATCAAATTGTAATGATAATATCTAAGAAAAATGTTCTACTGATTTAAGTATTATTATTATTATTTATGTATATGTAGTTATGTATTGATTAAATCATGAATTGAAATCTAACCTAAATTGAGGCCTACTCAAAATAACCATAATCCATCTAATATTTTAACACGTGCTAAAGTTAAACATCATTAAAACTAGCATAATGAAACTAATATTTACAACAAAACCTAGACATTATCATTAATCAATGAAATGCCCCCAAACTGAACTTGAAAAATACTGGTATCACTTACCTTGCATCAACAACTCATCGGCAGAAGTAAGAGCACTGTCCAACATATTCACCTGGCTGGAACACGGTATACTAAAACATAGTTTAACGAAGCAATTTATTGCTATGGTTATGAATGATTAAAAAAAGTTAAGGGATGAATGTTTTAAAAAAGAAAAATATGTAAGAAGTAACAGAACTACACCAACATGCAGCCATTCTGAGTGGCTCAATTCTAGAAAACGGCAACAGAAAATGATAACATCCCCTAATGTTCAAAATGAATTTGTCCCAACTTAATCAGACAAAATCATTTTGTCTTTTTTTGTTTGTTTTTTTTATTTTACATCAGTTGCCTTTTCTTTTTTGTTTCAGCATATGTTGGTCTGCAGGAGGTTTTGGAGGAACATAAGAGGAGTCTGAGGAACAGATGTGAATGTGTGACTGAAGGAAGTGATGAAATAGGAAGTAAAACCCCCCTCAACAGGATCTACATTGATATCTATATCACAGAGGGCCAGAGTGAAGAGGTTAATACCCAACATGAGGTGATGCAGCTGGAGGCAGTTTCCAAGACCCAGAAGCTCCATGACATTCCAATCAAGTGCCATGACATCTTTAAAGCTTTACCTGGCCAAGATGGAGCCATCAGAGTGGTTCTGACCATCGGTGTCGCTGGAGTTGGAAAAACCTTTTCAGTGCTGAAGTTCACTCTGGACTGGGCAGAGGGCTTGGAGAACAAAGATGTCAATGTGGTGGTTCTGCTTTCGTTCAGGGAGTTGAACCTGATCAAAGATGTGCAGCACAGTCTTCTCACGCTGCTCCATGTTTTCCATCCGACACTCCGGAAGCTCCCAGCAGAAAAGTTGGCTGGCTGGAAAACTCTCTTCATCTTTGATGGCCTGGACGAAAGCAGACTTTCACTGGACTTCAACAACAGTCAGTGTATTTCTGACATCACACAGAAGTCATCAGTCAATGTTCTGCTGATGAACCTTATCAAGGGGAACCTGCTTCCCTCGGCTCTCATCTGGATAACTTCGAGACCTGTAGTGGCAAATCACATCCCTCCTTCATGTGTTGCCAGGGTAACAGAAGTACGAGGCTTCACCGATGCCCAGAAGGAGGAGTACTTCAGGAGAAGGTTCAGTAATGAAGTGCTGTCCAGCAGAATCATCTCCCACATAAAGACCTCCAGGAGCCTTTACATTATGTGTGTAATCCCAGTGTTCTGCTGGATCACTGCTACAGTTCTGGAGGACATGTTGAGCACAGAACAGAGAAGAGAACTGCCCAAGACCATGACTGACATGTACTCACACTTCCTGCTGGTCCAGACAAAGAGGAAGAAGAGCAAGTACCGTGAAGGACATGACCCAAGTCCACAAGAGCTGATGGAGGCTGAAAAGGAAGTTCTTTTGAAGCTGGGGAGGTTGGCATTTGAACAGCTACAGAAAGGAAACATTATGTTCTATGAAGAAGACCTGGAGCAATGTGGTCTGGATGTCAAAGAGGCCTTGGTGTACTCAGGAGTTTGTACAGAGATCTTCAAAAAAGAGAGCGTGATCCTCCAGAAATCAGTCTACTGCTTTGTTCATCTGAGCATTCAGGAGTTTCTGGCTGCAGTTTACATGTTCCACTGTTTCACCAGCAGGAACATAGAAGTGATGGAGATATTCTTGGGACAAAAATATAGTGAAACGTCTCTGGATGAGTTCATGAAAAAAGTCATAATGAAATCCCTCAACAGTAAAAATAGTCACTTGGATCTGTTTGTTCGCTTCCTTCATGGCCTCTCTGTAGAGTCCAATCAGAGACTCTTAGGAGGCCTGCTGGGTCAGACAGAGAACAGTCCAGAAATCATCCAGATAGCTATCAATAACCTAAAGGAGATGAACACTGATGATATATCTCCTGACAGAAGCATCAACATCTTCCACTGTCTGATGGAGATGAATGACCTCTCATTTTATCTGGAGATTCAACAGCTCCTGAATTCAAGGAAAGAGCTCTCAGTGATCCAATGCTCAGCTCTATCCTACATGCTGCAAATGTCAGATGAAGTTCTGGATGAGTTGGACCTGGAGAAGTACAACACATCAGAGAAGGGACGACTGAGACTGGTTCCAGCTGTGAGGAATTGCAGAAAGGCCCGGTGAGTCCAGATATCTCCATTGTGTGAATGCCGATTCAGCATTGTTATTCTCCATTTTTTTCTTCATTCTTCAAGTTGCTTCTGGACGTTTTTTTGATTTTTACCTACTTTAATCATTCTGCGGATTATTTCAGTCATTGTAACATCTGAATGTTATGCATATTTAGGGCAATACTGCTGCACCTTTTGGTATTTAGAAAGATTGATCTCTTTTCTATGAAAGATGCAATCAATCATAGGCACATTTTGAACTTTAAACATCTCCTCACTCATTGGGGCTCTACTCCATTGTTCACCTTTTAAATTTTTTTATTGTTTTTATGAAATCATTCTACAGAGGAATTATCAGACAACATTACACTACATAATCAAACACTGTATTGGGCACATTGCCTGCAGAAAGAAGAATATATTATTCTAACTATTTACACTACTTACAGTTAGGCTAACAAAATCAAAACTTTGCAGTTTATTGAGTTCTGAGTACTTAGGGAGTACAGCGTCTCTGCACTTCCTCCTGTTAAGCCTGTGGCACTTCTGATTCCTGATGTCTTAATTCACCACCTGCCTTGATGGCTGAATAGGTTTCCACCTGTGGTTTTCATATGTGAAATTCATGGGATTTTTTTGTAATGTGACCAAACACTGCTGACCTACACTACACTACTCTTTGAAAACTAGCTTCTATTTTTATCTTGAGCAGTTTCTTCTTCTTTCTATCGTCACTAGTAGTTTCTTTCAATCAGCCCAGTCATTCTCTTCATCAGGTATTTCAGGCACTTTTAGGCTAAGATGCTGCACAGAAAGCTGAAACCATTCTGTCATAGACTGTTAGAAAATCTTCAACATCTGACTGCAGTTGACGGTCCTGATTGCCTTAGGAAGGCAAGATGACTGTTAAGTGTCAGGAGCATATATGGATGTTGGAGGGGTTAATCCAGATGGAGATGCATTCACCACATCCTAACATGGACATTTAAATTTATTTACAATTTTTTTTTATTTTGCTGGAAATTATTTAAATTTATAAATAAAAACATTTATTGCACTGATTAATTGTCCTAGTTTCCCATCGTCATCCATTGGCTATTGGAGTTGGAGTCTTGATGCTAAAGATGCTGAAGTTTATATAGAAAATGGAGGAATAAAAAATGTTTTTTGCTCCCTGGTTGATTTTTGATCATCAGCCATCATGCCAACATGTTGTGGCCTTTGGAATATTAGCTTCATTGACTTTATCTGTTCCTTCATCTTTCAGTGAAAATCATCTTTTAAAGTCATGTTGATGAAGACCACCTGTTTAGCCAGAGCGCGGCATGAAGAAACAGAGTTTTGCAGCCAAGATGACTTCTGCTAAAACATTCAGTGTTCTGACAACATGAAGCATTTTCAGGTTAAAGCATTAGCTGTTTTCACCTGAACCAGTATTAGACCTTGAAGCATAACCAGGACTAAAAGCATGATCCAAACCTTCAGTGTTGTTCTCAGAACATGAAGCCTGAGCTGGTTGAACCTCCATCACTGTGGATAAATATTAAATGGATCTTTGTGCAGAATCAGTAACGCAGGACAAGAACCCAAACCCTGAACATGACCAGAACCACAACTAGAATCAGGACCAGGACAATAACTTTAATCATGAATTGCAGAGATATTCTAAATTGATGTGAAGATCAAATGTTTATCAGATGTTGTTGTCAATGTTATATTTTTGTTAGCCTTATTTAATTAGAAGTTATTTCATATTTTCTCTAATCACAGACTTGTTGCCTGTAGTCTCTCAGAGACAGAGTGTGAAGTTGTGGTCTCGGCTTTGAATTCCAACCCCTCCCATCTGACTGAACTAGAAATACGTGAGATTGACGGACTTAAAGACGCTGGAATGCAGCATCTGTGTGAGATCCTGGAGAGTTCAGTCAGTAAAGTGGAGATTCTTAGGTTTGTTTTCTCTGTTCATTAAAATTAGTGTTTGGAAGAATACTTGGTTTAAGATAACTTTTGATTGTCTGCTTTAATACTGAGATAATTTAATCTTAATAACTAAATTGATAGCAATAAAAGTTTTCTTTGTTATGTTATCTTGAATGTTTCTGGTGTGTCTTGCATTTTATTTAGCTCTTACAATTTAGCTTGGTGAAAGCCTGAAGAAATACTTATGTCTGATTACAACTAAACTGTAATCAGATTACATAACAGGTCTAATGTAACAGTTTGGTTATTAAAGTTAACTTTAGTTCCAGCACAAAACCATTTCAGTCCAGACTGAAATATTCTAACACATCATAATAATATGTTCTTGTTCAAACTCTTATGATTGAACAATTTTATTGGATAAAATATTAAATTCCAGTTTATTATTTTTTCAAATTTTACATCAAGTCAACTTATTTTTCTACAATTTTTTTGTTCATATTTCAGTTTTAACCTGCACCCTGTTGGCTTCAACTCTCGTTTTATTTTTTATTCAGATTGAGTAACTGCAGCTTGTCAGAGCTCAGCTGGGCTTCTCTGGCCTCAGCTCTGAAGTCCAACCCCTCCCATCTGACAGAACTGGCTCTGAGCAACAACTTCCTGAAAGATGCTGGAGTAAAGGACCTCTGTGGTTTCCTACAGAGTACTGACTGCAAAGTACAAAAACTGATGTAAGAATCTATGCTACTATTTCTGATGTGACAATTTTATTAATGCTTTGTATTAATCACTGTGGTAGATTAGCTACCGCTGCTATTAGCTAACGCAGTGGTAAATTATCTAATTTACACACCTGCTCTATTTATGATCTGTCAGAGTGGTGTGTGGGTCCCCTTTTCCATTTCTAAGTGAACCAAAACACACAGAATTCCACATCACATCTACATGTTAAGGTTGTCAAAGTCAAGCAAGAATAAGTGAACTACTTCCCTCTACCTCAGTATTTTTTTGTTAATTATAACGATCATGCTATGTCCGTCTGGCATCAAATCACAATACCGCCACCTTTCCCACTCCAGTTGCAGAGTCTACTGCAAACCTTTGATTTGGCTGAGCTAGACTTTTAAAGGTGGGTGGGGAACCTGTAAGGGGGCAGTTTTTGGAGAGGGCAGGCACAGATGACAATGACAATTGACACACAATAGGATGAAATCCTTCACTGCCTCCCCTAATCTTTCTCTTTCAGTTGCATACCTGGTGCTGTTACATGTCAATCATCTGGGGAGGCACCTTGCGGGGCAAATCGGATGTTAATGTTTTATATTGTACTATTTATTTGTTCATATTTCAATTTGAAACTGCATCCTGTTGGTCTTAGCTCACATGTTTTATTCTTTATTCAGACTGGAAGAGTGTAGTTCATCAGAGATTAGTTGTGCTTCTCTGGCCTCGGCTTTGAAGGCCAATCCCTTCCATCTGACAGAACTGGACCTGAGTGGAAACGACCTGGAAGTTGCCGGAACAAAGGAGATCTGTGGTTTTCTACAAACCCCTTCCTGCAAAATAAAGAGATTGGGGTATAAGATTAGTTACTTCATATATTTTGTAAAGAATTTTATATGATTTGGCTGAAAAATTCAATGAAATACACTTTTCAAAACTGTATTTCGGCTCCTGGAATCGGTGACAGGAATAAATATATAATCACTGATTGAAGCTTCAACACTTTTTTTAGAATCTGGAATGATCTCACTGATTAAAATATTCCAAAACAATAGTTTTACATTACTAGTATGTCTACTTTTATTATATAAAAGTTCAATATTTCTTGCCAGTCATCTCAGAAAGTGAATCATTTTAAAGAAATTCATCACACAAAGTAAAATATATGTGGAATAATTGTATATATTGTAAGTACTTTCACATTCAGAGATAATTGGCAAGAAATATTGCATTGAAAATTTAATTTTTCTGCATTTTCTCCATATTTCCTCCAAAATTTCTCCCTGTTTTCTTGGTATCTTGAATAACGTAGGTGTTAGTTTGTGTTGATAGAACTGCTGGTGAAACTGACAGAGAAGAAGTCAGCAGGTCTTTATTGAAGCAGCAGCATGATGTCAATATTAAGCAGATCTTTATCTTTATACTGGATACTTATACTTTATACTGCAATATCTGAATCCTGTTGGCTTCAGCTCACATGTTTCATTCTTCATTCAGATTGACAGATTGCAGGTTGACAGAAATAAGCTGTGCTTATCTGGCCTCAGCGCTTAATTCCAACCCCTCCCATCTGACAAAACTGGGACTGAGCAGCAACAAAGACCTGAAAGACGCTGGAGTAAAGGAGATGTGTGGTTTTCTTCAGACTACTAACTGCAAAATACAAAGTCTGAGGTACAAGCTTAGTTCAGTTCATATTTCCTCCAAAATATCTCCTGACCTGTTTGATTTCTGTAAAACTCAATTAATTTAACAGCAAAATCTGAGTTTGTGTTGATGGAACTGACAGAATTTAAGAGCTGAAGTCAGCTGGTCTTTATTGAAGCAGCACTATGTTGTCATTTATATCAGTGAGAGTTCTTTAACTGGTTCTGTTGGACTGTTTTAACTTGCATCCTGTTGGCTTCGACTCACATCTTTTATTCTTTATTCAGCTTGGTGTGGTGCAGTTTGTCAGAGATCAGCGTTAATTATCTGGTCACAGCTCTGAAGTCCAACCCCTCTCGTCTGACTTATCTGGACCTACGAGGAAACGGCCTGAAGGACTCAGCCATTCAGCAGCTGAAGGCTCTTGTAAAGACTGTGAGGTTAGTAGATTGTGGACATGAGTCCAGCTGCTGTCAGCAGTACTGAATTAAACCCAGTGAGAAGCAGAGGGAAGTCCCAGTGTTATCAGTAAAGCTGTAGCTTCTCCGTGGGAGGAGAATGGTGATAGACTTCCTGATTGAAGACGATACTTAGCTGGATTATCAAGTGAGGCAGAAGCTTGTTGTGTTCCTGTGTTTGTGTTGAGGCAGAGATGACTGCTGCTGTGTGAATGCCTCCAGGAAACAAAGCTGGGCTCCAGCTGTCAGCCGTCCAACATGTCTAGAAATAAACTGTGGGAGCATCAGAGCCCTAAAAGGAAGCAGACCTCAAAAAGTGTGCAGATGTGTGAGCTTGGACTTCAATGTGTTCACTCCAACACTTTAACATGAGAGCTGAAAGCTGCTCTGAACAGAACTGAAATCCCTGCTGCTCTTTTTATAGGATGTGAAGCGTTCCTGACTCACTGATCTTCTTCTTTCTGCAGGGCGAGATCTTAGTGAAGGAAGTGAAGGAGAGGAGCTGAGCTGTGTCCTGATGATCCTGAGTGGTCGAAGCTGCAGCAGTTTGAGTTTAAAGAAACAGCGTCATGATGAAGAACTTTGAGTTGAAAGATTTTGACTTTTTGTCTGATATTTTTATATCTACGGATAAATGAAGAATAAAGTTAAACTCAACTCCATTTTGGAGTATGGAAGGTTTATGATGCTTTTCTACCCTAAAGGAAAAGGGTAGAAATGCTGCTTTGTCTTCAGATATTTCATAACGAGATATTAGCAGGTGGAAAATCCTTATGAAAATCTTATATAATAGCAGAAAGTATGATGGCCACCATAAAAAAGGCTTATAGTATTCAATTATGCCACATGAAATAATCAGTATATTATTGTAAGGTAACGCAAAAGAAAAAAACATTTGCATCAAGGAGCATCAAGGAGCTGCTCGATAGTTTATTTTAACATGTTGTTCACAAACTGGATGAATCTTGTCAAGCTCACTTTGTCCAGGCCGGAGAGAAAATGATTAGATAAAAGTTTTGCTGTGTTCATGTGTCTCCTTTATAAACACAACATCCTGCAATGGATGCCCTTAAATTCTACCAAAGATAACACTGAACAGGAATGTTAGAAGAGTCTAATGCCATGACCTCATCGTCTTGGCATTTCCTCTTCATTTAAAGAGACAGTAATCATTTTGGATGTAAATTTTAAAGACACTGAGAAATAATTCTCTGACATATTGGCTCTCATTGTTGTGGCTTTTAGCAAATAGAAATAATTTTGGTAATTCTAAGCAACCTAAACCAAGAGGCGTTTGGTCTGATTTAACTTCAGACACTGAGAGGAAGGATGAATGTCTTTTTATTCTGTGTATGTGAACCAGATGACCACTTTCAGTTTCCAGGTTGAGGAATCTGGGTATTAAACTTACTTGTCTTTTGGTTTAAACATTAAACTTTCCAAGATGAAACTATTTATACCTATAAAACAGACTGGCTTATTGTTTCATGATGCACAAAGACTCTTTCTTTTCTCTCAAGAAAGTTGTCCTATGAAATATACTTTTTTAAGCTAATAAACTTGCAACAAATCTACACTTAGATTTGTTGTATGCATGTTGAACTGAACATGTCATTCTAATGTTTACCATGATAACTTCAATTTGAACAAAAACTCTGGAGGAAATAAACCCTGCTTGAGATTAAAAACAGCTATGTAGCTTAACTAAAGGGCTGAACATTGTAGGTTCACTGCTGGCTTCTGTTTATAATAAATCTACATATGAGTCTCACTTTCTGAAATAAGAAACAAAAAATAAAGAACCTTTTGCAATATATTTTTTGTTGTTGTCAAGTATTTATATTTAACCTATTTGCAATACAGTCTGGTCTGCTTTTGTCTGCAAGTGTTTCTCTGCTGCAGGAAGAAATCATCTTTTGGCATCTTGAACGCCTTCATTTCTGTCCTCACACTGGTCCATGCTGCTGAATTTACATGCTTACATGTATTTTCCACCTTCATTTGCAGAGGAAAGTCAATTAGTTATACAAACTAGGGTCAAGGTTTAACTATTGCAAGAAGTTGCTAAAAGTATGTCTTGATTTATATTTCAAATAATCTGTACATGGAGTCGTATCAAACCACCACCTCTGAGTTCAGTTAACTAGACTCTGCTAACAAAGAAACAACACGGATCGGATGATCTGATTCACCATTGGACAGGTTGGACTTTGCAGTTCCAGCTTGGAGTGTCTGAATGGCAGATTCCTGTTGTTCCTGCACCAACTAAGATGTAGGCAGGCTGTTTTAATAAATTAATTAAAGTTAAAAAAAAATGGCTACGTTACCATTACTTAGGATTTTACTTCAAGAATGTAAACTGAGCCACAACAGGGTGCAAGTGAAAGAAATACAACAGGAAGGATTATTCAATAAAGTTTCTATTTTGTTAGAATGTTTCCAAGCAAACCTAGAATTACTCTGTGAGGCGTTGAAGATGTCAGGCTAGTTAAGTGATGTCAGTTCAATTAAATTAACTTGCTTTTGACATGAAAGGCAGAGATTCACAAAGAGCGACTCCTGACGCCCCGATTCAGAGTGTTCTGAGCATCCGCGTGTTCAGCACACACAGTACTGCTGAAGCCTGAGCTACATGTTCCTTCAGTATCTTGAACACATTAAATAGAGAAATGCAGTTTTGTCAGCTCGTATTGCATATTCCCCTGATCGAAATCAATATTTACAAAATTAGTCACTTTGGATTCCCTTTCTGGATCCAGGTTCACCATGTGGAGCAGCTTTCCTAACAATCTGTAGGAAATACATCAACATGTCATTAGCTACTACACTGCACTATTTGGAAACTATTCCATGATTTTTTTTCAAGCGTAATTGTATCATTTTAATAAGTTTAAGGGAACTTTTCAATAGAGTCAAAAAGTCTGAATTGTCTCCAGCTCTTGTATGTTTTTGTATATTGTAGCTTGTTTTACAGTCAGACTGCTATCCACCAGCAGGATACACTAATTACTCACTTCCTGCATCTAAGATTTTGATCAGGGATGTTTCGCTTTTCAGCTGGAAAAAACCCCATCAAACAAAAAGCTCTGGAATGCATTATTCCTCTTACACTAACGCACATTTGTCAAACTCAAGGTCCGCAGGTAAATCTGGCCTGTTGTATCAATTTCTGTGGCCACAGAAATAGTACCTTAAGATAATTGTGTACTTAAATATGATTTCAATAAATAAATCAGAAAAAATTATTTGTAAAGCTCCAAAAACAAGAAAAACAAAAAAAATCCTGTTGCATTTTGCAAATGTCCAAAGATTTTTATTTTTGGAGATATGCCTTGAAACTAAAGGAGAACCATTTGGCCATACTGACCATCATCACTATGGGTGCTTGTAACCCTGGCAACACTATCCCAACTGTGAAGTACGGGTGTTTTTCATGTGTGTTTTCAGTTTGGAGACATGCAGCAATCGGATTGCCATAGTAACCTCTAAAGAATCAGAGTGAAACAGTCGGACTGAATAAGCACAAAATTTGTTAAAGTGCAATTTTGCTGAACTCTTAAGTTGAAGCTGAGATTGAAAACAGTTCCAGAAACATTTCAGGTCAGTTTGTCATCTTTAATCTGGTGACAATTAAACATTTAACTTTGACTTCTGAACATAACATAAATAAACCCATTTTAAGCAAAATGATTAATTAGGCTGTAAAATAAGGAAGATTATCTGTAACTACGAAGGAACTGGATTCTATTGATGGTAACTTAAAGCCCTGTGGTATAACAATTACATTACGCTGTTCATGGGTTATCTATACATTAATGCTAAGTAGTAATGCCTGCTGTTAACTAGGCTGATCTTTAGTGATTTTTCAGTTCTATGAATTTATTCTTTTCAGTCATGCCCATCTTCAAAGTTCCCATCCTGATCTGCAGTCACTAATGTTTTCTGAGATCAAAATGAAACTGAAAGCGTCTTTGTGTCTTGCTTAAACTGTCCAGGTCAGGAGTGTCCAAAGTCGGTCTTCGAGGACCGGCATCCTGCATGTTTTAGTTCTCTTCCTAGTGTTTTAGTTCTCTGCCTAGTGATAGCAATAACCTCCTCAGCAAATCAATGTTCTCCTCAGACCTTCTAATGTATGGAGGATGCCGGCCCTCCAGGACCGACTTTCGGCACCCTGGTCCAGGTAGACAGATAGAGATAGAGAGCTGAACGTTGTTAAATAAGAGGTAACAGGAAATAGCAGCTTTTTTTTTTCTTTGGCTCCAACAAACTACAGACATCTCTGTACACATGGAAAGAATCTTGGAAATGTTCCACAAATAACTGTTCAAACTGTCATATCAAGTCAGATTTCCAACAATGTGAAAGCGGATACTTTCTTCTGCTTGGTGCTCTAGATGTACTCAGTACTGATTCTGATCGACCGTTGTCTCTGCGACACTGGGAAAAGCGGGATGTGGACGGGTAGATTCTGGTTCTGCTCCTGCAGATACAAAGAAGAAATCAGCAGCAGCATTCCCGCCACCAGGTGCAGAACTCCAGCTGTCCAGCCACAGAACAGAGAATCACCAAACTCCCAACGAGGAACCACATCCGGGACCGACTCATCAAAGAATCGCACCACAGTCAGGTGAGCTATGTAGGATACTGGGACCAGGATCAGTATTCCAGCTACCAGGCTCAGCGTCCCACCTACTGTCTTCAGAACCTTCTTGAAGCTTCGGTCATCCACCTTCCGACAGCAGCTGTTGATCAGGTTGAGGCCCAGGATGGCTAGCACCGAGCCCATGAGCCCAAAACCCAGAGCAGCACACATCAGAATCCGGGCCAGCTTGATGTCTGGCGGCAGACCCAGCAGGCTGTTGTACGGCCGACATTCCTGCAGACCCAAGTCCTGGATAACACAGGTCTTCCACAGTCCCACCTCCAAACTCTCAGTGGGGAGCAGGTCTGTGGAGAGTGTCAGCCAGAACGGCATCATAGTTGTGCACAGAGAGCAAAGCCAGCCCCCTGCTGACAGCAGAACCCCCAGCAGCTCCACAGTCCCAACACTCCAGTCCATGATGGCCTCTGCTGCCAGGTGTCAGGAAGACATCAGACCCTCTGGAAAAGGAACACTACCATCCAGAGAGACTGAAAGTGTGAGCTGCTCCCCAAACCAGTCAGAAGAGACACAGTGATTGGTTGAATGCAAACAACAGTGTGGCTGTGAGGTGGCCTGCAGGCAGCAGACAGGATGGTACATCTCTGACTGAAAGGCGTTTGAGGTCCCCCCCCTCCAACCCGCTGCAGCGTCACCAGGCACGCCACTCGTTTTCCACAGTGTCTGTTGCCTCTTTGTTCTCAGAGAAAATAGGAAACAAGGACAGACATCAGGCAGCCTGACGGAGCGCAGACAGATTCAAGTTCACCAGAGTTTCACTGGTTACAGGAGTTTCAGTTTAAAATCATTTGACAAACCTTTGAGAAACAAGATGGCATCTTTCTGCTTCACAAAAGATTAATGAGAGGTCAGAAAATATAGTCCTGATATGTTCTATCAAGATTAGACTCCATCTCGTTGTGGGTACACTCTAGTACTTATAATTATCACAAATATTTCGAGTGTCCAGTCCTGACAGATTAGGCTAACAGAATAAATGAACCTCATTGCAGAGTCAGAGAAAGATTTGCTCTGACACTGCAATGTCAGTGGGGGGAAAAAACAGACTT
Source organism: Phalloptychus januarius (assembly GCA_902982915.1). Lineage (NCBI taxonomy): Eukaryota > Metazoa > Chordata > Actinopteri > Cyprinodontiformes > Poeciliidae > Phalloptychus > Phalloptychus januarius. Next base: position 976,313 of record CADWAE010000470.1, on the reverse strand, counting down.
TTTCCCAATTATAGAGTTAAATCATTAAACTGATGGCACAGTATGTCAAGCTGGCTCAGGAAGTACACTGAAGCAGCAATTACAATGGGACAGAGGGGAACAGAGAGAGTACAGGGCTGTGTTGTCTATTCTAGCCCTCCAGAGCTCAACACAACTCAACAAAATGACCTAATATCCCCACTTTTATCCAGGTGTGTTTGTGTTTTAGATGGGGCTCACGCAAAAGTTGCAGGATGGTAGCTCTTAAGGCTAAAGCATATAATACAGTGAAGGTATCAAAAATCAGGGTGAAATCAGAAATTTACAAAACCCTGAAATAATCAGTGATAATGTTATTACTGTTGCTATGTCGCATTGCAGCCAGAAAGTTGTGAGTTTGAATCCCAGTCAGTTAAAAGTAATGCTTTTAACTTTCTTACCAATTGCACTAGTCAATTGCTGATTGTTAAAGTAGAAACTTCCTTAACAGATATGAATTGACACAAAATATACCACTTCAAAAACAACAAAAGGTACAAAATGGAACAAAAATGACCAACATCCACCATCATTTGTCATATTCCAGAAGAGTCAACAAACTCAAATGGTGACAAAACCCAAAATAAATAAGGAGCAACGGCATGTCTACTGTTCAACCAATGTACCTAGCATGGGGAAAAACAGATTTAGTGAGTCACCAATTGTGCAAGTTCTCCCACTTAAAGATGAGAGGCCTGTAATTGACATCATAGGTCAGAGGTAAACTATGAGATACAAAATGAGAAAAACAATTCAGAAAATCACATTGTCTGAATTTTAAAGAATCTATTTGCAAATAAGGGTGAAAATAAGTATTTGGTCAATAACAAAAGGTCATCTCAATTCTTTGTAATATCTCCTTTGTTGGCAATGACAGAGGTCAAATGGTTTCTGTAAGTCTTCACCAGGTCGGCTCACACCGTTGCTGGAATGTTGGCCCATTCCTCCAAGCAGATCTCCTCTAAAGCAATGATGTTCTGGTGCTGGTGGCAGGAAACACAGACTTCCATCTCCCTCCAAAGGTTTTCTATGGGGCTGAGATCTGGAGACTGGCTAGACCACTCCAGGACCTTGAAATGCTTTTTACAAAGCCACACCTTTGTTGCCCTGGCAGTGTGCTTGGGATCATTGTCATGCTGAAAGACCCAGCCACGTTTCATCTTCAATGCTGATGGAAGGAGGTTTGCACTCAACATCTCACAATACACGGCCCCATTCATTCTGTCATTACACGGACCAGTCGTCCTGCTCCCTTTGCAGAGAAACAGCCCTAAAGCATGATGATATGATGTCAATTACAGGCCTCCCTCATCTTTTTAAGTGAGAGTCAGTCAGTGGTCAGTCACCAGTGGTCAGTGGTCAGTCTGAGTGACTGACCACTGACTGACTAAATACTTTTTCCCCCACTGTAAATAATGTGTTGACAGCTATAAGTCAAAAGTAGGAAAGGAAAAAATGGCATCATGTGACGATGAAATGGGAAAACAAATTGACCCAGAGCCCGCCACCTCCCAGTGAAGGATAAATAAATAAGTGTGCTGTTGGCTTAAAGCTGCTGCAGGCCTTTAGTGGGAGCTAATCCAGTTCTGAAAAGGTTTTTCCTCCCAGCTGCTTCAGACTGCATTCACACTCTACGAGCTTCATCTGCATCACAACACATTCAGATCAGGCTAATAGCATTACTGGGTCTCACGGGTTGTTATTCCTGCCATCATTGTCATTATTATTAGCTTAAACTCTGCCTCAGTCCTACAGCAGCAGCTCAAAACTAAACTCATTTTCTACTTTGGTAATTTAGAAGAAAAGGAATGCCGTGTTCCATTGTGTTCATGTCATGGTGATGGTTTTATATAAGCATCTATTCACTTGCGTGAAACAGAGAAACACATTAAATCTGACTTGTTTACTTCATTTATATTAATTAAGAAAAGTTGAATGTTAGAGTGAAACTGCCAGCAGCACATGTTATATTAGCTGAGATTAGCTGATGTGTGGAGCATCAGGGAATCTTATTCACATGGAAAAACACTTCTTACTTCTAATTGGGGGCCATTTTAAATCCTTCACTCCCATTAAAACCAGCACTCAGCTTCATCCTGTCCTGTTAGTTTGGACCACCAAGGCAGTGTGAAGGATTTCCACAGGCACTGAGGTCATTAGTGATACATTTCTGACCGTTCAGGGCTATTTGTGTCAGTGAAGTTAAAGAAACGCCTCGGTTCAGACATAATGGAATGCACTGTGACTCCCTTGAAGGAAGAACGCCACTCAGTATTTTATATCGATCGGATTCTGGGTTTGGATCAGGAAAATCCTGGGAAGAGCCTGAACCTACATCGACCCTGGACAGGTGAGGAGTTTTCCTTTTTGACTCCCCCTCAGGACTGACATGCTCTGTTTTGTGTTTGAGCCGTCACACCTGATGAAAGTTTGATTTAGCTGTACAATCATTTCTTTACTTTTGCCCTAACTTTGATATTTAATGTGACACACATTTATGTTGATTTGTTTGATGAGGCTGGAATAGGCATAAAATATCTTCATCTCTTCATTTTATTTTGCCATTTCTTTTATTATTTGGTTGACAGATTGGCCTGTTAAATAATAACAACCCTAATTAAAAAATTTTCTTTGAAGTCCACAAATCCTTTATTTTCTTGTGATTTTTTATGAAAGTGGAAGACAAATATATATATTTTTAACTGTTAATAATTGTTCTTTTCAATCTGAAAGTCAAATCAAATTTTAAAAATATGTTGCTAGACTTTGTCACTATTTTCAAAATGTTTCCAATTTATTGATGGATCCATTCATCCATCAACTCGCCTACTTTCTGTTGCATTACCAGGTTATAGATTCAAAGCATTATCATTAATCTAGAAATATCCATCATAAAATCAGAGAGAAATTTATAACTGAAGATTCTTAATATCTGAGTCTGGAAAATATGGAATTTCATATTCATATCTTCACTATCAATCATGTGTAGAAACTCTGTAAAATGTTGGGGAGCTTGGAAGACGTTTTTTTAGTCGGATGAGATTGACATAGAAATGAAACTCTTTCTATGAAACTCTTTATTGGCAGCCTTCCCAAAGTGGAGCAAGTTTAGGGTGGTGGCAGCATCATGCTGTGTGGATCCTTTTTTCCAGGCTGGTCAGAGTACAGATTCATGGATGCATGTGCAGTTATTTTATTTTCCATTTTTTTGTATAAAATTTTTTTTTTTTTATTAAATCTCCTCAGAATTTGGAGGAGAGATGAGGAAGAGAGAGAAAAGTTTCTGCTGTAAGCAAAACATTTGTTATCAAGCTCCGCTGCAGAACCAGAGTGGACCCAAACTAAGCTGGTTTACTGGACGACGGCCGCGCACTGCCTTCAGCAGCAGCCAGGTGTTCTGTCATCCCTCTAACCTGGAACTTAGGATCTGGTCCAGCAGCTTGTTTTACAAACTTAGCTTTGATTCTGCTCCGTCAGGTGAATGCTCTGGAGATGGTGTTCCTGGTCGACTGCTATCCAGGGATCCAGCTGAGGGAGCAGCTGGCAGGGAGGCTGGACCTGGACGAGGACCGGATCCAGGTTCAGATAGTTTCCTTGAAAATAATATCAAGTGTTAAAAAGACGAAGGTCTACAAGTTTGCAGATGCATGGAGACTTTAGAAATAGCCAAATATATGTTTTTAGGCACATGTTGAAGACATACAAGAAATAAAAGTGTGAGATAATAAAAAATGAGACTAAAGACGAGCTACAAGATTACCATTTCTTATCAGATCTGGTTCCAGAACCGACGAGCAAAACTGAGGCGTTCACTCAGAGAGACCCGACTGCAGCTGGTTCAGTCGGCCATGATGGAGCTGGAGATGAGGCCGGAGGCTGGAGACCGTCACAAGGAGCCAACACGTCACCTTCCTCCTCCTCTTCACTGTGATGCAGAGGATGAGGAGTGATCAAGTTCTCACTGTTTGCAGAAGGTGTTCATATTTGCATTAATATTCATCTGCATAATTTTCTGAAAACCTCTATAGACACCAAGGGGATGACTGAGAGTTGCAGAATGCAAATGGCTGTTTTATATTATTTTCTTTGTCCGATATCACAATTTACAAGGAATGTGAGCTGGTCTTATTTAAAAGCAGGAATAATTTGAGCTGATGAAAACTTGATAGTTTGAAGAATATTTTGTGAACCCTTTTTATTTCTCCGTTTGAAACTCAGTGTATCAGGCCTTCTGAGAAGCTGTGTACTTTATTGAACTCATTAGGAATAAAAATACTTTGCATGTTAACATCTGTGTTTTTATCGCACATTGATTTTCATCTACGGTCTTTGCTAAAGAATGAGACAATAACTGCTTGACACATGACATTTTCAATAGTATTAAAACATTTACTGTCAAAATGAGGCATTGTGGAATATTGTTGTCACTGTGAAGCAAAAGAAAGAGCAAAGTATATCAGTGTATTGCAAAAATGTCCAAATTAGTACAGAAACTTGAAATCCTGGAGGGACTGAAAAAAGTTTAATAATATTTAATTTGAGGAATTCATTGATATCTCAACAGTTTGTGAACTGGTTTTATCAGTTCATACAGGCCCTTTAAGAGTAGTCATGATTTTCATTTGGCCCAAAATGAAAATGAATTTGACACCGCCGCTCCATGGGATATAAATCTAAAGGTTCTCCATGAAGTCTGTAGTGTTGAGTGAAATAAGTTTCGCTGGAAACATTATTCTGAATTGTTTTCTTCTCTAACTAGAGAAAAGTCACACATGATTATGATATTTAAACAGTTTTCATTTTTTTAGCTCGTAAAACAGATTCATTTTGGTGCATAGATTTTATTTCTGATGGAACAGCAGCATTTTCATACAGACTATATGTTTCTAGAGGCAAATGTTCAAAAACATTTGAAATAGTTGCAAACAACATGAACAGACTTTTCAAACAGTATCAGATGCATGATCTACAGACGGCTTCCTGAATTTTACAACAGCGAGACATTTGCTTCAAAATGTCTCCCTTTTTTTATATATACATATATTATATATATATATATAAGAAACTATACAATTAAGAAATTTTCTAAAGCAAGTTTATTTACCTTGGAAATATTTTTTATTTTAAGCTACATCCATATTATTTTTTAGCTTTAATGTCTGATTTACTTTAGACTGAAACAGATCTAGTATAAAGTCGACTAAATAAACACTGACAAAAATAATTGTCATAAGTGGAGCAGAAAGTTAATAATAAAGAAAGGAAGAAGCACATTGAGGATTGTTTCAAAGTGTATTCAGACGATCAGTGTGAGTTTTCACTTTGCTTCGGGACGATCTGGTGCCCAGGAGTCTGAAAGGTGCGGCTGGTTGCTGGGCCTTCGCCCTCGGCCGAGATGACCCGAACCTCCAGGCGGTACACACTGACAGGCTGCAAGCCTGATACGATCAGAATATTACCATCCTGAAAGAGGAAGGCAGGCATCAGTTGGGACAGACAAATGAACAACTGTTAAACATTTACAAGCAAAATGATTTATGATGACAAAAACAAGATTAGGATTTATGATATAGTATAAGAAGCACATATTTTTGAAGTTGAGGGAAATGGTGGTGGTGTAAATTTGAATTCAGTTCTTTTAATGATACTTTATGGGTATCTCGTCATAAATCACCTAATAAGTCATTAGAGATCATCTTTGTGTAACCAAAGAAGTTTACTGACCGGAGGTAAGATCTGAGACTGAGAGATCAGGCTGTGAGGTAACTTCCTGTTTCTGTGGTGTTTGGGCGAAACGACCTCCGTCCATGTTGCCTGGTAACCAAGCAGCTGCTGGTTGGAAGGAGTCCTGGCCAAATCCCAGCTAAAGATGGCCGACACGTTGTCATGGTGAGCTTGAAACGATGCTGTCAGGTTAACAACCTTCATGTGGATGAACTCTGGTGGCTCAGCTGGAAGAGGATCAAACAGGGAATGTTTGGTGAACATCAGAGACATTCCTCCACTCATTAACTCTGACGTACAATGGAACTATAGGGCCAGACTTTTCTTTTCTTTATTCTGAGAAAAGTCAGAATATTATTAGAATAAAGATGGAATATTACCTAAAGTTGTAAATTTACTGGAAAAAAGTCGTGCAAAGCTTTTCATTTTAAATTTTTCGCTTAGGAGTTCAAATAAATTCTGACCTATACTAGTAAAACACTATTTTTTCTTTTTTGTTGTATTAAGTAACATTTCGTACCCGTCTCTCCAGGACAGTGGATGGGTTTGGGGCTCTTAGCCTGGATGCCGGAACAGGAAGGAGTGAAGAAACTGGAGCTTTTTGCTGCAGGACGAGTCTTAGAGCCGACTGGCTGCAGAACGACTTTGTACTTACAGGAGAAGAGCAGACCTTGCAGACTGACAAAGTTCTTCTAAATCAGAGAGAGAGCATAAAGGTGCAGTTTTCTCAAATTAAATATTCCTTTCTTTAAGAGGGGAGTTTGCTGGTGACGAAAATGAAAAACAATCCCTGCACCTTCAAAAAGGGTTGCCATGACATCAGAATAGTGAGTACTGAGTACGTTTTTTAATATCTGATAAGAAGTTTGAAATATACTTTTTGTCACAATCCTTGTATAGAGGTAAATAATTTTCACAGCTTTGAATTTCACATGTCTGTTGATGATGGTGGAGTTTCATATTCAGTGCTCACCCTTGTTCTGGTCTTCTCTGTGGGTTTGGTGAGGTTGTGTGTGCAGCTTTCAGGTCCCCAGTGAAGTTTGTAGAATTCAACTGATGAATCTACCAAAGGAAGAAATCACATGAATATTGTGTTGGAAAAGAAAAACGTTCAGGGAAAAAGAAATGAAGATATTTAACTGGAGTGTTGTTCAGGCCTCACAACTCCACTGGATTACTTCAAGTTTAAAAGAAATGTTAGAAAATAAAAGTATTTTGTGAATACTACATGTTAAAACTTAGCTATATTTACATGAAGTGATAAAAACAATGTGTCTGCTGAACTATCATCAGATTCCAGGATGAGGTTTTAGAAAATCACGTCCAGTTTCTGGTTAGAGCTCAGAAGAACATTTTATGTCTGAAACACACTGCATCTGTTCCAGTGATTCTATAAAGTCCAATCATCATAACAAAAGCTGAAGATAATTCTCAGGCCATACTGACCTGAACTAGTCTGCCAGTAAACATGAACACGCAGCTGACCGTCCTGGTAGAACGGAGTCCCAACGTCCAGAATGCTGCCTGTGGGATGTGGTGGTGCAGGACTGAGAGCTTCAACAGGAAACATGAGAAATCCATTAAAACATTTAAAAATGTGTGCAAAGAAAAGAGTTTGCTTTCATATATTTAAAGTAGTTTTTGAGGTACTGAATACAAAGTGAGAAAAATGTCGCAGACTTTTTTCCATGTTGGAGCTATTTTAAAAAGATCCATGATGTGACCAAGAATAAACATTAACACTTAAAACCCTCTAATCTGTTTTGTCTTTTTTTTTCTGGGGACTTACTCCTCTGGGTATTGAAATGGAGGACAGCTGGAGGACCTTTGAGCTCTGTTTGTCCCCACTGGGACACGCCTTGGACCTCCACACTGTACGTCCTGTTGGACCTCATGCTGCTCAGCTCCACCTGATTCTACAGACACACAGGCAAGCAAATTTGTAAAAGTAAGTAAGTAAGTTGGCTGAAGCAAAAAGTGTTAATGCATCACATTGTCTGCTTGGAAACAAAATTTGACATTTTGAAGAATAAGCATTCATTCCCATATTTATTAGTCAGTCAGTTTAATAATCTGATATGATTCTTTGACCTTTTCAGGTCATTAATATTACACATTTAAGAGCACCAGGAGTTACATTTATTTTCCAGTTCCATAAAATATTTTCAATCAGAGAACATAACACTTCATCCAACATTATTACATGTTATAAATAAGTAATAAACTAAGCTAACAATGATTAGGACAAAGGAAAAGCAATCTATTTGTGTAAATTGTTGCACATTTACGAATCTTTCTATTATTTCACAGCTCGCACCTCTCTGACTGTCTTCCTCCTCTTGGCCATGGATGAGTGCCCTGCTGCTGTCCAGCTCCAGCTGACCTTGTAGTGATGGATGGGAACGTCCAGGTCTGTTGGAATGTCCCAGATGATCCTCGCTGCCACTAGTCTGCCAGGGCCAAAGTTCATGTCGGCAACTCTCAGCTCAGAGGGGGCCGGTGGACCGGAGGGGTCTGAGATTGAACATGGTTCTTATCTTCACACAATGCATTGACTGAATGGACACACTACACACATTAGCTGACATGTAAGATGTCAGGAACAACAGATTCATAGTGTGACCTCTGTTAGAGCGGATGTGTTTGCTTGGAGTGGTGAAACCTCTGGTCCCATGGAGGTTTACAGCCGCCACTCTGAACTGGTACCAGCGACCGGGCCAGCTGTCAGACAGACTCGCCCCCAACTCTGTGGTCTGGAATCGATTGAGATGAGAAACAGCAGAAAATACAATGTAAACCGAAGCTCTTATTAACTGCTGAAAACAGATAATAATAATAATAATAATAATAATACATTTTATTTCAAAGGCGCCTTTCTGGCACTCAAGGACACCGTACAAGAATAAAATCAGCAGTAACAGAAACTAAGAGATGAAAAGAAAAGAAAAGAAAAAGAAAGGAGAAAAAAGACAATGTATAAAATCAATATAAAATCAGGCAAAACCAATTGTGTCAGGTGGAAAAAGCAGATCTAAAAAGGTGTGTTTTGAGTTCTGATTTGTATTGTGAGATTGACTTTATGTTTCTAATGTGAGGTGGTAACGAGTTCCAGAGTCGGGGAGCAGAGCGACTGAAGGCTCTGCTCCCCATGGTGGAGAGACGGGTGGAGGGGACAGTCAGAAGGATGGAGGAGGATGATCTGAGGGAGCGAGAGGGAATGGCAATATGAACAAGATTTGAAAGATATGGAGGGGAGAGATTGTAAAGGGCCTTGAAAGTGAACAGGAGAATTTTGTAATCTATGCGGAACTTGGTTGGCAGCCAGTGGAGTTTTTGCAGGACTGGAGTGATGTGATGAATGGATGGGGTTTTGGTAATGATGCGGGCAGCTGAGTTCTGGACCAGTTGGAGCTTATGAAGAGATTTATGGGTGAGACTGAACAGAAGGGAGTTGCAATAGTCCAGGCGCGACGTAACCAGACAGTGAACAAGGATGGCAGTGGAATGAGGAGTAAGGGAGGGGCGGAGGCGGCTGATGTTGCGTAGGTGAAAATAAGCCGAACGGATGGTGTTGTTGATATGAGACTGGAAAGAAAGAGTGCTGTCGAGGATGACACCCAGACTCTTTACCGGAGGGGAGGGAGAAATGGAACGGTTATAAAAATCTAAAGTTTTAAAATGTAAAGATGGCCCAACTCCCCACAGGATTGTTTGCTCTCATTTCTGTTGACCTGACCTGAGTCTCTACCTCCCAGGGGGTGGCGGTGTCCTCACTGGGCTGGATGCCAAAGCTCCACCTCCTCTGCAGGATGTAGACCACTGGCTCAGCAGAGATGTTCAAACGGGACGACCAGCTGACGGTCAGGCGCCCAGAGGGAGATTCCTCAAAGCTCAGATCCCTCTTTGGTTTCAGAGGGACACCTGGATAAAACATTTACAGCAAATTGTTAAAAAAGACAAAGATTTGGTGGTGGTAAAAGTACATTTGTAAGAAAAAGAAAGTGCACTGCTTTAAATTCTAGGGTTTTTTTCTGGATCTGGAGATGTTAAACATGATTTGTTTTCTAAAGTGATGTTTTAAGGTGTGTTTCTGGTAATTATGTTGTGAAATTGCCAATGGGAAATTAAGAAACTAGCACCACAAGGAACCCTATTAACATCCTCAACCGGTTTCCCTCTTTTCCAAGGACTTTTAAATTACATCCACCGTTAAAGGAGAATGTTTAACCAAAGCTACTGCTTGTCTGTTTACTTGGCAGCCTCTTTGACCAACTAAGCCACAGCACCTTGTAAATGCTGAAATGGTTATTTCATTATTTCATTTGTCCACTTGGATGACCAGAGTCCAAGATTTAATTTCCTGGCTGATGTTGCTTCAAAATTTCCACATGATGTCACAAAAAGAAGCAGAGCAGTGCTGTCTTAAAATGCATCCACATGTAAAATTTCAATCAACTAAAATATTGTGAATTCACCTATCAGAAGCTTACAAAGATTTTTTTAATAGTACCCTTGTATAGGTGTTTGGGAGGCTGGCAGGTGTGTCCACAACCATTGAAGCAGCATTTTTTCTGCAGAGAGCATTCCTTGTCATGGTCACAACTTTGTATGCACGCAGCTGTAAACCCACTGGCTCCCCCTGGTGGTGGACAGCTGCCCTGCTTCGCTGCCTGGACTGAGTGAAGGAAGTGACAGCTGGCCACGCACTCCCACGGCTGCTTCTGAAACGCCTGCTGCATAATTAAAGTTTATTAATTGGTTAAAATCATTTTGACAATAACATAATAAAACAAACAGCAGAATTTGTTATTTTATAATCACTATGAAATGATATGCATATATCATTTTGCTACAAATAGTAAATAATTCACTAGCTAAATATTTAGCTTCAAAAAATATTTAACTACTGAGTTAATTATTTTTCCTTGAAGCTCAACATGTTTTTTATTTGTTTGTATTTCATAGAATACTTGCTGCAAAAAAAAAATAAAAATGACAATTTTTCACAAATGTCAACATCTCAAAGGAGAAAATGTATCCATCCTCTTTTGAAAAACAAAGTTAATTTTCTTATCCTAAGAATAATATTTCTTTTAAACAGTCATAACGTTTCCTACAGAAGACTTTTATCAAAAATAAAATCAAAGGAAATAAAAACGGCAGTTGGTTCATCCTCTCTCCATGTTCTGATGACGGATTAAACAGAACTCTGGAAAATGTTCGAAGCTTGTTATATTGTTTCTGATCTTTGTTCTTGGTTCAAGTGATTCTCTAACAAACCTGAGTTCCTCATAGAACAGATGGATTGTATGTAGCAGTTTACCTCACAAAGGTCTCTGCAGTTGCTCCTCTTCTTCACCTTCCAGTCATGTATGCATGGCTCCAGGCACTGTGAACATAATGACAATCATTTTTTTGTGGTAGATAATTTCGTTGTCTCATAGTTGTATCCATTGTCTGAACAATGGATGGATGAACATCGGTTTAGTTTTCCTAACTGACAGTTAAAGTTACTCTAAATTTAATAGACTGAGGAAAATAACAAAGCTCCTTTCTCTGGCTGTTTCTGCAGTTAACAGCCTGGACACTGTGGTGTCATTTCATGCTATAATGAGAAACAGTGGGAATGAAACATCACAAGGGCATAAGAGTGAGTCACCTTAAAGTTGCAGAACCAATCTGAATATTTTTCAATCATTTTTGCTGAACTTTTTAAAAAATATAAATCCTACTCTTATGAATTGTGTTATGAATTTTATTTGGAGAGCCCAGCTCTTGCAGTTGCACTTAGCATTGCAAAAGTTGTTACATATTAAGTTTTAATTATGGAATATTTTCCTTCAGTTCTATTCTCAGATACCAATTCTCAATGGAAATTTATATATCATTTCTGTAATGAAGCAATATTCTCAGACTCAACTTTCTAAAACCCTACTGGGCAAAAGTAGAAATAAAAAGGAACGAAGCTACAGGCAGCCCAGTAGCAGCTCCTGCCATCTCCAATTTCTCCTCACTGATCTCCCTGCAGCCTGTCCACCAATACAGAATGACATTCCTGTCGCTGCCCCATTTTTCAATCTAATTTTGTTTTCTGCTTCATTTCCTGCTTATATCATCTCACTCTGCTGAAATAAGACAAGAGAGAACATTGTGATACGGTAAAGAAATGTGAGGAACGTCCTGAAGATCCCTCTAGTAGCTGAGGCAGCACAGGCTTTTATGTGTTTCTGTAGAAAGTAGAATGCTGTTAAAGCTTTTCTTTAAAACCTAAAAACCTTTATATTCTCCTCTCACAAGGTAGATGTTGCATTATCAGAACCCAATACAATTTTTGTAACATCTGTGATACCAACAGCAGTAAACATAAAAAAAATGTAATGTACTTGTTTCCTACCTGTGAGCACTGTTTGTTACAACGGGACCAGCCCACCGATCCATTAACCTGAGGAGAACAAGGTGGAGGACAAAGACAAAAAGATGGTCTTCATACACAGAGTATCCAGGGAAACATTATTTCACCTTTTCACAATCCCAACTGCTCGGAAATGAGAGGAATTACAGTTTAAACATGTAAAATAACAGTTCACTCTGTTGTTGGGGGGCTATTGTTTCATGATGTCTAAAAAAGGCTAACCACTTTTTTCTGACAAATCAACATGTCACTAAATGCAGTGACATGTTGATTTGTCCACACTGCAAAAAAAGAGAAAAAAGATGTACCTTTTTTTGTACCTAAACATGCACTGAAAGTAACACCTTAAAGTTCTAAAATTACTCGCAAAGAACATCCTAAAGTTGTGGCCAAATAATCCTTGCAGCTTTTTATGACAGTTTGAATTGGTTGATTTGCAAAAGCCAGCCAATAGGCAGCATTGTGGTCAGTTACCTCAGCCTCCTGAGCTGCATTTAGACATTTGATCATTGAAAAAATCCACTGGCAGCATAAAAATCTGTGAATACTGAATAAATAATTGGGCGAGGTCCACTTTACTTTGTCTTTTCAGGACAAGCTGTGAATGATTTCTTTATTTATGGAATGAGAGCTGCTCCTCCTCCTCTTTTCTCTCTTCTACGAGCTAGAACATTTAAAAAATTAACAAAATGTTAAAAGTTATACATTGTTTGTGTACTGACAGCACCAGAATGAGAGCGTATTAAACAGGGCACAGCCTATCAATAAATAAATAGAGCGTAAAGCGACAGAGACGAGTCAAATAATGTCCCTCTGGGCTTCAGGACTGGAGGGAGGCAGATCTCACTCTGTCAGGACTAACAGAGCCAAGCTTCAGAACCGTATCACTGCATGCTCCAGTGCAGCTGCTCCTGGCCTGGCAGCGCTGCAGCTGCAGCTAGTATGAAGCAGAAACATGCTGAGATGCAGGAACAGAACCAGGAATGAAGTACTGGCCTAAAATTCAGAGGGTTGAATATGATGGACATCATCATGTCAATAAAACATGATTTAGAGCTGAATTTGGATGAAATCATTGCAATGTCACTTCTTTTATTTATTGGTAGAGTCTCAAAGATTGCACTAATTTTACTATAAATATGAGCAATTTATTTTCAATTTCAAATTTTAGTCACTTCACTTATTTTTTTTGGTATTGCCAGAGTGACGGGTTTCTCTTAAACTATTATAATACACACCTTATAATTAATGTGCGGACTAAAACAAAGTGTCCCGTCCTTACCTGCAGGAGGCTGGGGGGTGTAGCCACGCTATGCAGGCTCAGGCAGCGGGATACACACCTTGCCCTGAAAACACTTTCTGACCCAGAGTCCCCTTCATCAGCATCAGCGTACCGGTTTCCAGCACACACACCACTTCCACAGAGCACAACGATCCTCAGAACCAAGCGCATCCAGGTACCTCTGCTCAGCCTCTGCATCTTCCTTCCTGCTCTGAGGAGAAGTGAGCAGATCTGAGCATCAGAAAGCTGAACAGAAAGCTTCCAGCTAAGGGTGGAGCTACACAGTCAGGGTCAGGATGCTGAAGGGCTTTCTGTGATCACAGTGAGGAGAAGTGTGTGCTGCATTTCGAATTACCCAAAATTTAAAAAAATTAAAACACTGATTTTATGGTAAAATGTTTCATTTTTTCAAACTTGACTCATGCATCAGCAGTAGAATTCATCACAGTCTGATGTATGAGAAGGAAAAACCTGATCAAGTAAAGCAGTGAGTTTATCAGATATTAGAACAAATAATTACAGCTATAATGTTACAAAAGAGAAACAGGAAAAACACAAAAACACCTTTTGGAAAACAAGAGGATTTTTCCTTTCCACTGCCTAACATAAAGGATTGATGTGTAGCAAACAACATGATGGATTCAACTAAAAAATGTTAAATCTGTTTTCTCCAATGTTTATCTGTGTAGATGCAGTTACACAGAAACATGAACCTACCAGCAAACAGCAATGATGGTTCACTTTGTTTTTGGTCCAATTCAATAAAAAAATAAATAAATGCAAATAAATTATTATTTTAATTTAAGCAGTTAATAATTATTTATTTAATCATTCTACAGAACAGACTAGAGATCCGTTCTATATGTTCCACTTTATCTAGTTAGATAGACTATACAAAAATTATCACCACTTAAAAACTCTCATTATCAATGTTTAGAAATATTTCATTAAATTTTTGAAACTTGTCTCTTCTTTAAGAATAAAACATGCAGTACATATATTTATATTGATTTAAGTAAAAAGATTAGTTATTTATATTGTCACGATCAAATGTTTCATACCGTCAGACTTTTCATTAAACTATTTTGCTCCTTTTTGATAAAATACAATCTCTTTATGCATTTAATTCAGGTTTCCATTTAAAGCACAGCTGTGAAGGTTTTGAATGACTGACGTGTGTGAAATAATTCTGTCTTGGTTTTACTGGATGTCATTGACAGTTACTCCTAACATCCTGATTGGCAGATTTTAAAAGTGTGCTGGGTTGTTTGATACTGTACTAAACTGGTTCAGATATTATTGAATTGACCAGAACTAATTTTTTGTCATTCTGTAATTGTACAATTAAAAACAAAGCAAAAAAAAGTCACATGTGGTGTAACTCAAGGCTCCAGTCTTGGACCACTTTTATTCAACATCTGTATGATGCTACTAGTTACAGTCTACAAAATATTCTATGCTGTTGACAGGCAGTTAAAACAATTGTCACCATTTGGCCTTAATCCATTAGTTACTGTAGATACTCACATGTGATCATCTGCCCTTTTAAAGGAATCAAAACCATAAAATAATCAAACATCAAATGATTCACCATTTATTTATTTGTCTTCAGAAGAAAAAAGGAACATAAATCTGTCAGCTACCAATGAATATCTGTAATGTTCTGCATGGTAATCTATCTACTGTCATTGGGTCATAATATTACTGATTCTCTTCTTTCCATTTGCCATCCAGGAGTCATTTCTGTAGACAGACACTAAACAGCTGAAAATCATTAAATCAAATAGACTGATTTGAATGTGTCACCAAAGCAAAGATTGAACAAAAACAGCAATAAAATTGTCTGCAGGTTGCTGTGAAGAGGCTCAGTTACAGAGGTCTGTGCTGCAGCATATTGCATACGCTCCTGGTGTGGTGATGAACCCCCGACACACGGCCATGTTCATGCACTGACGGAAGGAGCTTTCTAGGAATAAAAACACATTATTTCAAATTTGATGTTTTATAAAATATGACTTTGTCACTTGTAATGGCTGCAACTGCAGCCACACAAATGTGGTAACATTCAGTCACACCACACACAATAGTTCACTCAGTCTCACCACACTTATATTGGATTCTTTACGTCTAGGATTTCATTTGCAGAATAACTAGTTTTTGTTTAGAAGACAACTCATCATAACGCTGTATTCTAGAATAAGCGTGCACATAACAGTTTACACTGTTATGTTTTGCTTGATTTAACCTTAGTTTGTTTTTTGAGTTACTGGTGTTCTGTATTTAAAGGCCTGCATATAAAGGAGAATATATGGCCATGAGCCTCTCTTTGGTTCAGCACTGTTACCTTCCAGAACAGTGTAACACTGCTGAAGGTTTTAACCAAAGGTCCACAGTGTTACCAGAACAAGGTAACAGAATTCACAGAATTTACCCATCCAAAATATTTCTACAACATTTTAACAATAATATGGATATTATCTGCTCTTTCAGTGAAGGAAATCCAGAGGATGTGTTTGCTGCAGTGTTACACAGTTGGAAGTGGAAGGTAACACTGCTGACCCTTGGAGAGGCGCCTTCTCCTTCATATGTAGGCCTTTAAATAAAGGCCTTGTTAGCAGCTCGTTTGCTGGTAAAAAGCTCGAATGGCTTCTGCTCCTATGTCATCCTCAGTTAGGTTTTTGTGTGTTCTCCCCTTTGTGTCTTGTATGTGGCCTGATCAGCCAGTATTTAAGTTTCCCCTTTGTCTCATTTAGGTTGGTCGTTTGTTTGAGTTAGTCTCAGTCTGTTACTTTGACCTCTTTTATTTGCCCAACTTGGTATTTTTTGTCATTATTTACCCAAGTTTCTGTTTTTGGTTAAATAAAAACCATTTATTTTTTTATTTAAACCTGTGCCTGGCTGTCCTTTGACTGCTCGGTCCATCACATCACTCATAAAATAAAGTACAATATTAAGCAGTGGAAGGTTTCAGTTTTTGTGTTACTCACGGACTGGGCCTGTAAGGATGACAGCACCACAGGCATCTTGTCCCGCTGGACAAGTCTGAATGCTGGTGGGGGAGCAGAGTTCACTGGACTGGGAGAAACAGAAGTTACATCTCAGCATGTCTCCTGGAAATGACACAGATTGGAAAGAGTCTTAGGCCACATTCACACAGATGGTCAGTTCTGATCTTTTGCTAATGTCCATTTAGTTTTTTCCTATGGTCATTCATAGGAATGACTGTATTTTGTTATGAAGGTAATAACAGATGGTTGATTTAGAAGTTATTCATCAATGGGAGTCGACAGACAAATCATATCAACATGAGGGAATCTAATAAAAAGAATGTACAACTAATATATGGTGTTTTGTAGAGAATTGACTGCAACTTCTATAGAGAAGTCTGTTTGTGCCACTAAGTGAACTTCTGAAAAGTTCACATAGTGAAAAAAACAATAAAATATTCTGTGCTAATTGTTTTGGAAATTATAGAATTATAATTATAGAAATTATTTTGTGACTTATAAAAATTGTGATATCAGTTGAACCAAGCAAGTCTTGCATAGTATTTAGTCAGATTTCAGAATAACCTTAACTGAAAAAGGCTAAACAGTGACATTATCCTTGTGCTGTGCGGCTCTGTTAAAGTTTTGTCTTTGAAGGATCTCAGTTTTGGTTGAAATAGGGAAGCTTTGCCTGCATACCTTGGTGCAAAGTCATCAAAAGAAAGAAAACACCAACCGCAGCCCTCATCGTCAGTCTGCAAAATAAGAGAGTGAAACTAAAAGTAAGCAGTGTTCCTCAGTTTGATCCTGCTCAGATCAGTCTAGTCCAATTCACTTTTTGTATGAACTCATATCAAATAGCAACAATAATTTACTGACAAACAGACCAGGGTTTGAAGCCCAAACTTCATTGTTTTTCTTTTCACCTTAAGATCAGAAGTGAGTTTTGTACAGTTTGACATAATTAAATGTCTCACATTAATGTTCCTCTATTATCTATAACAACAACAATAATAGCATTAAAAACATGGAGGACAAAGAGAATAAAGACAGCGAACCATTCTGAAAAACTGTTCCAGATTAGAGGTAAAAGCTGATGGAGGGAGCTCCACAAGTAAAACTGCATGAAGAAAAACATTCTAACCACAAAGATTTTGCAGTCGAGGCTTTTTTCTTCTACCTGTAAGCTGGTGGGTTGAGAAGTCTTTTCTGTACAGATGCTCAGATTAAAATGTGTTCTTGTCTTCAGAAACAAATGCATGCTTTTGCTTTTACTTTGTCTACTTATACACTAGCATCAATCACATGCCTTGTCTAAGACAGAATGTGATTGGTTAGTAAGTGGAATTACCCACCTTTCATGAAAGAAAAAACAACACATACAGGAGGAAGTTTAAGAGGAAGCAGCCTGCTGTCTCCAGTCACATGTCCTTGCAGGGTTCCATCCACTGTAACTGGAGAACTAATTCTGGTGAAAGAATCAACTTAACAATGTAAAGATATAAATGAGAAACACGCATACACAAGGGAAGATCAAACACATCCATGTTTATTTCTTTGTCTTTGGAAATAAATCAGAGGTAAACCCGATACTGCCATCAGCCGTACTGATTTGTTGATTTAAAATTGGCGTTAGTTAGACTCTTTGAATCAAATAAAGTACTTTTTGGCTCTAGTGGCCTTTATTTGAAAGTAGTTCGACAGGAAATAGGGGGCTGAGACAGGAGGAAGACATGCAGCAAATGTCGCCAGGCTAGGAATCAAACCTGCGACCTCTGCCACGAGGACTAAGACCTCAATGCAGGGGTCATGCGTTGACCCTGCGCCACCACAGCACCCCTCAAGCAAAGAAGTTTCTGATTTTAATGCAGCAGTAATATGAAGCTGGTGTAGAACCAAAGTGGCTTCAGGTTGCTATGAAGAGGCTCAGTTGCAGAGGTTGGTGCTGCAGCAGGAGGCAAACGCTCCAGGTGTGCTGATGAATCCCTGACATACGGCCATGTTCATACACTGGCGAAAAGAGCTGCCTGAAATCAGAAAACCAAAGACAAGCACGTCTGAGCAGCAGCACTTTAGAAATGACATCGTTCTGCATTTTAAGAGACAAAATAAACCATTTGATATTCTAATGATCAGAATTAATGTTCAACCTAATCATGCCTGACTTCTTGAGTACTCACTGATGGCGCCTGTTAGGATGACGGCACCACATGCATTCTGGTTTCCTGAGCAGGTCTGAGTGCTGGTGGGCTGGCAGAGTGAACTGCTGGACGAGTAACAGTAGTTACATTCCAAGGACTCTCCTGAGAAATACCAATAAATATGCAAATGAATTAGTAATGAATTATGTCTCTAAAGTCTGGAATTCTGCTCACATTTTTATAAGCTGCATGTTATTTGGGTCGCCCAAGAGTTTTCAGATGCTTAAAGCTTCCAGACTCGGACTGTGTTTGTGTCCTCACCTTGACAGAGAGTCAGCAAGAAGAAGAAAACACCCACTGCACGCCTCATTTTATCTGTAAAAAACAAAATCAGTCAGGTTCCAGAAAACCGATTCTTCCTCACCACATGTGAGCACCAGAACATTTAATTTACCCCCCGATCTGTGATATAAAAGCCTGGAAGCAGAGTGGATTTTGAAACTGCACAGGTTTCTGTAATTTAATAAACTGAATCAATAATAAATTATCCAAATTTGTGTAAAATTTCCTTGAATAATTCCACATGAGTGAAAAAAAATAGACAAGAAAAGTTGATTGTACTGCAACAGATCAATCTGTGATTTCTACCAACCATCCTACACCCTCGTCCCTTAGAGGGGTCGGGAGGTGCTGGTGCCCGTTTTGTTATTTTATAATAATGTGAAAATGTAAACATTTTTGAGAACTTCTATAGAAGGTATCTGGTGTTCGTCACGACTGTATTGAAAAAAGGCAAACAAAAAATATAGAAAGCTTTTTTTCTCATTTATTTGTTGGGAGTTTTTTAAGTTGAGAATTCTCGCAATTCTGGGAAGTGAAATCAGGCAAATGTATAAAATTAGAAAAATTAAATAAAAAGGCACAAAGAAAACATTTGGGTTTCACTTCTGAAAAATGTCAAATAATTTTACAAAACTAAAGCAGAGCTGATTCTGATGTGAATAACAAATGTGTTAACAAAACATAGTTTAAACTGATGATAGAAAAACATGCAGTTGATTTTCATTAATGGAGGCAGATTGCTAAAAAGTAGAAATAGAGAGTCTGAGTCTCTTACCTGTGACTCGGAGTGAGTCGTCTCAGTGCTCAGATCCTCAGACTGGAGGTTGCCGTCTTGTCGCTGCCCCTTTAAACAGAGTGATATCAATTCCGCCTGCTGATTGGTCAATTCTGACTGCAATTAAATGTGTTACAAGAGAGGTTTATCACAGGTTATGATGGTGTAATACGGGAAAAAGGAACCTTATAGGATAGCTATAAAAATTCCTGCTTCACACAAACCATTGAGTGTGGAAATCATGCTGTTGATGCTGTTCTGGTCTGTTGATCTGAACTATGCTTCCTAAAAGCATATGTTTGTAGTTCCCAAAAGCATATGCTTTTAGGAACTACAAGGTTGTTTTATGAGTTTTTATTCACTCACTAATCTACCAGCACTTAAATCATGAATTTTTATATCTCAATGTAAAGTCAGAATGTTGCATAAAGAACAATATTGCTCTTAATAAAAGGCTGGTATATTTTCCCAGCAACCAGAAACCAGATTCAAATTCATCAGAATTTCCAGATAATGTTCTTTCCTCATAATGGAATCGGTTTGTAAAGTCCAGTGTTGCGAGCTTCCCTCCGTTTCCTCTAAATGTAACAAGGTCTTTTTGAAGAAACACAGTTTTTGCAACTTCTCCAAAAAACAGAGTCCCTCGGTGCATATGCAGATTTTATCTAGCTTTTTGTGTACAGGGGTCATGACCTCTTCCTCTCTCAGTGACCTTTCAGTTCATGTTAGTGTCCTGCGCAGTTCTGAATATTTATCATGACACTGTTATGACAGAGAGCTTAAAAACATAAAATATGTTTATGGCGTTAAGGGTGTGTCTATTTATTTAAATGTTTGTGAATTAAACTACCACATATTTCATAAGCAATGACTTCGTCATCATCTGGGCTCACATATCTGATGTACCAGCAGGTGGCGGTAGCGGTCCAATTTGCTTTTGTCGAACCGCCTAAAACCAAAGAAGAAGAAGAAATCTTAGTCCTGGTGAACCTGCTCACTCTCGCGTTCAGTAATGAGCTGAATAATTTTTTACATAAAACCAGTATTTATTAAACCATGGACATAGTGCTGTATATTCTAGCTGCTGCGGTCCTTCTCGTCCTCATTGTGTTCGCGCTGAAGGTGCAGAGGAAAACACAGGACGGTAGGTTAGCTTGAGGCTAATGCTAAGGAGCTACGTTTACTTTTAAGATGTTCTTAACTTTTACTCGGGAACCTTTATGATTCAGAGCTCTGTTTGTTGTAACTATAGACACTTATGAAGGCTGCGGGGATGAAAGCCGCTAACTTTACTGTTTGCTATCAGGCTACGTCAGCTTATTACAGTTTTCGAAACTATGGAGGCCCAAGAGGTCCATATAAACGCAATCTTTGTTTTATATCCTTTTCTGTGTACATATGAGTTAAAACAGACACATATAATAAAAACCGATGTTATCAGCCATTGTTGCAATGAATCCATAATGTGAACAATCTGAGCTGGAACCGGATGTGTTGGTTGTTTTCAGCTGATCAGGAGCAGAGGAGGGATGTTGTCCGAGCAGCGGCGGCCCCAGTACGGGCCCCATTGCGGGCCCCGGAGGAGCGCGGAGCCGGGATGCCCCGCAGGAGGAGGAACCTGGCCGCTGTAATGGCCCACAGGCGGCCTCAGAGAGCAGAGGAGGGTAAACTCCAGCAGCTTTCTGTTTGTTTGGTGCAAACCTCAGCTTAAACTTTGACATGAAACACAGACTGTTTGGTGAATATTATTGAATGTGTAACAAAGCTTCTGTGGATTTCAGAAGAGGAGCCTGTGGAAGATGAGGAGGCAGAGATGCAGGCTGCCCAACCAGCAGCAAAAATCGGAGCCAAGAAGCAAAAGAAGTTGGAGGAGAAACAGGCCAAGAAAGCCCAAAGAGAGGTGACAGACATTTAGGATGCTGGACATGCAGATTAAAAGATGATTTCATTATTTCAGTTAGATTTTTTAAATTATGTTAGGCAGAGATGGAGGAGCGGGAGGAGAGGAAGAGGATGCAGGAGCTCCGAGAGCAGGAGAAACGTCAGGAGGAGGAGAGGGAACGGAAGCTGGAGCAGAAACAGGTTGGTTCTTCTGCAGCCGAGTCCTGCTGCGTCAGGAGGAGCTGAGAGCCTGAGCTGGTGTGTTCTGCAGGAAGAGGACGAGCGGCGCGCTAAAGAGGAGCAGGAGCGACGAGAGGAGGAGGAGTACTTGAAGCTCAAAGCCTCGTTCATCATTGAGGACCAGGGAGAGCAGGAGCAGCTGTCAGAGGACCAGGTCAGATGTCCGCCTCGTCTCTGTCCTGTTCCCCGAAACGATGGTTTTTAACCTGTTCTACTTTCTGTGTTCTCAGTCCCGCAGCCTGCTGCAGGACTTCATAGAATACATCCAGGTGAGCCTGAGCCTTGCTTACACTCTGCTGGTGTTTCTGAGATAACAGGGATCTGTTTGTGTCTGCAGAAGTCTAAAGTGGTTCTCCTCGAAGACCTGGCGTCTCATTTTGGGATGAGAACACAGGATGCGATCGCCAGGCTGCAGGACCTGTTAGCTGAAGGCACCCTCACAGGTTCGCGCCCGTTCCCGGCTCTGTCTAATCCTGCTGGATTTCGGTTTGAAGAGTTTCCTCATCCGACTACAGCACATCCCCAACATTTAAAGTCGCTGTCCGTGTTGCTGCAGGTGTGATCGACGACAGAGGGAAGTTCATCTTCATCACTCCAGAGGAGCTGGACTCGGTGGCTCAGTTCATCAGACAGAGAGGCAGAGTCTCCATCACTGAGCTGGCGCAGGCCAGCAACTCCCTCATCAACCGGGGGAACCGGGGGAGCTGACGTCATAACGCCTGAGGCTGCAGCTTCACTCTGATCATACTTTTCACTTTGAAAAGGAATAAAAATAACATGTTTTATTTGATTTAACATCTGCTGAATTGTGACATGAGATGTCAGAATGTTCCGGAATATAAAATATTTCCCAGTATATATATATATTTTTTTTTTATTCCGGAACCTGCAAGAAGTCTGCAAGAAATATGCTCCAAACGCATAATGGCAACACTGGAAACATTGCGTAAAATAAACCCTGAAAATAAACACAAAAAAACAGAATATCCACTTAGTGGCTCAATTTTTGCTTCCTCTGCTAATAGTTTAGCAGAATACAGACAGGAATCTGTCGGTTCTGAAAACATTAAAATGCGGCTCTAGAAGATATGGGGCCAGATTTACTGACTGCTGAGAAACAGTACAACAGTTAGGTTGAAGTTTTACATTTTGTGATCAGTTTGGTCAGAATCCTGATCCAAAGATCAAAACCAATGATGATAATCCTTTAGTCCATCTGATTACTTCTAGGTGAAAACGGAAGAAAGTTCTGAAATTTGTCATTTTTCATGTTTGCTGGTCCGGTTCATGGTTTCTCTGTCCGCTCTGAGTCTGCTTTATCTCCCAGGTGGACGTCGCTCCTCTGTCCTGGAAACACAGAGTCTGGTGAATTTTTCTGTTAAACTCTACATTATTCACAGATATGTTTTAGAGCATATAAAAAATATTTCCCTTGGAATCTGAAGTTTCTCAGTGTGAAGCTTCTTGACATGCTATTGGCTGGTGTTTGCAAAGCAGCCAATCCATGAGCACCATTCATTTTACCTGCTGTTGATTGGTTGTATCCCAACAGTGGAGATTAGACAGACTAGTTATACACCAGATGCAGATCAAGTTTACCTTTATCACCACTCCTAGTGGGGCCAAGTCCGTCCTGAGGGTGTCGCAGGACTTCAGGAGGGGGATTCTGTCTGGGTACAAGTCAGATTTCTTATCCTGAGAGTCCTGGCGGGTGAGAGCGAACGCTCGGACTTCGCTTCTGAAACGAGTCAACTGCTCCACCACAGCCTGCAGATTTCCACCGCTGTTCAGCACGTCAGCCTCCTTCACACAAAAATAAAACAGTCATGGGAGAGTAAGGAGGAAATCCCGGGTCAGACCACCAGCTGCTCCACATGCAGGTCCTGACCCGACTGTGCAGCAGGTCGATCCCGAACACGTCCAGCACATCTCTGATGTAGGTGACCATGGCTCCGAACACCGCTGGGCTCCGAATGCCTCCCTCTGCCTGAGCAGAAACACACACACACTTCTCACCACAAGGCCACCACCCCAAATAGCCGAATCAGAGTCCCTGCATTACCGTAGAAACGGGCTGCAGCTGGCAATTTCCATGATATACCAGCTTCATCAGTGCACTGACAGCTCTGGGTGTGTCAAAGTCATCCGCTAGCGCTGTCAGGATGTTGGATTTAGCTTCAGTCAGTCTGAGGAAACAATGAAACGCAGAGGATGAAATGGAGAAAAACGATGACGGAAGAACCAACAAAACCTCCATACCTCTGCCATAGAAGATCCTCCTGCATAGGTGGACAGTGGAGGTGACCCTTCATGTAGGCCTGAGCAGCGCTAATGAAGGTATGGATGGTTTCCAGAGAGATGCGGGCCTCTGACATGCTGCTGTCACTGTAATCTATAGCTGTGGAGACAGCAGGGCAACATCAGGCTCTGCTCTGTCACTGCCAAAGCTCAGACAGAAGAATGCTGGGGCACGCCTACTGCTAACACCAGACATTCACACGTTATAAAACACAGAAGGGTTTTTAGAGAATTATCTTTGGTACCTGGATGGCTCAGTCTTAAAATTAAAAAGATGAGAGTGGCATTCTTCACAGTGGAAGAAGGACTAGCTTCACAGTGAAGCTAGTCCTGTTCTATCATAAAAGGCCAATCATAAAAAGCCAGATTAAAGTTAGTAAATGTCCTTAAGGACAAAGACTGACCTAAAACAGTAAATGTTTAGTCTGATGTTACTATATGTCAGAAAGAGAAACAGAGGGTTTTGTTTTCATACAGAGGAAGTAGATCTGATGTCGTTCCAGTAAATGTTCACTGATTGCATCTGTTCAACTGACAATAGAAAGAGAGACTCTATAGTAATTAGTTTTTCAGGTTACCCACCAGATCTATATTTGGTCGACAGACAAAACATCCGAAACTCTTCAGCAGTGTGAGACTGTAGAAAATCCTAATAGAACATAAAAAAAACATTTACTTTAAGCATAGATAAGCTGCTGCTGTTTATCATTTCTTTTGTTTTTCTACTTTAATGAAATGTTTCCAATTGAGGTAGAAATTCCAAATATGAGATCTATCTGGACTCTTTCTAGAAAAACAAAGAAGTTTAGAGGTTTTACAAAAGCTTCCATCACATGTAAGTTGCATAGAGCACTAAGGAGTTCAACAAGGCCTTGTTTTTGAACACCTTAACTTGCTACTAGAAGAGGTTATTCAAATTACCCTGTAAAAAATGATATGCAGCAGCTGATAAGTTGTTAAGAGCAGATTCAACCAATCAGCAACAAGAGTAAAGAACAAGAGGAAAAAAACTAACAAATCTCTGTGTGGAGTACACAAAGAAGCTGGAGTTTTATGGTAATTGTAATAATCTATAATATCTTTACCTTGATAGTGATATAGTTCTTCAGAGATTTAGACATTTTCTCTGCACTGCCTTTATGGTGTAAATGACCTAAAATAATAAGAGCAACCAGTGAGGCAGACACATTATAAAGATTCAGACATTCATATCAACTATGTTGTTGCTGCATGCTGGACACAGGCTGTTGCTATGAATAAGTAGGGGAATATTAAAATGAGTCAGGTGAAGTAAGACAGATTAAAAGACCTGAAAAGATGTTTACAAATCAGATTTCTAAAGGAGTTCACCAGGGCTTAATTTTAGGCCCTGTTCTGTTTTTTCCCAAAAGAAGAAGGTATCTACAGTTGTAGTCCACTCACATGCAGACAGACAGCACCATCTATTACACAGTTGGTGAAAAATTTCAATGTAGGCAGCTGCAGCCAGGGCTTAAAATTGATTAATATAAATGTTTTCCTAATTAACTCCTTTATTCCTGATAATAATGGTATTTCTTTAAATCTTTTTAAAAGATTTTATTGGCTCTAGTGGCCTTTATTTAACAGTTAATGGACATGAAAGAGGGAAATGAGAGAGGGGAAAGACATGCGGCAAAGGTCGCCAGGCCAGGAATCGAACCTGGGATGGCTGTGTCGAGGACTAAGGCCTCCATATGTGGGTTGTGCTAAACCCCTGTGCCACCACAGAACCCCAGTAATGGTATTTCTACCACCAAGGGAGAACTTTTATCAAGAGATTATCATCCTATAAATATTTGCGTATTTTCCTCAATAATTGCCTTTCAATATGTTTAACTTTTTTCTAAAAGCAGAAAGTTAAAATGGACTTTAATTGTAAAAATAGGGTTTGTTTCCATTTCTGGCTCCTTGTTTCAAAGTTATTTACATTTTTTATGCAGACGTTTGTTGTACGTTTTTGATTAGATTCTATGTTGCTTGGCTCTTCACAGCTTATGACGAATTCTGTTGCACACAATACATCACTCTGTACTTTACATCTGGTTTATTGGACCTCGTTCAGCCATAAAACACTGGTGTATTTTGTGGATGTCACTAAATTTGTCTGAAGATGTGTGAAAAATATCCAGAGGTCAGTTTGTACTGATACAAAGTTATTGGAGCTGGGTCAAACAGTCCACATCTTTTCCTCAGTATGCTGAACAGTTTGTACATGTGAAGTTTTCCATGGATATGAACAAGGTCAAAGCAACTAACACTTTCACTCCAACTGCTGTATTGCTTGAACTTTACACACATGCTACACATGCATATTTCACACTCAAATACACAAGAAGTATTGAAATATATTAATAAAATGTGTCAAGAAGTATAATTTCTAAGAGGGACATAAGTCCTTAAATGGAATAAGAGTCCTCATATTTGCCTCAAGTGAGAAAGTCCAAAAGGCCTCAGAACATGTAAAGGATTCACCTGAATGAAGGAAATAGTTGGCCCACTGTCCACACTGATGAAAGGCTTCACTCTGAGCGATCTCGTTCTCATGGTGAGGGAAGGCCAGATCGATTCCTCCAGAGTGAATATCCAGCTGACTCCCAAACATGTGGCTGAAAGCAGCAGCACAATGAGATAGATATCTGTTACAAATATCTACATGTACAGTTTATGTAACATAACTTTTTCAGATTACATTTTAAAAGTCTTCAATGCAGCAGCGACAAAGTTCATTTCCTGCATTGTGATACAGTTTATTGGCAGAAAACAAAGTGTGGTAAATCCAACCTGGCAACCGTGGAGCACTCGATGTGCCAGCCGGGTCTCCCTCGGCCCCACGGAGATTCCCAGTGAGGCTCCTGAGCTTTCGATCGTTTCCACAGAGCAAAATCCCTGGAGTCTCGTTTGCTTGAGCTACCTGGAGGAAAAAACATTTATTAGTATGTTATATTACTGCCTAACTGAGCAGTTAAATATAATATCTAGAATTAGAAGAAAAATGCACTGCAGGTTTCTTGAAAAAAACAAACAGCTGGCCATTTGGAATTTAACCCTAAATGATTTCCATTTATGATTTAAAGCGTAGAGTTGGAAGCAGAAATTGACTAAACGAAACATAATCATTTGTTTTAGCTCAGCCTGTAACACAGCAGCCACAACCAGAGGGAGTGAATAAACTGACAAATCAGAACTAACCCAACTAAGCTCCTCCAATAAGTTGCCATAAACAGTTCTCATAAGTTGAACTCAAAAATTTGGAAAAACATAATATTCATCTTGTCAAAATGCCTCCTCAAGGCCTACCAGACTGTCCAGGAGGGCTAACGGCTCCAACAAACTTCCCATAGCGGTCACCAATGGACTGCACGTCAAAATATACGTCGCCTGCAACAAAAGAAGCAGACTAATAACTCAGACACAGGAAAAACACAAGCGTTACTTCAGAAAAATAGAAATGATTCATGTTCACCTTCCTTTGTGGCATAAGCATGCCCATTTCTGATGATCCCTTCAATAAATGCAACAATATGATGCACATTCTCTGTGACTCTTAGATACACAGCAGGAGGAACCACCTGAAAGACAAGCAGAAGTCAAAACTTTATAATTATTTCTTTGTTTTTTACAACATAATGATCATCCTCTCCTCTGAGCAGACATGATTACAGTTTGTAATGCACCTTTAATGACAGCATATCCCTCTTGAATTCCTCCTCATACATTCTGGAAATGACATCTGGAGAAACATTTTCCTGTCATGAGAAGAAAACACTTAACATCTGCTCTACAGTCTCCCTGCGTTGGACATGTTAATCTGATCCAAACCTCCCAACTTCTTCTGATGATTTTGTCGTCGATGTCAGTGATGACCATGGCGTGGATCACGGTGACACCAAACAACCTGGTCAGGATCCTCTGCAGGATGTCAAACCTGACATAAGAACTGGGAGGAAGCAGAGGGTTCAGGTTCACTCATTCAGTCCTGCCTCTCAGCCTGGAATAAATCAGTGTTGACATTTTACCATGCATGGCCCAGGTGAGCATGGTCATACACTGTAGGTCCACAGCTGTACCTGTGATGTAAAACAAGCTTTGTGGCTCATAAATGCAGGCAAAGTCAGAGTGAGGGTCATGTGTGTTCCCTACCAGGTGGCTGTTCCTTCTCTTGCCAGGATCAGAGCTTCTTTCTGTTTGGTTAAGCTGTTGAAGGTCTTTATTCCCGTGTCGAAGCCTTTCGGAGTGATCCAGGCCTTCCCTGAAACACTGTGTCTGACAGGGACACAGCAGCTGGAGATGAGGACCCCGCAGAAGGCCTTTCCACTCCGGATCATGGTTCAGCTCATCCAGTCACGGTGCCCTCTGAGCAACCGCTGTTAGCTGTTAGCTTCCGTTAGCTTCTAAAGCAGCAGCCACACCATTCAGTGTCCGAGCTGTAATAATCAACATGCCGTACACCCCACCTCTACATCTGTTATTAGGGTAATAATACTGAAAGGGATTTGAAATTAAACCATGCTAACATATAGCCTTCCAGCTCAGTGACGTCTACAGCTAATTTGAATATTTGAGACGTAATGACGTAGTAGTTATTTCCTAACTTTATAATTTTCCCTTTCATGTATTTTCTTATTTAATGTGTTCATAATGAGTGTGTTGTCATAATGAATATTGAGGAAAAAATTATAATATATATAAGATTATATGTCAGAACTGCCGCCATGTTGTGAGTTGCATTCTTGTTAAAGAAAAATCTGACTCAGGTTTATTTGGTTCTGGTTCCGTGTACTTTGCATTGCAAACAACAAATGGAAAAAAATAATTAAATATATAACTACCCCGGTCACATTTACCTATACATTTATTTTCATCCAGCTGACTTTTTTCTGATATTACCTTTTGGTAATAACACGACATAAAATTAATAAATGTTCTGAATTGGGAGAAAATTTCCAGTGAACAGAAGTTCACAGAAGTAGCATATTTTTGCAATCAGATTAACAGGGACTGAAAGGTCATTCAGAGAAGAAGAAACCATTACGCCAAAAATAACATAAAGTCAGATTACAGTATAATTATTATACGTGAATCACATTAGAACAGATGTAGAGCAATAATTGTTTTATGTTGGCTGTTCTGTTCGTTTTCGTTTTTATTAGCATTTATTGTTATTTTTTGTCGTATTGATCACCATTACTAGAATATAATAAAAACGTCAAATTGCGTCAAACCAGAAGTTTTTTTGTTTGTTTAATTAAATAAACGAAGTAATAATATTATTATTATTAATAATAGTAGTAGTAGTAGTAGTAGTAGTAGTAGTAGTAGTAGCAGCAGTAGTATTAATAATAATAATAATACTACTGCTGCTACTACTACTACTACTACTAATAATAATAATAATAATAATAATAATAATAATAATAATAATAATAATAATAATAACTTCCAAGCGGTTTCTCTGTTTATTTGCCACACACAATATGGCGGACAGCATTGTTTCTAACCTGTGCCTGTGTATCGCGATAATTTGGACCCGGAAGTGTCAGTCTCGTGTCATGTGATCATTCTTTTTGGCAGCCTGCCTGAGTAGCTATGTGAAAATAAGAGTGGACTTTAGAGGAGGGGGTTCCGAACAAGCTCGTTTCGCTGCTGAAGGTCTGATCCAAGATGCAGAACGTCATAAACACGGTGAAGGGAACCGCTCTGGGAGTGGCCGAATTCCTCACGCCCGTGTTAAAGGTAAACTTCCAGGGAGAAGCTAGCTAAGGTAGTGGCTCATCTAGGAATAGGAAACCTTAGAAGTAAACAGAACTGCGTTCAGTTGCATCTGTCGTTGCTTCACTCAAACACAGTTTCCTCTGAAACTCTAGGAAATCTAAAATATTGTAGTTTTGTATATTTCTGGTTCCTAACACACAGCTTTGGGTTGTTCCTCACAGGAATCTAAGTTCAAAGAGACTGGAGTCATCACCCCAGAGGAGGTGAGAGCATACTTTAAGTGGTCCACCTGAACATTATAATGAGGACAAACTAACCTAGGACTGTGTGTCTTGTTTTAGTTTGTAGCTGCTGGAGATCACCTGGTTCATCACTGTCCCACATGGAAGTGGTGAGTAGCAACATCTGGCTCCTGATTGGTCTTATCAAGCTCCCAGATACACTGGGGTCAGAGGTTACATTCAACTGTTTGCAGAGATAAACTCATTAACTGGATTAGAAATGAGGTCGTAAACAGCCCGTTTAAGATCTTTAACACATTCACTGTTAATTAATGTTAACAGTTTGTCTGCAGGCATTATTATGTTTTCTGCCTACTTTGAGTTGTCAGTTAGGTTTTGATTGAACATTCAGGCAGCAATAAATCTGGATGTTGAAACTGAACCAACAGATGTTTTTTAGTACAGTTAATTCATGAGTTAGTAAGTGATAAAGTTCTAATTTTATATCAAATTTGAATGGTTTCTGCTATTAAATACAATTATTTTTGTAAATATTCGCTAATCTTTGATATTCTAATTAGTTTGATCTCACTTATTGAGGTGTGACAAAAAAATCAAAAACAAACCACTGTGTTTGATTAATATTTTGTGTTTATAAAATCTGATTTGACGAGTAACCATGCCAACTAGGATATTGTTCACATCCAGGAGGAGAGGCAGTTGACATAACTGGAAGTGAAACTGACAGTTGAGTAAATGTCAGGGTTACTGTAAAACATTGTTTTTATTTTATTTTTTTTATAAGATTTTTGGCCCTCTGGATGAACTCCCGTTGCCATGGTTTCCTGCTGTAACCTTGCCTTATATGAATGAATGTCTCTGTTTAGGGCCTCTGGGGAAGAAGCAAAGGTGAAGCCATATTTGCCACAGGACAAACAGTTTCTGTTGACCCGTAATGGTAAGTCCAGGTCCAGTTCACACTTTAATTCTGATCCGTTTGTTCTGGTTCCCATCCAGAGTTGAATTTAAAGTCTTCAGTCGTCAAAGAAAACAGAAGTTCTGATTCAAAGCTGGTTTTAGTTTCTCAGTGAAGTTCTGATTGGTTCCATAATACCAAATATGAGGACAGTTGGTTCTGACTGTTCAGCAGACATTTTAGTCTAGTTTCTGTTTTTGCTTTAGTTTATTGAATAATAATCTGATTAAGTTCTTGTTCCTTCAGTACCAGTATGTAATGATTTACCTTCTATCAGGGCAAAATCCTCTTTTCTTTTTTTTCCCCATCTACTGCTGATCCCTTCTTCTTTTCTTCTCCAGTGTTTTCCTTCTTGTCCTTAATTTCTTGCGTCATACTTAATTTCTTTGTAGTTACTTGTTGTTTTTCCTTCCATTATCCCATCCAAACATTGAACCCATATGTTATATTTTAAAATGAATGTAAAGGACTGAGGCCTGTGGAAAAGTCTGGAATTTTGACATGGAATACCGGACAGGAACGTTGCTGTCAGCCAAGCCCTCACTCCATTGCAGTCAGACTTCTCAAAGAGATCTTGATTGGTTATTGTCTAAGTCTTATGAAGGTCTTTAGGTTCTCAGAGTTAACTCTTTTTTTGTTCCTCTTTGCGTTAAACTCCAGATGAACCAGTTTGCTCATTTCTGCTAACATCTGTTTCCTACTCTTCTTCTTCTCCACCTCTTCCAGTTCCATGCTACAAGCGCTGTAAACAGATGGAGTATTCAGATGAGCTGGAAGCCATCATAGAGGAGGATGATGGAGATGGCGGCTGGGTGGACACCTACCACAACTCAGGTAGGAGGTGCTCAGTCCTACAGAACCGGTTCTGACCAGCATGCAGCTGATCTGACCTAATCACCGCGAATCCCAGCCTCCAATTCTGTCTGTGTAGTTTATTTTCCTCACTGACTAATGTATGATGAAGGCTGACATATGTGTATGCGGGGGTGGGTGTGTGTGTGTGTGTGTGTGTTGGGGGGGGGTGTGTGTGTCCCAGCAGGTGTGTTAGGTGTCACAGATGCAGTACGAGACATTTCTCTGGACAACAATAAGGTCAGCTTCTTCACTTCACGTTTCTTAGAATGACAGAACCAAACGTGTTTTTTGAGCTGACTTCAGGATCTCTGCCGTTTCTTTTCACATTTGGTCTCATTATAACCAACTCTCTAAATGTTTTATTAAGGTAGTAGATGCACTATTATCTTAATAAAAACATTTTCCATCTCCTCTGTTTTTGCCATTTCTCCTCCTTGTCCATTATGAGCAGTGGAAGAGATGAGATGGTTTGAACTTCCTGTTTGGTTTTGCTCCTTTTTAACATCTCTGGGATTTTAGTTCAGGTATTAATTGAACATTTGGGATGCAAATTAGCAGCTCATTGTTAGGAAAAAAGAGAAACTAACATTTATCCTAATAAATGGGTAACCATTTATGAGGATGGTTAATCATCCTAATAAATGAAAAGAAAAAGTTTGTCTGCACAGCATCCAAAACCAGAAGAAATATTTGTTAAAACACGCTACAATAAGAAATGGACAAATCAGAACTAACATAACAGATACATGGTGGAAAGCAGCCAGTATGCATCACCAGAGTGAAACGTGGTGGTGGTACATGATGATGCTGCAGGGTTGCTTTTCTTCAGGTGGAGAAAATGGATGGAGCTAATTCCTGGGGAAAAACTGTTAGAGGCTACAGGAGAGTTGAGTCTGGTCATGGTGGTGGCAGGAACATGCTGTGGGGTTGCTGGTTATTAAGGGGGGGATATTATATATGCATATCACACTTTTCAGAATTTTTAAGTTCTAGATGGCCAAATATCCCACTTATAGGATATTTGAAGTTTGTTTCTGTCACATTTCTGATTTTCCTGGGACAAAAATGTAAAAACTTGCTGAGATAAGATTACACATACTGTCCTTCAGCTCCCTTTTCTGGAACAACATTGCTGGCCAGGATAATAAATGATCACATGATCTCTTCCTGTGATGCAGGGAACCAATCAGCTTTGTAGCACTCCTTAAGCTAGTCTTTAGGGATTTAAGATCAAAGTGTTTTTCTTCGTTCTTCAAGATGGTTAAAGTACGCTGTCAAACTCTGAATACTTTCAGGACAAGAACATGAACGCCACGTCGGCATCGTGTCGCGATGACGACGAAGAGGAAGATGAAGATGGAGAAGCAGCGGATATGGAAGGTACCGATTTCTGAGTGTGATGTCAGATCTCAGTGACTGCTGCCGCTCTGATGAGGCCTTCTTGAACTTTCTCCAGAATACGAGGAGAGCGGCTTGTTGGAAACAGACGAGGTACGTTCAGAGGGTTTCCTCGTGTCGGCGGAGGGGAATCCATCTGGCTAACGGCCGTCTGTCTCCTGCTTCCAGGCCACGCTGGACACCAGCAAGATGGTGGAAACCAAAGCCAAAGCAGAACCCGGCAGTGAGGACGCCATCCTCCAAACCAGAACCTACGACCTCTACATCACCTACGACAAATACTACCAGACGCCTCGACTCTGGCTCTTTGGATATGACGAAGTATGTAGTTGGACACTCAACATGTGCAGAGTCGTGTCTACATTTTTATCCTCAGAGGGTCCAGGCAGGTTTGCAAACTGTAGAAAGGTCGCACAGTAAAATTGCAATTTCACCTAAATATTTACACACATGAATCTTTGTAGCATATCGGTGTATTAGGGCCATTGTAAATTGGAAAAAAGAGTAAACTTCTGTCAAAAATTCTCTGAAATGTTCAAATTAATCTCTTGAAAATGTTTCTATTTTCAAACGTCAAATTTTCAATTTTTTTCCTACAAAATTAAACAAAAAATGTCTGTATTTTTGTTATGCACAACGGCCCGAACATGCTGTTGTAGCTTAGCATGTAAACTTTGCTAGCTATAAGGCAAACAAAGGCACAGGCTAATTGTTCCAGTCACATGATTAGCCTGTTTAGCTTAGCTTAACCGTAGACAACTGTACTTCTGGTGCGGTTATGATAACTCTATTCAACTCTACAACATAAAGTGAAAATGATTGAACCACAATAACCTACAAATTGCAAACAACTGGTTAATTAGGCCATTTTCATCTTTATAAAACAGTTTTGTTCAGTAGTTTGAGGCTTAAACATGAAAAAATTTATGTTGATTCGGACAAAACGTAAACTGATGGCCAGCGCTTTGTTTCCCAGGACAGGCAGCTGTTGACTGTGGAGCAAATGTATGAGGACATCAGCCAGGATCATGTGAAGAAGACGGTCACCATTGAGAACCACCCCCACCTGCCTCCACCCGCCATGTGCTCTGTTCATCCATGCAGGTGAGGAATTCGGCTGGGACCGCTTCCCACTACACCATGAAAACTCCCAAACTGTCTCCATTTCTCTACAAGGTTGAGGCACTTTTGTTGTGTCGTCGTCTCAGACTCGTCGATAAGAACCTCACTGATATGAGCTCTGTTTTCAGACATGCTGAAGTGATGAAAAAGATCATTGAGACGGTGGCTGAAGGAGGTGGAGAGCTGGGAGTGCATATGTATCCTTGAATCTGACACCATGTGATACTGACAGCCAAACTGCTGCATGTTCCTTAGCTCAGTTTGCTAACCAACGGAGCATACAGCTTCTGTGTTCTTGTCCTTCCATCCTGTTTTCCTTAACCAAGACTTCCAGGTATCTTCTGATTTTCCTAAAGTTTGTCCAGGCTGTCATTCCCACGATAGAATACGACTACACAAGACACTTTACAATGTAGTTCCAACTGCGTAAAAGTGCTTCAGCTAACAGTATATCTGGTCTGCTTGGTCTCAACACAACTATACAACCGGTTTATGTTACTTTGATGCTCTTTGGATGTAGGTGTATTAAGCCACGTGATGAATCATTTATTGTATAATTTGCTTGCTTTTTGTGAGACCCCTGGCAACCATATGATGAAAGTTAGCATCTGTACGATCCTGTCCACATGCTTTCGATGGTTTCAACTCAACCGCTGCATTCGGACAACTTTAAACTCATCATTCCTCACTGCTTTAGATGTACGAGCCAGGTCCTAAACAATAAATCCAGTCCAGCTGAATAAATCCTTTTGTGGTGTGCTGGTGAATGTTTGAACCTCTTCAGTTCTGGTTTGACATCCACTCATATCTGGCAGACTTTCACACTGGAGTAAGGCCTCATCATTCACTCTGCAACCTGGTAGGATGTGGCTTGAACTTGGCTGATTTGGAAAACTTGAATTCATTCTGAAGTGCTGCTTTAATCCCTTGAATAAATTAGATGGAATGAATGGTTTGGATTTCGCCATTGTTTGTTTGATCACCTGCTCCCAGATTGTTGGTCATTCATCAT
Source organism: Phalloptychus januarius (assembly GCA_902982915.1). NCBI lineage: Eukaryota > Metazoa > Chordata > Actinopteri > Cyprinodontiformes > Poeciliidae > Phalloptychus > Phalloptychus januarius. The sequence continues at coordinate 940,896 of CADWAE010000470.1, read as the reverse complement.
AACGAGGGCTGGAACTTTAAAACGGGATTTTCAGAAAGCAATACGTGTGAATAAAACTTAGTCAGAGGAATAAATATATCATAATTTAACTCTTCATCCCCTGTTAGAAGACCAAATTTTATTATATTAAAACTTAAAGATGGAATAGATTTCTTATGCAACATCCACTTTTCAAAATCTTTCTAAAAACATGACGTCGCAATTGAAAAAAGATGTACTGTCTCAAAATCTCAGTCACAAAATGTACAGGAATTTATATTTATTTTGAATTTCTTTTGAAGAAAGTCATTATAGGGAAAATAATATCTTTTTTGTGGGAGTGGAATAGAAAACTATTTGGTTCTTATTTAGAGATATAATTCTGAATTTTTTAAAAATTATTAATTATTTTTTTTAAATTCTTCCCCTCTACCATGAGAAGAATCTCATGGTAGAGGGGAAGAATTTTTTTATAACCTTTTTGGTCTATAAAATCACAACATTCATATTTTTTGGGGGGGGTCTCTGACCTCCAAAGGTCTCTGCACGGCCCTGCTAATCATAAGTATTGAGTTTGAGGTGTGACGCTCATATTTGAAGATTTTGCTATGAACAGACAACATTATATAAAATCCCAATAAAATATATGGAAGTTTGTGATGTGTGACAAAATGAAAGATTGTTTTTCTAAAACAAACCCTTTAAAACTGATCCGTTTAATTTTTTTCCAGCTGAGATGAACTCCTTTAGCTGCAGTTCATCTTCAGAACAGCTGGGGGCGGTAATTCACTTCAAATCAGATTATTGCAGCGTCCAGTCAAAAATGAGAGAAACCGTAGAAGCAGACGCGCTTGGAGGTCGAAACGAGCTGGTCCACGATGTCTGCGGTTTGTCCCACTGTCCTGCTGTGTGTGTACGGCTTCTTCTCCAGCCTGCGGCCGTCGGAACCTTTCCTCACCGCCTTCCTGATGGGGCCGGACAAGAACCTGACGGAGACCCAGGTGAGGTCGTCAGGCTGTGGGTCACAGCTCCTCTTGCATCACTCCAGTTTGTTTCCTCACACGTTTGGACCCTACTGGTTCTGGACCTGGTCCTGGAAGGAGAACTGGTCCCGCTGGTTCGTGGCTCCTTGAAACTTCTCTGGGTTTGAAGTTACAGTTGTAAAGAACTTCCTGTTGTTTTTGAAGAACCCACGTGCTACGCTGCGTGTTCCTGACCTGCTGGAGGACGGGTCTGTTTGAACACAGGTTCTGATCCAGTTCTTAACTTTTTAGATTCTGCCCTCAGAGTGGCACAGGTCCCGGTAGTCCAGAGAACAGACTGATCAAACCTGAGCTGAATTATCCTCCACTGAGAGCAGATCCTCCGGTCTCTCATATAAAGCTTTATATGATAGATGACTAGTACGATCTGCTGCTGGTTTAGGTTTGTCATTTGGATTGAACTGATTTTTTGGTTTTGGTTTTGGGTGAGGATTATGAAAGGGAACCAACAATTTCGTTTTTCATAGTTTACTCATGAGTTAAAATTCCTGATTACATTTTCCACAGGAAAATATAATGTACAAATATCTGCATGTTGATTCATCTAGTCTTTAATAATCGAGGTCAGTGGCCATCCAGCTGGCCAGATATGTTACAGCCTTGCAGAGCTGGACTGTTTGGCTCTTAGGAAATGATTTCTACATCCACATCTTCCTCCAGTTGCTGAGTTTTCTTACAGTGTGTTCCTCTGCTCATTGTAAGAGATTTGAACATAGCTGTGTATCAGTGCTACAGTCAGTTTCCCTTGATCAGCTTTGACCATCAGGTCAAATTCTAAAACAAATAATAAAAATATGCACTTTATTTTGTTGTTTTTAATTTTCCTGTCCGTTAGATAAATCAAACCAAAAGAAAACTTGCCAGCCCCCGGGGGTTGGGCGGAGGCTCAGATACACTTCATTCAGATTGGGATAATCTCTCAAAAAATGTCAGCTTTCTTGGTAATCCTTTAAATAATGACCTTCACCAGGTCGTAATGCGGAGCTGCAACAAATCTGTTAACAGGAAACGGTTCTACTTCTGATCATGGAGCCACATCATGTTATGTTTGCATTGGGAAAGGATGCAGTACTAGCTAATCGAAAACAAGGCAGAAGCATATGATTGCTCTATGTCTAATGCATTTGTTATTATAAAACGAAAAGAAAAGAAAAGAATAAGAAAACATTGTGGTGTTCCACAAAGTTCACTATTAGAAACCCAGTTTTTATTATGCATTTAACTGAAGCTTGGAGTCCAAAAATGATATTTAAGATGCTACAATCCACGTAGCATGAAATACAGATATCTTATAAAGATTAATGATCTGTATGTTTTTAAGTTCTGTATTCAATTTGTGATAAAAAAAATATTTGGACATCTTGTATTGTCACAAATATTATAATGAAACTTGAAGGAATACAATTGGGGCCAGAAGTTTACATACACCGATGTAAGACACTTTTTTTTCTCACACGTTCGCTCATGCACACCTTTTCAGACATGCAAACATTTTCAAAATTGAACTTTTAAGCAAAAAAATGATAAACAATAAAATGATACATAAATCCTCTTCTTACTCCAAGAGCTCATCAACACGTCATCTAGAGGACATCTAAACTCTGCAGAGCTCACTGTCTCAGTTAAGATCAGAGGTCAGGATTAAGCAATAAGAAGGAGAGACTGCCTCCCATGGAGGTAAAAAAGAGCCTCCAAGGCCAGAACCCCTGCTGACCCACAAGAACAGAAAGACCCATCTCACATGTACTTACAAAAACAGACCCTAAGACTTCTGGGAAAACATTCAGTGAACCAATGAAACAAGCAAACTTTCTTGGAAGATGTGCATCTTGCTACATCTGGTGTAAAGCTAACGCTAACCCCCAACATTGGACTTAGCAGTTTTTCTGGGGGAAACATTTTTTCTTTTTCTTTTTATAATTCTACTAATGTAAAAATCAACTTCTTGTGTTTTCTGCAGGTTGTCAATGAAATCTATCCCGTATGGACGTACTCCTACCTCGTCCTGCTGCTCCCGGTCTTCCTGGCTACAGACTATCTCTGCTACAAGCCGGTGTTGGTACTGCAGGCCTGCAGCCTGGTGCTGACCTACGCCATGCTCTGGAAGGCCCAGGGCATGCTGGCCATGCAGCTGCTGGAGTTTTTCTTTGGGTTGGCCACAGCATCAGAGGTGGCCTACTACTCCTATATCTACAGCATGGTGGAGCCAGAGCTCTACCAGAGAGTGACCGGTTACTGCCGCAGTGTCACTTTGTTCGGCTCGGCCGCCGGGTCGCTCCTCGGTCAGCTCCTGCTGTCATTGGCCAGAGTGGAGCTGGTGCACCTCATCATCATTACGCTAGCGTCAGCCGCCGTGGCCTTCGTCGCCCCCTGGTTCCTCCCCATGCCCAAGAGGAGTTTGTTTTTCCACACGAGTCCAGGAGTAGTCGAGGAACCTGCAGCTGGCTGCAGCCCCAGCCAGGATAAGGTGGAGGATTCAGAGAGCAGAGCGCCCATAGTGAGAAATCTGCACGTCTTGACAACTTATTGAAAGTTTGTGTGTTGTGTGAAGAAGGAAACTCTTCCTCTTTCAGATATCCGGATCATCCGAAGCAGCACGTAGCAGTGGGCTTGTGCAGGTGGTACTGATGCTTTTCCATGACTTCGTCCAGTGCTACAGTTGTCGCCCCCTGCTGGCCTGGTCGGTGTGGTGGGCCCTGGCCACATGTGGCTACTTCCAGATCATCAACTATGCTCAGGCACTGTGGGAGACGTTTTATTCATCCCAACACCATGACATCTACAACGGCTACGTAGAGACGTTGTCCACGCTGCTCGGTATAGCAGAGCTCGTTTTTCATTTAGCGTTTTTGCTAACTCTGAAAGTGCCTAGTACAATTAGCTGAATAAATTCTAAAGCACTCATTTACTTCTAATGAAAACGACCAATAATCCTGTTTTAGTCAAACAGGATTAACTTTATTCCATCGCTGTGACAACCATTTTCTTTTTTTAATCACACTCACACTGTGCACAATACTTTTCTACAGCTGCAACAAAGACATGTTCAGAAAAAAGTGATTTCTTCATCTGTGGTTGCTTTGAGTCCAGATGTCTGAGTCGTGTCGTGTCCTGCAGGTGCTCTGGCTGCTCTGCTGGTGGGCTGCCTGCCAGTGGACTGGACCCACTGGGGAGAACTGCTCCTGTGGGTCCTCTCCCTCCTCATGGCCGCCTGCGTTTTTATCATGACCCTGCTGAAGAACATCTGGGTGAGCTACAGCTCCTACGTCATCTTCAGGACCATCTACATGCTTCTTATCACCGTGGCAACGTGAGTCTAACGTAGAAAACCACAGTGAGGAGGAAGCACCAGAATCCAATTTTGAGTGATTCTTTGAGACTTTTAGAAAGAAAAGGGGGAAGGTAGAAAGGAGAAGTGTGTCTCAGTGAATGCAGATTGCAGCAAGCAGCTGTTGCTTCCTGCTGTTTCAACATGAAGCACCTGCAGCTTCTTCTGCAGCATGTCAACGTAGATCAGGAGAAGTACTGCGCTTGGTTTCAGTGTTGCTCCCTGACCTCCAGGTACCAGATCGCTGCCAGCCTCAGCATGCAGAGATACGCTCTGGTGTTTGGAGTCAACACGTTCGGTGCCCTGCTGCTCTGGACTCTGATCACCGTGGTGGTGGTGGACTCAGCCGGACTCGGCCTTGACGTTGTCACTCAGGTAACATGTTGGCTGTTTGGTGATGTGGAGAAAGCTTTGCTGATGCCAGAGTTGCGTTTGACGGCTGCCTGTTTGGTCTCGCTCCCTCAGTTCTTCATCTATGGAGGATACTTCGCCGTCATCTCGGTGGTCTTCCTCCTGGCCGGCCTCTACAGAGTCTTCTCCTCCAGGCGGACCAGGCAGGAAGTCAATGGAGAGTCCAGCCCTCCTCCAAACGGTGCCGTGACACAGTGAATGATGCGCCTTAAAACTTTGAGTGGAGCAAACTGAATGGGAGCTTTTCATGATGTCATCATATGCTGAAGTGGGCTGGACCTGAACTTCTTGTTCCTTCAAAGTATCAATGATCCCAATTTTCCTCTGAGCCGAGTCATTTTAGGTCTGAGTGATGGAGTCCTGAAATTTCAACACAGAAGTCAGTGGGTTTGTTTTCAGTAGAAATAAAAGCAACTATATTAAGTTTTTTTATATATTGTTCAGGATTTTTGGCCTTAACAGGATGCAATACAGTGGACTCCAACTTATTACTGATTCAGTATTTGCAGATTTTCAGTGGAATGTAACACCAACATTTGGTGTTTAAACTATTAAAATACAGTTTGAAGAAGGTTTGACCTTCTGATTTTGCACTTTATCTTAATATTAATTGATGCCTTTAGAGAAACAAGGATGGAAAATCAAACCTGTAAACAAACCATTTTTTAACCTTAGTAATTAGAATGCTCATTAAAATGGGCTTATCTCTCTTAAGCCCATTAATGGGGGGATCGGAGGGATTGTTTAAAGTTGTTTCCTGATCACTGGGAGTTTATAAAACTGCTGAACTCAGCTGGGTGATGCATATGATGACATAATGAACAGCAACCAATAGTCATGTAGCTTCTGCAGCTCTTCAGTGTTTATAGCAACTTTGTGACCTCGACTGTTACAGACGGGAGGATGAGTGGGATGGCTAAAACAAGATTCAGATGAGGTCTCTAAAATATGCTGGATTAGGAGCTGTTATCACCTGACACACTTTGACCCTGTTGATGACATGCAGATTTGTCATAAACACGGTTAAAGAAGAGAAACGCACAATTTTTAAGGTGGTACTTGGTACATATAACTATGTTTACATTTTGTCTCAGCAGGTACAATTTAACAAGGTGCACATTTGGGTGATTATGTGGAATATATAATATGGAATATTTCACATTTCTTTGGGAGTTTGAAAAATATATTTTAGTTACAGAATTACCACCTCAGTAATGTTGGGATCCCAGACAAGCCCCCAAAAAATTACCAGCCAATATGTGTTGCACTGGCATAAGGGAGAAGTTAATTCAGTCAAAGCAGTCAGTGTGACTGCAGTCTATTACTCAGATTAAGAGATTATAAAATTGTCACCATTGCTTATCAAACAGGACCATCTCAGGACTCTCAGTTCTAAATGTTGAAATGACTTGAATTACAGCATGTTGTAGAAACGCATCATCAGAACCTTATTTTATTCCTATTCATACATAATGCAGTCATTGGGAGTAAAGTGTGCATAAAATGCATTGGATATGTTATAACTATGGATTAGATTACCATAGATGGTAGATATCAACAATCCTAGGCTACAGTTACTATATAATAATACTATCCGATCTAATGCTTCCTACTGTTAAAAATTAATGTTCTAGATTAATTAAGGTTGGCACAAATTGACAGAAAAACATTATCTAGTGTTTTTTTTCTTTTGGTTGCATAATGATAAGCATTCTATCATTTGTTACCAGCCAAAACAACTTCATATTACTGTAAATGTGTTTTTTCCGTTTCTGCAAACTGTAATGCATTAATTCACAAAGATGTATACTTCCATGTTGGAAGTAGTGGTACTGAGAAGCACAATTAATGTTGGCAGGTTTTCACTGAACACTACATTGTGAAGCTTGAAATGATCCTCTGCTCTTTTGTCATTTATTGTTTAAGCACCTTAATTTTAACTGCTGTTAGTTTTTGTTTAGTTGATGACAAATTGCACTGAAAAGCTGCTTTAAAATACATCACTCAAGATAATTGTGCAGTAAAGAGAAGCATATGATTCTTTTGTCAGAGATAAATATTTCAGATAATTAAACATATATAATATCTGCTTTCAAATGATTCCATTTCAGGGGAAAATGATCGAACCCAACATGTGAAAAGTACTCACCCTCTCACTTTATGTCATGAATTCTTTATGAAAACAAAAACACATTTTTTGGAAAGTTTTCTAAGCCACGTCTGAACTCCATAAACAATTCATGTGTGAAGGCCAAGCAGCTGAATTCCAGAGTTGAACAACCAGTTCTCCTGATTAGAGGTGATTATTTCACCTGTAGTAAGGTGAAATAATCACCTGATTAGTTTACCTCTAATGGCATGAACTAATCAGGCGATTAGTTCCTGCCATTCTTTTCTTTAATAAATAAAACCCTCATTTAAATTCTGCTTTATCTTTTTATTCAGACGATCTGTGATCCTGAAGATAGTTTAATCTGAAATAGGGGTGTACCATTGCCGATCAGAAATCTTTAAAAAGCCTGAGCTGCCAATAACGAAGCGTAGCATCGAAGCTGTTAAACTGCCAACAGTGGAGCGATTATCATTAACAAAACATGTGCAGACGTGACCTGGTGGGCGTGTCTGTCTGTCAGCTTAATGCTAGAGACTGTAGCTTCTGTTGGCTCATCCGACATCAATGTACAACGAGACACGACTCCTTTCATCACTAGTCTCTAGATTTAGAGATGTCTAATCGAGTTGCAGTCTTTGCCTTATCTGTTTCCATGTCTATTTATTTCTCTTCTGTAATCTCATGATGTTTTGAAGTAAATGTTTCAGGCTGTTGTAAACGAACAAATTTCACTGTTAACATGAAATTTACTCTATCTGCTGTAGGGCAATTATTTGAATCTATGCAAAAGACAACCAAATACTTTTTATACAATGTACAAATGTAATTTTTTAATATGTCATATATATTAAATAAATAAATTATTTTTATACTTGTGGTCATTGTGTTTCATTTGTTATCTGAACATTGTGTTTGTGCAATCATACTTTTTCCTGTCTTTGGTCTTTTAGGATTAGCAAAAATATTTCTAATTTGTGTTTTAAATTGCATTATTTTCTTGAAATTTTGCACAATGTTTGATTTTTTTTATACAATTTGTAAAAATGACATGATGTCAAAAGTTAAAACTCAGGTGAAGATGCTGCAGAAGCTGGTAGGAGAGTCGGTGAAACAAGTCCTGCAACAGGAACTGAAAGGCCACTCTGACAGGAAGAAGCAATTAATCCAAAATCAACAGGAAAATCCAGATTATAGCTTAGATTTGCTTTCTGGTATGAAAACTCTAATATTAGGAGATGTCCCTTGCTAGAGATTGTTACATTTGGATAATAAAGGGGGAAGATTTCATGCCTTAAAAAAATCATCCAGTGTAAAGTACAGTGGTGGTAGCATCATGTGGGGTTATTTGCTGCAGGAGAGATTGGTGCACTAAACAAAGATGAGAAAATAAATAAAAATGAGTGTGGAAATATTGAAGGTGGTGAAGGATGATGTTTAAAACGTTGTTTGACACATTGGTTCATCAAAAACCTGAAGGGTAACAAGCTCTAGGAGTCTGTAGACCCTTTAAGATGCGCTTAATAAACACAAAAATGGTTTTCAGGGTCTTGCATTGATTCTCCATCTTTGTTTTGTTCAGTTTATCCTCAATCCAGTCACGTCCATTAAAACATGTTTTCCCCGGCAAGCATGACTCTGCCACTCCCGTGCCTTAACACTAATGGGACTGGGCAGGGCAAGGAAGAGTTTCACTTAATGGCCGCCAATTCATTTTTGCATGTACTGAAATTATCTTGATCTGATTTTAAATTTTGTTTGATTTCAAAGATACTTTGTAAAATTAAAGGAAACCTGCAAGTACACGTGAAATACTTTTTCACAGCAACTTACCAGCTGTTGAGTGATGTGTTTATTGAGAGAAGAGCAGGAAAATAAATATTTGACCCTCTGAACCACAAAACTGCCCTAATTCTGATAGTCAAATGACTGATCAGTGAAAGATTACACACTAAAAACTAGGAGGAGCGCACACCGATTCCCTTAATTCTGAGTCATCTGCGATTGGCTAATCCTCTTTAGTTCTGTCATGAGAGGACTGACTGACAGGCCAGCCCACCAGTGGTGTGTCAGCCACCTTGCTCTTGATAATGTAATGACTTTGTCAGAAAAGAAAAATTGGTATCGGCCAAAATCGGAAACTGCAGGTGAACCTTTTTAAGGATTGGTGATCGGCGAGAAAATGATGCAACGGTTCACCCCAGTAAAAAAGAACGAAGGGAAACAAAAGACAAACAAAATGACTTGACTGTTTCTTTATACTCATAAAAATAGGGAGAATTAAATGTGAATACAGCAATAAATGGTAAAAAAAAAGTACAATATTACAAATTACAACTGCAGAATCTCTCTCCAGATTCGCCCATGTTCCTAAGGCTTCAATGAGATCCCTTATCTGGTCATACAGAAATATGAATCCAAAGACCATAATAGGCAAACTGACATTACAAAAATCTCATACAGAGTGTATTGTCTTCAGATCAGGTGCAGCTGAGAGCAAAGCCTCAGGAGAAGCTCCAGATGACAGTCAGCATGGCCAGGATGCCGTTCAGAGCAGCTAGTCCAGAGTTCATGTTGAATCCGTGGCTGGAAGCGTCTCTGCAGCAAACAGACACAATAAATGTCATCCAGTAAGTAAAGATGAACACGTGCAACTTCACTCTGCAGTACCTGAAATCAAGCAGAGACGGGAGGCTGGGGAAGACCATGCCAGGCTGGTACGAGTCCAGCAGAGTGAGAGTCCATGAGAAGATACAGGAGATACATCCGGCAACAGCCGAGATCAGCAGGATGCCCCAAAAACCTGGAACACACAGGTGACAGGTCACTGGTTACTGGTTTCTGGTCACTGGCTTAGTGATTTCGACGCCATATTTTCAGACTTTTCAGACAGAAAAATTAGTATCAGCAAAAATTGGAATCGGAAAGTCAGCACAACACTACTTTTATGGGGATTTTAGTTACTTGTACCAAGGTGTGTTAGGAGAGGAATTCGGAGTGTGTGAGCCTGTTGGTACAAGAATTATTTGCTGCAAGTGCAAATTATCAGACACACACATTGATTATAAGGCAGATATGCACGATTTTTGGTCAATATTAAATATGCCGATATACCAAAACTCATTTGGCCGATAACCGATACCAATACTTTTTTTCCTATACTTACTTGCTGAAACTATATGGCTTTCTCTACTGTGGAAGTAAAATATTGCCTTTGTCAATTTAGCCTTTTTACCAAATGCTAAATGCTAAAAAGGACGCTGAAAATGATGGAACACTTTCAACTTGCATTATGTTTAATGTCAAATTTACATTTGCTCTTTGAGATGGTGACAACACTCAAACAGTGCAAACACTCACCACAAATTTCAGTTTCTTATGCCATGCTGCAGGCATGATTGTCACTGGCAGGGCGGGATTTAGGAGGGTGTGGGCCCCTGGGCTTGAGCCAAGGTGGGGGCCCTACTTTATATATCCTGATTTCCTTCCCTTTGGGTGGTCTGCGTTTGGCCGTGACTTACTTGTGGAACTGATCCTATCTAGCAACAAGGTCACAAAAACCAACCACAGTCCACAATTTTTATCAACTGTATTTTCTCTGTGATTATCATGTTTATTTCCTTACCAACTTCAGACAATCAGGTTATTTCCCCTCTGAGAGCCAAACCTGGTCAGAACCTTTATTCAGTGATGACTGGACTGTAGCTGCGTGTCAGAGCAGGGCGGGAAGCGCGAGCTCATTTTACAGGCCCTCCCGCCGCTGCTAGCTGGGAGCTAAAGCTAGTTCCTCCCGCTGCTGCTAGCTGGAAGCTAACGCTAGTTCCTCCCGCCGCTGCTAGCTGGAAGCTAAAGCTAGTTCCGCTTTTTTAACTTAGCATTGTGCGAGCAGAGCAGTCGCTTTACTTTTCTGTGACTTTAGCTGTTTTGTTTTTCTGAATCGTTCTGTTGCTTTTTTCCACTCATGGAAACCCGTTTCAAAGCTTCACTGACTTTTAGCATCATTTAAAATACAAACACAGCCGCGGTGGATGGAGGAGAACTCAGCTGTGTTTGGATGGACTCACCACTTGGAGCTAGCTGTCAAAACGCGACCTGGAGAAGAATCGTTTCTGGTGTTTGATAGCACACGATGTTAAATCAACTATAGTCAGATTGGTTGATATTTGGTTGACGGTGGATCAACCATGAAACCACCATCAGATTCTAACCGTTGAAACTGTGTCATTGAATCAATGTTATTCTGTGGTTGAAATATAATGACTGAAATACCGATGACTGATCAACGTCTGATTAATATCAGCTGTTTTGCTGCACCCCTTCCCCTCCTCATCAGAGCTCTGGGTCAGAGCATTTTATTACTGAACGGGGTTATCATGTTTTAAATTAAGCACTGTAAAGGATAGTCGGTGCTGATTCCTTTCTTACTTGTTCATAACAATTCTTACTAACTGTTTGTGTGTGATATATTGACACAAAAACACCTTCAACTTACTCCAAGGTGTGGATCGGTCCACCCCTACCGTTTACATGAGTGGAATGGCCCAACCACAGCTTCACTGTTGGCAAAAGATGATAATTCAACATTGAATTATCATCACAAAGGTTGCATGATGGTTGAGGTTGACAACTGATGGTGGATCAACCATCAAACAACCATCCAATGCTGGCCAATTAACTATTGATTCAATGTCTCTGCCGGACATTGAATCAATGTTGTTGAAACCATTCTGTGCTATCTGGGAAGTTAATGATTTCATGAGGCCGTGCGTGCGTGTTAATGTTAGTTTGTGTATTTTATTGTCTAAAATTTTTGATGTCTGCATGAATATTTGCTTGAATATTTCAACCAGATTATCTTGTTGACATGACCCTCTCCATTTATCTGGGCTTGGGACCAGCACCAGGAGCTCTTGGGACTGTGCGCCCCTCGTGGCTGGATTATCATGTCGGGGTGCAGGTGTTTATGTGTGTGTGTGTGGGGGGGGGGGTGTCGGTGTGTGTGTGTGTGGGGGGTGTGTGTGTGTGTGTGCGTGCCTGTTAAGTGTAAGAATTTTGGGCTAACATTGAAGGATGGAGGATGAAGATAGGGGTTAGAAGTTAAGGTTTGGGGGTTGGGCTTCAGTTAGCATTTCAATCAGTTTAATAGTTTGGTTGGAGATGTTTTTTCAGTAGACAACAGTTTTCTGACTGATGTTTGCTTTGATTTTGCTTTGCTTTGACAGGACAAACAATCATTTATGAACACAGTGATACCTAAGGATAATTTAGAGATTACTCAGCCTGACTCATGTTTTTGGGTTGTGGGAGGAAGCCAGAGTATCTGGAGAGAACCCACGCATGCACAGGGAGATTGCAATGCAGAAAGATCCCAGGTGGGGATTCGAGCCCAGGACATTTTTCCTGCAAAGCAGCAGTACTGCCACTGTGCAGCCCTCTCTTTTTTTTTGACTTATTAAAATTACTTGGCTTAGCAGATGTCAGCCTCTTGTGTTCTGGGATTCTCAGCAATCAAGGATATTTCTTGCCACATCTTCATGATATGGAATCTTTTTCATTTGCTCAAGCTCATCTCTTTGTTATTGGCCATAAGACGGAGTCTTTTCTGTTTCCAAGGCTCTGTCCATTTTTACTAAAGCAGCCTGTAGGTTGGATTTTTCTGTCTTTTGCTGGGCTTCAGTCTCTTTTACTCAGTTTTTCATTTCATTTAGCTTTTCTCCTTCAGCTGCTCGGCCATTCTGATGGCATCCTGGTGGTTGTTTCTCCTCTTCATCAACTCGTTATTCAAAGCAGCAATTTCATCTTAATCATCAATTATCTGTGACTCCAATTTATACTAGAGCTCTTCCACCTCAGATCTTTCTTGGTTGTTGGTGAGAACTCCCACTGCCGTCTTCCTTTATCTAAATCTCTCTCCATTTTGTCCAGTTGTCCAGAGCAGATTGTACTCTATATGTTTCTTTAATCTGCTTTGCTAAGCAAATCTCCGTCTCTTTTGTTTTGTTCTTCTCAGCCATCAGACTTGCTTTCAGCTGTTCGGCCGTTCTGATGGCATCCTCGTGGTCATTGCACCTCTTCACCAACTCGTTGTACAGAGCAGCAATCTCATCTTCATAATCAATTATCTGTGACTCCAACTTATATTTGAGCTGTTCCACCTCGGATCTTTCTTGGTTGTTGGTGAGCTCCCACTGCCGTCTTCCTTCATCCAAATCTCTTTCCATTTTGTCCAGAGCAGATTGTAGTCTGGATGTTTCTTCCACCTGCTTTGCTAAGCAAATCTCCGTCTCTTTTGTTTTGTTCTTCTCAGCCATCAGATCTGCTTTCAGCTGGTCGGCCGTTCTGATGGCATCCTCGTAGTCGTTGCTCTTCTTCATCAGCTCATTATACAGAGCAGCAATCTCATCTTCATGTTCAATTATCTCAGACTCCAACTGAAACTTCAGCTGTTCCACCTCGGATCTTTCTTGGTTGTTGGAGAGAAGATGTACTTTTTCCAGCTCCCACTGCTGTCTTCCTTCATCCAAATCTCTCTCCATTTTGTCCAGAGCAGATTGTAGTCTGGATGTTTCTTCCACCTGCTTTGCTAAGCAAATCTCTCCCTCTTTAGTTTTGTTCTTCTCAGTCATCAGATCTGCTTTCAGCTGGTCGACCGTTCTGATGGCATCCTCATAGTCGTTGCTCTTCTTCACCAACTCGTTACACAGAGCAGCAATCTGATCTTTATGATTAATTATCTCTGACTCCAACTGATACTGGAGCTGTTCCACCTCGAATCTTTCTTGGTTGTTGAGACGCTTCATGTCTTCCAATAAAGCAGCATTTTCTTGTTGCAGTGCAAAGATGGTGTCTTCTTTGGTGCTCAGGATGTAATGAAACTCCAACTCTGATATCATGAAAATTGCTCCGGTGTTTTCATCACCATAATTTTCTTCAACAATTGTCTGTGTATTTTCATCATAGAAGTAGCAGAGGTCTGCAGGGACACATCCTTCGTAAGACATCATAATGGTACTTATTTTTCAAGCAACTTTGAGAAATTACTTAATTGATTTGCTGAAACAAAAATTGTGTTAATCTACACAGAAGTGATTCACAAGATGCGTTCGCGCCAAGGGGTTTTTGAGAAAGGAACTAGAAATCTAAAGAGTCTTAATAATGTGTTCATGTCACTTATGATGTCATAGAGATCACACAACAGCAGAGATGATGTCATGGAATGGAGACAAAATCTGCTTAAGCCCCGCCCACAAGCAACTGGATTATAAAAGTAGTCATCAAGCATAAGTCAAAATAAAATCATTAGTTTCCATAGTTACAATTTATACTTCAGGCTGATAGAATAAACTGTGATAACAGTACAGGGCTTTTCCAATCATTTTGACTCAAAGCGTTTTACACCAAAGTCACATTCACCCATTCACAAAAATTTGCGTATTTGTGTATAAATACGCAAATTGGTAGGGGCCTTGGGGCTAAGTGCCTTGCCCAGGGGTACATCAACACGTGACAGGAGGAAGCTGAAATCAAACCTGCAGCCTTCCAATCACAAGACGACTTCCCACAGAGCCACAGTTCCATGTTGAACCACACCTGAAAATACAACTATGCTGGTCTTTCAAAATAAAGCATATCCTACAAAACGAAGCCTACAGTGGATCAGCGTCCAGACTGTTTGCCATGAAAACCTAAATTATCAAGCTCTGGTGGGTTTGGGATGTACAAAGATCATTTCTTTCCCAATGAAATTAAAAAAATTTAATTTCTTGTGCCTGTTCTGATTTTTCTTTGTTGAGTTATATAGTAAACATCTAAACATTTGTCAAAACAGACAAAGAGTCAGATTTTTTGCTAACAACCACAGCATCTGAGCACTGAGCAAATTAACAGTCAATCACCTGTGTGCTTGTCAGGCCAGCTTACAGGCTGGCTTGTTTGTAATAAAAATGTATTTTCAACATTTTAAACCTTAAATCAAACACATGTGTTTTATGTCTGTGTTCACATGGGAAGACAAAGAAAAGGGTGCTAATAATTTAAAGTCAACTAGTTCTAATAATTATTTGACCTTAAACTAATTAGCGTCAACGAATTATTGACCCTAATAATTGGTTTTAATCATTTGTTAAAAGAAGTTTAATTTCTACATTCTAAGAAATTATTTGTACAAAAACGAGTTACATATATTTGTGCATGACTGATTTCCATCTGCTCCAGGTGAGTGTGTGGTACATGACAGACTGGTCCAGTCCAGCACAGGGCCAATAACGACACATGCATCTGCATTTAGCTGCACTAACATCACGTCTGTCAGCATGCATGTTTGGACTCCATTAGCAAAAACAAGAACTGTGACAACAACATACAAATTTCAGAAGAAAGTTAAGAAAAGTTGGTTCCAACTGAAAAGCACAAAAACAAAATGTGTTGCATCAGTGAATATTTTTACTTCTTGTAAAAAGTCAAAGTAAAGAAACTTATATTACAGAAAGAGCAGAGGGAGATGACAGGAAGCGAAAAGATATGACACAACAAATTACAGCAGACAGTGGAAACTTTTTTATAAAAGTAGTTGAAGAAGAAAGACCAAAAATATGACGGGCCATATGCAGAGACAAATCTGAGGACTGCTGATGTAAAAGGAGAAAGAGGAGAGAAAGTAAAGAGAATGGTTTTCCAACATAGATCCTGTCCTAGGAAAATGGTTCAGATTAATGGAAAAGGGGGAAAAAGAGGCAGAAGATGGTCTGGTTTGTCAAATAAAATCACCTTTTATATTGGTGAGTTATTTTGATGGAATGACTGACATCCGATATTAAACTACACTAATATTGGCCGATACCGATACCATCCTGATAATATCACGTATTCCTAGTAGAAGGAATTCATTTTTCCGTGCATGTCTCAGAAATAGTATCTTAATTGACAAATAAAGATGTTAATATCTATCAGACAAGGCCAGAGAGGTTATATGTAATTTTGTTTTATGCCAAAACATTTTCATTCTGTGATCATTGCTGCTGGTCTTGTGGAATTTATACAAAAGTATAAATATAATATGATCTTCCTGTTTCTATAACAAACTTTAGTTTACCGTATGTAATTAGAACATAAAGTCTTGATGGCCTTTGATTGGAAAAAAGCGTAGAAAGGAACCCTGGGTACTCACCCAGCATCCTCTCTTCAGTCCCATCGCCTCTCAGTCTCTCCGCCCGCAGCTCTGAAACATTCGGCAGAGGTGAGCGTGACATGACTGCTGGAGACACAACCCTTAACTCAGAGAGCTTCAGAGCCGGGTCTACCTCTCAGGATGGGATAGGTGAGGGCGCAGAAGGCACCCACAGCAAACATCGCAACAGCCGAGCCCAGAACCGAGAAGGTGGCCGAGAGCCACGGTGTGAGCCCGCTGCTCCGCCGCCTCCCACTCCCACTGAGCCCGTGTGCAGACATGACCCTCTCGGCGGTCTGGATGCGGTCTGATCGCTGTGGAGGTCGGGCCGGGCTGAAGGACACCCCTCCCGGGAAGTCACAGCGCTTCTGTTGCTGGGACCAAACGTTGATCCGCATCACATCCAGGAACTAAACCTGCCTGAGCACTTCCGCCCACAAGATTGTCCTGTAGGAGTTTCCGTAACCGGTTTTCATGGCGTAAAATATAAAGTGGGGTCTGTCGTTAAATTGTATGTTCTATAACATTTAGTAAAAGTGTTCTCTGCTATATTTAGACACATTACACACAGAGAATCTATGATTTATAAGGATTTTAAGTCATAAATCAGCATACAGTAGTGCAACATTTTAAAGTTAAAGGAAATGTAACTCTGAAAAGTGTGGTGTGCATTACATTCATCCCCTTTAGCCTGATACAGCTAAATAAAATTCATATTTGAGGTGTTTGTAAAGTGACACAGTCAACATTTAACAGCAATAAGAGAAAATAAAATGGGGATTCACTTTTCATATGGTAGTTGTCATATTTCACTGTGTAATTCTTTCATTTATAAATGTCAACTTTTCAAATATTTAGCAAACAAACTAAATTGAGTGGCAAACGACTTGGTTTCAAACCAAATGTTTAGTTAACATGTTAAACACAAACTTGCTAATTTTATTTAGTACAGGATCAAATATATCTTCTAATTAAATACAGTTCTGAAATAATTAGTTTGCAAACTAAATAAAAAGCAGTTAGCTTGCTAACTAAATATTTAGTTTGTAAATTGAATTTTAGCTTAGTTTACAAACCAAGGAAGTTAAATATTTAAAATCCTAACCGAAATTAGTTTTTTAAGCTAAATATCTATTATCTACCTAAATAGTTGAAACTAAGTGGTAAGGGTAGTATGTCGTTTTTAAACTAAATATTTATCTTGTTATTTAAGTATTTCCTTTGAAACTGTGGCCTTTATAAATGAATTGCAATACGGTGAAAATATTACTTTGATATACCCCGAATTATTGCGCTAAATTTTTGACTATGTAGCATTACAAAAGGCATCCAATAAACATTATTTGGATAAATGGTCTAACAAAATCTAAATGAGAATCTGTGGCTTCGCCTAACATTTATTTGTTTAAAAAAAGGTAAATTGCTGATTCTTTTGATTATTTATTTTATGAGACAGGCCAGTGTGTCTCATAAAATTTCATGAAAATACATTAAGGTTTGCTGTTGGAATATGAATAACTGCTTACATTTTTAAAGGGGTATGAATACTTTTGAAAGCTGCGGTAATTCCACCAAAAACACTAGAGTGCGCACTTGTCTTTGAATTTGGAAGGGGATGAGTTCTCTGTTTTTAAGTTATTTTATTTTGACAGGCACAGTTTGACGGAAACACGACTACCTGCCTTTATTTTGAAGCGAAACGGATGAGAGCTTTACGCAGAGTCGTATATGTGACAGAAACAACGACGTCAGGCGGCTCAGACCGTGTCGGCTGAATCCGGAGCGACTGTCCGAGAGATAACGCGGTAAATAATCATTTATGTTTTCTATGACGGTAGAAACTGCTTTATTAAAAGCGAACGAAGCTAAAGCAGAAATATTTCATCACGCTTTGCTGCCGCTGCTTCCTGTATCCATCTGCAGGTTGTTTATTTTCTCTACATGTTGGTTTGTTGTGATGAGGTTTTGCCACTCTGAACGTATTTACATTCATTCTAGAGACTTTATCCTTGAACTGCTTCCAGTGTGTGAAAACAGGTTTATGACACGTAGGTCAATTATCTACGGTACTGGCTTTGTAGCTTCGCAGCTAATGTGGCTAACTTAGCATTTTTACAGCCCAGCTGCTTCTGATGACTGATGTGTTGGAGCTGATCTACTCAGACATGTCGCAGCTTTATCTGACTGCTTTCTGTATAAAGGAACTTCCAGATGATATTTTTAATGTACCCTTTTTAGGTTGGCTTTGGTTACCTATAGATACCTATAGATCTATAACCATTCAGCAGTGGTCAAAGTAGAGATGGATCAAAAATAATAACACACCAAAATTGTTGCAACATCCACTTGCATTGTGTAAAAGTGAAAGTCAGCATTGTCCTAGAAAAGCTAACAAAACACAAAAGCCACAACACGACCACAAAGGTGACAACAAAAAGCCAACAATGGAACAATAAAAGTCTCAATGGGACAGCAGAAGATGCAACAGTAAAAGCTGCAATGCAACAACAAGAAGCCACAATGGAAGTTATGTTATTTTGTGGTCTTTGTGGCCTTTGGTTGTTGTGGCTCTTGCATCTTGTTGACCTTCCAGAGGTCTGCTCCCTCCAAGGTTGTCCAGTGTTTTATGATATATCCTTGATCATGTGGCTTTTTCCTCCATCCTCATCACCATCTCGTTCCTCTCCTTCTGGTTATTCTCGGACCAGAACTGAAGTTCTTCTTCCAGTTCTAGACCAGTTCTTTGTGTCTGGACCGTGCTAACCCTTCGTGTTGCAGACGACTGATAGCTTGGTCAACCACAGATTGGGCATTCCTCTTCCGGCCTGTCAGTATGTTCATGTTCATGTTCCTTATAGTCTGGTCAGTGGACTCTCTCAACTCAAGAATTAGATGGTCTTTTATTGCTTGTAGCCCAAAGTGATGGGTTGCTATGTCTGATACTGGCGGTAAAATAAAGATAGAGGGGGACACCCCTCACCAAGGACTTATACCTACACATTTTAGTAGTTCAAATTCCAAATATACCTTAAAATATATAATTACACACATTAGAAACCGTTTTAGATGTTACTATCTACATCATCAGCGAATAGGTGGGATCCACCGTAGTGCAAAACTGTAATGGGAGATTTGGCAGCCATTTGTGTCAAAACAAAAACTGATCTGTGTAATAAAAACATGTAGAAGTGTTGATAGTCATGAGGAAGTGTGGATTTAGTGTTTGAACAGTTAGTTGGAACCCAGGTTCCCAACATTATAACGGCCCTGGTCCATATGGGTTTACTCATTACATTCTCTCTGATGGTCAGACAGCAGAGTAGGTTGCCATGGTTTCTGATTAGATCTGGACGACGTTTCAGTTTTAAGAAAGAAATCCTAACATTAATGAACATAATTAATGTTTTCTTAGATTAGTATTACTTGATTTATTTGTAGCCTCCACTATAGAACAGAGGAGTAATGGCAGCTATGGGGAAGTTGCTATAATTGCTGCCTGGAATGTTTAACACTTTTCTGTAGAAACGGAACTATGAACTTTCTAAATTCCTCTTAAACATTAGACTGTGTGTTTGTAAGATGCTTGACCGAGTTTGTAGAGCGACTCGACCTTGAGCCATGGCTCTGTAGCACAGCTTGCTTGACATCCTGTTCTTTTGCCTCACAGGCAGAATACCTCCAAACAACGCTAACGTGACTGTATGTCACAGAGCCCAGCAGACATAGATGCTGCTCCTAATATAAAAATGACCAGTGCCATTAAGTACTGCAGTTGTACTGCTAAACAGCACACAATGTTTGCATTTAATTATAGTTTGGAATATATTGATATGCTTATGGAAACAATTGTGTAAAAAGAAAAAGTCAATCAATTTCCAGTTTTTCTAGGGTGTCAGAATTTTTGACTGAGCCGAACAATAAAAATCTAGAAACTATCATCAGTCAATGAAATGCCCCCAATCCGAACTTGAAAATTGAATGTTATGCTCTTAGCACTTAGCTTTCGTCAACAACTCATAGGTGGAAGTGAGAGAATTGCGCAACACAAATAATCACCCGGGCGCATAACAAAACATAATTTAACGAAGCTTCGAGAAATAATTTGCCTTAAAGAATGTTAATATTGGAGGTACTTGAATCATTCGAGGAATTGTTAAAGCCCTAATACGCTGCTTGCAGATGTTTAAATAAATATGGCTGGAGAAAAGCCTTTGTGACTCCTTATTTTCTTTATTGGAAAATGGTAAAAGCGTTAATGGGGTTATGAGGCAGATGAACAGGAAAAGCTGAATGATGCTGATAAGCATCAAATCAGTTGTGGGGACTTCAAAGCTGAGAAATACCACAACCCTGATTAGAATTTAAAAAGGTCAGTAAAACTCTTCAGTCTGCAACAGTGAAGGAGTAAACATGCCCAATGGCTTGAGATAACATCATCTGTTTACCTATAACCCACATGACTTGGAGCAGCAGTCAGGCAGATCGTAGCATGTTAGGCTTCTTTTTGGTTCCTGTTGATTATTCTTTGTAGTTGATCGCATGTTTATCACATAGCGTTTAACAAACTAACAAGAGGTTTTTCTTAATTCTAGTACATTTTGGTTGGCAGCAGAACCATTAAATAGACGTGCATGTGAAGAGTCAAATCAGACGTAGACAAATGTTCTGAAAGCAAATGCTTGGAGAAAAATGACTTCCTACAACTGTGACTGTATGTTACCGTAAGCTTGATGTTTTAGGTCTATAAAATGAGCTGTTCAAGTTAAACACGAGGAGCAAAATGACCAGCAGTAGCAACAAAGCTTTTCTCTGGTGTGTAGTTTTCATGGTAACCACTTTTCAACCTTCTAATGGCAGCTGTCATAGAGGCAAGGCAGGATGCTGTGACTGCTGCCTCCATTTTATCCTGTCAACATCAACATAGGGAGGCTGCGCGTGTGTGTTTGTGTTTGTAGGGATGGTTGGGGAAAGATGTCTTCCTGGTTGTGACCAACAACAAGTGGGGCTGGGAAGAGAAATCTGTGGCCTTTCAGCAAAATTCTTATTTAAAATGATTTGAAACAGTTTTTACACTTTCTCTTGTTGGTAACCAGTAAGTTTTGTCACATCACCTTTAAACAGCTGTTAAGCTAACATACTGGTTTTACAGACTGAGTGATTAGATCACCAACTCATTGACTGGAGCAGAGTGTTGAGAGGCTGATGATAATTTCAAGTGATAAGAAAAACAATACCAAGATTACAGAGCAAAGATGAAGCTGTCATTTCAATGTTACATTGAAGCAGATTCAAATAAAACTAATTCCAGTGAAAAGCTGCTAAATTTAGTTGTTTTCAACAGAATATTCTTTTTCCGTTTTTGCTCTTCTGCTTCTTGTGGTGACATAAGCTTCTAGTTACTCTGGCTTCCTGCTTTAGTTCTCACACCTTTGCTGTCTGTTACTCAGTATCAGCACTATCTCCAAATTGAAAGTTTTAGACTTTGAAAATAACTTTTTGGAGTTTTGCAATTCCAGGCAGCACATTTGAAAGTATTAGTTGGTGTTTGAACTATTAGTCAGTTGTATGATTTCTTAGCATCATGGATTTGAGCTATGCAACACCCACTAATACCAGGCTCAACTTCAGTGGTGTAACATCAAGTGCGTACCTCTCTTTGAAGACGCACACTCAAACTGTGAAGGCTGGTCTCTGCACTGCTCCTGTTAGCAGATCTGATGGTATTTTTTTCTTCACCATGTCTGAAGAACAATCAGATTTTAACAATGGGTGGAACAAACTCGAATATTTCTTTGAGTTAGTAACATTCCTCCCTCCATCTAAGGCTTTTTATGGATGCACCAGCTAAAACTCCACCTCTTTTAATAACACTGCAGCCTCTGTGTGTGAAGAAAGAAGAAAGTGTGTCGCAACCTGATAAGTAGCACAGAGATAAAACGGTCCTGCCTGCAGCTGGACCTCACCTGTTTCACCTTTTAACACAAACTGCACAGTTGAGTCATGTGGGAATGCGCTCGCAGCCCCTGCAGCGGCCCGTGTGTGAGCACGCTCAAAACGAAAAGAGGAACCTGCTGCTGTCGGCGTCACTCAACCTCCAAGACCTTTACGGTTCCTCCATTCTTCACTCAGGAGTCAGAATGTGTGCTAACAGCTGCATTTCACTGTGTGGGCGAGTGTGTTTAGTCAGCAGCAATCAGCTGACTGACTGTTGGTTTCTAGCAATGTTTATTTAAAGCAACATGCTGTCAGCCAGCATAACATCAAACAGCAGTGTGTGTGTTTGTGTGTGTGAGAATAAAGGAAGAACATGTGGGGGTTGGGAGATGAGTGCGGCACGGGGACAGAGCTAATCTGAGGGAAGAAGGGAGGAGATGCTCCCATTATGTGGATGCAGATCCAGCATGCAGCAGTTTCAGGTTCACTGGCGGTAGCTGGAGCTGCTGCAGGCTCTTATCTGGCTGCATGATGCAGCCATCAAACCGGAGGAAGCACAGTTCAGTTGTTCAGCCATGTTCCAATGGCTAGATTTGTGTCCATCCTGGCCCAGCAATGGGAATTCTGCCGTTCCCGGTGTTTCACCGACCACTGGTGGTACTTCCAACCTTGTCTCCATTCGCCACATAAATGCAACACAATAAACATTAATGCACACTTGCAGTCAATAACCATCAAGCTAATTATGATGCGTTACACTCAACCATTAAGTTTACAGTTAATGTATTCTCTATAATGCGAGGCAAGGATCGAGAAGAAGTCCCATTACATAGATGACAGATTCTAGGATTGTGGTCATCCTTACCACCATGACACATCCACCTCCATGCTGCACAGTTGGGTTGAGGTTCTCCTTGTTCAACCTCCTTGTAAAGTTGTTCAACTTGTTGCTGATTGGACAGAGCTTTCTTATGAACTGTAGCCAGAGACAGCTGTGGGGTATCAGGCTTTTTAGTGTCTTTTTTCCATCCATTCAGATTGAACTTGCCTGGACAGCTGAATCTGGATGTATTAGCAAATGTTTCGAATGCCCTCCTCAGTCCCCACCTTCAATGTTGCCAAACTTAATCTGGAATACTGGCATCACCCAGGAGATGGCAGGTCTGATGCTTTTGCAGATGGATCTTGCGGTGCCTTTAATGACTTCACTTCACACCTAATCTCTCTGCATCCAGGCCTGAGTGGGTGCATGGGAGCATCGGAATGTTAGAACATCCTGCTCAGTCGATTCTGATCTGCTGCTCCTTCTTTCAGCGACATTGACTGCAGTGTTCAGTTTCTCTCCCAGCTTCTGATCCATATGCTGGGTATTCTGCTGTCTCTTTGATTATGAATAATCCAGCCGTTATGCAACAAAGCCGAGTTTTCAGCAGATAAACAGCAGGACTGTCAGCTACTGCTTGAGAGAAACAAGTATTATCATTCTATCTTTGTTTCCCAGTAACTACAGTGAAGGAACAGAAAATCGGCCTCATTAGCAGATTTTCTGTGAACGCAGCTGAAACTGACTTCCTTTCTCCTGCTGTGGTTTCAGAACACAGTCATGGTCTGAGCCTCAGCAGTGTCCTTACTATTCACCAAATGGATTTTAAGCCTAAAATGGTGACAACAATAAACAATCATCACCTTGCTTTTGGACAAAGTAATCATGTCTTGTTAGTGGTTATGTTTTCCTCACTCTTCTCTTTTTTTCCTCCCTTTTCAAGTTTTCCCATCACTTTAAGTGAACATCTGTATCACTAAATCTGCAGTTGACCTAAATACACTAACATAGCATAGAATGTCTTCTATGGTTATTGGGCAGAATATCATATATTCTTCATTTTCTGTGTTTTATGTTATTTTATAAAATGTATGCTTTTCCTGACTTGACCATTGGTGGGCATCACTAACTAAAAGGTTAGTTTCCGCTGACAACAAAGTGCTATATTTATTGTCAGCTGGTTTAGTGCTAGTTTGGCTAGCACTCATGAGCTGTATCGTCATTATTTTAACAGAAGCTTATGCTAAAGTGCTACTTTGTCACAGTATTTAGCGGAAACTGAAGCTATGACACGAATCATAAACTTTGGTTCAGCTAGCATTGAAGTGCTCTAGAGTCATGATTTTTAGCAGGAGCTAAATGTCATGCTGTTTAGCTCTTCATGCTGAAAAGATAACTATAAACATTAGTTTCGCTAATGCTAAAGCACTATATGTCAGTGTATTTAGTGAAAGCTGTGCTATTCATAAACATTAGTTCAGCTAGTGCTACGTTTCTAACTTCAATTCATACTATATTTGTTTTTGAACAACTTAAACCCTAGAATACCAATTTAATTTTGACATTATAATTGCTGTATAATACCGATAGACATTGTATTTATGTCTGTCTTGTTCTCTACTGTTTTTTCTTTTTTGTTTCCTGTTTGAAATAAAGTTACTGGGGGATAAAAAAAAAGAACCACGGATATCAAACTTTATTCAACTGGAAGTTTACAAAACAACCAAGTAAATTCGTGCTTCAGTATTTATCCTGCAAAATTAATTCAGGGGCAGCTAAGTATGCTAAGTTTTTTGTCAAACTTAGCAAAAGTGCTAAACACATCCATCCATCCATTTTCTTACACCCTTGTCTCCAGCTATCGTTTCAAGCGAGAGGTGGGGTCACCCTGGACAGGTCGTCAGTCTGTCGCAGGGCAACACAGAGACACACAGGACAAACAAACATGCACACACACACTCACACCTAGGGACAATTTAGAGAGGCCAATTAACCTGATAGTCATGGTTTTGGACTGTGGGAGGAAGCCGGAGTACCCGGAGAGAACCACGCATGCGCAGGGAGAACATGCAAACTCCATGCAGAAAGACCGGGGCCGGGAATCGAACCCTGAACCTTCTTGCTGCAAGGCAACAGCTCTACCTACTGCACCACTGGACAGCCCCTGCTAAACACAAAATAATGCTTATTTTGTGTTGTAATCCCATATCAGTCTGATCCTAATATCATCATCATCTAAAAGACATTCAGAATGGCAGGAGAAGAGCATGTTGCTGAGGACCTGAAGCATCTCTGTGTCTTCCAGACTCCATCTTGGTGTGTGAAGGTTTCCCAGACATCGCTGTCCCATCCTGTGTGTGGGATGTCTTCTGAGTTGCTGGTAGATCTGGGTGAAGACGCTGCAACTGCACAGTTAGGACAGCTGAAGCTCTCCACCCTAGAGGACCAGCAGTGGCCACCTGATGAGTCCTCACTTAGCAAATCAGGTGAGACAGAGGTCCTGGTTTTTCTCCTCTGGTGATGTTTTATCTCTCATGTGTGGCTCCATGCGTTTCAGAGACGGAGAATTCCCAGGGCTTCGACCCCGGCTCTCCCCACCTGCCCTGGGACCATCCGTTCTACGACATAGCCAGGCATCAGATCATCGAGGTTGCAGGTAGGCTCTTTAGTATTAGACCTCTGTTTGTTTTTGCTCAAGTAAAGTTTGTGTAATTTTGGTGCTGTTTGTTCTGTGTGTGTAGGCGATGATAACTTTGGCAGGAAGGTGATAGTGTTCAGCGCCTGCAGGTTGCCGCCGCAGCATCAGCTCGACCATCAGAAGCTGCTGATGTAAGTGACCCTGCACATTACCACCGTTCACCACGGGGTTTAATGATCTGTCCATTTTTACTACCCGGTTGAAACTTCCACGAGAACTTGACAGAAATATTTCTAGATGTTGAAGTTTCATGTGGTGAAAGTGAACAGTCTGGAATTTAATTCAAATATTTCAAGGTTTGGAAACGTATCTCCAAACTTTCCACATCAAAGTGTCTAATGTTGGCATCATTGGCTGAGACAGATCTGATTGGTTTGGTTTTTCTGTCCAGTCTTCACTGAATATTACTGGTTTCATTTTACCCTTGAAACTAAGATGGCTGAATCAGAGCCCTACTGAATCAAATTCTATTGGTTTTCTCCCTGATTGATGCTGAAGCGGTTTCTCTCCGGCAGGTATCTTAAAGCCACTCTGGATCAGTACGTAGAGAGTGACTACACTCTGATCTACTTCCATCATGGGCTGACCAGTGAAAACAAGCCTTCATTCGGTTGGCTTCGAGAAGCATATAAGGAGTTCGACCGGAAGTAAGTTCACTAACTTGAAGGAATCTCTGCAGAAGTTCACAGGAAGTTCCTACACGCATCACACAATCACCTGAAGACTTCTAGTTGGGTTCCAACATTGTGGAACAGTCTTCCGTTTGAGTTCAGGGTTTATCAGGTCTTTATAAGCATGCAGAGAATAAAGAAGATGGAAAAGAGTTGTAATTACAAATCTGTCTGCCATTACTTGGTGGTGAGCTGTCATATTTTATATATTAAAATGAATCTAATGTACTGAGAGGTCCGTCTGCAGATCCAGGGCTCCTCAGTGAAAACAATAAAACCCCAACAACAAACTGAGACCATCCTTTGGTTGCACTCTGCTAACCCTGGTTCTCTTTATGACTCTGTGTTTAGAAACAAGTTCCTCAGTAAAAATGAGAAACACCTGGTGATAAATAAAGGCAGGTCCATCCACTGAGACAGGATGCTGAGTTTAAATCTGCTGGTTGTGTTTTCAGGTATAAGAAGAACATCAAGGCGCTGTACATCGTCCATCCCACCATGTTCATCAAGACTCTGCTGATCCTCTTCAAACCAATCATCAGGTTGGATTTTTAGGGAAAGATGTAAAACTAGGATTTAAGAAGAAAAATAGTGTGATAACTAAAGTGAGGAGAACTTAGAAATTTGTAAAATAATAAATGATATCATCTTAATCTCTTAAAGTTGTTATATGGTCAACATTTTAGAGAAAGCTTGTGTACTGCCCTCTGCTGGTGAGAAACTTTGTTGCTATAATGTACTTTTGAATTCAAAGTACTGTAAACATAAGCCAGTCTTACTAAAAATTATTATAATAATCTCCCACCATGTTGGCATGTTTGGTGGCAAAAACAATAAAAACTATAACTTAAATCTTTTCTGCATTAAGCTAATATAAATTCTGACCAACAGGAGCGTTGTTGATATTGTGAACATGCTAACTGGCTGACATGTAAAGAGAAACTACTAATGTTATGACAGGATATATTGGAATACTGGGTCATCTGAACTAGGGAAGCATGTGGATATTAGGTATTCCAACAATGGATCCTTGAGGAATCCCACTTGATATCTCAAATATAGAACCACCAAATGTCACAAAGTAGGGAAATGTTGAACAGTTAACTGTTAAATGTACAACAGATATAAAAGGTCTATACTAGAGATGCACTGATTGCAGTTTTCAGGCCGACCGTTAAGAATCCTGACCTGCTGATTCTGATTTTGACTGATGTTCAGATCTTTGCTGAGATCAGTGTCACGTTAAACTTCACTGGTCAAGATGTGGGAGGCTAAAAGCCTGAATGCATTTTAGCTTAAAGGTTTCCACACTTATCCAAACAGTTAATGCAGCTCTGCTCTGTATATGAATCACTTTCCATGTGTTGACCAGTGAGTCTGTGATGATGGTATGTCTCTGTCCTGATCGTAGTTTTAAGTTCGGCAGGAAGATTAACTACGTGAGCTACCTGAGTGAGCTGGAGGACGTGGTCAAGTGTGACCAGCTGGTCATCCCAACCCGTGTCAGAGAGTAAGAACTGACTGGCATTAGAACCCTGCAGACATTTCAATCTGGCTCTTCATCCCAAACTGAGCATGTTTACATGTGATCTGGATCAGGTATGACAACAAACTGAGAGCGTCTCTGAAGCCCAGCTCGCTGCCCTCCATGTCTCCTCCTCATAGCCCCCCACTGCCTGAGCAGGTGTTTGGGGTTTCACTCGTCATGTAAGTTCACAACACAGACGCTCTGCTTTTCCTGTCTGCAGATGAATGCTTGTTGGTTTTGCTCATGGCTGACTGTTTTTGTTCTGTGTCCTAGGCTGAGACAGAAGGATCCAGATAATAATCTGGTTCCTGTAGTGATGAGAGACACAATTGGCTTCCTGTCAGAACAAGGTAACGCAAGAAATGAAGTGCTGTGTGTCTCATGCGGTGGAACAGACAGTCTGAACAGACAGCTGATGGCTGTTGGTCTGTAAAACAGACATGGAAAACTAGGGCTGTTGTAAACGAATATTTTAGTAATCAAGTGATCTGTCGATTATTCTTATGATTAATTGAGTAATCTAATAAAAAAAGATCAAATAAAACATTGGTAAATCTAACATAACGGCAGCATTACTATTGCATATCAACATCAGTCCAATTTTTCATATTTGAGCTCCGTAACACAAAGACCGATTGGGCCGGAACACAATGCTAAATAATAAAACATAACGAAGGCAGATGAATTTTAATAATCGAGGTACTCCAATCACTCAGGAATCGTTTCAGCCCCATTGAGAACTTTTGCTTCCTGTTGTCTGCTCTGTTCCTGTCAGGTTTGGAGATTGAGGGGATCTTCAGGCGGTCCGCCAACGTGACTCTGGTGAAGGAGGTCCAACTCAAGTACAACTCCGGTACGAGTGGCACGGCTTGGCGGCCAGCTTTAAGTGAACCACCCCACTCCTCAGCCATGTCTTTTAAAGCTGGAATGAACTGAAAAACCAGCTGATTTTTAGCTCTGGTTAGAGGTCAACTGGTTGGAAACGCATAAATAAATCCACACCTTTTGGGGTTAAGCTATTCCAAATAGCTGTGTTAATCAATGATAAAAAGATGTTAAGGATAAGTTCAAACATCCAAGGGTTTGTTTCTAATATTCAGTTATTTTATAGTTCTTAAACAGAAATCAGAATCAGCTAAAACTGGAATCTGGACATCCAAGCATCACAAAAATCAGAGATCAAAAAATGACCAGACCACAACATTTTGATAGAACCAAGATCTACTAACAAACAGTAATCTGTGGCTGTAGCTAGGATTTGGTAGATCACTTTAATGTTGAGAATTTGTATTGATTGATGTCTGCTGGCTGATTTAGGAGCCACCGTGAACTTCAGAGACATGGAGGACGTTCACCTGGCCGCTGTCATACTAAAGACATTTCTTCGAGAGCTTCCTGAGCCTCTGCTGACCTACCAGCTCTACAATGACATTGTCAACTTCGCATGTAAGTTCAAGACTTGTTAGAATGAGGGCAAATCAATCTAATGCCTCATTCTCTGGAGGGTGACAGTCGAGCTGGAGTCCCAGAAGCTTATTTTCAGTCTAAACTGTTTTCAGGACTTTATTGCTTTTTGTGGAAACGGCTGAAAATCCAGCTTTTCTAACTAATATTGATCTTTACTCTGTAAGGATTTAGTCCCAAAGAGTTGCAGCAACCAGCTGTAATCTTTAAGGAATAATTGGTTAGACAGATTTCCTGGATAACTTCATTGGGTTTGATGGTTTCTTTGGTTTGTTCAGCTGTCTCCAGTGATAATCAGGCAGAAGTAATGAAAACATTGGTGGAGTCTCTCCCAGAGGAGAACTACGCCTCCCTGCGGTACCTCATCACATTCCTGGCTCAGGTACAGCAGACCCTCTGAGAACGGTTCCACTCGCTCCACCAGCTCCCACTAACGTGTGTTTCTATTTCCAGGTGTCGGCCAACAGTGAAGTGAATAAGATGACCAACAGCAACCTGGCTGTGGTGTTTGGCCCAAACCTGCTGTGGGGGCGGGACAATGCCATGTCGCTCAGTGCTATTGGGCCAATCAACAACTTCACCAGAACCCTGTTGGACCAGCAGCATCTGGTTTTTACCTAATTCCCTCTCCCGTTCTTCTTGAGGTCTTTCATGCAGCCTGTGTTGCCATGGAGACCTCCCTCCTCTGCAGCATTTAAACATGAGCGCCACCAATTAGGAAGGAACTCCCGTACCAACACCACAAACTGTGGACCAATCGTATGTTGCCTCATCTCTCTGACCTGTCCACTAGCTTAGTCCTGTTGATTACCCGCCTCCAGCCTGCATTCCTGTGTCCATGTGAGTCAGGCATGAGTTACACTGCAAAGAATTATCCTGGTAAACAATATAGAACAAAATCATGTATTTATTTGCTCTCTCTAAAGTCTGGTTCTTCTCTGTAGTGCTCCCCTTTCTTGATTGGTGCCAAAAAAAACTGCCTCATAAGCATGACCAAATGTCCAGTAGGATGTGATTTCTTAGCTGAAGTCAGGAGAGGCCATCAGAACAGAGGTGGGAGCTTGTGTGTCTGCGATGGACTCAGGTTTATCTAAATAATTGTGAACTTGGTACTGAAATTGTGTCGACAATCTTCGGAGTGCTGTGGTCAAAGGAAGGCGTTGAGTAGCTTTGGCGTAATTCCTTGCAGATCCCAGACCCAGCTGCTGGAGTAGAGTCTGGACTAGACCGAAACATTTAACTAGTTCTACCCTTGGATTTCTAGACCTTCTTCCCAGCTGGACATCATGTCGTTTGGTGGCTCAGTGACCACTTCAGTCAGCAGTATTAGGCGATGGCGAAACTTCCTGTTTCCTAGTGGGATGCAACTTCATGATGTTTTTCATGTACTAGAAACGTTTTGTTTCCGTAGCAATACACCAGTTAGTCCCACGTTACTGTCATATTTCCTTATACAGTTGGCTTATGTGATCTTTTATTGCTGGGAATATTCTCTTGGTTTTTATAGTCTTCCAGCGCCTAGTTGGTAAACTTCAGGTTGAGTTGGAAAGTACAGTTCATACTAGTGGATAGTGTCGGCCTTTCTTTTCAGACTCTTACTGCTAATAGAAGCACGTTTCTTTTTAGGTACATGACAGTAACCACAGAGGATCATCTTCAGTCATACTGTAAGCAACGTTTTTCTTCATGTAGCATATTCAGCACGTTAATTATGTAATGCTGTACAGATGCATGTTGTCACTGTTTTATTCCATGTGTTTTTGTTGCCTTATAATTCATTTCATGCTGTGCCACCAATGGAGTCCATCCAAGTTGTACAATGTTTTTTTTAACTAAGTGCATACGGTTTTAAATCTCCACATATGCCTTAGTGGATTGCCCTCTTCCTGCAGCGGCTCCTTACCTGCAGGTTTTCTTTTGGCCTGCAATGTTTTTCCTTATGAAATTCCCACCAAAACACAATTTTCTTCATAACTTTACCATCTATTTCCAAGCCTATATGGTCTTTCATGTTGGGTCCAGCATAGTACCCCCTCCGTCTCCTTCACCATATCCGTAACATCTACTTAAATTAGAGTCTTCTGACTATTTGCAGGTTTGCTGTTATTAGAGTAAAATCAAGCTCTTCCACTCTTGGTTTAAATGTTGTGGGAAGGATCAGGGCTGTGAAAAGACTTAATATTTCATAACACTAAAGCTGTGTGAAGCAGAAGCGCCTGCAATACCTGCCAACATGTTGCTCCAATTTTTTATTTATTTATTATTAGTCATGACCTGTGAGTTTTTATTGTTTTACATCGTTTTGGACTCTGAAGCTTTTATTATCCGTTTATTATGCAGCTCATCCAAAGTATTCAGTGTCAAAGTGAAATCTTCATACATTCATCCAGTCATACAGAACCGATCGCCTGGGTTTCCATCACACAGTCATAAATATGTCACCAAAATAATCTGCAACCTTTGAATATTTGTGATGTGATGTTGCTATGTTAGCTAAAATGTTTGAAAAACACCAAAAGATGAGAAATTCTTGCTCGACTGGAGCTAAAAGAAAAAGCAGCAGCTGCTCCGGTGCCATGGTGACTGACATGCTCATGTTGTGAGGTGTGTGTACGTGCGTGTGTGTGACTGTATGTAGAAGTCATTCAATTCAATGGATTTGTTAGGTGTGTGTAATCAGGTGACCACGTTGTAACTCCAGCATGGTGATTTTTAGATTTGATCTGTGATGTGAAACGTCTCTTAAAGGTTCCTCTAAAGCCTCACACCCTGGTTGAAGTTCCATTTTTCATCTGTTCTGTCCTTATTTCCCTTTTGACTGATTTCTAGACAGAAGGAAAGTCTCATGAAAGGTGGAGAAATCATTTATCCTGGTCTCTGAATTTCACCAGGGTGTTTAGGCTTTTGAAAACCACAAACAGATTACTACAGAACAAGAAAGAAAACCAAGTCAAGTTTTTAGAATTTATTAAAAGAAATTATGTGTGTGTTCGTGTGCTTGTGCCTTATTTGTGTTTCCCAAGTGAGTTTCCTCTTTAGCCATCTAAGTGCCAGTGTGGCCATAGATTAAAATGACCAGAGCTGCGTTCTGCAGAGCCTATGGTTTCCATGGAGATGTAAGCAGCGAAAAGCTCTGGTCTGAACTCGTGTTTGTTGAAAGCAGCTTGGCTGTAAAAAATAAAAATGATTTCAGAATGGAGAACTTGATTTGTCTACATACAGAAACTGCAGCTAATGAGGGGGGTAAGCACTACGTGTTGATGATAGTTCAAGGCTATCATGTTTATGTTTCTATAATAAGGATTGAAGAGAATTTCTTGTTCATCAGAAATGTCTGAAAATAGATGCTGTTGTGTTCAGTGGGGATTTCATGAAGGTAGCCTTTGTGTGCATGGATTCTCTGAACCGCTCTTCCTCCTCCGTGCTGTGATCAGTTGCAGACCCAATAATGTCTGGATCTTTGTACTGTAATTGTATTTGACAGTAAACGTCACAGCTGTGGGAGGAGATGTAGGTTTGAACTTTGACCTCCATGCTAACTTGTTGATAACTCTGTGATTCTATTTTCTTAACTGTGGTTTTCCATCCTTTTACTTTTGATATATAGCACTGTGGATCTTCGCCCTGTACTTGTATATGTTGTATGATCCATGTAAACAACCAATAAACAAATGGTGAAAAGAAACTTTGAATTTGGGTTTTGTTCAAGAATTTCTTCATTTTTTCACACTAAAATATTTACTCTTGTAACCTTTATTTCAAAGCAGAAGAACTGAAGTTCTGACAGTCACCCAATAGAAGACCTTTACAATAAATGAGTGAATACTGCAAGTCAGGCCATATTGTCCAACATCAGTGTCTGACCTCAAAAAATGACCCCATAAACCTTCCTGAACCTTATAGAAAACTGCTTAAAGGTCAACAAAATATTAAATCAAATATTTTAAGGGTGGGTTGTGAAAGTAAGTTTACTTTGGCATTATAGAGATTCTATTTCCAGATGTTTTTTCCCTCTTACATTTTAATGCACAAAATATGCATCACTTTTGTTGTCCTCTTACAGATGAGTATTTTCCAGGAGTAACGGGACCCAATCGCTCCAGGAAGATCAAGTTTTGTCTCATCAGTCCACACAATATTGTCCTTGAACATCTTGAGGATCGTCAAGATGTGTTTTGGTAAATATGAGACGGGTCTTTGTGACATTTTGGGTCAGCAGTGGTTCTGGTTCTGGTCCTGGAACTGTCCCATGGAGGCCGTTTTCCCCCAGTCTTGCTTGAATCATGAGCTCTGACCTTACCTGACCTTTCACAAGAGCTTTCCATGTAGTTCTGTGTTCAAACCACAGATTGTACCAGTGGTCAGAATTATTTGGCTGGTCAAACTTGCCAAAACCCCCAAAAAATAACAAAAATTCAAATTAGGAAAACATTTTTGCTAACTGAAATAAAAAAAAAAAATAATGGGGAGAAACTATAACTAATTGGAATATCATGCATTTATGAAACTAAAACTTACTGAAATTATAGATATAATAACCTTTGTTTTTGTGTTTATGAACACACACACACACACAGAGATACACAAGCAGCTTACATCGGTCATCTGCAAGTTACCGTACTCCACATTCCTGCTAGTCTGCAAAATGGTGACAGCAAAAGATGGGAGAAATGCTGATAGTTCAGCAACATTTGGTGAAAATGTTATCTTCTGTTCAGAACTCATTACCCAATCGATGTTTACATAATCACAATACAATACCTTGATCTTTTTTAATTCTTTACCTAAAAATTAAGGAAAGCATGACGGAACTAAAAACCAAACCAAAACAAAAAAAAATATTTAACCAAAAGAAACTAACAAACACACTCAACACTAATTAAAATTAACTCAATTAGACAAACAAAAAGTCAAAAAGAAATAAAACAAAACTATAATGTAAAATCCAAAACTACTAACTCCCAGGAAAGACGAGGTGCAGCTTTCAACCAGCAGGTGGCAGTCTCACAGCACTGCAGACTGCGGATAGGGAGAGCCAGAGCTGTAAAGCCCTGACTGCATCATCAGTAGTTGTGAAGTGACCTCACTACATTATTATGGCAAAGACAAGGAGTTCACAGACCAGCAGGTCACTTGGGGAACAATAAGCAAATCATTAACGGAGGTCAAGACAGCAGCAGATTCTGAGTAACTTTTACAGCAACAATAACTTCTTAATTCCCATAAGTCCCCATCTTTAAGGGATTCTGTGGAATTGACTTTCCACTGCATATAATCTCACATTCAAACTATCCTGATGTAAATCAGACGTTGTGCGGATCCTGAAACATCATCTCTATACTTAGCGCAGTGAACTCATTCCATGCTCACACAGCAGCTGCTGAAAGAACACCGCAGTCAGCATTTTTTCCCCCCCTCTTTTTTTTTGAACTGAGAGAACGTTAGAACAAAAAGCAAGGCGAGCAGATCAACCGGGGGGTTAATCATTTAATTCCTTCTCCTGCAGAACCGAGCTGAGCTCCGGCAGGTTGTGACGGTACTTTTCCGTCACTGGTGACATCTGGAGGGCACACAGCATCCACTGCAATTTGACTCTCTGCCTCCCTCTCTTTCTCTTTGGGTGTGTGCAGGTACACAGTGTCTGGTACATGGAAATGTTCTGTTGTTACTGAAAACAGGGATGGTGCTGGTAAAGAGACCTTCAGCACAAGAGATCTCTGCTCAATGATAATGTGGAGGAGGACTTGTGACTGTGCAGATAATTCATCTTATTCAGAAAACAAATGATTCTCATTGATCCACCTGAATTACTTTATACATTCAACTATTTAAGAGTGACAGAACTCTGAAGGTGAGCGCTTGAAGGACACTGCAGTCCTCCAGGTTCAATGCTCAGGTGATCAGTGGGTGTGGAAGGAGGGCGAGGTAGAGGTGTTCATTTTATTTCATAGTATGTTCAGCTTTGACCTGGGAACTGAGCCTGACGCAGCCAAGCACAGGTGCAAGCAGGAAGTGAGAGTAAAAGGGAGGGCTGGACAGGAAGTGGCGGAATGTTCTGCAGGGACAAGGTGACTCCTGCGCAGGGCTGAACAAAGTCTACACTCCCTTTTGCGGAGGGTATGTTTAGAGCAGGACAGCTGATTAGATCAGTTAACCAATTCCTGGAAATATATTTCACCGAAACAATCAGAGAAACCAAACAAACCTCAGTGTGTGTGGCATTCTGCTAGCCACCATCTTGACGTCCTGAAGAGAAGACTCAGTCATCCGTAGCAGACATGAGTGTCTCCTTGACTTTCCATTCTCAGATCTCTATCGAGCCATAAAGCTGCAGCTCGGAGGCTGTGAGAGATAAGGTGCTTTATGGAACATATGAATATTCCTCTGTGGTCCGAAAGAGGTTGTAACCTAACCCTTTATTGGGTCTAGGTTGCAACCTAAACATGCATGAGTCTGAAAGGCTTTATATGCGTGTTTGGTGCTTGAGTTGTGGGTTGCCTGTTTCAATTCCTCCGACAAGGTGAGGTAGTTTTTGTCCAGGTGAAAAGAGGACTCTGCCCGCCAGCATGACCTTCACACTATTTCTGCAGGAGGCGTGGTT
Source organism: Phalloptychus januarius (assembly GCA_902982915.1). Lineage (NCBI taxonomy): Eukaryota > Metazoa > Chordata > Actinopteri > Cyprinodontiformes > Poeciliidae > Phalloptychus > Phalloptychus januarius. The sequence continues at coordinate 905,140 of CADWAE010000470.1, read as the reverse complement.
TGTCCTGCCTCCATATTTGTGAGAAGGACCGGACTTGGCAGGATGTAGAGTTACAGTTAAAATGTGAATCTTGGAAGCCATAATTCTTAACTAGAAGGTAGTTCATCATGAATAAGATTTCTTAGTAGTTAGTGACACTCCCGATTAGTGGAATTAATAGAGGGTTTGTATTGGTGGAGCAGTCGACCGCACCTCTATCTTAGCCAGTATGGGCTCGAGGTAGGGGGCCCGGGACAGCTAAATGGACCCACAGGTATGGAGGCACCGGTGGAATAGGGTGGGAGGAAGGAAAACAACAAAAGAAAGTTATGGGTTCTCCATCTTTCTCCACTAATTAGCATATGCTAATGTGCCTTTAGAAGGGCACCTTACCCCACATTGCTAAGTACTCTGTACTTCTGGTGAATGTAGCTTGCCTGTAAAATTGCAAACATCCAAATATGCACATTTTATGCTTTGGAAAGCAGAAACGGGATAAAGACACAAAAACCTGAGGGCATATTTTATTGAAATCCATATTAAATGTCAAACAGCTGATTAAAAAGTTTGACAGCATCGACTTTAAAAGACTAATACAAGAACATTAAGTATAAAATGGATTCAGAGGGTAACTACAGTGGACCTCTGGTATTTGAGGGTGTTAACCAACCCCCGATAGCTAAAATCCACAAATATTTGATACTCGCCCTCCTCCTGATGCTAATTACTGCCTATTTTAATTGTTCAAACACCAAATATACAATGGGGAAAAACATCTGGCACTGCAAGATCTGAGTCCCTGGTGGCGTAGTGTGTTACTGACGGTAGCCTTTGTACCTTTGACCCCAGCTCTCTGCAGGTCATTCTCTAGGTTCCCCCGTGTAGTTCTGGGATTTTGCTCACCATTCTTGTGATCATTCTGACCCCACAGGCTGAGATCTGGAGCCCCTGATGGAGGGAGGTTAGCAGTGGTCTTGTAGGTCTTCCATTTCCTGATTATCGCTCCCACAGTAGATTTCTTCACACCAAGCTGCTTGCCTATTGCAGATTCAGTCTCCCAGCCTGATGCAGGTCTACAATCCTGTTCCTGGTCCTTTGACAGTCTTTGGTCTCCACCATAGAGGAACTTGGAGTGTGACTGTTTGAGGCTGTGGGCAGGTGACTTTATACTGTTAACGAGTTCAAACAGGAGCCATTGATGCAGGTAATGAGTGGAGGACAGAGGAGCCTCTGAAGGAAGAAGCTACAGGTCTGGGACAGACAGAAATCCTGCTTGTTTGTAGGTGATCAAATACTTATTTTGCAAATAAATTCTTTAAAATTCAGACAATGTGATTTTTAAAAAAATTTTTCTAATTGTGTCTCTCATGGTTGACCTCTGACCTATGATGTCAGTTACAGGCCTCTCTCATCTTTGTAAGTGGGAGAACTTGGACAATTGGTGACTGACTAAATACGTTTCCCCCCACTGTAATATGCATTACATGGAAACCATCTGGGCACCTCTAAGATAGCATCTACTGTCTTCTGTACCTCCGCTCTTCAAGACACAGAAGAGTGGAGGTCCCCAAACAGAACCCTGGGGTTGATTCTAACTCTGCTTCTGGTGCTTTTTAACTCAAAATGAATCACAAAAAAACTGGGATTAATAACTGATAAAGATTTAGAGTAAAGTGCTTTAGGTGATTGCTATGATCAGGAAATTAAGCCTATCTTACACAGAGCGGCTGTCCTCAGGTGTTGCTTTCACCTTGTTCTTTAGGACTTCTCAGCTTGACACAGACTCACAGTGGTTCCTTTGTGTCTCGGCCTGGGATCAGTTCTTGTCCTCCCTTTCACCAGGCAGTAATACCAGAACACACAGTTCCTGTACCAGACCTGGTCTGCCTCGGGGCTCCGACATCACATCGTGCAAGCTGTAAGACACAGAGTCCCAGCAATCTCCCAGCAATCTCCCAGCAACGGGAGAAAGTCAAGGTCAGAGGTTAGGACATCGGCCGTCTCAACCAGAAGCAGAAAACTGGTCATTCTTTTTCATTTACAACTTACTATAACATGCAAAAGTTTTCACACCTGAAGTTACACTAACTACCCTGAGCAGCACCCCATAGAGGATGATTGCTAAGACCCGCCTACTGGCTCTGATTGGTTGCTTCTAGTTAGGACTGGGAGAAGGCAGAAGAGCTTGATTTTCTTTCTTGATGAGTCTCTTACCATGTTGTCATGACATGACAAGTTATTTACATAGCTTCAATAAATATGTAAATAAATATTTATTTCATAAAAGATATATTCTGCAGCTTTAAATTCCCTATAGAATCTAAAATTCACATTATTACATACAAATCTCTGAAAGACCCAACTTTGCTTTGGCTTATAGAATTCATAACTGGATTGTATTTGTATTGAATGCTCCCCTGGGCCTGTGCTTTGTTTTTCAGAAGATTTGAATTCACAGATATTCAGACAAATGATTTCATCATAATACTGTCATCAATACATTCATCTTATGCAGATCATGGGGCATCGTTCCTGTTGGAATATGGGCTGGCCAGGATATTTTTCAGACTAAGTGAAAAGCAGCACTTTAATGTAGAATGTCATATCTGAAACGTTGTTTTACTATCTGTTGCTGAGCAACAGACGTGTTGATGTTTGAGCCACTATCATAAACTTCCTGTATGATTCCAAATGAGCATTTGCAAAACTCTGAAGGAGCTGATGGAAATGTTTCGTTTAAAGCAAACTGTGAATCTGCTTTGAGTCTAACTTCCTAGCCTTTATGTTGTGGCCATATAGCAATAAATTGTTCTGAGTTCAAGAAGTCTAAATGTGGATGTCAGGTTATCTTAGTTGGCTCAAATATTAACTGTCAGTTGAATTATTGGAAACATAAACTTTGCACTATGGTAAGCAGAAGCTACCTATGAGCGACGTGTGGATTAATTTGTAACCAGAGCAAAACTTTTCAGGAGATACCCATACAGAACCAGAACACTGAGCAGTCGGGTTTTCTCGTATTGTGGTCCAGATCTGTGGGACACAACATCACAAGGAAAAACAATGAAAGTTTAATAGGGAGAGTGTATGTTACACTGGACACGAGCCATTAGCAATAAACACACTGCTTACCCTGAGTCCTGTTTAGTATGCCAGAACTTTAGCATTAAATCAGAGTTTTAAACTACCTGATCATCATAAACTGATTTTATGCTTTTCTATCATTTAATTGGTTCCTACATTCCAGTCTCCCTGCTTCTATAAGTGTAATGGAACAGGCAGCAAGTGAAATGTTAGCCGCCATATCTAGTTGCCACCTTCACTGCATCATGACTTCATGTTTTGCCCAGAGGGGTTGGATATCAGCGTCCCACCATGGCTGCAGTCCATAAAACCATCAAAGTGTTTACAAACTCAAACAACTGCAGTTTATAATTTTTACCTCTAAATTGCTCATGGAAAGTTGAGTGGAAAAAAAAAGTATGACAGAAAACACAAGTGACATCCTTTTAACACCATATCGGTGGTCTGGGCTGATAAACTTCATTTCACGTAACATTAATGCTGTGATTCAAATTTTAATACATGTTTTTAATTGGTCTGCTGTAATATTGTACTTTTCTGATAAGCTAAATGTTAGCTAAATGCTCCATTTTGCCAATAAGTTGATTGATTAACATGAAAGTTAGACATTCCTCTGCTCTGTAGTGTTTTAACGAGAGAGCAGTGATCCGCATGCGAAACAGTGGATTCTAGAATAACTGTGTTTCGTTTCATGTCAGACTAAACCTCATGATTTTATAAAAACCACACACAGTAGAAACATTTATACAGCATGGAGAACATGGAGAGCATGGAGAGCATGGAGAGCATGGAGAGCATGGAGAGCATGGAGAGCAGGGAGAGCATGGAGAGCATGGAGAGCAGGGAGAGCAGGGAGAGCATGGAGAGCATGGAGAGCAGGGAGAGCAGGGAGAGCAGGGAGAGCATGGAGAGCAGGGAGAGCAGGGAGAGCATGGAGAGCATGGAGAGCATGGAGAGCAGGGAGAACATGGGCCTGGAACAATGGAAAGGCTTAAAACAGAGTAAACATGTCACAACCAGAGTAGAAGAGAAATATTTTCCTCATTCCAATGCTAACTCAATGTTGTCAAATCAAAAAAAGAAAACAACAGTGAGTAAAAGAGCTTGACTTAGAAAGCCTACGTTATAAAAACGTTAAGTTGTAAGACTTCATAAAGAACAGAGAGATATCCTTTAGGAAAAACATTATGATTTTCATCTGAGTGTTTCGTCTGTAAACAGAAGCATAGGACATATTCAGTTCATCAGTGAATAGTCAAGGTCAGGCGCTTTGAATGTCTCCAGCTACTTTTAGCAACACAATCAGTCTGAATCTTGGAAATATGATCTTCCTACAAACTCTGGACTGAGGATTTCATTTTAGAATTTCCTTTCAAATGTGCTGACCCGAGTCCTGGGCATCCTGCTGCTAACTGGATGGAGCCCTGACCCTAAACAAACTGTCACTTCACTAAAACCGCAACACAGAGACAGGGAGTGATTACAGTGACAGTAAAACTATTAAACACTAACACTCACTCCACCTTTTAGAAATTTCTCCTAAAAAATGCTAAAAACTGAGAATTATTGCCTTTTACTTCACAATTAGTGTTGGATTCACATTGAGTCCTCATCAGGTATATAGCAGAATAACTTTAAAGCCTGTTGAGGTGAATTGGTAGTCGACTCTGCCAGTGAAGGATTGTTGATATGTAAGCAGCACAGACCCACAACATCCTCACTAATATCTGAAAATGGTGGAAAATGGTGGAGGAGTTTTAGGACACATGAAATGTAGCAAAGATGTCTTTATTATTTATCCTGCCCAAAGGAAATGCACACGACTGTATAAGAGATGCAACCAATCAAACAAAACATTTTCTGCTTTAGATCAGTCAGGCTCCCTCCCTTGTTTCTGATTGCTAGATGCCAGAATAAGAGCAGAAGTTTCCAGCCATCCTTCTGTGTTTGGTAGAATTACCTTTAATTGTTGTTGTTTGTCCCATTTGTTCTGACAGAACTGCTGGAAGTTTTTGTTCTTTTGTTTGTTGGCCTCCTTGCTCTCACACACATGTTGTATTGCATGAAACTGATTTGATTTTTTACGTATTGGATTGGACTGAGTAATAATGGTAGAGGGTCCCGTCAGACGGTCAGTTCCCAAAACCACAAACAAAAATCCCTTCTAAAAGCATCTGCAGGGTCAGTGTGGCCCTCCAGACTCTGTACAGGGTGAAAAGCGTACAATTTTTATGAAATGAGTTGCATAACCAGTTTGGAGTTGTTTCCTGGAAAACAAGTAACCAAGTTGAGGCAGGATGTTTACCATGTTATGCATAAACCATCTTCCTTCAGCGCGACACATCCCTATGAAAAAGCGCCGCTCCACATGAAAGTGGCTTAGGCCCAAACGGGATGAGTCCCTTTCACCTTGATTCTCTCCGCTCCTCACATCATTCCACACCACAAGTATTTATAGTGTATACAAACTGACGATAGTCGGCAGTTGTGACGGGGCGGAGCAGCTGTCAAACACCAGGCCGTATCATTATAAGGACATCACCAGGCTGGGTTAGCAATCAGTTACCGTCACATTATAGCTTCTTATCAAACACAGGAAATGAGGATTGGAGCAGAGAAAATGATGATCCAGATTGGATCCGCATGGCTCCCAGGAATTATTTCACCTTGTCTTCTGTCAACAATAATAAATGGTGGAAAGTAGCCTGTACAGCTGAAACGCTCGCTAATTTTATATATATTTATCTTTGTAGCAGTCGGATCAGTTAAAAAGTAATTAATAAAAAATTTGATTGCATTGATTGCATAGAGGCAAAACAATTTACTATATGTTACACCTGGGAGTCACAACAAATCCACACATTTTTGCAAAAGTCCAACACAGAAAAACATCATATTCACAATCAACTAATTTCAGAGTCACCTTAGTCCACAGTTGAATCCAATCCAATTCACTCTAGTAGAGCAACATTCAGGAGGAAGAACGCCACTTTACTGCAGGAGACCTCCTGCAGAGCCAGACTCAGAATGGATCCGCCTCAACGTGTTGGGAGTGAAAGTATGCCAAGAAACAGAAAACAAATATGAAAACTTCAGGTCAAATGATACCTGCTGTGGGAAAGAGGAAAGACTAAACACAGAGTTAATGACAGTAATAATTATAGAAAGCATCTCCATCACATCATGTCTTCCAAGCACAAATGAATACGATGTTTGAATATACTGTGGAAGCCAGAACTTAATATACAGTTAGACTGTCATTTAAATAATTCAGGACAGATTGTGGATCTCCAACCATCTGGTTCATCCTTGGTTTAACTCCTAGATATTTAAAGGCTCCATGTCCATCTGTTATCTGAAAGTATAAACAGTAAATATTTAAGAATTCTAAAAAGTCATTAAAAAAAATCTCTTTTTCTTTATTTTGGCATTTAGTAAATCTAGACCGTCTTGTGAATAAAGTTTCAGTTTTGACTTCCTAGTGGAGACCAAAAGGAGAGATAAAAGTATCAGTGACCTTTTCACAAGCTTTTATCTCATAAATAAAAGCCTGAATTCAGCAAATATGTATCAAATTTCAAATTTAGCAAAAATAATAAAGTGGAATGCAGGATTTGAGTTTTTTCAAAGTCATGTTGAAAGAAAGGACATTTAGAGATTTGACTTTCCTTGTCCTTGAGCTGATATTTAAAGGTAAAACCACCATGTGTGAAATCCATTCACTCTTACACACACATGTTTACATCCAAACAAACGCAGAAGCGTAAGACCCACATGGCCACACACTGCTGAGCAGTTCTACACTTTGATAACCCACACACCTGGCAAGAGTGTAAAACTGAAACAATTACCCAGTTTGAGCCATTTGCATAGAATGGCTCAAACCATTCTATGCAATGAGTAGTGGGGACAGACTATGGTTCATTTGAAGCTTTCACTGTAGCTGGCAGTACTCTGGTTGTTATTATTGTGCCTGTGGTTGGAAGGTGGTAGAGGATACCTGGTCAGAAGGTTCCCATACAGGCACAGCTGTGGACACCCACCATGTTAAGAATAAAAAGGTGAGCAACACAAGCACTACTTTTCACTTCATGACGGGGATCAGATGAACACTTTGTTTGCTCAGTAATTATTGTTTTAGAGGAACCACCATCACACGCAATTGTAGGTTTGAGGACTGTAATCTGGCTTTGTGTGCCACATAACAGTTAGTATGAATTGATTTCACCTGAACAGGAAAATCTCTGGCTCTGCAAACTACAGATGCTTTATATCTAAAGTTTAAAGTAATGTCATTTTTGTCACCAAGCATATATGTCTATATTCTTTTTTATTATTATTATTATTAATGTATACTTCTTGTGTACCCTGACGTCACATCGACGCACTGCGTCTCCGCTCCGTAATTGGCCCCTGGCGCTCAGTAAGCACCACTAGGTAAGTTGTCCGGAGTTTTCGGGCGGAGCCAAGAAGCGCCGGGTTTATATATGGGGACCAGCGGGAACCTTGGTACCTCTCCCACTACTCTGAGGCTGCTGGCAGACGGAGGGAGTCCTCCGGGGAACGAATAACAGAAGAGAAAAAAAGCAGGCAAGATGCCCTCCAATAAAGATGACGGCGGCTGGAAGAAGTTCCTGTGGAATTCAGAGAGTGGGCAGCTGCTGGGCCGAACCGGGGGGAGCTGGTGTGAGTATTTGTGCTGAATGGACGCTTTTCTCTTCTCGCCTGATTGGCTGGAATTGAGCGCGTGTCGCGCTGAGCCGCCACCTGTTTGAAACAATTGATGCGACGTTTCACGACGTTCCCCTGCATGACTTACTTCTCAAGCTCTCCGCTACCTCTAAATATTATATTTTTATTATAACAAAGTATAACCGGCATCTTCTTCTTTAAGACCCGTTTGGTCCTTCTTATTGTCCAGGCAGCGGCGGGCTGCTGCTGAGGCGCACAGAGCATGTTGGTTGTCAGGGAAACGTCAACTTTGACCTTTTTAATACTCCCCTGGAATGAGATGTCTAAGGGTAAAAACTGCATCACAGTCCAAGGTCACTCAAGGTGACGGAACCGAAGCCAGAAGCCGGTTTATGGATCTCTATCCGCGCCCTTCCCCTGATCAGGTGTCACCGGGACACGACCGAAAAATGCGACTGATTAACTCTCTGTGACCTTTCTGCTCTCCTTTCCCCTATCCGCCACTGCGCATGCGCGAGCCGCTTCTTAATGTCACGCCGGGGACAAACGGGAACACCTGGCTGACATGACTGGGAGCGGGGAGGCTCTGAACGAGCCCAGCTGGGGTCCGCATCATTTGCATCCCCCTCCATCCTCTGGGGTCATTTGTCCTTCTGAGGACACCTGAAAGTGCTGATGCATGAGAGAAACCTGACATGCGCAGTGCTGTGGATTTGAAGGTTAACTTCTTTGGTCCCATTTTTATTGTGCTGCACATAGATGAGAAGTTTTCTCCCATATATTATGAGATGCTCTCATTAGCTTTAAGTTTTAACTACGGCACTAGTCCTGGTAAAATTACACAAAAACAGTCAAGATGAGAAAGTGACCAGCAGAAATGTGCTGGTCACAGTTAGAAGTGACCTGATGACCTTCCCTTCATGCAGCAAGAAGAGCTTGAGGCCGCTGAGGATTGGCTGCCTCTTGCAGAAGGTTAAAGTGCTGCAGTGATGCATAATCATTCAGTGGGAGAATTATCAGTTGACCACCTTCATTTCTCTTTGGCAACTTTTTTTCCACTTCCTCATCTTCCCATGCTCATGCCCCTTCATAGAGTAAAGGAGGCTCAGAATGCCTCGTCAGGATATTTTCAGTGCTTCCCTCTGCAGAACAGATGTGTTGGTGAGGGATCATGCTCCTCTTGTCTGAAAAGTGACTCTAATCTTTTTCCTTCTGCAGTCAAAATTACACTCTTCTACGTCATTTTCTATGGCTGCCTGGCGGGGGTCTTCGTTGGCACCATCCAGGCCCTGCTGATGACCTTGAGTGACCACAAGCCCACCTGGCAGGACAGAGTTGCACCACCTGGTAAGAGGCGGCCACCCATTCCTGTCTAATCTGTAAGAAAATTGTGTCTGGGATGTTTGCTGAGTAATGTAAAATTCTAGCCTCATGGAAGGATCAATTGGCTCAATTTCCAGCTGAGTTTTTGTAATTTTATATCAATGTGGAGCTTACTCGGTAGATCAAAAGATGTAGCTTTTATTAATCCTGCTGACATGAAACGTTTTGCATGAAGAAAATAATCTTTTGAAGAAACTAGTGTTAATCTGGGGAAGTGAAGATCCCAATGAAGCCTCTGCCTAACATTTATTGACCTGAGCTACTTCTGACCATAATCAGCATTGTTGCATGGTGTTTTGTTTGGTATTTCACTGTGCTGAGTGCTAATATAGTGTCCTATATTAGCACTCAGCACAGTTAGTTTCCTGTTATCTGCTGAAGTTGGCAGCTCACTTCCTCATCACTTCAGACATGCAACTGTTCACATCCATCACTGAAAACCTGCTACTAAACAGGATGTGTGCCGGTTTTCATAGATGTTCCTTTCAGCCACTTCATTTGACGCAACATACTGCCACCTACTGACCTGCAGGTATAACTCCAATCTATGGAGGCATAATGCAGATTCTCAAAGACTTCCCTCCAACTTCAGCACTACAGAGTGCTGAAGTTGTATGGGGTGTTTGCTTAAATGACAGGATTTTGTTTATTTTCGGGCAGGTTTGAAGAGTCCGGTCATCTGCTGAATCCCAGTCTGTGAGAAGCTGGTGTTATTAATAACTCTGCTTCTTTGGTGCCCCCTGCAGGCCTTTCTCACACCCCACGTACTGAAAAAGCGGAGGTGTTCTTCGGCGTGAGAGAGTCAGAGACCTACCTGCCTTATGTCAAAGCTCTGAGGGAGTTCATAAAAAAATATGATGAGAGCACTCAGAGCAACAACATGTTGTTTGAGGATTGCGGAGGTAGGCTTCCTTTTATTCCATGAAGGGATGTTTTAGAAGCAGGCAGAAAAATAAAACAACTGTCCCCTTCCACTGGCCCTTTCAGAACAACCTGCAGACTACAAGCACAGAGGTGACCTGGAGAGCGATATGGGCGGCGTTAAAGCTTGCAGGTTCCCCAGGACTCTGCTGGGTCCTTGCTCAGGCCTTGAAGACAATGATTTTGGCTTCAAGGAAGGCAAGCCGTGCCTGATTGTGAAGCTCAACCGGATTGTCAACTTTCGTCCCAGGGTACTTCTGCTCTCACTACTACTCACTACTTCTATGTTTGATGTCCTACTTCCACATTTCCTTCTGGGTCCTTCATATCTTCCTTAGTCATCTCCTTCCTACTTTATCTTTGCTGCCATTTTCCTTTTATCTCCTACCCCTTTTCTTCTCATCCTTCCTTTTTTCCTTTATTTTTCCTTCTAGAATTGTTCATTAATTGTAACTCCCTCTCATGTGTCTGTCCCTCCACCTTCTTTTCTGCCTTCTTTGCTTCTTTCATTCTAAGATATCTATGATTTGTCTTCTTTAGCCTCCCAGCAACAATGACAGTATTCCTGAAGAGGCAAAGCCCAAAGTACAGGCCAACGTCATCCCTCTCTACTGCACCAGCAAGGTATCAAATCCCTTTTAACTTCTTTTTTTCTTATAAACACCCTTTTCCCTCCTTTTTTCTCCAAATCAATGCATTTCTTTTTTCCCACATCCCAGAGAGAGGAGGATGCTGATAAAATCGGGGAGATCAAATATCACGGAATAGGTGAGGGCTTCCCTCTGCAGTATTACCCCTACTACGGCAAGCGGCATCAACCCCAATACCTCCAGCCACTGGTGGCGCTGCAGTTCACCAACCTGACCCGGAACACTGAACTGCGCATCGAGTGCAAAGTGTTCGGAGAAAACATCTACTACAACGACAAGGACCGCTACCAGGGACGCTTTGACATCAAGATCCAGGTTGACTCATGACCATCCGGAGTATAGCATCCCCTCCTCTCCCCACACATCCCTTTAAATGGTACCCCACACGCGAAGGGATGAATCAACCCTCACTAGTCTTAAACCGATGAAAGGAAATGCTCTTTGGGGCATTGTGGTAATCAGCCTTCATTACTAGCTTCTGCACCTCTTTCTAGCCTTTCGACTTAAATTTTGAGAAGCAATTAACAATAGGGCCAATAGGGTCTAGCTATTCCAATGTAAATGAGTTTCCCAGAAGCCATAGGATGTCACTGAAAAGTGTAATTCATCCTGTCTGTCCCCTCTACATATTGTTGCCTTGTGGTGGTTTCGGAGAGAGCAGGACTTGGTGAATCTGGTCCCTCTAAAATGCACTTTCCCCCCATCCATCTGCAAGCTTTAGCAGTTCTTGGTGTGCCTGAAACCCAAGCACACTTCCATAAACTCCATGGTTTCAAACTCTTCTGATGCATGTTAGGAAATCTGTGGTCCAGGGAACCTTTTCTCCTTTGTGTCTTTTACTGCTGATCATGAGATGCTTTATTCTATTTTTCCTCTTATGGGTTTTACTGCTGGGATTCAAACCTTTTTTTTGTTTGTTTGCCTTGAATGTAGACTTGTGTGTCCAGCCTGTTAGACACTTTAGCCTGCTGTTGGGGCAATGGTGCTGGCTTGTTTTGAACATTTCTTGTTTTTTCTTTTTTTTGTTTTTTGTTCTGCTGGATTTCAAGCAGCATTGTGGTGCAACTCTGAATGTGTGAGTCATTTAAACATGGTGGAAAGATTTTTATATTTATGCAGATGTACATTTTTTGTTTCTTTGCAGAATCTTTTAAATGTATAAAGGCAATACCAAAGTGAGTTGAAGAAGCAATGCTGTACTCCTTTCTAGAAGGTCATCATGTTAAGTGCTAAACTCCATGTCTTGCCTTGCAACCTTTCAATGGTTAACTTCTGCTCATGAATGTAGTTGGAAGTAGACTAAACTAGTCGCAGGCGGATAGAACTCCATTCACTTCAGAAAAAGCTAACTAACTAACTCTGCCTAATGCTGGTCCCCTAAATACTCCATCGGATCTCATGTTGATGTAAAATGCTCAACCTGATGTTTAGCAAGCCTTTCATCAGTTCACCCACCTTTATTTCATCAGAAATGAAGACAAATAAAGTATAGTGAACCTTTCTCCTGTGTTTCATTTGATGTCTGTCAAAGTTTTCCATGCACTGATAGAGCTTTGCTGCTCACTAATTCAACAGGAACTCTTCATTTGACACTGCCACCTACTGACCAGCCAGGGTAAAGTCACAATTCAATCCAGTTTTTCCAAGCTCTTTAAAAACAAAGGGGGTCCATTTTTATCTACAAATGTACAGACACTCAATCCAAACTCTACAGCAACGCAGTTAAATGTATTATTCCATCTAGGAAGTTTCCTGAGGAAATCCGGTCAGCTGCATCAATGCACTAACTTCTGAAGGAATCTCTCACCTTTCATAGGACAAAACCTCCAGCAAAACCAGAACTGGTCCCATTGTTGTCAGCCATCTTTGCTCACCTGACTCTGGGTTTAAGAAGAAGCATGCACAAAAACACAGAAGTGACGATCCAGTAGTAATTTCTATATTAAAATAAAGGTGAAGAGTTGATGATAAGAAAAGGTTAAAACATAAGAACTCACTCAGCATGGAAAACTAGAGTACACACTGCAAGTCACGGAACTGGCTCCTTTAATTATGTTGTCTTGGAAAGAAACAGTCAAGTGTATTATAGTGAAACATAATTTCATGTATTTCTTCCTCAACACTATTAATGCAGTAAAAGCTCCATGTCTTCCATTCACAGGACAAAGAATCTTTGTTATTGTAAAGTGGGGGAAGGACTTCCTGTTCCTGGAACGTTTTAACAAGCTTTTTAAAGGAATCAAGTATTTGACCCATTGTTGGGTTGTCCACTAGAATGAACAGCCAAAGGGATGTGGAAGTTTCTGTTTAAAGAGAGACTGTTATCTTTGCTGGTGCTGCTGCTCGTTCTGGAAAAAAAGCAAACTCTAACTGGAGCCTGGAAAAAACAAGTTCAGAAGTTTAAAATGGGAATCTAAAGAAACATCTACAAATCTAAGCTCACATGCCTCAGACATTTCTTTGGAGCACATATCTGCTGCTACATGAGGAGTTACTATTGGTTAATTAACTGATAATTTAAACAACTTATCAGTTATTTAAAAATAATGATAAAATATGACGATCAAAATGCTTTAAAATGAATTTCCTGAAGACATGTTGGGCCTGTTTTCTCCCTCTGAGGAAGATTTGATCCTCCTCCTCTCGTCCCACCTCAGACATGAATGAATGAACCTCATAGACCTGAGAGGGAGCGGGATCATGGGTCTCAAGTGACTCAAGGGTTTCTGTAACTGTGAAATCATTCTGCTCTGGCTGTGTAGGCAGGTGGATGCTGTGGGATTCAGTTGCAGATGCATGTCTCTGTAATTATAGGAGGGAGCTGCTGCAGGCCAGCTAACACCAGGGATGTTGTTTCAGGGTTTCACCTTACCCTGAGGCAAAAGCCTGCAGAGCCAGTAGCTGCTTAATGCTTCTTCCTGTCCCTCTGCCCCCAGGCCGGGGTTCATTTCCACTGCTCTCAGCTCAGTGATCTTAAGACCAGGCTTGGTCCTTCTCATCATGCAGAAAGTATAATAGTTCCCCTGTGCAGTGGGTGGCGATGAAGGAAGCTGTTTGGGTTTCTGGGTGTGAGGATCCACTGTCCACCGACCTTCACCACACAGAAGTCACACCGGCAGGTTTCCAGCTGGATCTGCTGGGGTTTCCTGGGATTTTGTCGGTTCATGCAGAACCCTGGACCAGACAGCAGGACAAACTAATGACCACATATAAAACATGACAGCTAAATCCAAAAATAACATTTTGGACAGCTTCATATTAGAGCTGGTTTCTCCAAATTAAACGATCCAGTCTCCAATTGAATGTACTCTTTATCTTTTGTCCTCAGCAGATCTTCCTGCTGCTATGACCAGCAGCCTCCTCATGAACCTGCTGGAAGCTGCTGCTAGCTTCCTCAGTCTGCCACCAGGTGGCACCATGCTGTTTAACACTGGATACATTTCCTGCATGAATGCAGTTTGAGGTTATCAATGGCATCTGGCCTAGTCAAAGGCAGTTCAGCCTTTGACTAGGCCACTCAGTCATAGCTTTATTCCTGTTTCCTACTGGTCTGCCAGTCGGTGATGTGGCTCATTTATTCATCTGGATCCTTCACTGAACTCTCAGTAATGCTGGAACATCTTTTAGCCAGCAGGTGTTTGATGGGACAAGATGTTCCCATGGCGACGCTGACAGAGCTCAGGCTGTAATGAAGTTAATTGATGAGGCACACCACTGTCAGCAATTTTTTAGCACATCAGCAGGTCTGGGAATTAATTATGACTTTCCTGTTTGATCTGCTGAATGAGCGACAGCCGTCAGCTTTTCCCGTCCTACTGAAGTATTCGCTGACATACAGGAGCAGCCCAGGAGTTTAGTTCCAGCTGGAGCTAATGCTCATGTAGAAGATGATGAGCTCTGGGTGACCTACATTCTCAGAAAATTAATCTCACACCCTGGAGACCAACTAGAATAAATCCCTGAGATAGAAATATGAACACATCCGTGTTACATACTCACCATAATTCTGAATAATTTATGTTTGTTATTGTCATTTTGTTTCCCTGGTGATGCTCAGGGCCCGTCTTCGGTCCGTTCGTTTTTTCATTTTTAAAAAGAAATTATCAAATTTGCTAACAAACCAGCTCATTGGCCAATTTTTCATTTTGGTTTAAAAAGAAAAACGAAGAAGCTGTTTTTTTTTTGTATTTAAAAATGAACTGCCTGGTTGAACACGGACCATCAGGACAGGCAGCAGCATTTAGAAAGCATTGCAGTTCCCCAACACACTGAAGACAAAAACATCCACCAGTTTTTCTGTTTCCTGGTTTGACAGCAAACCCTTTATCATTTCAGTGTTTTTAGAATTTTGAAGAAGAATTTGGAAACAATGTGGAAAGAGACCACAACATAACGAGACGTGGTGTGCTGTGAATACGTTGTGGATGCTCTGTCCATTAGCTTTTGAAGGAAACTGAAGTGGGAGTGAAGACAACAGGAATCTGAGACAGCAATTCTGGTGTCCCGTTGTCCCCGGGTCCCTGTTGCCCCATTGTCTTTGTTGTCCCCAGCTTGTTGCCAGGCAGGCAAAGGGAAACAGGAGGTGATCATCTTAGATTAGCTGAGGATCCCAGGATCGTCCCACTCCTCTTTGAGCTGCAGGTGGAGTCGTGATGTTTTGCTTTAGCTCTGCTCTCTAAGAGGATTTGCTCAGACTGGAGGGGCTAGAAATAAGGAAGAAGCTCAGACTGCATGGAGTCCTGTTAGTGTTGCAGTTAATGCTTTCAAAATACTATGAGGAAACATAAATAACAGTTTGCTGTGTGATTCATAAAAATCCTTCATGCAGGGCGAAATTGTTCAAGTACTGAACAATTATCCATGAACCTATCAGACGCTTCCAAAGCCATGACATCATCATTTGGGTTTTAACTCACTGTTTAAAGAGATAGCAAGCATTCTGTATGTAAACTTCTGACTCAACATGCATAAAAGCAATAGAAAACTTTTCAGCTTGTTCGAAGCTGAGCTAAATTATGAAAGAAAATTCTGCGACCCATTTGTGATGCCGCCCTAGGCAGCTGCCTTTATGGTCCAAATCAAAAGCCTCTACTGGTCATGGGCTCATTTTTTTTACATCACAGAATCATCTTAATGCTCAAAGATTAGTGACATCACTAAACTAAAATCTTCTGATTGGGAAAGATAATAAATGACTCTAAAAAGATGCTTAAGATCCATCAATCCATCAGGATTCATTGACCTGGACGAGGTTCACAGAGGGAGGAGAAATGCCTCGCTTCCTCCTCCTCCTCTCACCTCCTGCTGGGAGGTGTCACTGCCATAAGGATCTCCTCTACCAGCAGGACGAACTCAGCAGAGCGAGGAGACGACTTCATTCGCTGAGCTGGACGACTGCGATTCCTTCCTGTGATGTGTTATTTTCTGGAGGAGAGTGTTGCTCTGTTTGGTGTGAAACAGCAGGATGGAGTTTAATCAGAGCTCACCCTGAATCCTCCGCAGACACTGCTCCTCCTCATCATCATCATTCAGGTAAATGTCATTTACTCATACAGTATATTCTGACTGCTGAGGTGGTTAAAGTGAAGGAAACTACTTGAGTCTGGGGCTTAGTGAGTCACGTTGGTCTGAAAATCTAATTTTAGTTTCTGTAATCTGGGAGAAAAGGATTTCAGTGAACTGTACTGGAGAGGCTTAATGAGCTAATGTGACCAAACACAAACTAACTCTGGTTTTATTTATAATTCAGACACATCATCCACACAGTCTACAGACATGCAATAAATGGTTTCTAATGTAAAAGCTGAAGTTTGTGCCTGAATTAATTACAAAAACCTGGACGATCGCGGCGTTGGTCTGCAGTCCAGCAGCAGGCCATCAGGCTGGACTGTTGGTCTGTTTTTCTCTCTGTTTGACATTAAATCAAACTTTTCAACCTCTTAGGATCAACAAAACGACTAGACTTCTGAGGGTTATATTATCAGCACACTTACACCAGTTACTATCTCAATTCTCTGTGGCACGAGTCAGAAGTTCCATTATTATTTCCTAAAATAGCAAAAGGAATCAGTCAAGCCAGAGATTTTGGTGCCTATTTTTGGAAAAAATGTTTATTATGAGGAACTGACTCATGATTAATATTTCTGTTTTGTGTTGTCATGGTGCCTGTGTGCCAGTCTAACTGTCCTGTGTTACAGGATGGAGCCTCAGCAGCAGGCAGTAAGAACAGGACTGCTGTCCAGGTGAGAGCAGATAAAGCCTCACTAAACAGTGGATTATGGGGTTCCATTAGGGACAAAAATATGTTTGTCTGCAGCAAATGATGAGATACTCCAGATATTACAATTTCTGTTAGTGTCACTTATAAATATAAATATGTATGTATTTCTATAATGAGTCTTCATAGTTGATCTAAAACTGTTGTGTGCTAAAATCTGCAAATCCTTGAGACCACCTCTAAAAATGCTTAGAATTGCCATTTTTAATAGTTCAAACACCAAATATACCTGAATATGCATTAATACAGTGGAAGATGTCTTCCTTATATTATATGCACAGCCAATCGCTGCCAAGGAAAATGAATGGCACTTCTGAATTGTTTCATTTCCTAGCCAGTAGCATGTCAAGTAGCATTGTGTCTTTATATTTCAGTTTCCCAAGCTGCATTTTCTTTCTAAGAATTTCAGTATGCTCTACCAACAAATACACAGATTTTCTACAAATAATTTAGAGTTATGTTTCACAGAAAAAGTAGAGAACAGGTGAATCTGTGAAAACTGAACCGGGAACCAGTGTGGGTTCAGTGCAGCGCAGCCATTTTGATACAGGCTCTGACTTGGTGATTTCATCAGCATGTTTGAGGTCCAGAGGAGAATTATTACTGTAAGTTGGCATCATGAGAGATCCAATCCCACATTACATATTTTATTTTATTTTATCCCAACTTGCAATAAGACAAGAAACAAGATCACATTCATTAAAAAGCTCCACAGGTTTCTTAACCTCCAGATAAAGATGACTACTTTCAGGAGGCTTATTTGACGTGTATTTCATTACAACAGCCTCAGGCAAGATTGACTATTTTTCTAACCAGCAAATCATCTTTTTGGTTCTCTTCTCAAAGGCTTTCAAACATGACACGCTTTGGAAGGAGCAGCGTTGGTCCTGGAGAGTCCGGCCTCAGCAACCAGAGGACAGATCGGTGCAGAACCACGTAGTTCTTTAGATGTAGCTTAGCATTTAGCCTGGTGTTTCTCAGGCTCAGACTGAGCCTCAGCTGGATGCTGGGGGACTTTATCAAAATGAATGAACTTTTCCATTTGTTCCTGTTGCAGGGAGAAACGGTGGCCCCAAGCTGCACTAAACACAAACAACTCCAACAATAGCGATGGGTAAGTCACAAATTATCTCATAAACTTATGTCAGATGAGCTGCACAGACGGCCTCTTTATAAAACCTTTTACTCATAAGGCTGTGAAGAGCATAAAGCCCAGTTGAAGTCAGCGGATGGTTGTACTGTCCTTCTGCCTTGAATCAGAAAGTCTGCATGACAGTGACGAGTTAACTTCTACCCATAATACTTGCTGTAAGTCTTGAGTCAAAGTGTTTTGTGAACGGGGTTGTGGAACCCAAAGTTTAGGATAATGAATATGACTACGTCTGCTTTCAATTCTGGGTTTTATGGATGCATCAAGAGTTTTTAGGGTAGACTTGTTTTTTTTTCCCAAAAACATCTTCCCTTTCCAAATTCTGGATTATCTGTTGTTTAGTTTACTACAACTGGTAAGTCTGGCATCATGAAGTAGGGTAGAAGATTTCAAAAAGTTTCACATCAAGCCCCAATCTGAAGACATTCAAGAACAGATCAGATATAGTGATTAATAACTATATGTGTATGAAGTGTTGCAAATACATTTTTATGACTTTGTAACACTTTGGTACTTCCTGGACTTTGATACTTCCAGGAATATATGATGGAAACATGAAATTGTGGTGAACCTCCTCATGAGTGATTCTGTCAAAAAAAAGTAATTGATAATGAACCGATCTATGGAAAATCCTGAACTCATCAGGAGTTCATGTAGGGGTTGAAGAACTCAGTATAGCATATAAAACTCTGCAGGCCTCAAATGTTCATGATTCAGCAGCAGAGATAGGCACCGCAAACTAGCTGAAGTCAGGAAGGAGATTTTGTTGTATATATCACTGAACATTTGTCCTTTTAAAATGCACATGGTGTAGAGGTGTTCTTATGAAATACATGTCAGAAACTAAAAAGTGGATTTTCATTGGCTCTGTGTGCAATAGATCTATATAACATGCCAGTTTTATATTTTGAATTGAATCGATTACATGAATCATGTGAAATATGTACATGTATCATGGCAACAAAAAGTACTCACTTTACTGGTCATAATGTTATGCCTGTATTGTATTCAGAATCACCAGTCTATTGAACTGTGATATTCCTTACTGACAATGCAGCACAAGTTCCCCTAATCTGGCTTCTTACTATTGTTTTTTAGGAAAAAGGAAGAAAAGAAAGATGATAAAAAAGATGACAAGAAGGATGAGAAGAAAGATGAGAAAAGGGATGAGAAAAAGGAAGAAAAGAAAGATGATAAGAAGGATGCAAAGAAGGATGAAAAGAAAGATGACAAAAAGGATGATAAAAAAGAGCCACCGTAAGTAACTTGATCAGTTTCTTAAATTTGGGTTGTGCACCGTTGTCCTCCTGGGAGGTTAAAGACATTTACTGTATATCTACTGATGCTCCATTTGCCATGCTTTTGTCATAAAGTCAAGCTTCGTGGTTTTGGTAATGAACAGTACAGTGTCCTCACTAATGAAGTTGTTGACTGCTCACCATGGTTTCTCATCAACCAGGAAGGAGGTGTGGATCATGGATCCTGCTACCGATACGTACTACAACTGGCTGTGCACAGTCTCTGTGCCGGTCTTCTACAACCTCATGTTCCTTGTGGCAAGGTTTGGGTTCACGTCATTTTCTAAATCAATTTCACATATTTTATTTTCATTCACTATTCTGAACTTTTTCTTGATCACTTTGCTTCCATGTAGGGCATGTTTTAATGAACTCCAATATGCTAACTCGACACTGTGGATGGCTTTGGACTACATGTCGGATGCTATCTACTATGTAGACACCTTTGTAAGAGCCAGGACTGGTAAGCAAAGGCAGAATTATTTTTTTCAGCTTTCTTCACAGACAGTTCACTTCCTAAAGCTTGCAATGTTCCAACAGGTTTCTTGGAGCAAGGACTGCTTGTGAAGGATGCAAAGATGCTAAAAGAAAAGTACATGAAGACCCGGCAGTTTAAGTTAGATATGATATCCATCATTCCTACTGACTTTGTGTTTCTTCATATTGGAATCAACAACCCAGAGTGGAGGTTCAACCGTCTCTTTAGGTCAGCTCGACTCTTTGAGTTTTTTGACCGGACGGAAACTCGAACTAACTTTCCAAACATCTTTCGAATTGCAAATCTGGTACTTTACATTATCATTATCATTCACTGGAATGCTTGTCTCTACTTTGCTGTCTCCAAGATTCTTGGTTTTGGTTCAGACACATGGGTGTATCCGAACATAAGCAATCCTGTATATGCTCGTCTGAGTAGACAGTACATCTACTGTTTTTACTGGTCCACCCTTACCTTGACAACCATTGGAGAGACCCCACCTCCAGTCAGGGACATAGAGTACTTTTTTGTTGTAGCTGATTTTCTCACTGGAGTTTTGATTTTTGCAACAATTGTAGGCAATGTTGGTGCCATGATTTCCAACATGAATGCTGCACGAGTGGAGTTTCAGGCCAAGATTGACTCAATCAAGCAGTACATGCAGTTTCGAAAGGTCACGAAAGATCTGGAGGCAAGGGTGGTGAAGTGGTTTGACTACTTATGGACAGAAGGGAAGTCCTGTGATGAGAAACTGGTACTAAAGAATCTGCCTGACAAGCTTAAGGCTGAGATAGCCATTAATGTCCACCTGGAGACTCTGAGAAAAGTGCGTATCTTTCAAGACTGTGAAGCAGGTTTACTTGTGGAGTTGGTTCTAAAGCTTCAACCTCAGGTCTTCAGCCCTGGTGACTACATCTGTAAAAAAGGAGACATTGGCAGGGAAATGTACATAATCAAAGAAGGAAAGCTAGCTGTTGTGGCAGATGATGGGGTGACACAATTTGTTGTCCTCAGTGATGGGGCATATTTTGGAGAAATCAGCATCCTTGGGATAAAGGGAAGCAAAGCAGGAAACCGGAGAACTGCCAACATCCGAAGTGTTGGCTACTCGGATTTGTTTGCACTATCCAAAGATGATCTAATGGAGGCTCTCATTGAATATCCTGATGCTAAATATGCTCTGGAGGACAAGGGAAGGGCCATTTTGATGAAGGATAATCTCATAGATGAGTCACTGGTAGCTGCTGTTGATGCCAAAGATTTGGAGGATAAAGTCAACCAGATTGAAGGCAGTGTGGACGTCATGACGCTTAAACTTCAAAAGCTTAGAAATCAATATGAATCCTCTCAGCGTAAACTCAATCAGCGGCTCACTAACTTATCAAATGAGGTCAAAAGCCTCAGAGTTGATGAGTGATATTTGCTGGGAAATGTGTCTACAAAGAAAGAGTGAAAACTTGTCGTCTGGCACTGTAGAACTTTTATACTGAATGAAACAGTTGGACAGTGTTTCTACTCACTATCCCCATACAAAGTGTACTAAAATAAAAACGTTGCCTTTAAAGTTCTCCATTGTGTCTTTCCAGTTGGGCTCCTACGGATGAGCCTGGTAAAGTCTTCAGGGGCTGAACACAAAAGCAATACTAACAAACCATGATAAATTTCACCCAACCTATTATGACTTCAAAGTTTAAACAAAATAATGTAATAACAATAAGAACTTGATGCTTTTCTACCTAAAATGGTCGGAAAATAAGATGAGATTCAGATACAATGACTCAATGAAGAGATGAATCCATAATTAATGTCTAACCTTAAAAATATCAAAAGTAGCCTTAATGTGACATTTGAATTCCTACCTGATATTGTTTCAATTAAGGCCATTGGATTAAAGTATCCATCATATTCAGCAGTTGTTCTTTGGAAGAATAAATGGAGACGGTGTAGGATCATCCCAGGAACTACCGAGGCTCAAGCCTGCCATCCTCTGGACGTTTCTGGAACTCCACTGCCAGAACCTACAGTGAAACCACCAGAACACAGTGCACCAACCAAAAACAGGGTTCCACATTGAAAATCCAAATGTCTTACAGTGAGACGAGACTGTTTAGAAGAGTCCAGGTCACGCATTCATACCTCAGGACACTGTACCAAGTATCCACATGTTGCCGGCAGAGGCATCAAGTTGTGAGGATGCTTGCATGGCACAAGGTGACTGAAATATTGAAGGTCAACATTGTTCAGTTTTCTGTAAGATCAATCAGCTCAAAATTATCCATATGCCTGTCAGATTTAGAGGAACGTTTTGGAGTTAAAATCATCTGGATTTGAAATTACGTGAGTAATTTCAGGTTGGTTTTGGAAAGAATATGCAGGCGAACATTAAGATTCTGGAAACATCTTCACAGAGCGCAAACCTCACATTTTATGGACTAATCTTCAAATCCAGGTCCCGAAAAACTATTTTGGAACTCCACCAACACCGCCAAAATGAAATGGTCAAAATATTCCTGGAAATAGCTTCAGATGTGTGGTGAGGCAGAACCTGCTGGGGACCATGTTAGTGGGTTTATGTATGAATTAGAGAACATCTTTTAAAACTGAAGAACTGAAAAAGTAAAGATGGACAATGTTTGAATACAAAATGATGGCCATTTGTACGGTTATGATACACGATGCCAGATTGTCAGGTCCTCTTACTAATTGGTAAAATATAACAAGATCTTTTTCATAGTTCCTTTTATTGTTTCTGCCTGATCTGTATGCAAACAAAATGACATTTACATTCATAGTAATTTCTTTAATGGTTCATAAGGAAGTGGCTCATATAGTTCGTTTAGATGATGCACTTTCCCACAGCATACATCAGAGATCCAAATACAGGTTGGGACGCCTTGCCCAGATGAACTGCTTGGAAAGTCACCATAGAGCTTTGCCTGAGACTAAGTGACTTGTGGATTTTCTGACAGGTCAGCAAACCTTTGGTAGGGTTCTTCTACTCATGGTGGTGCTTGTGTCCCATAGCTAGGAGCGAGGACGACGTGGAGCTGTCCCACCGCTCACTACAGTCCAAGAACTAAAGACCAGAGAAGCCCGAATGTTGAGATCTATTGGGATCTCCTTGACTCTGATGTGCAGAAGGTTCCAGATAAGCTGCTGCAGTGTGAGCCTCCTAAGTGTTCAATGTTAAAACCAAAAGCGGATGAAACAAACTGGAGTTTTTACCTGACAAATGGTTAGTAAAGGAATTGAGCTGGAACCAGATATTTACATACACCACAGCATAAAACATCCAACCTTTTCATTTCTTTTCTGACATTAAAACAGACTAAACTCTTTTAGGACCATCAGGATTACCTACATTATTTCTATTTGCCAAATAAAATATGTTTATTTACATACACTAAGATGCCTGTGTCTTTAAGCTATTTGGGGTATAATGGAGATGAAGCTTCTGATGTATTTTAACAACATTTCAAACTGATTCCTTGTGTGACATTGTCGCAAATTAAACAACTCAGCCAAGAAACGAAAAGTCTGGACAAGTAAGTTCATGTTTCAGATACCTGAAGGCACCACACATCGGTTAAAACTGTTATATGCAACTACAAACAGCATGGGAGCATCTCGACATATCGCTGTGGAAGAAGATGGGCTGTTTCCCAGAGATGAACGGGTTCTGGTGTCAATGTCTGAATCAACCCCAGAAATACAGCTAAAAGTGAAATGAGTCCTGCATCAAGATGGCCTGAAATGCTGCTCAGCAATGAAGAAGCCACAACTGAAAAACCAAAGTGAAAAGCCAGATTATGGTTTGTAAACATGCTCGAAGACATAGGGACTCATTTTTGGGGATGTCCAAAAAATTTAAATCCCTCCAAAAAAGGTAAAACTAATTAAAGTCTATGTTTTGTAGTGTCCATAATGTCCTGACCTAAAAAGGTCTGATCACCTTGAAACTTGTTCATTTGAAGAACCTTCTTTCCCTACTCTGATATTAACCAAACAAATCTTTTTTGTGATCCTAACCAGCCTAAAAGGCGGTTTAGCTTGATTCATTGTCACAAATGGCTAACGCAGGTTGTGTTTTATACCTAGCATTTGCAAATATCTGGTTTCACTGATAGGTTGGCACATGGAGAACATCCTCTTTAGACTACATGTGTAGATGTTGTACAATATGGTGCTGCAGTTTCTACTGCACTCATATATATAAACACTGTTTTTATTTGGAATTGTCAACACAGGAAGACAAGGAAATGAAATTCTCCAAACAATCATGGAGACTTGTGGCCAAGAAAGAAAAAAACAAAACATTCTGAAAATGTCTAAGTGCACTTTACACAGCTCTGATCTGATAAGATTTGATTCTAACCTGTGGTGTACCCCCATCCCACCAAACCCCACACAGAGCAAGAACAAATGCCCAGAAACAAACTTGAACAGTAATTTAGATGATGTGCCATTTTGGACCAAAGGACAGTAAATTTCCTAATGCTTACCTTGATCTGAATTGTGTTTAAGCAACAGTAGAGTGGAATGGTCAGTGAAGCTTTCTTTAGTGGGGAACCTTCAATCATCTGCTAGACCAGGTTACCTTAGCATCCTGTTTTTAATTGACTGGACTCTGTCCCCCTTTTCCCAGATTAGGGAAACTAACAACAGGCAGCCATGAGATAACCCACTGAAAGGTAAAAATAAATAAGGAAAACCATCCTCTCTGTACATGGAAAACCCAAAAGGAGGCTGTGACACATTCACATACTGTGGATGTGGGAGTGGGAAGTTCAGGAGGCCTCTGAGCTTACACTGACTGATGGAAGATGATGCAGGCACAGCAGCAAAAACTACTAGAGTGCTCAGTTGGAACCGTTTGTCCTCTAACTCTCCTCCTGGTCTGTGTTCTGTCGCCGTTTGGATTTTGTCTGATAAAGGAGGGGTGGGACGGGGCAGGGTGGGGCTTCATGGGCTTTCTGAGAAGGAGTCTGTTAGTTAGGGGCTCAGAGCATGCCAAACCCTTTGGCATAGGTGATGGCTTTCAGCAGTCTCTCTCTCAGCTTGTCCTTGTTGCTGTATTCTGGCAGCAGCAGCACGTTAAAGCAGGTGTGGGACGTCGGTAACCTGCAGACAGAAAGACATGAGGCAGGAAGTTCAGGAAAAACAAAGAATAAAGAAGAATAAAAGAAGGACAAGAAAATTAGAGTTTACTAGGTGAATGCGCCTCCTGCTGGTGGAGTTACAACAGGAATATTATAAGCTCAATACTGACCCTTAGAAAAATATTCGACACTATTTTCAACATAATACCAACATTTTTTAGGGTTCTTTCTAGTAAAGAGCAAAAATGTAATTAAATGCGATGAGTGGGAAACAATTCAGCCCGTTTAGAAAGATACATCATTTAAAAATGTCATTTTGACATAAACACAAACAGTTTAAGTGTTTATGTTAAATAATGTTAATAACTGGACAATATTTTCATAAATGTACCCCTTACCTTACAATCTCTGTCTCTCTATATATTTTTAAATAAGTTTGTTTTTCCTGAACTTCCTGCCTCGTGTCTTTGTCTGCAGGTTACCGACGAGCAGGATGGTTGTCATGGTGACGCCTCACCTGTCTGTGTCTGGGCCGTTCTTGGCTATGATCATCTTCAGCTTGCCGAGCCCACCCACAGGCGCTCTGTCAGTACCGGTTGTGAACTGCAGGAAGAGGCGCTTCTGCTCCTCACTGAAAGAATGCAACGTCTCCCAGAATTCCCTGCAGGAAGGAGACAAATCCCAGTCAGAGCAGAAGCTGTCATCACAGCATGGAGTCAACCGCTGGAGGAACAACTCTTCAGCTGCTGGTTCTTATCACATTCTGCATGTTTATGGTTTAAACATGCATAAACATGCATTACATCCACTACATCTTAGTGGAAAAACAACAGAGTCACTAAACCTCCAGGTTTACATCAGCATAAGAAGGAGGGAGCAAGAGAGGAAAGAAGAAAGCGAATGAGGAAGGAAAATGGGAATGAAAAAAGCAAGAAGGAAGGTACAGAAAAAGAAAAAAGGAAAGTAAGGAAAGAAAAAAGTTAAGATAGAAATAAAGGAAAAGGAATGAAGGAAAGAAGAAAAATTAAAGGAAGGAAAGGAAAAGTTAAGAAAACAGCAATTAAAAAAAGAGACAGGGAACAAATGCGGTTATGGTGAAAAGAAAGAAAAGGGAAGGAAGCAAACACAGAAGGAAGGGAAGAATGGACACAAGGAAGAAAGTATACATAACAGACAGACCACATCCTCAACACACAATAACAATGCAGACCTAGTGAAAAAGTTGCTTTCTTACTTAATAATTCGAGAGTCTTTGTTATAACCGCCGTCGTACTCCGTTGTTTCCTCAAGAGCCTGAAAGTCCAGGTTCTGAATGAGAAAGAGAGGAAGTCAAACACAGGTTCTCAGACACAAAGAGAACTCCTGATTCCCGACGGATGTTTCCGGATCTCACCCTGCTGCCACAGATCAGGAGCTCGATCTCCTCTGGTCTGAACAGGTACTTCAGCGGCGACTCGTTGGTCACCATGTGGAAGCCTCTCCTGAACGCTTTGAACTGTTTCTCAACGCTTTTGTTTAAAATATATTCAGAATACAGAGCTACAAAGTCCTGTGGAAACACACATTATCAGCAGGTAGCAGCAGAAGAACAAGTGAAGAACAATGGTGACATCAGTCAGGCTGACCTTTCGGTTTTCGTTCGTCACTGGAATCTTGTCCCCATTTTCCCTCAAGTCGTACATGAGTCTGTTACCAAACGGGTCCGTCTGGGAGATCTGGAAGGTGATCATCATGTCCTCCTCCACATTGCCCTCGTACTCCACCAGCTCCTTCAAACTCTGGCACAAAACCTTTCAAAACACAACTGAATGTCAGCAAAACCCTCAACTCATCAACTGCTGCTAGAACCGATCCAGAAGTGAGGCTCACTGGATTAGCATCAGCCAAGTCCCTGAAAGTTCCTTTCTTGCCCATCAGCTTCCTGTAGACGACCATGGGAAAGTGCACATCCAGGATGCAGTTGTTATAGATGGCCAGGCCGAGGACGATGCCGATCAGCGTGTACTGGCCTTCATTTTCAAACGACGACGAGTTGAACCAGAACAGCCTGGTGTGTTCATCGTACGTGAACATGCCTGAACGAAGGAAGAACAAAAACAGAACCGTGGAAAGAAGCGTCCTCATTTAAGTAAGAAGTCCAAGTCTGTTCATGCTGTCAGGGTAGCATGTGGATGACAGTTCAGCACTTGTTGGGATTTCTTACCAATATCAGGGTTGAAGATCTCCTCCACTACCAGCTGGAAGAACTCTTTGGACACTCCTCCTTCATCAACACCTTGCTCACCTTCGAACTCCACATACAGTTGCTTCTTCAGGTCCGCAGGATTCTCCATTGCTATCATTTCCAGCTACAAGAAAAACAAAAACAACCTGGTATGACTACACCCTGTTGGTTGGAGGAGCTAGCAAGCATCGGCACTGTCCTCACATACCCTGACCAGAGCGTCATCAATGATGTGGTCTCTGCGCACTTTGAGCCTCAGGTAGGGGTTGAGCTGCTGGCCCTGCACCAGGCTGTAGAGCACTGTGATCCGCCGCTCGCTGTACATGCGGATGCGGTTGTCATAGTACAGGCCCAGGTTCTTGGTGACGGCGTTCAGGACGAAGGGGCAGGTCATAAAGGAGAACTTGTTTTCTGTCTCCACCTTAAAGAAAGTGTAGTCTTTGTCCATTTCCAGCACTTCGTTCAAAGGCTCGTTCACAAACTCCTCAAAGGGAATGAGCGGCCGCCTGCAGTCGTTGGTGCGGACCCCCAGCTCTGTCTCCAGAGGGTCCACTCGAGGGCCTTTCTTGTTCCGTCGTTCCTCGCCTAGCAACTCCTGCAAGGTGAGCTCGCTGGACTCCGGGATGGGCTCCTCATCCTCGTCTTCGTTATTCTCTGTGTCCAGGTCGCCTCCGAGCACGTTTGCATAGTAAACGATCTTCAAGCACTTGGTGGCCGCCACGACCGCGTCGTCGTCGTTGACCAGGTTGCGGCTGCTGAACTCGTTGCTGATCACCTTGAAGGTGATCAGCTGCTGGAAGGTTTCCATCATCCGGCGGATCTGCTCAGCACTGTAGTGGGACCACAGGCGAGTCAGCTTGGCCTGGGCGGCCAGGGGGAGTTTGCTCATGGCTCTGCAGAACTGCGGCAGAGCGATCTCCAGGTACTCTGGACTGTGCAGGTTGTTGTTCTCCATCACTATAACAAACAGGTTTAGATAGTTGGGGTCTCTTGAATACACATTGTGGTATGTCAGGTCACACTCGACATTAGGTGAGAGGTAGACGAGTGCATTCAAGAAAGCGGCCTCTATCTTCTCGTTGGAGAGCAGGCGCTCGTAGACCCGCCGCACAGCTTCAATGTCCACCGAAACCTCATCGGGGGCCAACTTCTGGACGTCGTTTTCTCCTGAGGAGCATTCGCCGAGTCGTGACGATGAGGAGGTGGGGGAGTCTTCCTCCATGGCTGCAGCAGAGCACGCAGCCGCTTCCTTTTCATCTTCATCCTTGTCCTCATCCTTTTCTTGGAGGGACTTTAGCTCCTCCTTTGTGTGAGGTTTGGATCTCCGGAAGCTCTGCACCAGGCCTTCGGCGCTGGAGAATACCCGACCTATTACCCGGATCAGAGGAGAGTAATCCTCCTTCTCTCCACAGATGTCCAAGATCTCGTACACCTTCTCCTCTGTCAGGTAATTTACATCTGTGTGCAGAGACCAATGTTTCATGAAGAGAAAAAGCTAAATTTCATCTTATCAAACGTTTCATATGTCTTGAATGGACCCACCTTTGAAATTGTCTCTCACAGAGTGGACATCTTTATGGTTCAGCTTCCTGTTGCTGCAGGCCGAGTTGCTGTGAGCGCTGCTCTCCAGGTACGTGGACGCTGTGCCCTTCTTCGAAGGGTGTGGGTCACATAGTTTGGCGTTGACCTTGTAGAGCTCGAGAGCTTTGACTGCCGCCGCATTGTTGTCCATGCGGCTGAATCCCACTGATGAGGCACACCAGGAGTTGGAGCAAGACTCATTCCCACAGCCCTCCGTTAACTGGTGGTAATAGCGCTCTATTAGATGTTTGGCAGCTGCACGCTTCCTGTGTTCAGAAGACAGAAACGGCCCAATGAGCATTGACCAATGAGGAGGATGACAATAGCAGGGGTCATTTTCAAGACTCCAGAGCAAACTTGAGAGAAAAGTATAAATAATATGATCTTGATATATTTGATTGGCATTTTTTGAATGAAATTCAGCTGAAAAATCCAACTTAATATTTGGTACAGAAACCTTTGTTCACTATTCCAGAGGTTGGATATTTCCTGTAGTTCTTGACCTGGTCTAGACTAACTGCAGCAGGACCCGGGCCCACTCCTTCATACAGATCTGTCAGGTTTCACAGCTGTTGCTGGGTAACAGAGTTTCAGCTCCCTCAAAAGGTTTTCTACTGGGTCCAGGTCTGGAGTCTGGGGCCCTGGGTGTTTCTTACAGAGACATGCAGGTTGGCTGTGCCTCAGGTCACTGTCATGCTGGAAAGACCCAGCCGAGAAGGGCTTAAAGTAAAAAAAAATAAAAATGTAAAAACCTGAGACTAAAACTTTTTTGTGGTGGTGGTGATAAAAAGATATTGTTGAACATTTATCAAAAATGGTCTTTGTTGTGCTGTTAAAATCATCCATCCATTTTCTGTACACCCTTGTCCCTTAGTGGAGTCAGGAGGTGCTTGTCTCCAGCCAACGTTTCGGGCGAGAGGCGGGGTCACCTAGACAGGTCGCCAGGCTGTTGCAGGGCAACGCAGAGACACACAGGACAAACAACCATGCACACCTAGGGAGAATTTAGAGAGACCAATTAACCTGACAGTCATGTGTTTGGACTGTCAGGAAGCCGGAGTACCCGGAGAGAACCCACGCATGCACAGGGAGAACATGCAAACTCCATGCAGAAAGACCCCAGGCCGGGATTCAGTGCTACCAATTGCACCACCGTGCAGCCCCTGTTAAAATCAGTTGTTTGCAATTTTCAAACGGACGAACTTAAAGTAACGACTTCAATGAGGTTCCGATTTGGTCCAGCATGACTATTTATACGACACAGGAGGGTACACGACATACCACTGGAAATATGTGCGTGGTGTTTTGTTTCAAAACTTAAAGCTCAGCTTTAAGGTGAATTGTTACCATGTTTAAAAATGAGGTTGGAGTCTCACTGATTGAGTATGTGGACTGTCGACTTTAATACAGTTAACCAGTTCACACTGGTGCACTTAATACAAGTAATGAGGAGAGGACAGGAGGGCTTTGTAAAGATGAACTGTGAGATCAAGTACTTATTTCAGATAATAATATGCTAATTAAAATTTTAAAATCATACAATGTCACTGTCTGGATTTTTTTTATTTTGTCTCACAGTTCAGTTGTCCTTCAGTGGTGTATCAAATATTTACTACTGTAACTGTTAAAACAAGACCAGACATAAAATGGTCAGACAGGAAAGCCTTAAAGCCTAGCAGTAACATTTCTACAGATTATACCAAACCATCAAGTTCTGACCCAAAACCAAAAGGTCAGTTTGATTAATATTTGAAGACATATCTGAGGGTCTGCTAAAACAATAACTGAAGTGTTTGGTCTTAATGGCCTTCCTTACATCTAGAGGAAAAAGGGCGAAACTTTCAAGCCTCCAAACACAGTCCCAACTGTTAAGTAAGGTGGTGGCAGAATCATGTCGCAGAGGTGTCTGGTCTCGTTTTTTACATCACAAAAACCTGACATAACACCTGAGGTTCACTGCATTAGGCCTTCGGTGAGCAACCATGTCCTGAAATTGGTGTTTTTGAATGGAGGAATGGAAATGGAATGAATGAAAATGTGTAACTACAGATATTCTACTTACATTCGGCTTGCTTCTGGGTTTTCTATGTCAGGCTCCTCTTGTTCTCTAATTAAAAGGAGAAAACAAAGATTTAAAGTAAAGACTGACTGACTCATCTGAGCTGTTCTGACACAGAACCACAATGTAAACCTACTAAGAAAAAGAGGAACCATACTTGGTCTTGTCGCCTACTGAATTATGCGTACAGTAGCACATTTCTGCTGATACATCACCGTAGTGCCACGATTTGTAGAAAATCTCGCAGCCATTGTCAGAGGAGTCAGTCAGACAAATGTCACGGACAGATTCTCTCTGACGCTGACCCAGCAGGCTAACATAGCAAACCTATCAGGCTTCCTCGCTCCAGCTACATTGTGTGCAGAATTCCTCTTTCTAATAACTGTACAAAATATATTCCTTATTAAACAACCAAAGCTGGGGGAAGAACAGCAACTGCAGAGGGTCTGCAGCCACACAGCAACTAGCAGCAACAGCTAACTAGCTAGCAGGATAGCTATTGATCGGTTCGCTCCTCCCCGGCAGCCCCGGCTCCCTCCTCTCGGCTTCCTCACCTAGCAGCTCCTCTGGCGGGGCTGGTCTCGGCCTGTGGTGTCGCACACTCACAGTCCTCCTTCTCGTCGGAATTCATACGAGACTTTATCCTCACTTGTTTGTTATCTGCTGCTGTTTGGGAGTGTCTCGGCCCTCCGCAGGCGGCGTAGAAGTCGGCGAACGCGGCGGTTTTAAGCCCACTATAGAGGCGGTAGAGCTGTGTGTGTACCGGGCTTCATTCACGGCCTTCTTCCTGCAGGTTCTATCCTTTGCCTCAGAGCCGCAGCCATGTTGACTTCACCCGTTAGCCAGTATCCCACAATGCTCCGCGCGCCAGCTTCAGGACCTGCTGGCCTGGATCGCAACTCCAGGGACTGGACTCAACCTCACAGTTGAATTACACTAATTTCTTAATAAATCAAATATTGTTAAGAAGTTAATTTATTCAAGAACCAAATTTTAAGTCATATAAAAAGTACTCGAAAACCAGAATTCTGCATACAGGGAATAAGACGACACACATTTTTCTCACTGTGTGACGATAAGTTAGACCAAACTTCAATTAGAATGACCAAATGTCTCTTTCCTTTATTAAGCCAGGTAAAACCCAATTGAGATATAGATCTCATTTTCAAAAGGAACCTGAGCAGAAATGCAACACACAACAATCTGGTTACACAAAAGTAAAACAAATTAAAACATAAAATGTATCTACTTACAGACAGTCGATGATGAGAGAAAATATGTCAGACATATTTATTTAGCATTCAGAATGATTACTACTTATCTAAACGTTGAGACACAATAAAGTATTTTTTAATTTTAATTAGATAATGATGTCATGGCTTGTGAAGCCTCTGATAAGTCAACTGACACATTTGACTTAATCCACAACACACATGAGGATGTATTTTAAGGACACACCTGGAGCACATTACTTTCTGGTTTGAAGTGATGGGAAAATAGTGTCAATATCCACTGTAAAACATGTCTGTACCCACAAGGGCCGAAAGGTCACTCAGCAAGGAGGAAGTCATTTCACCAAAAGAAAGACCAACAAGTTAGATTGCAGTTTGCAAACGCACACAGGAACAGAGACCTTCATTTTTGGAGACATACCATGTGGTCTGATGAAAATATAATTAAAGTGTTTGGTCATGATGACCGTTGTGTCATTTGTAAAGCCACACTGTGAAAATTTAGCAGCAATAATCTGTGTTATTTAGTCTGTCACAAGACAAAAAAAATGGGGGTTCCTTTTCCAAAGTCATAAGCTAAATATTTATTTAGCAAGCTTGATATTTAGTAAGCATGCTAAATATTTAGCTAGCAAGCTAAGTATTTTCCTCCAAGCAAAATAATAGGCTAATATGTAAATTCATCTGCCAATAAAATGAAGTGGACAATCAAAATAAAAGCTGGGTCTTGAGAAATAGAAACTCCTACTGGTGAGCCTGAGTACTTCAAAAAATTACACTGTCACTTTTGATATAAATCCATTCATAGACATCTGTATTGCCTTTAAAACAGCTTATTCTTTGTTTAGAGCTGAAATGTTGGACAAGAAAAAAGGAAAAGAAACAATAAGTAATTGAAGTGACATATGAGCTCAGAGCTCCTATTTAGTTCTGAGCTCAATATTTAGCTTGTAGCTAAATATTTAGTTTGCTAACTGAATATTTTATTTGAAACAAATATTTTTGAATGAACAAAAAAAAACTTTTTCTCTCTTATGACAAGCAGTTAAATTTATAGTAACTTTATAACATCATGCTGTAAGGGTGTCTTCCTGAGTAAAAAGCATGGAAATATAGCATATCAGCATATAACACAAAATGAGTTACAAAGCGATATAAAGACAACAAAGTCAATCTATTGGAGCAGCCATCAAACTCTTCATCTCAGTCCCAGAGAGCATTAGTGATCAATGCTGTAATGGAATATGTGACTAGGGAGGCCTAAAAGCCTGACACAGTTGGACCAGTTCTATTAGAATTAGAAAATATGGGCCAAATTTCCACCAGTTTATATGTTTGGACAAGAACAAGCTGTGCATCCGCTAACTATTCAGAGTGCTTCACTTTTTCCACATTTTATGTTACAGCCTAATCCCAAACTATAAAAAAAAATCTCTCTACTCAAAATTCAACACACCAATTATGACAATGTAGAAAATAAGATTGTTAGTGTTTTGCAAATGCATTAAAAACGGAAACTCAAGAAATTATGTTTAATGTTCACAACCTTTGGCATGAAGTTCAAAATGGAGCTGTTTCCACTGATCATCCTAAAAATGTTTCTACAACTTAAATGGAGTCCACCAGCGGTCAATTCACTTGATTGGTTTTGATTTGGAAAGGCACCCGCTTATATATATATATAAGATTCCATAGTTGACCGAACAGGTCAGAGGTGAAACACGAAGCATGGAATCGAAGGAGTTTTATGTAGACCTCTGAGACTCCCAAATCTGGAGAGAGCTCTGGATATTTTTAATGGCATGTAATTAAGAGCAATCATTTGATCATCTTAATAGCAATACCACAGACATTAATAGCAAGAGAGAAAAGGTAAAGAGTTATGAGCTTGTGATGTTGTGTTTGTTGTGAAGAACGTCAGTCAGCTGAGGTTGTTGTAAATGTGCTATATAAATAAACTTTTACTTGATATACCAAGATCCGTTTTTATTACGGGATCGCCAAGAGTAAACAAGTATTGCTTTCAAACTGTCAGATGTTCACAAATAACTATTGGTTATTTCCACATTATGACAATCACCGTTATCAGTATTATATTATATTATATTATTATAGAGTTGATCCTTCAATCCAGTATATTTTTGTGAATTTAATCAATCAATTTTATGTTGCTCGAACTTAACATGGTTAATTTAAAACGTTTGATCACATTTGCAAAGCCCCATCAGCATGACCCAAGAAACATTCACATTCAAATGTTTGCAGAGACTCCTTGCAAAACTACTTGAATTATTTTCACATTTACTTTTCAATATCTTAGATGTAGAAACTCATAATATAATTTTCGCATTTGACTGTTTTTATTGAAGTGATTGAAATAAGCTAACATGATAAATAAAACGGAATAATTACGTAAACGAAGTATGCGTTTGTTTAGCATATTTTCAACACGCTCCAGTAAAGCGGGAAAGAAACGGACCTGGCAACCATCCCTGTCATCTACCCTAGTGCGTGAGCTCTCCGTCACAAAGGTGATTGGAAAGCAGACGGAGACAGTCAAGAATAGATTTCTACCTGACAAGCTAAAGGTAATGTTAGCTAGTTTATCGTTTTTACTGCTTTTTATTCCCACTTCCTATGACAAAAGATTAGTTATTAAAACAACAAAATGCAATGACGTTTGAGTCAATTTAATCTTTTAGGTCAAAGTTAACACATTTTATGAATAGCTCTGTTGGAATATCACGCCGATATAACTGGAAATGTTAAGCGTATTTATATTGTTAGTTTTTATGAAAAAATTTACGTCAAATTTAATATGCTTAGCTAGAAACGGGCCATGCTTCGGCGAGTTTTCATGTCTCTGGGAACATGTGCAAGCTGTAACAATATGGCGGCGGAGCACCGGCGCCAAGCTGCTTCCTTGATGTTTGGAGCAACATGGCGGCCGTGGCTTCGCACAAGGACGACACTGACATGTGCTGCAGTAGTGTTAAGAGTGACATAATTAGCGGGAAACCGCAATGTAGGCTTAATTTCTCAGTTATTCGTAAGCAGCAGTCGTTGAAAGATTAGCTTGGTAGCAGTTATCTCGGTGTTTGCCGGGTTTTCGAAGCATTGACGTCGAATTTAGCGTTCAAATGATAACGGGCTGTTGAATCAGGATTCATAACACCGTCTGGGAAAGTATTGAATTCAATTTTATAACTTTTCAATTGTGCTTTCATAAGAATTATGCCAAAAATTATTAGAAAAACATAATAAAAAACAATTCCGCTTGAGTTGGGCATTCCTGTAGTTTTTGTACCTGTTTTTAAGGGATGCAAGGGAAAGTTCTAGCTGTAGACATATTTCTATGCTGTGGTTTGCCTTCCCACATTCTGTATGAATAATGTTCATTTAGAAGAATGGTAGCCTTGCTTCCTAAAAGGGTTGAATATTTTTAAACCATTATCCTGTCAAGTTACTGGTAATACATTAAAACCCTGAAGTAATTTTCATGGGGACGAAAAAAATTAAGTTGACTTTTTTTTTTTTTAAGATTTCCATAAATATGGACGAGTGGGAAGAAGAGGTGAGCTACTTATCTCCTAATTGACCAATAAGTTTGCTGCTAACTTTTAACTTTAAAGCTGTGGGGTTTTCCAACTGTTAGCATGCAATTAACTTTTTTTTTTTAACAGGAAGCTAAATCAACTACATTTGCAGCAGCCAGCTATTCTTCTAATGATGGTATAGTTTCCAAATGTTCCCTGCTGGTTTTTCATTAACTACATTCTATTGCATCATATTTAAATGGAAGAGCTAAGTAAAAAAAAAAAAAAAAAAAGCTAATCTTTTAACTGTTTTTTTCTAAGCGGCAGAAAGAGACTCATGGAAAAGTGATCATGGTGAATTTGGACGAGGTAAGGAAGTGCTGTAAGCAGTTTCTGATCTTTCAGTTTAAAGTCACAGAAACTGAGTTGATGTTTCCTTCTAGGTCGAGGAGGCAAAGGGAGAGGCAGAGGAGGATTTTGGAACTCCAGCGCAGGTCTCAATTACTTCAGTTTAATGGTTTTCAACAGAAAATTTGGTATAATGATCCTTCCATTTTCAATACTGGTGAAGTCCAGTGCAGGGGTCGACTTTCACCAGCAGCTATAAAGACAGCTCTTCTGTCTTTATAGTGCAGCGTATTATTGTAAAAAAAATTTTTTTGTATGGATACAAGCCTAAGAGTGTATGAGGTCGTATGGTGAGCATTTATAACAATTTCTCTTTACTGAAGATCAAGACTATGTAGGATTTCTATGGCACAACTAAACGCATTCATCTCTAATTTCCAATTTTAGTGCAGAAATCAGTTTTTCATGATAACCATCTTAAGAAATAAAAAATTGTCAGTAAATATAATTAATATGCCTATGACAACACCATTTACTACAATTTAATATTGTATTCAATTGTGATAAATATTGGCAAATTTAGTACAAAAATACATTTTCTGCCATGACTATGGTGGCCATTTTGATTTATTTATTTTCTCAACCAACCAAGCTGTTGGAAACATCTGCTCCAAGCTAGGTTCATGTATCCATATGAAAGGCTTTGCTGAGATTTTAAACGACCTGCTGCAGTATGGGGGATCAGTCTGCATAGAAGTGATTGTTGAACTCTGTAGGGTTCTAAGGCTTCATGTTTATTGTTGCAGACGGAGACAGCAGGGAGTCTAACGAAGACGGGGAAAGAGATGGTTTCAGTGGGAGAGGAGGTCGAGGTGAGACTTGAATCAGACTAGACCTTCATTTGTTTACATGAAAAAATGATCTGTTTATATTTAGCACCAGATCACAGCAGACCAGTTCCATTAATATTCAATCTACCTCTAGTAGATAAAGATTCAGCTCCATAAGTATTTTCAGTGTATTATTTTCCAGCTGTCTACAAAAATAGGAGTGGCTGACTTTGAGCAGCTCTGTTGACTCTACCTGTTCTTTTATCAGGGCGTGGCCGAGGATTCAACAGGATGAACTCAGACGGTTTCTCTGGTAATGTTTGTAAATCTTTATTTTGGTTTTGTTTCCTGGGATTTGATCAACCTCAAAGAGTTTTGGTCTCTGATTTATAGAGGATGGTGATGGAGCTCAGGAGAATGGTAGGAATAACTTGAAGGTTTTTCTTCTGCTCCTGCAAGAGCTCCTGATTGGCTGATTGTTGTTCTGATTGGCAGGGTTCAGAGGGCGAGGAAGAGGAGGTCGGGGAGGAAGAGGAGGATTCAGACAAGGTACAAGTGGATGCACAGCTTTCTGCAGACACAGGTGTTGCTGTTGACTAACCACTGCTTGTGTGTTGAAGATGCTGAGCAGGGAGGAAGAGGAGGCTTCGGTGGAGGTTGGTCACCCAGACATTCATCTTGAGAGGAGTTTTCTGACAGCAAAAGTTTACTGTGTCTGTCCTTTCAGGTTATCGTGGAAAAGATGAAGAGACCTTCAATCCAGGTTTGAGGCTTCAGGACGAGAGAATGAATTGATATGTATGAGTTTGAATCTGTAAAGGCTGTTCTGTGCTTGCAGGAGAAGACAAAGGTCCAGTCAAGGACAACCCTGATAGTGACAGTAAGTGATTGTCTTGGCTCTTAGATTAACACAGCATGTTCTGCTGGCTATAACCCAGTGTCTCTGTTCCAACCCACAGAACCCAGAGTCACATACGTTCCTCCAACGCTTCCCGAAGACGAAGACACCATCTTCTCCCACTATAAGAGTGGAATCAACTTTGACAAGTATGATGACATCTTGGTGGACATCAGCGGCAACAACCCCCCCAAGGCCATCATGGTGAGTCCCTCAGCTGTGTGTCTGATGGAGGACTGTAGCCACGTTGACTCTGTCCGTCCCTCAGACCTTTGACGAGGCGGCCCTGTGTGAGTCCCTGAGGAAAAACATCAGGAAGTCTGGCTACGTGAAGCCGACCCCGGTGCAGAAGCATGGCATCCCCATCATCTCTGCAGGCAGAGACCTCATGGCCTGCGCCCAGACTGGCTCTGGGAAGACGGTGAGATCTTACAGATAGGAATTCTGTTGGAGGATAAAGATGTGTTACTTTTGGATACAATCCAACCTGTCTGTAAAATCTTAAAGTAAGCGTTCCTTCCTGTCCTCCAGGCTGCTTTCCTGCTGCCCATTCTGCAGCAGCTGATGACGGTCGGCGTGGCGGCCAGTCGCTTCAGTGAGGCACAGGAACCCGAAGCCATCATAGTCGCTCCAACCAGAGAACTCATCAACCAGATCTACCTGGAGGCCAGGAAGTTTGCTCATGAGTAGGTGTGACCATTAGAAAGCAGCCAGCCAGCCAGGCTGGAGCTGAACTCTTCCTCCTGGTGTTTCAGTACGTGTGTCCGTCCCGTTGTGGTGTATGGAGGAGTCAGCACTGGATACCAGATCAGGGAAATCATGAAAGGCTGTAACGTGGTGTGTGGAACTCCTGGACGCCTGCTGGACATGATTGGTAGAGGAAAGGTGAGGACAGGAACACTTCTATTCCTCTGGGGAAGGCAGAGAGAAACCAAGTGTGTGTGTTCCAGGTGGGACTGAGTAAGGTGCGGTACCTGGTGCTGGACGAGGCCGACCGGATGTTGGACATGGGTTTTGAGCCAGACATGCGGCGCCTGGTTGGCTCTCCTGGGATGCCGTCCAAAGAGAATCGTCAGACTCTGATGTTTAGCGCCACCTACCCTGAAGACATCCAGAGGTCTGCTGAACACACAGGTTCCAGCTTCACCTTCATAATTCCGTCTCATTCATGGTTCTGCTCCTTAAACAGGATGGCTGCCGACTTCCTAAAGTCAGATTATCTGTTCCTGGCTGTGGGGATTGTGGGCGGAGCCTGCAGCGATGTGGAACAGAAGTTTGTACAAGTCACCAAGTTCTCTAAGAGAGAGCAGCTGCTTGATATCCTCAAAACCACAGGTACACTGGAGGCTGGGAACTCAGTTTACTTTATGTCTGTGCAGGTTTTTAACTGTTCATGCAAATTAGACAAAACCTGGCCTGGTTGTCCATTTACAAATTGGAGAAAAATATTACACAAAATCTTTTATTTTTATTTTCTCTCTTCATATCTTTAAAAGTTTTTTGCAGCATCTGTAGCTGTGCCCCTGGTCCAACATCTGAAGAAAGTGTTTAAACCAACTGTTTATTGACTGAATAAAATGTAAAAATGGATCAGAATTGATCCCCTTCTGACCCTGAAACTAAAAATAAAAACTCTTCAAGTTGTGGTTTTTCAATAAAGGAGCTGATTTTAGCTGTTAAACCTGAAGGCTAAAGGTGTTACAATCCTGCAGTATTGTTGTTTATAATGAAGATTGAAGTTCATATTGGTATTTGTTAAACAAAATAGCAATTCAGGAATATTTTAGTCACTGGAGATATTTATTTAAAAAAGAGAATGATTAAAGTTGCTACATAATTTTTGTGCACATGGAACAAAACAGGATTAAATGTGATCACTTACTGTTTCAACTGGCGGAGCAGATAATGACATGCTGCGACATGAGTGAGAGGCTGAGAGTTGATGACCTTTGACCTCTGTGTGCAGGATCAGAGCGTACCATGGTGTTTGTGGAGACAAAGAGACAAGCAGACTTCATCGCTGTGTTCCTGTGCCAGGAGAAAGTTTCAACCACCAGCATCCATGGGTAACTCCCTCCTCCTTCTGCTCCTGTTGTTGTTGTCGTTGCCCATGGTAACGGTGTGTGTCTGGCAGTGATCGAGAGCAGAGGGAACGGGAGCTGGCTCTGACAGATTTCCGCTCTGGGAAATGTCATGTTCTGGTGGCCACCTCTGTAGCTGCCCGCGGTCTGGACATTCCAGATGTTCAGCATGTGGTGAACTTTGACCTCCCAAAGGACATCGACGAATACGTCCATCGTATTGGGAGAACTGGGCGCTGTGGGAACGTTGGGAGAGCCGTGTCGTTCTTTGACCCGGAGGTTGACGGGGGGTTGGCGCGCTCCCTGGTCACGGTTCTGTCCAAGGTGAGACTCTGAACTCTGATTGGCTCTCAGCTTGTGATAACAGCCTGTGTTTTTCTCCTGACAGGCTCAGCAGGAGGTGCCGTCTTGGTTAGAGGAGTCTGCCTTCAGCAGCCACGGCGCCGGCTACAAC
The DNA here is from genome assembly GCA_902982915.1 of Phalloptychus januarius. Taxonomy (NCBI): domain Eukaryota; kingdom Metazoa; phylum Chordata; class Actinopteri; order Cyprinodontiformes; family Poeciliidae; genus Phalloptychus; species Phalloptychus januarius. The sequence goes on along the minus strand of CADWAE010000470.1, from coordinate 864,886 downwards.
CCTAGGAAAACATTCGGCTCCACGGATTCCAGAAAGGTAATCTACTTCCACTCTGACTCTGAGCCATGTCTGATTTTTCTGCTCTTCTAACATGTTTTCTGTGTTGTGTGTGTCTGCAGACGGACTCCTACCAGGAGAACAGTGGGCCGAGCCAGCCGGCCGCCCAGGCTGCAGCTGATGACGAGGAATGGGAGTGACTCTTCTCCAGATCCCAGACTGTTGATTTGGTTCTTTGGTTCACTTGTTGTTGTTTCAGTGTTTGTTAAATGAATCCTGGGGAACCTGAGCTTGTGAATGTAGAACCCCGGGCTTGCATGCAACTTTTTTTTACTTGGTGCTATTGTGAAGTTTTGATTTCAATTTTCGATAAATTAAAACTGTCAGTCTGCTGATCAAATTTTGTGTTTTTATTTCTTGTGAGCATTGACACTCCTGGAATGAACAGTATGGCGAGCAGCCTGAATTTTTCCTGTTATTTTACTGAAAGTCAAACATGTGAGGCAAGTCAGAGGTAAATGCTCAGCTTTTTAGTTGCAATAGAACTGCTCTGCCATCAATGTTGAAAGCAACAGTTCAGTATTGTGGATGTGCCACTGAGGTATTTGTAGATTCTTATCTTCAGATCTAAATGATGAAATTAGTATTTTATTTACAATTGAAGTCTTAAAACTACTACAGAGTATTAGGATCATTATAGACAGAAATTAATTAACAAAATTTCCACCAAAATAATATAATTGCGAGAATAATCTAAATAAAATTCTGGTAAACCACGAACATTTCTGAGTTTCAAAAGTAAAAAAATTTTCAAGTTCAGAAATTTCCAAAGTTTATGCTAGAAAACGCCTGAGATTAATCTCTAAATTTTTTCTTTTTTTGGGGGGGAAAATTTTCTTTCTATTTTTGCCCTTATACGATTTTCCATTAAAACAGTTGCTTGGTCTCCACGAGCAATTGTTATTTCAGCGTCATCGTGTTTGCGTTGTAGCTCCTGAACAGAGCCACCCTGTCGACCTGGGATAAATTAATACAAAAATCTCTTCAAGCTCTTTATTAAAATGAGCACTGCGTGTTTACGCGAGGCCGCTGTGTGTGGGCGGAGTCATTTAAAAGGAGGCGTTCGCGGCACCTAAGAAGTATTTGTTATAAGTGCGGCATTCTATGTATTATAATACAATACGACCTGTATATATACAGACGCTTTTTGACTTGAACGTCGTATTGGTTTTTAAAATTAGAGTTGAAGAACGTTCCGAGTTGGAATTTCATCCTCAGTTAATTTTTCCAACTTGGAATACTAAATTTCCGAGTAGCGATTCAACGCAGCATAACGCCATTGGTCATTTAGATGTCGTGCTTCCAGCGGAAGTGATTTGTTTGAAAGTTGTCTTTTCCCGTCTGGTTAGCTTAGAAACTTGTCCACGTCTAGGTCCAGCTGTTTCCTTTAGAGACTGACTGTGGGGAAACCATGAGCGGAAAAGCGCGAGACAAAGTATGACTTCCGGGTAGCTGAAGAGGTTTAATCACTATATTAGTTATTTGTCTGAATCATGGGATAAAGACGGGCTTATATCTGACCTGGGTCTGTTTTTCTCATCATAACCGCCAGGTAGTGACATCGGGAAGACTGACAGGAAAAGTTAAAGTGAGCAGGTGAGTTTGAACGTCCAGAATATATTTTAAAGGAATATTTTATTATTTTAAAGGAATATTTTATGCTGTCTTTATTTTGTGTGATCAGAGCGCCTCCTGATAGAGGACCTCCACCCCAACCTCAGCCCAACTATTCTCTCTACTCCTCAGACTCAGAGGACCAGGTAAAAATCATCCAGTGATTTTAGTCCAGGCCCTTAGCAATGGCAGTGAGACCAGTAAATACTCAGCACTGTCCAGATTTCATTCTGTTAGAATCTATAAAATCCATTCTCTGTGCACCATGAAACCCTGACCAGGATGAAAACCATTTACACCGTGTTCCAAATTATTATGCAAGTGATATTTTCTCAGATGTTCTTAAATGGCCAATGCAAATGATGGTCAATATCATTTTCAAGTCATAAACTATTACAGTATAAGTGAAATTTTACTGAACAAACCTCCCAATGAGAACAGTATTTTTTTCAAAAATAAAAAACTCAAAATGCACTGTTCCAAATTATTATGCACAGCAGATTTTCTAAGCATTTTATGGATTATATTATTTGAATGTGCATCATTAAGTGTTCATATATACTAAAATCAAAAGCTATTTTAATAAAAAACATCTCAACAGACAGAGTTTCATGTTAACATAGGAGCCCTTCTCTGATATCACCTGCACAATTCTTGCATCCATTGAACTTGTGAGTTTGTGGATAGTTTCTGCTTGAATGTCTCTGCAGGATGTCAGAAAACCTTCCCAGAGCTGCTGTTTGGATATAAATTGCATCCCCCCCTCAGATATTCTGCTTGATATGCCAAATGTTCTCAATAGGGTCAGAGGTCAGAGGAGGATGGTGACCACACCATGAGTTTCTCCCCTTTTATGCCCACAGCAGCCAATGACACAGATGTATTCCTTGCAGCATGAGATGGTGCATTGTCATGCATGAAGATGACTTTGTTACTGAAGGTACGGCTCTTCTTTTTGAACCATGAAAGAAAATGATCAGTCAGAAAGTCCTTATGCTTTACTGAGGTCATTTTCACACCTTCAGGGACCCTAAAGGGGCCGACCAGCTTCTCTCCCCATGATTTCAGCCCACAGCATGACTCCACCACCTCCTTGCTGATGTCACAGTCATGTTGGGGCGTGGTGGTCATCCACCACCAATCCATTACTTAGCACAACAAAAAATTAAATCTTTATGACACTTTGATTCAATTTGCATAATAATTTGGAACACGGTGTATTGGAATACCTCTTGATTGGTTATTAAATGTTCATTCTACCCTCAGGTCACCACTCTACACAAGGGTCTGGACAAGTGTGCTGCCTTGCTCAATGGCATTCTTATGGCAGATGAAGCAGGTCAGATTCCTTCATACCTGGACTCAAAACTGGCATTTATCTTAGGTTTGTGTCTGTTAGAGTTGAAGAACTGCGTGGCCTCAGATCTGTGGCGTTTCCTGATGTGTAACCACATGGACTGGAAGGCCGCTCAGACAGAAGAAGCCATAATTCTTTTTGGCTTGAATCGTATTAATTTAGACTCACAAAGCTGCTTTTTTCACCATTCTCCTGCATCTAAAGTCATGTTTATTGACAATGATATTAAAGGTTAACAGAAGAAGACAAAGATTTTAGCGTCACACCATTTTTATAGCAGTCTGTTTATTAGATTTCTAACTTGTTTTCAGTTAAATCCTTTCACAGCTTTCCTTTGAAGGATTCTCCTGCAGAAAAAAAAATATCTCAATGTGATATGTTGTGTGCTCAAGCTTCAGCAGGACTTCAGAGAACCCCGAAGAAAGTAATGAAACCAAGATCCTCCAGTTTCCAAGAAAAAAAGCCTGGGAAGAAATTCCCAGCGAAGGCAGGTACTGGCTGTGTTTAGAGTCCAGTTACTGATTTGAACCCAGTTTGGATGAAATGGTGCTGCCCAACATAACACATGCTTGGTTGTTCTATGTTGAGATTTTAGGTGATAAACCAACAGAGTAGAAACTGAAATTCCAATATTTTGTTGCGCAGGAAAAATCTAAAAAATGTGGCATGCATTTGTAGTTAGATCCACTGAGTCAAAACCCTGGAGGAGCAGCTTTTATTAAAGTCTCTTCCATCTCCTGCATCTTGGAATAGATTCTTTCCCTTTACTTAGCTGTGTTGTGTGTATGTGTGTGGAAGCCACTCCAGCTCTTTTGAGAATTGTAAAGGGCGGCACAGTCAAATCAAGAGGATCCACATCCCAGGGGAAGGCGAGCGAAAAGAAACCGGCCATCAAATCAGCTGGTGAGTGTTGAAGTCTTCACATTTCTTCAGGGTTTACACGTCATCCACAAGCACATTTATTCCAGTAGTTTAATTTAAAAATTGGAAGTCCACATAATTCGTAGCTTTACACAGAGGGATGTATTTCAAACATTCTGATTTAAGGAAGCGTTTAAAGTTTAATGGCAGGTCTGGGTATTTTTACAGATATTTATATGAGATTGAGATAAATATCTGATTTAAACTGATTTTTTTCCCCATATAAATTCATAAATTAAAATTAATAAAATAAATGTCATTACCTATTAAGCTACACCTGCATAGCTCTGTTTCCTCATACTGCCATGTTTGTTCTGGCCCTCCACCCTCAGTCGCTCAGAGTTCAGCCACCCGTAGCTTCACCCCTCCGGCTCCTCACTCCGGAGTGAAGCTTCACCCTCCTCAGAAACCAACCCTGCTTGTTCAGTCTCCATCTGCGGATTGTCAGATGTCTGCGCACCGGTCCGCCTCCGTCCCTCCTCTACAGCGGTCCAGCCCAGTCCTGAGGGATCACAACCATTCCCGCTCGGCGTCTGCAGTGTGTGATCGGAAGGAGGAGTGTGTTCCTATGGGAGATGCTGATGGTGCAGCCGGCTACATCCTGAGGGAGAGATGCTGCAGGGAGGAGATGCTCCGCTCTCTGCTGGAAGAAGTCCGGGCTCTGATCGCTGGACAAGGTGCTCAAATGAAAACCCTTATTGCTCTTCTAGCTTTGTGTCTTCAGCTCCTGATATCTCTGTGTGTGTGTAGGCAGTGTAGCAGAGCGGGCGCTTGGCCGTTTGGAGCAGACCGTCTGTGCTTCAGACAATCAGAACTCTGAGCTCTGCAGGTACGCCGTCATTTCCCTTCATGCTCTTCTCACCCATGGCTTCAGAAACAGCTCTGCCCTGAAATGTGTTTCAGTTTGAACAATCGGCATGAGAAGATGGAGGAACCTCAGAAATGCCAGATACTTCTTTCTTCAGAAGGTGAAGTTTGTTGTTTGCTAAACAGCAGCAGATGTTTTGATATCTTTTTAAAAAAGAATAAGTTACTGGGAATTGAATTGCTTTTTTACTCAACCTCTGTCTGATGTTAGCCTTTGTTTTACGATTTGAATCACGACACCATCTGACCCAACCTTAAAGGAAGCTATCACTGCAGCATCCTGTTCTCCCTACAGAATCAAACCTCCAGCAGGAAGTCATCTCTGCCCAGTCCAGCCTTCTGCAACTCCAGAACGACCTAACGGAACTACGGACAGCTCTTCAGGACACACAGAGCCGGCTGAGGGACTCCGAGGCAGAGAAGGCCCTCATAAAGACAGGTTCAGACACCCTGAGATTATATCCATAGCAACTCACTGCAGTGGTAGGAAGAATGTGGAGAGTGTTGAAAGGCGGTGAGACAGTGGTGAGGTGTGAGATAAGAGTGATTTCTTGTGGTTTAAAATGTTTTACTACTTCCTGAAGTGTTACAGAGGGAGAAGTTTGCTTCTTTTGGTCAAGCATCATGTGTGTCTGCAGAGTTGGAGGCGGCTAGAAACCGGCTGCTGGACAGCGAGCGAGAGAAGCTTGAGCTAGCATCAGTCGCTCAGCTAAGACTGAAGGAAATAAAACATCTTACAAGGTAGGTCTGGGTGGAGTTCTGAAAGAGTCCACCAGGGGGGGTTTGCTTTACCAAATATACTTAAATCTGTAATATTTCCATTAAAATCTAATGTTTCTCTAAGTTACTATGGTCACACTGCACCGTCGTAAACATTTTAAAAGAGATTGATTAAAGGCTGCTGGATAACAGATGAGAGCAGCGCAAAGAACAAAATTGATTTCTACATCATATTTATATATTAACAGCTCAATCTCATAAATACAAACAGTTTTAAATCAATCTAAAAGTCAAATTCCATACTTGATTAAGTAAAATTTGCACACTGATGAAACTGTCTAGATTTTCAGATCTTGACACTTCCTGCTTCCTGTCTCCTTCAGGCTCCTTCAGAGTCACTACTCATTAAAGCCTCTGGATGTCCAGAACTCATTGTCCCTCACCAAGCAGTATTTTGGCCAACAAAATCAAGTAGTGGCATCCACTGACCGCATCAAGGAGTACCTGATCTCCCTTAACCCGGGGGAGCCCACACACACCGAGAGTCTGCGTGTTGCTGCAGAACGAGAAGTAAACTCGAAAGGCGACGGATCAAATCAAAGAGAGCAATGTGTTGAGACATTACCTCATCACCAGGATCATCATCATCACCCCAACCTGTCCATCTCTGAGGACGTCCCGCCGTGTGAGGTGGAGTCTGTGTGGTCCAACTGGAGCATGAAGTCAGAGTCGACCTTTAACACCAGAGATGAGGCGGCGTTCAGAGACGGCCTGGCAGCTCTGGACGCCAGCATAGCCAATCTGCAGAAAACCATTCAGCTGGATCTGAGGAAGTGACCCGACGGCCTCCACGTCTCTGCAGCTCAGTGTTTGACCTTTTTAATATATGTAAGGATTCAAATAAAGTATCTTTCCTCCTTTTTATTCTTAAACCAACCTCTGATCTCAGCTTTACATCAACAAGAGAATAAATCACAACAAAAACTTTGTGTAAAACTGGTTTTACTAGGAAAGATCAGGACAAAATAGAAAACTAGCTCTGAAGAGCAACGTTGCTGGTGTAAGGCAGTTGTGGCAACACAGCTGACATGGCTTGTCCTTTGAGCACAAGGTTCCCCTTCCGTAAAACATAAATAAGTTTAGATCAAGTTCCTGGAGACAGAATCACAGCGCCTTACGAAACGTTCCCTTTGGTACATCCAGGCCTTCAGTTTAGCTTCAGTGCAGCGGATCCTGGTGATGGTTAGAGGGGCTCATCTGGCCACCCCTCGTAGTGCAAAGCAGCAACGGCGTAAACATGAATACACCACACAAGGTGGCTGGCAGGAGCCGTCATTTTTGCAGGAGCTACTGCAACCAACCTGGCAACTTGCAAGTTGCTCATGGTGACGTTCCATGCTTTCCCAGCTCTTTAGATTAATTTACAAGCACCTTAAATGTGTGTATATATATATACACATACATTAAAAAATTTTAATACAGAACCAAATAAAGGTGGAGACAAAGCTCCAATAAAGGGACAAATCACAAAGGAAAGAAAGGTAGGAACAAGAAAAAGTAATGAGAGAAGATGTAAGGAAGTCAGGGCGATAAAACTGAAGGACATCAGGAGGAAAACTGAAGGCACAAATTATGGACACAAGTACAGAAAGGAAAAAGGAATAAAAATGCAAAAAGTAAAGTCAAATACAGGGAAGAAAAGAGAATTTTTAGACAGTATGATGGAGATTAATGTCTGGAAAAAGAAATATTTTTACGTGCTCATTTTCCTTCTCCATACTTGGAGATCTGAAAGATTTTCCAGGCCTAACAGGAGCGTCTACCTGAGTGCAGTTGGTCCCCATCTCCTTCAAATCGAGCAAAAATGGCATCAAGTATTTGTGCTGCTTTTATTTTGAAGATATTGATGAAAGCTTAAAAGGTAAAAAGTTCAACCGGCTCCCTCCATATTACCCAAATAAACATTTGTGGAGAAAAATTGTAGCAGCACAGAGGTAGCACAGTTTGACTTCAAATTAATTTGATATCATAAATAGGGGAGGGGCTGGTTGACCTTGTCTGACCTCTGGAAACGTAAAAATGATCGCAGCAAAACGAAACATTTAGCTGCACGAATGTTTGACACCAATTTAGTTTGTTTTGAAGAAGGTTCAACTAGACTCGGATGGAACGACTCGGATGGCAGCCGGGTCACGGCGTGTCCGTTCTGTACAGAACAGAACCAGTACATGGTTAGCATAGTGGCTTTAAACGTGAAAATCATGTTTGTTCTGGTACCATCCTCCTGACTGGACCCGTAGTAATGGGGCCGTTCTTTGGAGTGTCTCACATCTCTCCAGACTTATTTGCCAAATTGTCAGTTAAAAGGAGACCAAACTGAATCTTAGGACCATTCTTCAGTCTGAAACATTGGAGAAAACATAAACAAGAACAATTAAGACTTCAGGAAAGTGAAGAAGCTTCAGTTCCTGACTCGTGTGTTTGACCTCCTGAACACTATTAAGCACCAAAGCTCCAGAAGTCTTGGTGCTGTGACTCTGAGCCTAGCGGCGACTCAGCAGCTTCATTCATGAGCCGTGGTAGAGGTGGACGGTGCTGGTCAGAAGCTGCCTGCAGCCGCTGTCACTCAAGTCTTCGGCCGTGTCTCCAAAGCCGTGGTAGTGTCCGTAGAGCAGAGAGTCCCCGCAGTCGGTTCCCGCCAGCCGCCAATGCTCCGGCCGGTTGGAGCCAGAGCTGCCGGGACTGCCGGTCAGATGCAGCGAGCCGCACATTTCAGCTGGACTGGGCAGAGAGTGGCGCCGTTCGTCTGGTTGTGTGTTCTCAGAGGGAGGGGTGGACTGATGTACGCTGAGGAACGCTTTGGTGTTTGCATCTGTGTGTGGAAAAAATACAGCAAAAGCAAATCTGTAAGAGTTTAGGTGTAATGTTTGGGAAGAAATCTCCCATCGTTGGCTGCTGGATCTAAACTGGTTCTATTCCCACCTGAGCTCAGCTCCATGCTCATGGTCTCCACCTCGTCACCATCGCTGCTCTGCACCAACACTGCAACAGTTCCAACACACACCTCTGTACTGCATGGTTCTTATATTCATGGCTGGTTTTCTCTTTCAGCTCCAATAATTGGTCACATTTCTTACCCTCTGCTCTCCGGGCCTTCTTCATGTGATGGTTCTCCTTTTGGGTCAGCTGCCTCTTCCTGCAGTGCTGTCCCTGCCCACAGGGGGCGCAGTCTCGGAGCACACCGAGCTGGACCAGCTCTGTCTGGGCGTTGGAGATGATGCAGAAACAGTCGTGAAATCCATGAGCTTGGGCAAGGTCAGCTGCTGTCTGTCCGCTGGCGTTCCTTAAGCTGAACAGGAAGGACAACTCAGGAATTAATGGTAGAATTCCAACATTTTCCAGCCTCAGTTTCTAAGACTTCTTAGTCCTTTACTTTTCCCTTAAAATGAGAATCATCTCGAGTCTCCAGAGCTAAGCATGTCCATGAAACCCAATCTGTTGGTCCTACCGTACACCTCACCGTCTTCCTGCCCTCATCCCCCTTGTTGCTTACATATAAACATTTACAAATATGCCTCGAGCCCTGGTCTTCAGTTTACATTATGTTGGTCTTCAGATCTTCACTTAATCCAAGATCTTCCAGAAACTGTTGACCCGATTACTCACTGTGGTTCTGCTCCGGCTATCAACAGGACCTGAACACACTCCAGGCTTCCGGAGCGAGCCGCCTTGTGAATGGGGCCTCACCGACACAGTCCTGAGAACAGAGGATGTGGATCAAACGCCTGCTGGTCACAGGAGAGCCGAACGGGTTCCTCAGGCGCACCTGTCTGTTGATGTCGGCGCCGGCCTGAGTGAGCCACACCACACAGTGAGGGTGGCCTCCGAACGCGGCGGTGTGAGTCGGCGTCTGGTTGAAGCGGCTCGTCACTGTGTTCACCTCACACCCCATCTGCACCAGGTGCACCACGCACTCCAGCTGGTCGAACACAACAGGAGACAGCGACATGTAGGAATCCTAAAAAGCTGCATTCTGGACAACACCTCCTGGTTTAAGGTTTGGTCTTAATGTGGGGCCTGCAGGTTCAGCTGTTGTTGAGTTCAACCTCTTTATCTTGTCAGATCAACATTTACAGTGTAAATACACAACAACCCAGAGGCTGGGGTTTGACACTTTTCCAATTGTTTTTTTTTTTAAAGTATTTTCCATTTAAAATAAACTAAAATACGAATTCTTACTAACGATTTATGTATTCGAACAGTGGGAAGAGACCTGAAACAAGAAGGAAGGATGGTAGGTAAAACACAAGAATGTAAAGGAAATTAGGAAGAAATGATGGACAAGGAAGGGAAAAAATTAGGGAAGTTAGAGAGAGGCCTGAAACAGTCACAACTATGAAGCTGCTATGAAACTTTAGGTCAAGCAATTCTTTCTAAAGTAAACAGTTCTAATGTTTAAACAAAGCATTAAAACCTGAGGACATTCCTGGCTCTGATCCTGCGCAGGATAAATTCGGACCCAGGACACGCTGGAGGGATTATGTTTCTCACTGGCCTGGGAACGCCTTGGGATTCTCCCAGAGGAGCTGGAACAAGCGACTGAGGAGAGGGAAGTCTGGGCCTCCGTTCTAAGGCTGCTACCCCCACGACCAGACCCCGGATAAACGGAAGAAAATGGATGGATGGATACATTTTGTATTTGGACTAATTTTTGGTGCATATATTTAAGTAGGGAGAGAGGAAGGTCACAATGAAGGAAAAAGAGAAAGAAGAATTATACATTTAGAAAACTGAATAGGGAATAAGCCTGGAAATAGTTAACATTGAGAAAGCATTAAAAACGAGCTTTTATTATGTTATTTTGTAATAATAAACAAAATTAAAATCCTTGTAATGAAAATTTTCTCACTTACAAAATTTATTACAAACCCCAGTGTTTCTGCCTTTTTTTTTGCTTGTTTTTACTTTTAAACCTTACATTTCACTCTTTTGTATGTTTGCTTGTTTTCAACCATGTTCATAGCTTTATATATACTGCTGTTAAAAGCAGAAATAGCAATTTATTAAAATTAAAGTGTGTTGTTAGTTAGGAAGAAGTATCTAAAATATATTATTTAGGAAGAATAGTAAATGGAAAAAGATCGTCATGTTTGTATTTTTAATGTTTTGTTCGATTGTCAAAACATTTTGGAAATAGACATTTTCAAAAATGCTAAGAGAACTCAATGGATTCTGTCTAATTTCTTAAATTGAATCATTAAATAAAAGTGCTTTTTGATCAGATTCTTATTTATCCAGATGTATTTAAAAACAGCAAATCCACATTTCCGGTTTTCGGCTTCGCGCCAAAGCAGTGATTGGCTCAGCGGGGACCAATGAGAGCGCAGCGCCGTTTTGACTTTTGTTTTTTTTCCTTTCACAAACCAAAACTTTATTGAGAAGAAACCAACACAGTAGACGCTCACTAAAACAAACGCGTTTAAGTCTATACAGTCGGCTTATGTTGCTGTTCAAGCAGAGATTAAACTGACAGATGCTTTGGCTGAAATGAAACTGAATATTTCTAATATTAAGAGGCATTCTTTTTATTTTCTCTAATGTAGAAAAAAATAGATTTGAGTCGGCAAATCAGAACTCTACCTGTCCATAGTGAGCAGCCCAGTGAATGGGAGTCCATCCATAGCAGGAGTCCTCAGCGGTCAGATGAGCCTGGTTTGACAGCTGCTCCAACAATGACATCAAAGCCATAAGATCTCCATCCCGGCATGCGCGATGGATGGGAAACTGCTTAAAAAAGCCCTCATCACGAGACAACTCGGCTCCCACTCCCACCGACATAAGATAATTGTTCACGCCGCCTGGATTACAACGTTTCTCTGGGTCACTTCTGGTCTCAGCCGAGAGTTTGAAACACAAAAGAAAAAGGGGATAAGGCTGCGTTCAATTGGAGCCGGAAATTCGGTATTTCCAGCACATGAAGTAAAATCAAAAGAAATGTTATTAAAAGAGGTGGATGCCTAATTTATGGATTCGAACAGTTTCCTAGTCACCAGTTTAAGATTTTTCAAGAAAAACTCTTGCATATTTAACAAAGTTTTTTTTTAATTTGTAATATTTTAAGAAATAAAATAACTTTAAGCATTACTGCAACTTATGTTGAACAACCTGCACAATTTTTGTAATTAACTGAAAAGAAAGCCTACAACTTAAATCTACTTTGTACGTCGAAGATGAAAAGGACGGAAATGATTTCAATTCAAAAAGCTTCCATATCCGAGACACACTGAATGCAGCATAAGCCTCTGTGAACGTGCGGAGAATCCAAAGACCCGGACTGGAGTTTTCTGGCGCTATTTCGTATGGCTCGGACAACTCTGGTAAATAATCGATTGGGAACGTCACTGAGGTATCAGCCGCACTTTCATTGGCAAATATGTAAACAAATATTCTTATTATATTATTGTTATTATATGATTATCTTTGAAATAATGAGTGTTCTCGGGCTTATTAACTCGAGTACTATCTCTGTTTTCTCACTTCAATATTTCTTAGTATTTGGTTAACATAACTGTTAGCTAGCTAATCTGAATGTTACTATAGCATCTATTCAGACTGTTTTGATTAGTGTATTGTAAAAAAATATTAACAATATAGGAGAAGTCTGCCTTCTGTAATCATCAGAGCTGAAGATGTCTTTATATGGCGGGAAATCCGTGGATCACAATCACAAGGCTGAGGTAAACCAGTAAAACTAGAGTTAGACCAATCAGGTTGTATTTTTTCTGCTTTAGTGTTGCCTTTACTGAAGATTTCTTTCCTTTCTTCTACAGGATGAGTTTGTGAGAGTGCGGAAAAGGGATTTAGAGAAATTAACTACAGAAGTCATGCAGCTGCGGGAGTTCCTGCCCCGAGTTCTGAATGGAGATCTGACTGAAATGCTTCACAAAGCCCAGAGAGCAGAGACAAGTATGCTACCATAGCCACAGTTCCAGCACACTTTATGATGCTTCAAGAAAAACTTTAGGAAAAAAGAGAGATTTGGAAAAAGCTCAGGTGGTGTTACGCTACCTTGTTATTTCATATTTGAGTAAATTTATGGGAACACTTTAACACCAAAACCAATCAGGCCTTCTGTTCATATCTGGTTTCCTTCCCAGACATGAATGGGTTTTGGTGAGAAGTGTGTGAGAAGTCAGCATCCATATTCAAACTCATCTCATTTCCTGTACCAACATGACCTGAAATGCTGCTGAGAGAGGAAGAAGCCATCACTCCAGAAGTAGCATAAATCAGGAGAGATGCTCTGTGGTTTATCCAAATTTGCATAAGCTTGTCACAGCAGAGCACCGCATGCGGAAAGAAAGAGTTTGTTTTCTTAGGACTGTGTCACATTAGAGGAAGTCGGTAAATGTGGCTTTGTGTTTAGAGAAGGAACATCTGGAGCAGGAGCAGAATCAGCTGAGACAGGACTGCTCACATCTTCAGTCCCGGCTGGAGGCAGCACAAGCTCAATGTCAGAAAGAAAGAGAGGTGAGAGGAGGAAAGTGTCAGGCCAGAGGAAGCGGGGGGGTTGGGAGGAATTCATGTGAAGGAAAGTCACAGAGAGAAAGAAAATAATCAAATGTATGTCATGTAGGATTGTCCTGGATTTAGCTCCATTCATCTCCACATCAACTTCATTGCTAAATAAAACCTCCTTGACCTCGCTCCACCTGTCTCCACCTGGCTCCTGCGCCCCCAATTGGACTGGTGGCAAACTGCATTTGGCTTGATTTCAGCAGTACTTTATTGCTCCACCTTTGTGTTGCTCTGTCACATAACAACCCAGAGAATGTAAAGCAAAATCAAAATGGAGAACATTTTAAAGATAAGACAGTAGCATCCATGCTTTTAGTTCCTGCATGTATGGGTGTGTGCGTGTGTGTCTGTAGGAGAAGCTGCTGTTGCGTAAGCAGCTGTGGCAGAGCGAAGCGGAGCTGCACCTGCAGGCCAACTTCTGCTCCACCCTGGGAGCCGCAGCCTGCAGCCTCCTGTGGAGCAGTTCGTCCAGGGAGGAGACGGTCATTACCTGGCTGGTTGATGTGAGTCCATCTCTGTGCTGTCATCCCTATGACAACCACTGCTGATTGATGTCTTCATCTCATAACACACTGCACACTCAGGTTCAGCTAAAGTATAATACTTTACTTCCAGTTTATGTCAGACTTTGCTGTCCAATGTTTCCATTTCTACATTTTCTGCGTTTCCATGGCGAAGAGGAAGCTCCCCTCCTTCCTGACTGTTGCTGCTCAGACCCTGGAGAGTTTCGTCAAGTCCATGGACGACGAGATAAAAACTCAATCTGGGGACCACAACTCCCAAGAGCACCAGTTTGTGTTGGCTCTGGCTGGGACAATCACAAGTAAGTCCAATATGTTGGAATATATATTCATATATATACATATATGAATATATATTATTCCAATAATATATATTATTTCAATATATATTTCAATATATGTTGGAATATATATTCAGTCAAACTATATGTAGTTTGACTGAATGTTAAACAACTGCTTTTCCTCCCATTAGATATAGCAGCAGTAACATGTGGGCGGGACTTCCTGTCCAGCTCAGGTCACATCCTGCTGGACACACTAATGAAGCTACTGCAGCTGATGAGGCCTGGCATCTTCTGCAAACTGAAAGTGTAAGTACCCAACTTTAGCTGTTATCTGAACCACTTTAACTAGGACACTCCTGGACTCAGGCCGTCTGCTGACATTCTTCTGCAGGTCGATGCTGATGGCTTTATATAATGTGAGCATCAGCATTAAAGGACTGAAGTTCATCATTGAGAGTAAAGATTTTATTCCTCTCATCTGGATTCTGTTGGATGGTAGGGTTGATAATTCTGACATTCTGTAGAAATGGACTGCGGTAGTCTAGAATCCTGCCCTCTGATTGGCCCCTTGCCAGATGAGCACTGGGAGGTGCGTCTCCACTGCCTGCTCCTGCTCCAGTCTGTGCTGCAGGAGAAGGATGTTGTCCTGCTTCTCGGCTCCTTGTTGCTGGATCCGGAGCTCCAGGCTCGGGTTGACCGGCTCACCTCCAGCCTGCAGCCCAGCCTGAAGGCCACAGCTCAGCAAATCCTGGAGGACCTGCAGGCCCTCCAAGGTACATAACCTGCCGTAAAGATGGACACCTGTTAAACATTTGGTTCTTCTCCGTGTGTTTACAAAGCTGTGTGTGTTTTCCAGGTCTGGTTAGATAAACCCAGAAGTGTGAACTCTGGATTCTGCATCTTCAGTTTGCTTGTTGTTGCTTTCAGTTAGATTTGAGCTGACCTGCAGGGGTCTGAATTGATTGATTTTATACTTTTATTGCTACACTGTTAAACTGTTCTTAATTAACATTCATGTTATGTTTAATTGCTTTATTAACTATAAAGATGATGGTTGCAGTCCTCATAGAGTTGTGTTTCTGTTGGTGTTCTGCTGTTCAACCACCTGCAAAGAGGTTCACATCCCAGTACTCATCCATCCATTGTACATCTACTTATCCTTAGATTTTTGAATATTTAAGATGTCAAAATGGGTCACAGATGATGTTAACAAAAAGGAACTGTACACAGATGTTTAAAAATTAACTTCTTGACAAACACCTGACTAGCACCATATAATTAAAGTATCTTTTGTCATCTTTAGCAGAACATTTAGAGCCAGGGCTTAAATCCATTTTCGCCAACTCCACATGTCAACTCCAGCCCACTGATGTTGAAGTAGTTTCAGCCGGGCAGGACGTCACAACCTGGTATTGATCAGGGTCTGCCAGCTTCACAGCTGTCCATCTGACTAATCATGTAAAAGAATGCAATCAATATTTACACCACTTGGTGGAAGGAGCATCTGCAACATGTAGAACCATCATATTAAGGTGAAACCCAACTAGATCTGAGATATGTTTCACTAAGCATCGTATTGAAGCAGATTTCTGAGGTGGGGATTATTGGCTTCACTGATACTGTAAAGACAGAAACTGTTGCAACCTTGGAAAGACTGGACCAAAATTCCTCTCCAATGATTTAAAGGACTTGTCAAGTCTAATAGAAAGTCTTTCCTAATAAAGGATTTGGTTCTAGAAGCTGGTGAATGAGGAGTGTCCTACATTATGTCTTGAACTTACCAAACCAGGAAAGGACCAGATGTTAGAAGGATGTTGGATGTTGGCTGCTTTACCATGAAGAACATTCAAACTTAGTCTTTCTGTTTTTCATGCATCCCAAGTTCAGCTGAATCTTTAGGAATAAATCAATAGACTAGTTGCATTTTGTTAATTATACAGCTTTATTATATGTTATTAGCAGATATTCACTGAACAAGGTCTACACTACATTACAGGGTAGCACAAAAGA
This sequence comes from Phalloptychus januarius, assembly GCA_902982915.1. Taxonomy (NCBI): domain Eukaryota; kingdom Metazoa; phylum Chordata; class Actinopteri; order Cyprinodontiformes; family Poeciliidae; genus Phalloptychus; species Phalloptychus januarius. The sequence goes on along the minus strand of CADWAE010000470.1, from coordinate 848,957 downwards.
AGAAAGGGTTTGGTGCACCTTACTTAGCAACCCTTCAGGGCTGATCTATGTTATCCTTAAAAACGATGATACTATAGTTCTGGATGAGGATGCTATAGAGGAACTAGAGAAAATGAAGGAAGAAGAACAAGAGTATCCTCTCAGGGAAGAGTAGAAGAAGAAATCTCTGGTTGTCCATCCCAGACTAGCAGATTCTTGGGGAACTCAACTGATTTTCCTCTATGAGGATGGAGCAGCATTGGGTTTGTCGTCACGGGTGACGGGGATGCTACGCTCACCACGACCAGATTCACTTCCTCCAGATAGCTTTGGACCAGTCAGCGTCAGCAGACCATCAGTTGACAGGGTGCAGTTGATGGCTGATTGGTCAACAGAAGTGGGCAGGCGGTACCGGCGATGAAACTCGCGAGAGATGTAACCATGGTCGTCCTGAAAATCAAAGCAGTTGGTACCATAAGGTATGGACTGAGAATGACCAATTTATGTTTTAAGACGAAGGATTAGGACCAAACTTTGCCATGGCTCAATCTCAAAAGTTTGAAATACAATAAATTTCTTACAGAGTTAGTGACTTCTTAACTCTAGAAGTCTATGAACATACGTTATATATAAGTTTCTCCACATGGTGTCTTATGTCCAAAATGTTTATGAAATCTGGTTCTAGTTGATGGTTTTAAGTCAAAGAGAAGTTCAACTGTGTTTTCTAGCTGGATGAAATGGTATTTTTATACCATACTGAACAGTAATAGACTGTATAGAATCTAATTAGCTTCTTGAGACTTCCTCTGATTCAGCTGGAGAACCTTTTAGTTCGGATCACTTTCTGTTATTGAGCACAAAGTGAATATGGTTGTTCTGACTGACGTGGTTGGTCTGTTTGTTTTTCTGCAAAGGGCTTTGCGGTGACATTTTTGGGTGTTGGTACCAGAGAAGTAAACTAAATTGATTTGAATGAACTGGACGATCCAGACCAGTGGACCCAGTCTGAGTCACTACTTGTTGATTTTTTTTTCTGTGGAACTTAATGCCAAATTATTTGCGGAAAAACTGTCTATTGGCAGATTTTTTTTCTGAAGCATGTCTAAAATATTTGAAAGAAAAGCTTGGTAAAATAAAATACCAGGCGCATGTCGGCTGCTGTTTGCAATATAGTCAATTGAGGAGCGTCATTCTTTTTCCTGTGTGCCGACTGGCTGTACTCCCGAGAGCTGGGGACATATATTTCTATAGCTTTAGATTTGGCTAGAAAATATCTTAGAACATAAGACACAGTATGCCAAATTTGACATTCCTTTAGAACATGAGATCATATTCTGAGTCGCAAGAAAGCTTATGAGTTTTTGTGCAACTAAGGAGTATCATCACATTTAGTGGAACTCAGAGCATTTAGAGAACCAGCTCACAGAACAGATTCAGCAGGCAGTCTGGAAAACAATGGAATTAGACTGAAGTGTTTTCCAGGTCCGCCTAGGTTTGGAAAAATGGTTGAATTTTCAACTTAATTTTTTGCTGCTGGGTTTCAGTGTTGATTCTTTGTTCCCTTTCCTCCTTGTATATTTATCTGTTCTTCATTATATTGTTCTTTTCTTCCCATCTTGTGTTCTTTCTTTTTCCTTTTTCTTTCCCCTCCTTTCCTTTTCCCCCTTGTGCCGTTCTGACCTCCGCTCCCTCTTTCCTTATCTGTCCTTTCCTTGTGTTCTCCTTTTTTCTCCCTAATATCCTCATGTTCTTCCTTCTTTTTTTTCTTTCCTGGTACCCCTCTAGCGACAACAGACTACAGAAAACCTTTGTCTTTGAAAGATGTCCACCTGTCATTCTCATCAAAAGTTCGTCCTGATTGGAGAAAAATCAAGAGCATCACCTGTCTTTCTCCATGTTTGCCCTGGATCTCCAGGTAGTCATCAGTCACCTTCACGCTCAGCTCATCAGGGGAGAAGTGCTTGACATCCAGGTAGACTATGAACTTGTCCTTGTCAGACCTCACCTGAAGAAACACACACAGATAGAGAGGTTCAGTCAGCAGTGTGGAAAGACCTTGTGCATTTCATAACAACACAGCAGAAGATCCATTTCACTCCATCTAACACTAAGAGGAATATAAAGAGCTTAAGGAATGTTAATCTGTTCTCAACTGTCAGGGTCTTAACAGTGTTTACCTCAGAGATCCCAGAGTTGGAGGAATCCAGAAGGTTGCGGAAAAGTGAGTGTCTGTAATACGGGCTGATGGTGGAGGCGGTGTAGGGGAAAAGATCATAGTCAAACATTCCCTCTCCGAAAAACTGGTCAAAGAGTCGGGTGGGGTAGATGGAGCCCAGGGCACGTCTGAACCAGGGGTGCTGGATGGCAATATCCATTGTGACTGGAGGCGATTTGGTCTATGTTTGCTTGGTTTGGCTCAGGTTGGCAGGTTCACCTGCAGAACTCAGAATCCAGAAGGACAGAAATTGCAGACGGAGCAGGAATAGGAGAATAAGGCAGACAATAAAAATCTGTGAGTGAAGAATGTTTCCACGGTGCTTCATCCCCCGCTCCACAGCTGACACCTCTTTATATACCTGAGGACCAGAAAGACGGGCTTTAACAACAATCCCTCTGGAATGGCATTATCTCATGGTGGGTTGGACCCTGTCAGCAGAATCAGAGGTGACAGAAGAGACTTGTGTGGGGGGGGGGCACTATTACTACCATACCCTGGAGCGACCCAATGCCCTCCAAACACATCAGACTCACATGGCTGCCAAAACAAACTATGGGTGGTTGGAGGAATTCTACATTAGGGACAAAAAGGCCTGGAATCTGGCCTGCAGACACCCACAGCAACTTTACCTGCATGAAACAGCTGCACATCTGTTCAGCCAGTCAGTGACATTCTGCTGCTGACTGTTCTGCAGCCTGGCTGGACGTCAACCAGCTTTAGGTACAATGATTCCCAGAATCAATAGAGCAACAACCACTAACAGAGTCAGTCATAGTGAAAGGGAAGCAGAACGTCTTTTAGCTTTAAGAGGTGAAAATAAAAATGAGTTCTGTGATGACAGATGCATATTTGGTACAGATCCACTGTTGTATGTGGAAGTTATGACACAATCCTGTTTGATAGTGAGACGTCAGATTTTGTGGCTTGGCCATGCCCACATGCTTTGATGCAACAAAAACCTTTGATAACTTTTGATCTTCAATGTCTGTAGACTACACTGAATGACCCAAGAGATGTTTTTGTTGGTCTGCAAAAATACAAATTAGGCCCAAATCCGTTACAGGTAACATGTCTGACACAAAGGGACACAGGGGGATGCTTTGGCTCCCTCTCCTGTACCTGAACAGGTATTCAGTATTATTGCTTCACAGTTGTCTTGGACATTTAAAAAAAGAAAAAAAAAGCAGTGCAAACAGAACAAATAACAGAGGCAAGGCTACAAGTGCGATAAATGTTCATACTCTCAGCTGTAGTGTGTTACAAGATGTTTGGGGATTTTCACAAGCCTCTTGTTTCACCATCACTGGTTTCCCGTTGTATTCATTAGTGTAATCCCTCTGGGCTTTGACTAGCCAACACAGGGGGCTTAGTGGCACCATGCAGCCACAGGCCAAGAGCAACTGGGCCAGGCGGCTTTTTGCTGCCCGGCCCAGGGGCAGCTTGGGCAGTCTGTTTGGGCCCAGGGTTTTTAGCAGCTACACACTGGGTGTGGATGTAGTTAGACTGACTGCAGTTCAGCACAGTCAGCATTCTCCTTTTTTATCAATGGGTCAAACAATGCCTGTGTGCTCTGTCCTGCCCCAGCTCCAAAAGCCCATTATAGCCAACAACGTGGAAGCTTACCAGAATGGCATTTGTAATATTCAAAGATTTTTTTTTAGATGTTCATTGAGGCAAACACCGACAGCAAAAGACAAATGTTAGGCACGAGGATCTGAGAACCTCGATGAAAAAAGAAATCCTTCATTTTTCCCAGTCCACCTTATCTGCTGAAGGTTCAGTAAATAAAAGCTGTTGAGTGTCCTAATATCTAATATCTTCTAATATCTAATCTAATATCTTCAGTTCAAACTGATTCAGATGAAATGACATGCAGTTTATTTACAATGTAATGAAATTCATTGCATCATGTCGGTTAGTTATTGCTGGACTATCGTTAAATTAGTAAGGTCACACCAAGCACTAGAACGGGAAAGAAAGGAGATTTAAGCAACTTTGAACCGTTATTAGCTGTTCTGCTTATTTCAGAAACTGCTGATATACTGTACCACCATATACTGATATATATACTGGTTCATGTACCATCATCACTCATCTGTAGAGGGAATAGAGGGGGAAACCCAGTAAGTAGTAGTAGTTTGGTCAAAAATGCCTTGTTGAAGTTAATAGTTTGACTTGGAAATCATTTTGGAGTGGCTCAAATAACCACTTGTTGCAACCAAAATATGTAAAGTATCATCCATGAACAGATCTGGAACAGCAGGAGGAAACGACACTAGGAACCTGATCTGTCAGCTAAGAACAGGAAATTTAGGTTACTGCATTTTCAAACTCACCAACATTAGACAATAACAAACTGGAGAATGTTTGCCTGGTTCAACAAGTTCAACGTACTCCAATGATTTCCACAAGCTTCCAATCCCACAGAGCTCATTTAGGTTGGAGTTCACCAGATCTGCCCTGTTCCATTTAAAGCTCTCCATCTGGAACCAGATTGTTGACCTGTAAAAGACTGGAGCGGACGGCAAGACAATCCACGAGGTGGTTGGTATGAAAGAGACTGCTGATGGATCCATAATTCCAAAATTGAAGGAATAACAGATAACAGTCTGAAGTCTGCAATCTGGAGCTTCCTGTATTAACGTCAGGATTTTCTGTCAGAGGGTTCTTCAGATTTGTGGTAAGACAGACTGTTACAGGAGATTCTTCACAGCCTTCAACATCTACAAAAACAATTCAAAGACAATTGTATATATATTGAATTGAGCTGAATTGCCTTGAATGGAACTTGACCCAGTAGAAATAGCTGAGGATACCAAGGTGAGTTCAATAAGAAGAACCTGCACCTGTCTGTGGAAAATCTGTAAAAGGAGCTGAATCTTCAGGTTGCCAAGCAACGACATCAAAACCATCAGGATTTGGAGAGTATTTGTAAAGAGAAGTGGATTCTAGAAACCAGATAAAAGAAGTGTCTGCAGGGTCAAGAGGATGGAGAGTCCTCTTCATCCCAGGATCCACATCTGGTGCCTGGAGGAGCTTCTCTTTCAACATCCACACATCAGTAAGTTGAGCTTTTATTAGGATGGTTCAGGAATAATAACAGGGGATGCTCCACCTGCTCCACCTGCTCCACCTGCTGTGATGAGCTGAACTCAGATGATCTGTAGCAGCACAATAAGCCTCTTAAGGAATGGAAGTACACCGACTGTACACAAGGTGGCGCTATTAGCATTAAAGTAGCTTCAATGGTCTGTTCATGAGTATATTCTTATGTGTATAAATATTATTAGAGCTCTTATATCTCTACTGTATATGATATTTTCATACCCTGGTCAATAGAATTGGTTTATGGTTGATTATGGTATGAAACAGATAAACATTAAGCTCTGGATCCGTGTTTGTTTTTCTCTATTTGTAGAATAATTCCAACATGTTTATGTAACCACAGGGGTTCGTCCCCATCCTTTGTTCCTGGGACTGGGGAGTACAAGTTTTTATTTTTTTTCATTATGCAAACAGTCAAGCACTGTCAACTTCTCTGTCTGCGCTGCCTTTGGGAAATGATAAAAATGTTCCCTACCCTCGGCGCAGAGAGTGTCGGTTCTGCCTGAGTTCTGCCCTGAACAACACAGAAAAACACGCACTATCTGATCCAGACTTGGATTGATCTTTCATAACGGCACCATTCCTGGCAGAATTACATAAGATCTCAGATCTGAGAGATTATTAATGCAACTAAAAATCAGTCTCTTATCTAATCTATAGTTTACTAGTATGTGGTCACTCCGCTTACATAACAGGTGACTAATCACTTGTTATATCAAAGCAACCAAAAAAAAATCAGAGATAAAACGGACAGATATTCTGTTTAACATCCTGTCCAGTGTTGGAAATGATAATTCAATTATGCTAGTTTTAACTTTAAGCACAGTTTAAATATTAGACAGATCAACATTGCCTTGAGTAGGACTTAATTTTAAGTTAGATTTATATTCATGGCTTAATCAACATAATCTGATCAGTAGAAGATAATTGTACCAGTTCTTAGATCCAAATCAACTTTTTTTATTCTAGGTGAGAGGAGAACTCTGAGCCATCAGCCTCCTGCTGTTCTTGGAATGCAGCATCTGTTCTGGGACAAAAGGAGGGGGCTGCATAGAGATAACTGTTTCCTGAACCCATATAATGATTGGGGCCTTTTGTTATGTGTTTGTGGGAGAGGACACCTAGAGAGATAGGATCTCACACAGAGGTGTGGAATGTTGCTTCTCTCAGGACTCATCAGCCCAGCAACGACAGTCATAAAACATTTGGAGCATTTTCCCTTTAAAATTTGAAACTTATTCTAATTAGAGAGCAGGAACCTCCCAGACGGCATAAATTAGAGAAGAGACACACCTTCCTTTAAAAGTTTCAGACCTGAAAGAATTAATCAGATCGTTGGGGTGCTGTGGCGCCGGCACTGTCTCCTATTGGTCTCTGTATTTGTGCATTTTTCTGTTTCTTTCAGGTGATTAATGTCTGTCTTTTTAATAACATGTCTGGTATGTTATTGGTGTGATTTGATGCATTTGTTTGTCTGAATAAACTTTGGATATGTTTGAAGTAGAACCGTGAATGTTGTGAACTGCCCTTACGCACGGGGAAAACGAGAGAGGAGACAACGAGCTACAGGTGTTAATCATTATCCTCTCAATACCAGGTTAGCATGCATGGGCTCATTTCTCTGCATCACTTTGCAACAGGACATTTGTAGTTTTTGATATATTAAAAACGTGTTTTAAATGAGACTTAAAGAAAATGTCCTAGTCAGTGATGGCATAGTTACTTTAAAAAAGTAACTTTAATCGTTACGGACCACTTTGGAATTACTGACATCATTGGTCCTAGTCAAAGTCAACACAGAAAGGAAGAAGTTTGTTTCCATGCAGGAGACTACTTCAGGAATTAGGGTTGTTTTCTGAGACAGAACATCATTTTTTTGTTATTTTTTCATTGAACTACAGGTGGAGTTTTTTTGCTCTGAAGGTGCTAAACATTCCTCTTGATTCCATCATGTCCCAGTTTAAAAGCCTTAAAATTGGCTTTAAATGATGCAACATGTTGCATTAAAACAAATGCATTGTAAGAGCAGCCATCTTGAAGTCACTACTATTAAAACATTTCTTTTTTTTATGACTTTAATGTGATTTTACTTCTGTTTCACATGTAACCACTAGGGCTGCTGTGTTTCTTAGGTTCTAGGCTTGAATGCTTCCCTAATTATTTTGATCTTTATTGTTCATCCTACAAAACATCAACATCAGTTACTAGAAAGACTTTCCAGCCTTAGATGACCACATTTTTAATCAGTGTTTCATGGTTCTGAGTCGTGGTTGAGCAGCAGTGTGTGAGCAGATATCAAAGTGTGGTTGGATAATTGGCCTGTTCCTCTGTAGCTCCAGACGTTCCTATGGGGCAGGTTCTGGTAGAAGTCTCTCTGACACCTGCAGACATCCAGCATTTAGCTTCAGACAAACTGAAACGAAGCTGCATGAGTACCAGTGTGCATCTCACTAATGTTCTGTTTTATTTTATCTTAATGTTGAAGATGTTTCTTCTGTCCACATCTATGTGTTTCAAGATGCTTGAGTCTGAATTTTGTCATTTAAATCTTGTAAATCAAGAATCTTCTTTTCAAGTTTAGATCAGTCATGTTACTGTGGACATCAGAAAGTATTTCAGATTGTCTTTTACCAAAACTGAACTGGACGTCTTTGGTGTCTTCCATCTGCACTGTTTTTATGTCTGATTCACAAACCAAATAGCACTAATGACACCCCAGCATGAACCCACTTCAACTAACAGTTGAAAAATAATTTATTTCTTGATTTTCATTGCTTCCTGACTCTAGATTTATATATATTTTTTTACCTGCTTATATAAACTACCTAATTTTGTCATCAGACGTCATGAAGAAGCACAGCTGAATATCACCAGCGTAACAATGAATTGGTGTCTGAGTTTGGGACAATTTACACGATATTCCTGAGATTCTGCGGACAGTGTGGAATAGTCTTTTGAAGGCTGAACCGGTATTTTGTTTTTAAAGCTGATCAATATTTAAAAAATCATTTCCATGTTGATCAAAGCCAGCTGTAAAGAAAATAGCAACTTAGTTATACTAACACTCACTAGAGAAACCATAACCTACAGCAACAGTTAAACTCAAGCTTACATTCTTTACACAAAAACACTCCTCATACTTAAGTTTTTTTCCATCTTCTTTCCATTTTGTTCCTGTTGGTGTTGATGTGGGATCGATCTGGGTTTAAATGTATTTTAGTATTGCAGAAGTTGCAGTAATATGTTGGTTTTGGAAGCTAATTGAATGCAGAAAGCTGTATTTATGAAGCAACTTTTTAATTTGGGCGAAGCTTATCTAAAGCTTAGTGTGTGTTTAGTGTGTTCTAAACACACACTAATAGTGCAACAGGATTGTTCCAACAGTCACAGGTTCAACTCCCACCCCTTTATAGTCAGATGACGAAAAAGGATGAATTTGAAACATCTATCAAGCTTCAGAAGTTTACTCCTTTCACTTTGGCAAACAAAGTTCCTAAAGTCCATGCAGGAAAATCCTTCTTTCACGTTGCAATTGGGTCATGACCAACCATCAGAACTGGCTTCTGACAGGAATTAACAGCACTACATGTACAGATATTTATCATTGTAGGTGTAGTAAAATACAATTCACTCCTGTACATAATCAAAGATTTCTAAAGATCATCCTCCAGATCTCCTCCAAAGAAGATGAAGATCGTCTTCCCCATTGAAAATGTTGAAATCTATTTTCCCACATTTATTCATCCATTTGCTCTGGAAGACAGTTAGTTACATGTTAGAATGATGTCCAGAGGTCAAGGACAGATGTACGGACAGGAAAATTTGATGCTTGACAAACATGACTGTCTGAACTGATGTGCTTAGTAAGATCTGCTAATGTACAATCCTTCCTTTTATTCAGAATTTATTCTGAATAAATTCATAAATTGAGGAAATACAGAAAGCAGAAATATTTCCTCTTTGACCGTTCAGTCATGCATATTTTAACAGGGTCAAATCTTAATAATGAGGATCAAAATGGTTAACTCTCCTCTGCAATTCACACCATGTATGAAGGAGATTAACAACACATTAGAGAAATGGGCATTTTTATTTAGCATAATTTGCAAAGCTATATTGTACACAATGCAGCAGACATTCCTACTGACATACAGAAGATATGAACAATTCGCACTGTGGGATGGAGCTACTGGTAAACATCATGAACACATGTAGGTGTCATTCTGGATAAAAAGGTGCATAAATCATTGATTTGTTAGTTAAGGCCAGTAAGTCAAGAGCATCAAAAGATCTAACAACTTGAACTTTTTAATGCTTGTTGGCAACAGCAAAGGAATTGAAAAATGAAAAAATATTTAACAGAATTTACTGGGAAGTTGGACAATATTATAAGGATATTGATCACATCCTTATTGATGTGATCAATAAAGATCACATCAATTCTGATAAGATAAATGTCCTAAAAAAAGGTTTTGACCCTTTGACCTGATGGAGTTGTGCTTTCTTTGCTGGCAACAGCTGGCATTAAGTATCTGCAGAAACAAGTAATGAGTCTTTTACATCTCTGTGAAGGAATCTGACCCATTTTGCAATATTGTTTTAATTCAGCTACACCTGTCAGTTTTCCATCATGACCGACCCGGTTAAGGTCAACCTGAGTGTCACTCAGTGTTTCCTAAGTCCAGACTTTTCCTGGATGAAAATGTGCCTGAACACAAAGGTTTGCTTTTTGAGATCTTTTTAGTTTACTTAATGTTGTCAGATAGTGAAAGTGATCCAAAAAACAATTTAGGACAAGAATTCAATGTTTAGTTATAGTTTATCAACAGGGTCTTGTTGATTGGTTTTATTTCAACATCACTGCTGCATAAAAACATGTTAATTATCTACCTAAAAACTGCATGTTTAGGTTCATTTAATATCTGACATCTTATTAGATCAGTGGTGTTCCCAATCAGGACCATATAGACGTATGTAGACTTACACAATGCTTTGTTAGAGTATTCAGTCACTTAAAGGTTTATTCTGCCTTTTGCTTGTTTGAAGCACTTAGACATTTCAAATCATCACATTTCCAAACGTCAGTGTTAGACGTCAGCAGCTTCGTTTCCTCAACTTCATGTTGTCAGACAGGTTCCATTTAAATGAGTTTTTTACTTTGTTGATCAGGCAATCTGTCGCAGAATGGCTACTTACATTTTTACATAGATAAAATAATCAAAAAAGCATTTTCTATTCACTCAGGTAACTTTGAAAGTTCAAGTGCAACAAAACCCCCAGTGAAACTCAATAAGGGAGGCCAGTAATTTTACTTTTAACAAATCAATTGACCCAGGAACAAATTAAATTAATACTAAATAATTCACCATGCATACAACTTAAAAGAGGTCCCATTCCAATAGAAAACTTTTAAAAACGGCCTCAGCTGAGCAGCAGAGTGAAGCCCAGTGAAAGAAGAGGGAAACGTTGCAGGAAACCCCACAGCAACGAGACAGAAGCAGGGGAACGCCGCGTACAACAAAGGGAAGCAAACTGAGGAGGAACAAGCAGCAGCAGGTCATCCTGCAGCATCTTAATATCTCTAGGCAAATAATCCAATTAATTAAAAGATCATTTGCATGGTGGAACAGTTGGTAGCAATGTTGCCTTGCAGCAAAACAGTTGTGGGTTTGAAACCTTGCAGAACCTTGGTTGGGTTCTTCCTGTCTGTGCATGTTGGTGGTTAGTTGTGTGAATAGGTTGAAATAGGTTTTGTGTGGGCTAATCACTGAAGCCGTGGTGATAATTAGCTATGGAAACATTTCCATTGACCATTTAGTTATGTAATTTAACATTTTGGAAATAAATTTGCTTAATGGAAATACACCAATTATGGAAAAACTATTTTTTAAATAAAAAGTGTTTTTTTTGTTTTTGGCTACATAAAAATTGGTTTATTTCTCTAAACTGTAATGGGAAAACTTTATTTCACATCACATGAGTCACGTGATCAAAACCTGGATGTTGCCACTGGCACAAACCACAAAGAATAAGATGACAGGAAGTAGTTGGAGAATCGTGAGACGTCATGTTTTTTAATGACATTGTGTTGACAAACTTTTTCGCATGTGATTTTAATTACACTTCTTATTTAATGGATACACCACAACTGTGAAATTGTGATTTGTCTACATATTTGTAATGACAACACAGTGACTGAGTGAGTGGAGTCAAACTGACCCCTCCAGGCAGGAAGGGATAGTCTGGTCTAAAAGACTCAAAATCCAGATCTGAATTCTATTAAAATCCTGCACATCACTTGAAATGCGATACACTCCTCAAATATCTCACATTTCAAAGAACTTTGTGGGTTAATGTCACACAGAGTGATGACAGAAATTAGTAGATGGCTACAAGAAGGATCTCACTGAACAATTAGAGAGAATTTCATAACCATTCATCATCCAGAGGAGTTCTTGTTGATCTTCTTTGGATAATTATGCTGCAAAACCCAAGTAAAGAGCTCTTCAGGTTCAGGTCAACAACTGTTGGTTATAGACGTCGTCCTTCAGGATGATTTTGGCCAAGAAAATGGAATCTTTTCGCGTTTCTTATGATTGAAGAACTATGACTTGTCATCCAGGTCCTGAAGCAGCAAAAAGGCCGAACACCCATCAGAAGGTTTGTCACTGTGTTTTCAAAGTTTTTTGTCTTTTAAAGCTGCCTGAAAATAGCTCAAATTGGAAAATACTTGAAACTTCTCCAATGGAGTTTAATAGTTTAAATTCCAAATATGCATAACACACACATTGGAATCCAACTTGACCAAACTGCAAAAGCTAACATCCATTGCCTTTCTGCTCTTAGTGGAACAGCCATTCAACATAACAGAAAATGAATGATGATCCTGGATTGGTTGCCTAGCAAACACCAGCCAATAGCCTTTATTTCCAGTAAAATCAACATTCGTTGTAATGATAATTGGAGTACGAGGCGACACCAGGCTGTGACTGACCAACTCTTTAACCGAGCTGGACTTAATAGAAGGAAGAAGTCTAAGTGGTAGTTAAATCCTTAAAGAAGCAAGAAATCTGCTTGCTTTAGATTGTGACCTAAAAATTCATAGACTATATAAATCGTGTGACAGCATGGTGTGTGTGTGTGTGTGTGCATGGGGGGGGTATGTAAACTCTGCTAAATCAATAGAGTAAAATGAGTGCCCTCTGCTATTCGAACACTAACACACCATATGTCCATGCACACTTAAAATGAGACATAGTTATCACCATAGTTACAGCTCAACCAGGCCGTTTAATTGGACAGCTGTCATTGTCCTGGTATGCATGCATGGAGGGAGAATCAATTTATTGACAGAAGTGTGTCCAACTGGACCTCTGCAGGTAGAGGTGAGCAGCTTCCAGCTTTTTAGTTGTTTTAGCTGCTCTATTACAGACACAAACGCCTGACACCTGCTCTTATGAGACACTGTGGATTTATGAGAGCATTTATGTGGAGCTGCTTAGTGCTGATATGAATCAAACTTTTTCATACTTGTTTTTGTGTCATTATGCAACCAATATGATGAAGGAAAGGACAGTTGATCCCCAAATTATTTCTACTGCTGGTAGATTCAGGCTTAAAGGAAACTTTCAGTTCGACCAACGCGTTTCTTTTGCCTGGAAGTTGCTGACCTACTAAGACATGGACGTCGAGTTAAACTGGCAGGTAAGGAGAGCATCAATCACAGAAGCAGCTGGGTGGATCGTTATGCCTCTACTCCACATGCAAACGTGTTTGGAAGCCAGAATATTCCAGGTATCAGGTGTTTTGACCTTCTTCTTTGTCTGCCTGCCATCTTTGTGTTATAAACTGCCTAAGTCAAACCGAATCATACCAATGGGTAGAAATCCAAAACTAACAGCTTTATGTCCTTGATCTCAACCTTTTCCAAGGAATTTTTGCAAACATCCACCATTAAAGGAGAACACTTCATCAGCTGTGGACATCGTCGCTTTCAGCTGACTGAGAGCGAAGACGCCTCAGATGTGAAAAGATGCTTTTCCAAGTTTCATTTTTCTTGCACTTTACATGAAATAAATGTTCTAGGTTGTTGTTTCATATAAAAACAAAACATCCAGCCGTAAGTTTGTGTTTGGAACCAAATGTGGAGACGTTGACTGGCTGTGAAGATGTTTGTGTCTCCTGCTGTTGGTGGTTCGGTTTATAAATCTTTTCGCTGTGATTATATAATTCGTTTTTATTATGTCGCGTCAGCAGCATACTAATTCACAATTAGCTTTTCATGTTCCTCTTCGGCAGCGAGCGGATAACCACTGACAGTAAATTTTTTACTATTCTAATGTTATTAGAGCTCAGATCAGTGAAACTAAGAAGACAGCTCTTGGGTTGTTTGTGTTGCATAGCAACCACAATGATGAATGCTTGTTTGGCTGTTTGATCTGCTGCTCTCTGGTGACTGAGGATGCTCACTGGTGCAGTTTGGAGACGCATATGAGGAAAAATAGCTCATTTCTAATTATGGGCTATATGCTGAATTGTTAGTACTGTGCCACATTGTTATTAGGAATTGATTCGTTCTGTGACAGCAGCAAAGCACATTGATGTTCACAAATCACAGCCTCAGGGCGAAGCTCCACATTAACCAGTAAGTTGCTTCTATAGCTCCCTGTTAATGTATAAGGCTGATTAAAGCTGCAGAAAGCAGAATTTCTCTCATTGTAGCGCTGGCTTCACTTAAACATGAAGCCGCTGACCTTTGAGACCAGTTCACAGTGACTTCTGACCCGAGCTCTCCGTTGGAGGATTTACAGGAAATGTTCACTGGTTTCTCTAGAGAGTAAAAAGCGCCTCACATCTGACCTGAAACCTTAAAACTATTACTCAAGGAACTGAAGTTTGAGAACTTCAGGTAAAATGGGTTTTCATCAGCAGGGGAAGCAGGTTTAGTTCTACAACCCATCAACCCATCAACCCATTATCTTCCTTCAGGCTGAGATTGGACTCCTCTCCAGCTCATTCTGGAAATTTAAATTAGCAGATTTGTTGTATCTAAAATATTCAAAATAAAATGCAACTTGAGAAGCTGAAGCAGACCAGGAACAATGCCACCTGCTACAGTATTGCTCGTCAATAAGCCAACTTGTGCTGCTGTCACAAAGTCCTAAAGAACACTAGTGGTCAGAAGTGAAAAGGTGTGTGAGCAAGGAGATCTATCAAACCAGCTCCACTGGTTCTGTCAGGAGGAATGGGCCAAAACTCCAGCAAACTAATGCAGGAAACTTGTAGAAGGAAAACAAAATCATTTGACCCAAATCAGATGTTTAACTGTTTTGAAAAAAGAAAACGGATGCAAACTTCTGACTGTTTTTAAGCAACTTTTTGTTCATTGTTCTGGGATTTAGTCAATGCAAATAGATGAATGTGGGATATTCATTGGATAAGAGATTAATTCATTTGCCAAACATCTGTCATTAATTCACTGTAACAAACACCTTTGGGGATTCAAGGCATTTCTTCTATTTCCAGGCGTTGCTTCGTTGAGGTGAAGAAGTGAGGAGCAGTTAGTCAGATAAGTTGACTGTTTGTACTGTAGGTTTTCTGCATGAGCCCTCAGGCTCTTTACTCAGCTTGCTGCTGCTGCTCAATCTGACAGCAGGGTTAGATAAGAGCTGGGAACAAACAGAGATGAGTGTAGGAGAGGTGTTTACTTCAGCCAGCCTTTCTGTCACAGCTCAGATGAAAGGTAGGACGTTCTAAAGAGAAGAGAAGTAACTTTCTCTGGGCTGCTCTCCTGTCACATCGATTGAAAGTTGACTGCTTACAGTCCGTCTCTCCTGTGAAATGCTAAATTGAAGCCGGTTGCCAGGTCTTGCACTGAAGATGCCAAAACAGGCCTGATCACACACTATTTACATCAATCCTGTTTCATGCTAACAATTCAGAGTAATCACTGTGAAGGTTTTCTGTTTAGTTCCTGTGTAAAACATCACACAGAACACAGGACTGGAACTGACTGCTACGCCTCCAGTGTGAAGCACGTTTCCATTGACAACAAGTCTGAAGGTGCCATGTTCATGCTGGAACATAAAAAAGCTGTTCTGGTCCTCAGGATTGGTTCTGGTTTTGTTCTTTTCTTGGAATTTTAGGTTTATATTTATTGGAGTTCCATAAATGATTTGTATGTTAAGGTGTTTTCACACCTGATAGTACAAACTGAGTCACGTCCACAAAACCATACTGTGAATTTCAAGTGTACTAGAAAACTACACAAAAATACTTCGGAGGATTTTGTAATGATCTGAAACTTAAAGGTTTCAGATCATCAAATGACTTTTAGTATCAGAGAAATATGAGCTGCATAAACACAAAATGTGGTTTTTAAATAATGATTTTGTTTAGTAAGAGAAAGAAAGCTCTGTAAAGCAACCATGCAGTGAAAAGTAACTGGCAGTTTTAATTCAATCATTTGTCCATTCGTGGCTGCCTTAATTTCATGTCCCAGAATCCTAATCAGATTAAAATCCTTCCTTTAATTAGGCCACTCTATAAAACCTTTTGCCTGTTTCTGTTGTTGAATCATGAACTCTTCACTAAAGCACTGGGGACAAGGGTGTACAGAAAATGGACGGATGGATGGACGAATGGATGGATGGATGGATGGACGGACGGATGGATGGACGAATGGATGGATGGATGGATGGACGGATGGATGGATGGACGGACGGACGGACGGATGGCTGCTTCCTAAGGTTTTCCAGACTCGTAGATGTTGATGAGTTTGTTTCTCATTGGTTGTTAAATTTCTTTAAAGAAAGAAAGTTGCTTTTTAAAAACTTTTAGCCTACTTCATGTTGTCAGATTCCACTTATGTATCTGCTTTCCATTCACAATATATACTATATTTACGAGCATAAATGTGTGTAATGGGTACACACCAATTTAGAAATTAATGTTTTTTTCTAACCATCTCATCTTTTGTGCTTCATTCTCAGCAGATGAGTCACATGATCAACAGGATGTAACTACTGATGATGTCATCATCAGTGAATGTTCACTAGTGCACAAACAAGTCCTTGTTACACAGCATGAAAGACGTATAACACAATTTAAACAGGAAATGGAAAACATAAGGACTGGAGGAAACACAGAACCGACATTTATCTGAAGAAGGGAAGAAAACAAGAGGAAGAGTTAGGAGGATGATGGAATTGCATATTTTTTAATGACTTATCGTGTGAAAAAACATATTTACATGTGATTTTAATTTTCATATTTAATGGAAAATATGCAATTGAGTTTACAGAATATTGACAAAGTTTTGCCCACATATGAAAGGCAGCAAGTGATTCTTTGGCATGAATTAGGGCTGAGTTTGTTGTTTTTAGGTTTGACGCTATGATAAAGTAAATGGTGAAATGTGTTGGTTTAATTCTTACAAGGAGGCTCTGTATCCTGATTTTGTCTGAGTCTGAAGCAGTGCTGGAAACTGATCAGGCCTCTGCAGAGTCCAGGTCGGGTGGAGGTGGACAAGCAGAGACGCAGCGGAGCAGCAAGTGGGAGGGAGAAGTCAGAGGGCGGCTCATCCAAGGCTTTGAGGTGATTTCCAGCACCAACAGCAGGGGTAAGTGTTTGGATGGGCCATTTAATCCTGTGGGAGCAAATGGCAGGTGGCATGTACTAGAATAAAGGAACAAGGAGTGGAATGGCTGATCCTGGTCCTCCGCCATCTTCCTTCACTCTCACTGGTTAACCAATGGAAAACAGCTTTCCAAAAAAATGTGGTGCAGTGATTTTTTTCAATGAGATTTTCTAAAATATTTGAAAGAAAATGCAGCTGGGGACGCTAAAAAATCTACTGAAACATTATTGGCTCTAGTTTACCTTTTAGTTGATTGAACTCATAGAAACATCATGGCAGAGGAAGTTAGTGTGACAAATCTATAATCCAACAGGAATATTTTGAAAGGACTTGGAGAAGAGCATGATTTATAGATGAAAGATCAATTCTGATGCACAGCGTCTGTTCACTAGTGCACAAACAAGTCCTTGTTACACAACATGAAAGATGTAGAACAGTTTAAACAGGAAAAGAAATAGATAAGAAAGGGAGAAAACACAGAACATACATTTATCTGATAAAATGAATTTTCTTTAAGGTGAGAATCTTCTATTAATCTGTAACTGAAGAGCCTGATTTTACTGGACTTTAACGTCCTGATTGTAATGTTTTCAGCCGTTACTGCAGGATTTCGCCTTGGTTACTAAAATGGACTTCAAACCTGGTTTCAGCCTCACATTACAGCAGAGCCGTATGTGAGTGCAGCCTTTAAAACAGAAACCGTGAATAATTTACAAGCCAAAGTCTAAAAAATAAACCAAAAAACTTCAAAAGGCAAAAAAACAAACAACACAATGATCCAAATGACTCATGGCTGAAGAAATTTAAGTTGATCTTTTCTTGCAGTAAAATGATCTACGACAGGGAAATGTAAAAACATTTAGTGAGAGTACATTTTTATGATCAAAACCACAAAATATTTGGAGTTATCATCATCAAAATAATAACCGAATTTCACCTCACAGGTTTTTCTTGATGTCCTCCATGAAGGTTTCCCTGAGCGTTGGAAGAGAAACATTCCAGACGTTCTCCATACTTAACAGCAGCCATGTTTTCCTATCCTCAGTGTTTGTTGCTGAAAAACTCCATCTTTGTCACATTTGACCAAAGAACACAACTTGCAGTCAGAAACTCTACATATGTGAGTTTATGACTGCAGGACAGGAACGTTTTAGTTTAGTGGTTGTCGTGGAGACTTGGTGATAGCAAGACGCTGCTCTCCATTTTGGCTTTCTGTCCAACAGGAAGTCAACAATTACAGACTAAAGGTTCCCAGAAACTCTGATCAGCCAATAGATGTGAGACTGATTTTCTGCTCTTTGCACATCTTAACAGTGACTATGTATGAAGGGCCCTGAATTATCGACAGGGTAATGTCCACAATTCTGTCCTTCTGACTTTAATTAAACTCCTTTTCTTCTTGACACTGACTCATGTCAAGCAATCCTTTGAATTTGGCACTTCATTAAACTATTTATGAAACTCAGAATGTTTAAAATACAGATCAGCATGATGTCATTTGACAGATTTAATAAAAACAAAATCCTCTCCAGAGCTGTCAGTACAGACAGCAGTGTTTGTAGGTGAAGCTCTTAGTTGTCAGTTTTTATTTTTTTAATTTATATTTTACTTTATTGTAATTAAATGTCTCACCTGGTTTGGTAGTAAGATGCTGTACATAAATGTAAATGAATAAAGAAACATTAATGTAATTTATGTGTCAGTCAGCATCGGCATCTGTAATGTACTGCAGGTCTTATCTATTCTAACTTAGTCTAATCTACAGGGTTCAGCAACAATGAAAGATCAGCTGATATTTTATCCCTGCAGATAAATGTGTCAGTGTTGCCACCACTGATCTGATTAGTGACAGATCAGGACCAAAAACTCAGGGGGACCAATTAGAAGGAGGCTACTCACTTTCATTAGCATTAGAGAGGCTAGTGACTAGCATGGCTAACCCACTGGATTTGCTGTCCATTAGCAAAGATAAGCTGGTGTTAGCTTTGAAGAGGCTAACAATTAGCATGGCTACACATCCTGCTGGATTAGACACAGACGTTTTAAATAGAAAACTTTATCAAGAAAAACCAACTGAAAGCTCTCTTGCTCCACCAGAGCTTACCTTCATCTCAAACACTTGATGACCTTTGTTACCATAGAGACAGTTACGGTGTCACATTTTAGGGGCTTTTTCATGAAGGGCCAGGCTTGTTTGGATAGATTTTTTCCCTCAATTAAAAAACATAACAATAGTAATAAAAACTTGAGCTTTTAAATTAAAAGTTTTCTTTGATATTAACATTTGTTTGATGATCTGAAATAATTCAGGCTGGATAAAGTCTCGGAGCCACACAGGGGATCTGCTTGTTTGCACAGCCGAGCATTAATCTTGCACAATGCACATGATGAAATATCTATTGTTTGTGCAGATAAAATGCAACTTCTGGAAAACGGCCTTAAACCAAAGCTACTGCTTCTTCAGCCATGCTCAGCAGCACTGAGGAATCTTGGGTAATAAATCAGGAGTGAACTGTTTCCTGAAATGCCATGCTGAGACTGTGCCTCATACGGCCAGCAGTTAGGTGTCATCTTTGACTTCCTTTCTGTTGTTAAGAAAGGGTCGTCTGCATATTGTAGATATAACCTTTCATTTTTAAATGTCAGAATCTCACTTGGCTTACAAAACACAGAACTTGTTCCAGGAACCAGATGCTGGGTTTCTGTCACTGTTTTCTTCTGGGTCTCACCTCAGAGCCATACTTGGTTGGCTACAGTAGAAGATGGACAAGGGTGAATCTGTCTGTCTGTCTGTGGGCAGGTGAAAACGTAGCTGCTGCTTATCTTTTGCAGGCATTACATTCCAGTGAATACTGGGTGCATTCATGACGGCCATCACATCTGCTGATGTGACGGCCATGGTAACATGGTAACATGGTAACATGGTAACATGGTAACATGGTAACATAGTAACAGATTAAAGCCCTTTGCCGACTTTCGTCTTACTGCCTCTAACTGAGCTGAGCTCCGTCTGCAATGGTACAAGCACTTTGATCATGGTGACAGATAATTGTTAATTATTATTAGATTATTATAGAAGAACAGAAAAGATCCCAGCAGGCGATGTTCATTGTAATGATGAAAGTGGATAGGTGTACTTCAGATGTGCCTGACCTAATTAATCACACCTCTGGCGTCGCAAACAGCAGGTAAACAAACCTGAGCTGACATCAAAGGTTCGTCTTTACAATAAAAGAATTCATTAAAGTTCCAGACATCGGAGATGTTTTTTTTTCTTCATTTGCAGGTAACTTTTGCCATTTTGTCTCATTAAATGTTTTCTTTCACATTAATATCAGGAGAGTAAGACAGCGTGCTGAGAGCAGCTTCTCCATAATCAATGCACTTCAAAAGTATTTACATCCCTTGAACTTTTCCCTATTTTGTTGGGTTACAGACACAAATGTCTGGTTATTATTGTGAAATTTTATGTGACAAACAAACACAAAGTGCAAAAGTGGAGAGAGAGACGGAAGCAAGACAATATTTCTACAATTTTCCAGAAACAATCCTCTGAAAAAGTTGGTGTGCATTTGTATTCAACTCTTTTTACTGTGGTACCTCTAAATAAAATCCGGTTTAGCCATTTAATCTGAGCAGCGTTGTGCATGAATGTGTAGATGAGTGGATCTCACTTCCTGGAGAAAATGACGTTTGGTTTGTGACACACCAGCAAGATTTAAAAGAATAAATATGACTCAGAAATGATCTCTGATGGTGAGATGTCAGTTAAATCTGAAGCGTTTGCTCTACAAAAAGGAAAAGGATTTCTACAATGAGTTTATCCACCATATTTGTTTTTAAAATAATGCTTTGAGAGAAATATGATGCAGATTTTATGCGTCGTGATGATATCGATATAGCCTCTGATCTCAAACTGTAATACCGTTCCAACTATCATGACCTTATGTTATGTAAAATAAAGCAGAATTTATGGTTCAGTCAATCATATCAAGAAGAAAAGGCCCCAAAACATGAGACCAGCTTGTTTGACTGTAATGACCATATTAAATAGTGATTTACTCCTTTTTTGACAGATCTAATATATAATATGAACACATTTCAAAACCTTCTAGTTTTGCCTCATCAGTCCACAGAAATCTAGATCATCAAGATCAGGACCTTTGTTTTCTTTTGAATCACCAGTGGCTCCAAAAACAGGCAGAATCAGTAACAGCAGCAAATACAGTTAATGTAACATATGGTGTAGAGATAAAGTGGAGTGTTTTAGACAGCCCTTATAAAGCCACAAGTACATCAAGGATATGAGATATTTAGTTAGGGACCTGAGAATTTGAGCATGGGATGTTCTCATTAAACATCTGAACACCACAGGGGTGTGTCTTCGGCCCGCTCCCCTACTCCCACTTCAGCTTCCCCTTTAGCCCCATAATCACCACAGCATGTTTCACTGATGATAGTGTGCAGACGGAGTGATGTAGGAGAACAATAACAGCACTAGGAGAGGGTTCAGCATCAGACTAAATGCTTCCACTCACCATCACCAAACCAGGGATAACCTGCTAACACTAATCACATGACTCACTTTAGTGAATTCTCATTTCCCAAAGAGATTACCTATAAATAATACAAACCCACAGTGTTTTTGTTGTGTGTATATTTGTATTGATGTCTTGAGATGTTGCTTTATTTCCACACCATGTTATTTCTTCATGGTGGGATCTGTTTTGTGAAGTACACCAGTCCCTCAATACTCCCCTGATTAGACTCACCTGGTTCCCATTTCCTCTCTCCTCACTGGTTTCTGCAGTTACCCTGCCCTGGTAAGTCCTTCTCTCCTTGTGTTTGTTCAGTCCTGTAATTAACTTTAGTTTCATGCAGCAGGTTGACTCCTCAGTCCTGTTTGTGACACAATCCATGATATATTCAGTAAATACAATTGCACATGTTCCCCTGATTGTTGTTAATGTATTGAGCAGATAAAATGTAAAAAGCTGTATTACACCTGTTTTGCTGTTGCTTTTTTCATCACCTTTTTGCAGCTTCTAGATCTGCATGCAGCTGATTGACGTTGAGTCGCAGAACCATTACAGAGCTGACCTTTTTTTTCTGCTCTGTTTGTTTTTGTAGGAGTAGAAATGCTTAATGTGTAGGTGTCATTGGAAGGCATTTTCTATCTGCGTTTTTCCAATTCTTTTTCCTTCTCAATAGTGCTACTATGATATCATTTATAGTTGTGTGTGTCTGTGGATACCACTGTTTTTTTTCTTCTTACCCCTCCCCCACATGCAATCCTCTTAACCGTATTTACACAGACATGCTCCCACAGATTAAATTCTCACCTACAGGGACCTTTTAGAAAAGCCGCCTGATGGTTCAGTGAGAACGAAGAAGACTTACAAAAACCATCTGGAGTGGGAGGAGACTTCTTTTACCCGCCACTGTAGCATCTGGAAATGCTACAGTGACTCTCTGTGGGTGCATCTGTCTTTTAGACTATTATTAAGTCTGTTTGTCCATCATCTTCTGCTTATTCAAGGGGGCAACAGGTCATAGACGTAAACCTAGATATCTAACTCCATAGCAACATCCTAGCAACATCCTCCAGCTCAAACTAAGGGGTTCCGAATGTTCGACTTCGAACATTGGGAATTCGACTTTGAGGAGTCGACTCTCATCCCAGATGCTTCACACGCAGCAGCCAACTGAAGAACCCAACAGAATGGCATCATCATCTGAGAAAAGCAAAAATTCGATCCTCAGGTTCCTAACCAAGACAGATTTTTTTTTCTTCATAGATGCTACATATGACCTTCTGCTCTGTCTTACTGCTGCCAAGAGCTTTCCATTCTCAGTCTTAAGGTGATGCACTTGACTCTGTCTTAACCCTCTCTGTCCCAGGGACACAAACAACTGAAAGAGTTATTCCTGTATGTTTTACTACTGTAAAACATTCCTGTATGTTTTACAGTAGTAGGAAGCGGGAAGCATCCCAGAGCTTACACATGTCGGTATATTTCTCACTAATGGATCTACTGCTGCTCTATCCATTGTCGTCAGTACAAGGGATTGCTGCAAAATTGAACTGAGCTATGTCCTGGTCATTACAAGCTGAATCGGGAAGACAGATGCAATCAGCTGGGTTTCCTCTGATAGAAAACTAACACTTTATTTGATGGAGTGTGCATAAGACGCTGACACTGATGACACTGTCATAAACATGACATAACTTCTGTCATGAACATAGGAGATGAAGGAGTCTATATGAATGTCTATGACTGTTGTCATGAAGCGTCATTTGGTAAATAATGATGCTTTTAATGCAATTTTGCTTTAAAAGTGCCAACTTTAATGCACAGTTGGCACTTTTAATGGACTTTTAATGCAACTTTTAGAGCGACTAGAATTGGAGCATTAAAAGTGTCATTATTTACCAAATGATGCTTCATGACAACAGTCATAGACATTCATATAGACTCCTTCATGTTAACAGATGTTATGTCATATTTATGACAATGTCATGTGAGTCTTACACACACCTCGTCAAAAACCGAAACATTTTATTTGAAAAGTGAATAATAATCTTAACTTAGCTTCATTTTTGGGAAGTATGATACAATTGGAATGTATGCTATCAACTTTTATTCCGTTTTTCTGATTGTTTTGACAGCATGTATTATGTGTATTGTGAAGTGTTGGGGAGTCATTGATTATGAATGGAATAAACTGAATCCAACATCATGACTCTGTAAGCATGCAGCAGTCCATACGCAGCACCGGCATTTCAGCGTCAGTGTTCTGCTTTGCGTAATCTCTTTGCCTCCAAGGCTGTGAGCCAGCTCTGCTGTTGTTTCACAAGATGTGTGTACATAAACTCACAGATCACCCACCCATGCAAAAACTCACATCAGTGTGTGCGTAATCATGTGAAACGTTGGAAGCTTCTCTGTCTACCTCCGTTTTACTTAAGCGCCTTGAGGAAAAGCAGCTAAGCGTTTTGCTCTCAGGTAACTTCCTGTATGTGCCAATCAGTATGCGACAAAACAAACTGTTTTCTTGAGATACAAAATACTTATGTTTTATTAACCAAAATATTTTTAATGATTTAACCTGATTCCACTCTTAAGCTATTGGTAGCTAGGCTACAACCATGCCTACAGGGTTAGACATGGTTTATTCTAAAAGTATATCTTCTGTCCAATGAAACCCACATTTTGTTTGCCAACTTTTTTAGAAGTTGGCAAACAGGGACTGTGCTCAGATCTAGGTGGAGATCTGATATAGACAAAAGCTGTTTCCATCAAATGAGGATTTTAAATGAACTTTAAAAATGTTGCAAAAAATTTAAAAACCCTGAAAATATGAACTGAGTGTGTTTCCATCTGGACTGATGTGAAACAACCAGGCCACACAAAGCCTCATTTCCTCAGATGGTGACGTCACACATGAGTGCATTTCTGCTTTTGAAAAGCCAAAAACCACCTGAAGCTGATATAAAAATGTTTTTTTGCAAAACTGAGGAAGTAATTTGCATTTGTCCATTTTCATCAACCTTTACTAATGCAATATTTCAGACTGTGCATAAAAAACTAAGGAAACTAAGGCATGCAGGGTATCACTGTCCAAATTCAGGGGCCGCTTGCAGAGACCAAAAGTTAGCATCAGTCTTGCTCTCAGATCGATTCCCGCCCTTACCTCAACATATTTCCTGTCCCCTAGCAACCATAAGTTAAGCATAAGCTGGTAAAAAATCAAGCTCAAAATCTTGCTGAATCATTTTTCATTTTTCTTCCTCTTTAATTAATTTATTAACTATATTTTAATCAAAAATTACATTAAAAACATACAAATGACAAAACCCTAACAATATCCATCCATCGTCTAACACCCTTATTAGTGGATTCGGGAGGTGCTGGTGTCTATTTCTGGGCGACAGGCGGGGTCACCTGGACAGGTCGCCAGTCTGTCGCAGGGCAACACGGAGACAGACAGGACACACAACCATGCACACACACACACACACACACACACACCTAGGGACAATTTGGAGAGACCAATCATCCTGACAGTCATGTTTTTGGACTTTGGGAGGAAGCCGGAGTACCCAGAGAGAACCCACCATGCACAGGGAGAACATGCAAACTCCATGCAGAAAGACCCTAACAACATCATCACTTCTAACATTTACACTGTGAGATTTGAACTGAAATTTAAAACTGTTCTCTACCTCCCGCATTTATCACATCTTCAAATACTGCCTGCACAGCATGCAGATATCTGCCTGTTTAAAAATCAGTGCTGTCAGTTCATCATTATCGTCATTTACATGAAACAACGGCAGAATATTTTTACATTTTGCTGTTTTATCTCTTTGTTCTCTTTGTTGTATTTTTCATGTAGTGACGTTTTTCATTATGAAGCTCGATGTGTAAATTCAATTGAAATCCATTCCTTATTTGATATTAACAAAAGAAATGTTAGAGAAGCAAAACAATAATTTTATCTTAAGTTGTTGCAAGCTGAAAGTTAGTCATCTTCTATCGTTCCTGGTGGGAGGCTCCTGAGCCACAGGTTTATTCATCTATGTAAATAAACCAGAAACCATCGCTTCACTGAAGGAAACCATAGAGACCAAAAAATACCAAGAGATAGAATTGGAGAGGTGGATTCAAAGGCAAAATCTGTATAAAAAGATTTTTATATATACAGTATTAAAAAAAGGGAATAAATGAAGTAACAGGTGGAATCAGAGTATAAGCAGAACAACACAACCTACTGATCCGAACACTTCCCTTTGGCAATAGGTGTGTGTGTGTGTGTGTGTGTGTGTGTGTGTGTGTGTGTGCATGCGTGGCCCCTGGCTCTAAGGGTGCATGCACACACACATCCACAGGGGTGTGCATGTGTGTTGGCGGGATGATTTGTAATACTAAATGCACTGAGTGGGAGGATGAGGAGGAGAGATGAGACTGAGAGGCAGGGGCAGAGATGGGTTTAGGAAAAACATAGGAAAACAGCGGATTGGAGAGAGAAATGTAATGCCTGTCATAGCACTCCAGTCACACAAATCTACTGTACTTAGACAGACACACAGGCTCTCACACAGAAACAGTAAAGCCAACTGCCCACGCAAGTCCAGAGGTGAGCGTTATTCCTCCCACTGTAATTACCTTCTCTCCTCTGTTTCCCTCCATCCCTCCGTCTCCCTGACAAACACCGAGAGACTCCTACACACAAAACACTTTTTTAGTTTTTATTTTTGAAAGTTTTGACCCGATAGTTTCTCTTACCCCCTGCTGCTGCTTAGAGATGAAACATGTTTTCTCCTTCTGCAACAGGTAAAGTCTTTGATTCGAGATTAAAGAATGTCTGCAAATTTCTTTTGGGAAATGTATGAAGAAAAAACCCACTGCCATGTCCAGGCTTCATGCTGCTTTTGTTTCTACCTGCTTCACCATTCACAAAGCACTCCAGGTCACATGTGCAGTGGGGCTAATTCAGAGTAATCATCAATCCACTTCCTTTGCATAAAAATATCGCTGTTACACTTACAGTGCCTTGCATTACTATCATTTTTACAAAATTTTCACATGTAAATAAAAATTTGAAGTGATTTCTATTCACATTGGACTAAGTCAGGAATTAGTTGTAGTTACAGTTGTTGGCCTTTTGGGGTAGATTTAGTTATTTTTCTTAGTATTGAGTTTGAAACTTTCAGATCATAATAAGCCGAGTTCAGGGTGGTGAGCAGCAGGAGCATCCCAATCTGATACTAATATCAGAAATCGGTTCGATATAAGCTGGTCACGTTGATATAGTATTTGATATAGTATCGGGTCAATAGGAATATTGGCCAATACTCAATGCTTGTTTCATTGAGTATTGATCTGAAGTCATAAAGTTGTGTTGCGACAACCTGATATGCCCAGATGTAGCTAGACTTCTGTCCAACATCATGTTCTGGCAGAGCTCATGTCTACTTGGTCAATTCGTTTGTCAAGGGATTTTTCTCCAGCACATTCAGGAACAACCTGCCCAAGTGCTGCCAGAAGAAGGGTGTCCCTGTCTATTTTCACAAAGCTACTGAATATCCAACTCCAAAGAAAAACCTCCCATCCCAGCATGCACCACACAAATCTTCCACAAAATCAAGCGGGTTGTGTTCTTTGGAATGCTGTCTTATCTTTTTAGAAGTACTTGTCTGTTCTTGTCTAATTTTTGGAAACTATTGCTTGTCATCTAGGTGTTGATGTTGGCCTCGGAAATCAACTGAAAATAATGAAGGAAAGACAAATATATATTTAGAGGTTGGAAGGAACATTTCTGTCCCTGTCCTGATGCTTTGGGGATTCTATCCACGGTCATTTTCCATTGGTCCATGTCCAAAGACAATGTTTAGCTCAGCTGTGGTGTGGCATTGTCCTGGAGGAAATGACCCTAACATCAGCAGAGCTTATTAAAAAAAACAACATTTTGTCCACTAAGAAGGAGACCATTAGTGTTTACCATATTTTCACAGATGTCCTGTCTTCATGATGACTGTCTTCTGCTTCACCTTCTGGAAAACAAGACAGAAAACGGACGATGATGTTGGCTAGTAAATAAAACACACGCTACCTCTCAGCTTCCCCGAGGACATTTCTATCAGCCGCTAAAAGGTTGCTGGTGAATTTTTTAGTTATAAGGGAATGACCTGGAGGCTCGTTTTGAGCAGAGAAGGGATGCTATTTGAAGTCAGTTTCTGTAACATTGTCTGTAGGCCACATGCAATTAATGTTTAATTGGAATGCTCTACAAAATTTTGTTTTTTCTTCAGCCAGGAGATTTTTTTAGACCAAAGACGATGTTCATGTTTTCATGTTAATATTTCAGAGCAGCTACGGTTGATGCAAAACAACCATTTCCTCCAAATGACATGAAATTAGACGTTTCCTGTTGTAGGTAAGCTGGGCTTACCAAACTATTTTCTATTTTCTAGGTGCCAGAATAATTACACTATTTCTTTTTTAAACTTTCTTTAAGTTTCCACCCATTTTCTCAGTGTTACAATAGTATTTCAATTAGCACTTCCAATCGTTTCCAAGTGTTTTGGCCCATTCCTCCTGACAGTACCGGTGGAAGTGGGTCAGGTTCTATTCCTCCTTGCTCACACACACCTGTCAGGTCAGTCTGTGAATGTTCTGCTTGTTTCATGCAGGTTTCATGCTGAAGCATTTGGACATTTATATTGAAGGTTTTACTTTTCCAGTTTTCTGGAACAAACTCCCAGAAAACTGCAAAACTACAGAAACACTGAGTTCAGTGAAATCAAATCTGCCTGTTTAGATCTGCCTTTGATTCATAATAACTGAATATTTCTTATGTATTTGATAGTTGATCAATTCCATTGATACCTGATGATTTTGATGATGGGATTTTAGAAAATGTAAAGATTATTGCTGTTTCTCAGCAGATAACTACATTATAACACTTAGAAACAGTGTTGGTGTTAAACAAACTTTACTGATGCCTTAAGATGTTGCTTTTCATAATTTCCACATATTATTCTTTCATAATAATGTCATCTATGCCGTGAAGCGCACCAGTCCCTCCTGCAGCAAAATGCTCACACATCATGATGCTGCCACTCCCGCACTTTACAGTTGAGATGCTTTTCTCAAGCCTTTTCCATCCAAATGGTATGATATTCAGTATTGTCAAAGTTTAGTTCTAGTTTTATTGTAAACTGGACATCACATACAAAACAAATAAGATTTAGTTCTTGAGTGATTTTTGAACTGGTCCTTTTTGTATTCCTTTTCATGTAATGGCTTCTTACTATCATTATCAACTATCACCTCAATGTATTTTTTAAATAATACAAATGAAACTTTTAATTAGAGTTGTTTGCCTTCATGTCTTAATAAAAACAGATTCATATATTCAGCTTTGCTTGCGATCCATCATGCATCCTTTCTGTTTCCATCCACACATGCAGCAGCTCCCATAGGGTCACGCACAGCGACTGCATCAAACTGAAGAGTTCGACGGAGCAAGTGACGCGCCTGTTTGTGTGTTAGGCTTACAGTCTGTCTTCTCTCTTGTCTTTGTCCTCTGATGTCGAAAGCCTGCCTCTCATTTTCTTGGGTTTATGTAATTCCTTCCCTGGGCAAAATTCATTTAATTCCGACATTCACAGTGTGTGTTGGGCTTTCTGGTGTGTGGGTGTGTGAGTGTGTGTGTGTTGCTTTTATTTGTCTTAAAGCCACAAAAGCTCTTAGAGGTTTTTGAAGTCGACTTTCTCTCTCTCTCTGTTCCTTCTTCTTTCTGTCTCTCTCACTCTCTTCGTCTCTCTATCTCTCTCTAACACACACATGCACACACTCCCATTAAGCCCAGCATAACTGGATTAGCACTCAGCTATTTGGAAGGAGAGGCAGCGAGAAAGTAATGAGGTCAACCTAATACTCATTCATCTCATATCTGAACTTATAGTCAGCACATGTTTCGCTCAATAACAAATGATCTGAGCCACTTCTCTGGGTTTTCATGATGCCGGATATTTAAACAGTAAGTATGTTTATGTATCTGTTTCAGCTATTACTGATCGCATTTCAACACACCTTGTCACTTATTGTCATTATCTTTTTACAAAAAAAAAAGTCAAACCTTATTTTTCGATGCAGGAGGCAAAGCAGCAACTTGATTCTTGAATTACTCTGCTAGTAATTTTATTTTCGGTTTATTTTTTTTATTCATTCTTTTTTTAAATCCTTTCAGTTTTTCAAAGATTTCATAGAAATTCATTAAAAAAAATCAACATAATTTTTCACCCTAATGCATAATTCTGAATTTTTAAAAACATTTTCTGCAAAAATTGTTGAAAACATTTACGTGATGCTACCTCCCACCTGGAGGTGGCAGTATTTCTTACTTCTGCTATAATGCTTCCTTAGCCTTACTTGCTGTCAATGTGATCTTTATGGTGAGTAACAAAAATTGATTATTATCATTATTTTAAAATAATTTGGCCTATTGTTCTTGGCGGAATAGTTTTAGTCATGTAATTCAGTTACGTTGGAGATTTTTTTAGCATGAATATCATACTTAAGATCTGCAGATTTACCAGCAGAGCTTCAGATGTTGTTCTGAGTTCATCTGGGACTTCCTGGATCGATAATCTCCTGGAGTCATTTTGGTGGTTCAGACTCTCCACTGATCTGATTTCAAAAATACATGTGCTTAACGGAAACATGCCAAAGATGAGTTTTTTATTAAAAACTTTTAGCGCTTTTTATTTTTTGGCTGCATCAAAATTGGTTTATTGCATCTTTTTTCGGACCACGAGTCAAATGATCAACAACTGGATGTTGCCACTGACACAAACCCTGAAGAAGACAACAGGAAGTAGCTGGAGGATGATGGGGCGGCGAGTTTTTAATGACGTATTGTGTGAGCAAACACAATGTGATTTGAATTGCCTCTATTTTTTAATGGAAACACATCAATAGTGTAATTTCAACATTACTTAAATATTGACACAGCGGTGCATTTGTAATGGAAACGGAGCCATTATGTTTCTCTGGACTTCCACAGCCTTTGAAATGGCTTGTGATCGTCTCCAATGATGATGTTGATTAGGGGGAAAATCTACAAATTGACTGGAATTTTATTGCCACTGATTAGAAAAAGAAATATTCAAGAATGAAAGAAAAGTTAACATACATGTGTGATTCAAACTATTATTTGAATAGTTCTTTTGTATTTATTTAGCTTATATTTTATATTTAAAAATGTTTGATATTGCATGTAAAATAAAACTCAAAGAAACTGTAATTTGTTCATCACTTCTCTGTATTTCTTAATATCTTCTGCAGTTTTCTTTGTGTTGAAGATGCTGTTCCAATGAGTTATGGCTTAGTATCCAAATTAAAAGAATGTAAGAAAGTACAGAAACCCAAACACCCAGAAGCATGAATTGTGATTGGCTCCCAAAGGACAAAGAATAAAATCCATCTCCCCTGCCCTCTCCCTTCTTCTCTCTCTGCACTGTGGACCACCAGTGGGGAATGGTTCTTCATCTAACTGCATCCTTGTGTCACAGGACCATCTGTCACTGGTGGGTAAAGCAGGAGCCTCATTACAGAAAATGGACCCACAGGTATGTTATTTACACCGGTGTGCAGCTTAATGTTTGCAGCCTTCTGTCCTTGTGCACATTACAACAGGATGGCTTTAAAAATATCTTAAAATAAAGTTTGACATTAAATTACAGAGCAATTCATTCTGCTACAGCACAAAACAAGGTTAGCATCAGAAGATAAAACTGAATCGATAATGTGGTGAGATCGATTCTTTAGTTTCCTCGTGGATTTTGATTTTATTTTTGTATTCCTGTTTCTTAAATTGACATAAAAAAGGATTTTCCTTTCATTTGCTAGCAAAATATAATTTATCACATTTAATTTACTCTTGTAAAATCCACACCACACAAATTTGTTTTGTTTTTCTATTTTCTGTTTATCATGTTAATATAAACAATGTTATTGTATCCTGTGGACACCTATAAACTTAGTTCAAATTCAGTCTGGGTTTTTAACTAAATAATTCAAAGAAAAAACACTTAAAAACAAAGTGCAGAAGATGAATCCATCCATCCATCTTCTATAAACCCTTGTCCCTTAATGGGGTCGTGAGGTGCTGGTGCCTGTGGGGTCACCTGGACGGGTCACCTGGACGGGTCACCTGGACGGGTCACCAGTCTGTCGCAGGGCAACACAGAGAAAGACAGGACAAACAAACATTCACACACTCACCGAGGGAGAATTTAGAGAGACCAATTAACCTGACAGTCATGTTTTTGGACTGTGAGAGGAAGCCGGAGTACCCGGAGAGAACCCACCATGCACAGGGACAACATGGAGACTCCATGCAGAAAGACTGAGACCATGATCAGCCTCGAGTATGACAACACTGGAATTAGTTCATCTAATAATTCATCAGATGGATGAATTAGTTCATGTATCTAATTTCATGTTAGACAGATGAACATAGAATAGTGAATAATTATGAAGGGGAATATTGAAATTCTGTCTTTACTAAGAAAAATCACCTTTCATGCTTTTACAGTTTTTAGTTTTTAACTACAAACTGAAATATTTTCTTTCAAAATAGCTCAACATTTGAATTATATTGAACAGAAAATGCTAGCTTTCAAGTCTCTACAGATTCTCCTTTGGGCTTTGACTAGGCCATTCTAACACATAAATATACTTAGATCAAAATCATTCTATTTTATTTTTGAGTATATCTTAACATCATTGTCCAGCTGAAAGTAATTAAGATATACATACATACCTCAAGTTATTTATGACCTATGCAAGTTATATATAGCAGAAATCTTTTAAAACATTAACTCAAATTCTACTCTATGGTTGCAAAATTATTTGAAACTACAAATCTAACTATAATATAATTATTATATCTCACCTTTGGTTTATGAGGAACTTAATGCACAACTCAGAAGGGGGAAATTTACAGTCAAGTATTGATGTAAACTTGCTGCATATTGGTTTTCTACCTTTTGTTCAAAATAAGAAAATAATATTCCTTTAAGCTGCATGAAGGTAAAGAACTTCATATTTAACAGATCTGTGGATGTTTTTAACTTCCTCTGTGAAAATTGCAGCTGCTGTATTGTGCTAATCTTCCTCGTTGGTCCATATGTTGCAGTGTTATCAACTCTGAATGCCATTTTGGCAGCTTTTTAAACCAAATGCGTGCTATAATGATTGGTTCCATTGACACTTTTCCATCTCTGCAGCTACAGTCATCTCCACAGATAAACACATCCACGTTTGTTACACTGTCAATGAAAAAGAGACAAAAGATACCAAAAAGGTTTGCAGGTTTGTAAGTGAGAATGGAGCATGTGATTTGGTTAGCAGCCGACATGAAGGAGATGATGAAGGAGCAGAAGATCTTACTGAACTCTGGATGTTGATCATAGTTTCATTCCTTTATTGTTTATTTCTTTATATAGGGCAGTTTTGGTTAATCCTTGTGTCAGTTTATTGACTCATTGGTTGTGACTTGGATTAGTTTCTTCAGGTCAGAGTTTCATTTGCCCCAGCCTTCTCCTTCCCCAGCTGCCTCCACTCACCTGTTATTAGCTCTTCTGCTTCCTTCCTTCCTCCTCATCATATTAAGCCCTGTAGTCACATTGTTCTCCACTGGCTCCTTCTGTTTCACACTTTTTCTAAAACAAATAATTTTCATTGAATAAAATGTCCAGATTTAAATACATTGTCAAAGTTTTGACTAATTTGAGAACTTGTGAAAATTGTCTTATTTTTGTAGAAACGTCACATCTGTCAGCAATTTCCACATAAAAAATCAAAACAATAACTACAATAACTACCGACGGACATTCATTGTTTGGAAAAAGCAGCTCATTAATGGCGGGAACCAGAACCCATTGTGGGTCTGCATGTGGGTCCGAATGGCAGCGCTCCTCCTGGGCGCTTCGCTTTGTTTTGTCTGTGATTTTCATGAAGCTGTGATATAAAAACAGCAACTGTTGGCCAGAGAACGATAACTTTGTTTCTCCCGTCTCCATAATGCTGCAGCGTTTCCTCCACGTCATCCATTGTTGAACACGGTTTAGTTGTTGCCTTTTCAAGCTTTGTGTTTTTTATGTAAGGTCTCCCACTCACATAATCTCCAAACATTCCCACATGCTTATGAAAAGCCGCAACGCTACTCCACTCTGTTTGTACAAACTGAAACAATGAGTAAATTGCCCCTATCTAGTTAGCCAAAATGACCATTACGGTCAGCTCCTGTCTGTGTTTACATTTAGCCGAGGCGTGTAATTAGGGAGTTAGGGAATATGTGACTCTAATGGGCCGATCAGAATTAGTGACTCATAGAACCACAACACAGGCAATAATGGAAACCAGCAGGTTTAGGGAAGTTGTTACAGAGTTTTCATTAAAAAAATGAAGGAACTAAAATTTCTCTTTGAATTGTTTGTTGTTAAACCTATAGATATATCTCCATTAGGATGAATATATAATAACAGTTATCCAAATACGTATGACAGAGAACAGAAAGCTGTGAACAGACATCATTATAACTCTTTCTTTTGGAGCTGTAATGTGTGAGCTGCATTGGATAAGCAGCTCTGTGGGGTAGCTGTGGTAATTGCAGCTTGGCAAAATCACCGCTTGGGAAAAAAAAGCCCCATACCATTGTGGGGGCTTCTCTGTGTCTTTGCCTTTGTGTTTGTATGCGTGTGCATGAGAGTGTGTGTTTACACACGTGTGGTTTCAAACATACATCTTGTTTTGTGTTCACAGAGGTTTCATCTGTGTAGAAAAAGCTCTTAACTGGTTAGGCTCAGCAATGACCTAGATACAGTAAGAGAGGAAGGAGGATGCAGGAGGAGAGCAGACAGTGAGAGAGAGAGGGGAGGGGGCACAGATAGGCAAATTAGAGGCGAAGACAACTCACCATGTACAGTCTTTGGGTATATCAATTATCCCACAGAGGGTGTGTGACAATTGCCACGTTGCCATGACAGTTCATGTTGTCCCAATTAACACTGCATGCTTGTGGAAAGCAGACCACATTTCACTTTTTGGAACTTGGTTGCAGAATGTCTCTACTAAAGTGTCAGATTTCTGCCTTCGGTGTTGGAGATGATGCAAGGTACAGATTGACCCTGACAACTTGTCCCGGGGTCTCAGAGGAAAACACAGGCGGTGTATGTACGGCTGCAACGCTGACCACAAGAATTCACTGTGCAGAATGTTTCCTCCACGCTAAACAGACTCAACACACTGCAAAGCTTCCAGCTGCACCGGCAGGTTGAGGCCACCAACATTCAGCCCAGAGAGGAGAGAATCCATTACAAAAACCAACATAATGGTTTTTCTTCGGGTCACTTCAAACTCAATTATATTGAGTTAAATCATATCATCCCAGTATCTCCAAACCGTCGTGAATCCAGGAAGGATCGCCAGGTTCTCTGGGGGAAGTTTCCAGCTTCCCTCCTCTAGTTCATCTTAAGCCAAACAGCTGATGTGTGGTCACATTTCCAGGTGTTCATATTCACAGAACACCTTCTTACTTTAAACAGTTGCAGAGAAGGTGCCACAGCTTTCTGCAGCGAGCCTTCTCCAATCACACAACACATCAGGCCAGGTGTTGAGAAGGGAAGCAGGAACCGCTCAGATGAAGTAAGAGAAAAGCTTTAGAGTGTTGGTAGAACATCCTCAGCTGATTGCAACACATTTTCCACTTTATTTGCAAATAAATCCTTTAAAATTCAGACAATGTGATTTTCTGAATTTTTTTCTCATTTTGTCTCTCATAGTTGAGGTCGACCTATGATGTCAGTTACAGGCTCTCATCTTTTGAAGTGGGAGAACTTGCATGATTGGTGGCTAAATACCTTTTCCCCCGACTGTAACTAGTTTAAGCTCCATCCTTGTCACAGATTGTTTCAGCCTCTGCATGCATCCATCCATCCATCCATCCATCCATCCATCCATCCATCCATCCATCCATCCATCCATCCATCCATCCATCCATCCATCCATCCATCCATCCATCCATCTCTCTTGCTCTCAGATTGAGGCGGTTGAACGTTTTGCAGCAGGACGATTGTATTTGTCACAAACTGTATTAAACGCCTCAGAATCGACATCAGAATGTTGAATTTCTTTCTCCAGAACAGACGTTACTAAAGTCAACAGGTCAGGCTGTTAACCTCAGCTGACCTGCACCTTCACTAAGCAGAAACAATAGTGATTTTTCTTTTGAGTACTTTTTAAAGATGTAAAATCCAATAAAAATGTTACATTTCGCTGTCCTTTTTATTAACTGCATTGCTGCTGAATATGAAATCCAGATCAGTCCATTCAGTGCATTGACATCTTTTTTGGTCTACTTCTATGTTTGTCTTTTACAACCTTGGCACTTTTTTTTTTTCTTTTGCTACGTGCTTTGAATTTTCGACACAATGAGCACAAGTTCACCTCAGGGCATTAGTCCATACTCTCCCTGCTTTGACTCACACCTCCTCCCCCCCGCACACACACACACCCCCACCCCCACCCCCACACCCACACACACACCCACACACCCCCACACACCCACACACACACACACACCCAGAGGGACAGAAAGTCACTATAGAACAGATTGGAATCCCATAAACATGTTTGTCAAAGCTTCCCTCTCATTGTGTTCATTGAGTCTTTCTGCTTACTTTGTTTCTTTTTAACACTCTGTTCTGAAATGCTGCTGGTTTTTGTGTCTCTTAACCAAGCAGCATAAGCTACACCACTGTTTGTCTTATACTTTTAAAAGTATAAGTATCTCTTCTCTGTTGCTGTTTGAAGTAAATAGATACAGAAGAACTGAGTTAACTTAGTTTTTCTCCAGCGAGTTTTAATAGATTTGCCTCTGAGTGTTGGAGCGTCGGCCCAGCAGAGTCCAGCTCTTTGAAACATCACTGCACTTGTTTTCACCAACACAACATTCAGGCTAAATCAGATAGAAATCAGCTTTACTAACTAAACTGAGCATTCAGTTTGAATCAGCATAGCTCTGTGCTATGCTAGCTGCAGCATATCACAGAGTAAGGGGGGGGATGCAGCCACATGAGATAGTGATTGACAGCACTAAAACCCGCCTCCTGCCTCTGATTGGTTGTTTCTAGATAGCACCTCAGTGCTATCTAGAAACAACCAAGAAGGCAGAGGAAATCATTTTTTCACAAATTATCTCTCATGCCCCACTATCACAACACAGACAGTTTCAACAAATATGTTTTAAAAAAGTTACATAAAAATATGAAACTGAACGCAAAAAAAATTAACATTTCAGAGATGATCACATGAAGGAAGGTGTGATGTTTGAGGGTTTGGGCTGTGTGGATTTGGAAAGGACTGGATTGGTTTGTTGGCTGTGTCAAATGTCAACATTAGTTAGCGTAGCTATCAATGACGGCAGATAAACTGTTTTCCTGTAACGATAAGTTGATTCTCCGTCATTAGCACATTTAGCAGTGAGTGAATGAGGTTGATTAACAACTCTAAGACCCTCCTCCTGCTTCTGATTGGTTGTTTTACGTCAGAACTTTGCATTACTTTAGCTAACAATAGTAGTTCAGGGAGGAAGTGAAGGAGATCGATTTTTTCATAGATTGTCTGTCTCATAGCAAACTGTCACAACCTGGTGACAACTTCTACAAATATGGAGATAGACTGAAACTGTAACAGTCGTTGCGCAGGGGGGCCCAATTTAACTTTTTGTCATGGGACCCAAGATTCCTGGCGGCGCCGCTGCTGATTATTAAAGTCAAGAATGAAAGAAACTTAGGAAAAGAAAAGGATTTTCCCTCCTTCCTTTGAGCGTTCTGCACACACGGTGAAGTTGCTCCATTTCTCATTTCGTGTCGGTGAGAGTATTTTCAAAGTAGCAACAGGAACAGGAGTGTGCTGCAGATGTAGGGTCAGTTCTAGTACATGACTCTAAATGCTGACAAGATAAAGAAAAGTCATGGAAAATCTTTAAAGTCTTTCTTATCTACTGCAGATTGGAACAGGCGATAGACTAAGAATGATAAAATGAGGCAGAAACGGGATGTGTGCAGCAGTCACCAAGTTAATCTGGTGCCCACAGATATCACTGTCCCAATTATCTTTATGCTTCTTCGCACAAAAATAATTACATAGAGGAACAGGCTGTTGTTCTGTTTGACAGTGTGGTGGCAGCGGGTTGAGCTGCAGGTGGGACTATTTTCACACGTCAAAGAGGGTCAGGCATAAAAGCACCGAGTAGCAGATACTTAAATCACATTTATGGATCAAAATTCTTATCATGAAAAATATAGAGATCATGATTTCAGTCTCAAATCCAGCCACAGTCGATGTGAAAGGGACATATTTTCTATTAGAGAACGCTAGTCACACATCTAATGTAAATGTACGTCTGTACCGAAGACACAATTAAATCTGAATTATTCCATTTGAGCTGTGGACTGATGGAATCAACTATTAATTTATTAGTAATCACAATAATAAACTTCAAACCAAACAGGCAAATAAACATAAAACCTGCAGCTTAAAGAAAAGAAACTTCACCTTAAAACCGATGAGAGGATTTTTCACTTTGGTTCAGAATCGTCTCTATGACCGGGATCCAGATGTGGACCTCAGCACATCTGGTGTTGGTCCATCTATCTGTCACTGCAGACACTGTCCTGCTCTTGGCTGCTCATTGTCTCATCAATCCCACCTCGGATTCATGTTCTTGTTCACTTGGGACTTTAGAACCAACAGTTCCTTTCCAGTGACACCAGTTCTGTTCAGTTCTGTTCAGTTCAGTTCTGTTCAGTTCTGTCCTGTTCTGTTCAGTTCTGTCCTGTTCAGTCCTGTTCAGTTTGTTGAGGAGATGTGAATCTGCACCTGAACTCTACTGGAACATATGTTGCCGTTTTGGTCCCATAAGCCTAACCTTTGTGAATAAAAACAATTATGATCCTAAAATTTCTGCTATGGGAAAATATTGGTAATTTCTGAAGATTTGGAATTTGATTAACATTATTATCCCTTATAGACATTAGGGAAAAAAGAAAAGAAGCAAAAGAAAAAGGTAAAGTAAAAAATAAACATGTCAGCAGATAACATAAGGAATTTTTGTTATGTCATTTATTCAGTTAAAATCTAAGTGTGAGGATTTAAGTTTATTTGTTTATTTTTGGTTCTGTTCCCTGTGAGTCTCTGTCTGTCCTGTCTGTCCCCCTGGATTGTTTCCCAGCTGTGTCTTGTTCCCTGATCACCCTCCTTGTGTATTTAAGCCCACCTGTTGTCCTTGTCTCTTGTCGGATCCTTGTCAATGTCATTTGTCGTTTGTCAGTCAGTCGTTCACAGCAGAACTGAGAAGTCCTGTGTCGGCTTTAGATCTCGTTTATTCAGGTAGTGATCAGTTGCTACCGGTGCTGAGCCTTTGTTTTCTGCTCTACTGTGCTGCCTGAAATCCTGAACTGTTTTGAGCAATTTTTCATTCAGTTCATCATCATCATCATCATCATCATCATCATCACTACATCCTGGGTCCGGCCTGCGTTCTCCCTCACCATCATTCACACCACATCATGACGGTAGATAAAAGTTTTAGTAATATTTTTTCGGTATTTGTTTTTGGGGAGAAATCTGCATCATTTCCACTAATAAACTTCAGTGTTAAATAAACTGCTATATTTAAATCTGCCACAGGCAGGAATATGTTTAAACCGAACTACATCCTGAATCAAGGTGTCATAAAAAACAGCTGCAACTCACTTATTGACCTAATAAAGAGAGAAGAACTTGAAACTTTTAACCTTTTTTGAGAAATGTCTTTTGATTCGTAATGCATGAAGCCGAGCTGCCGGCGGCTTCAAACAGAATTCCTGTTGACTCGAACACATCCTGGGAAGCTTCAAGTGAGTTTTTCTCCCTGAACAGCTGGGGAGAGTCAAGGTAGCAGACAGAGGAACTGCAGACATGATGAGGGGAAAAGACGAAGAGTTAATGATGGTGTGGAGGTCAAAGGTGAACAGGGACATGAGGAAGATGAGGAGGGAAGGAGGAAGAGTAGAAAGGAGACTCCATTAGATCATGATAATGTTATATATTCTGTTAGAGTTTAACTAGTTGAGTCATTAAAACCTTTTATGCTAGAAAGCAACAACTTACTTTGCAACTTTTTAAGTCAATGTTATCGCAGTCTATTCCTCCGATGCAGTAGATTTATTCATTTAATTTTCAAGTTGCATAAATGATGTTTTATAACCACAATCATTACATTTTAAATATAATGTTAATAATTGACATTGTATTTGGCAAGACCTGTTAAATGTGCAAACTCTGAACGCTATAAAATGATTTAGAATATAAGAGCACATGCAGATTATAAATGTGAAAATTTTATGTAAAAGCTCAATATTATATTTACATTTACAGATGAATAAGAATTAAATACAAAGAAGGAGAAAATTTCAACATTTTTATTAAGTTGGTATCATAAAAGCAGGAAACTTTTTTTGTTTAATAGTTACGAGCCGAGCCGTATATATATATATATATATATGGGTGTGTGTGTGTGTGTGTGTGTTTTTTCGGACTTGCTTTTACTGTCTGTACATGAGAGAAGCTGAAAGGAGGATGAAGCTAATTTGTTCTTCTCCCTTGAATTTCTTTTCCAAACTTCTCTGTGTTTTTGTCTCATCTCTGAGTCAGTCATAGAAAAAACAAAAAAATTTAGTTCTTTTATTTTCTCTTCCAACTCATTTCAGTCACATCTTTGTTTTTACTGAGTGTTTCTGTAGCAACACTCACAATAACTGTTATTTACAATATACTGCATGTTATTATTATTATTAAGAACCATATTTAACAGCTTTTATAACAGCAAAAGCTGCAGAACCATGCAGTAGCCACTCCGATTAATAATTGGTTTGCGTTCTCTTTCCCATTCACATGAACACAGATGGATCCTTTATGCTGTTGTGCAATTATTTGTTTGGTTATTATAGAATAATAGTAACAAAAATAACTCCTACAGTCAGTAGCTTCAGGCTTAAAACTGGACAAACTTCCTTCAAACGCAGAGAAACGATATTCTGGTCTGAGCATTATGATTGAATCTTGATTTTCATTTGAAATATTCAGTGGTATTAAATAATGAAATATCCAAGTGTCCATAAATGACAGAGATAAAACAGGCATTTACAAGATATCCTCAGATCTCCACATTCTGATTTACCAGACAGTTTCACTGAGGAGCTGATGCACAGTTCTAGCAGGCGTTTTGCTAATTGCTGCTGGCTAGTCTGAAGGAGCTGAGTGGAAAAGGCCTGCTCTGTGAAGGGGAAGCTTGGAAACTGCAGCTGTGCAGAGGAGCTGCGTCCACAAAAACAGCATTGTCATGGTTGCTATGGGAGATTACAGGATTTCTCAAACATATATGAAAGAATCAAAGCAACACTCCAGGTGCGCTTTTGGTGAGCGAATAAAATTCTAACATGATGTAAAGCTTATAGAAGTTGATTTTACATCGTACTGCCCCTTTAACATGTGATTACTTTTCCAAGGCAGAAAATTCTGAAAGTAGCTTATTGAAAACGATCAGCCTGGTTCTGGTCCATCAGTGTTTTATTTCCTTCCTCCTCCTTCATTTTGTTATGAGGGTGGAAAAATGTTTTCTCTCATTGCTAATAAATCCACAGACATGTTCCTTTGTCCTCCTGCCATTCAGACGTCAGGACCGTTCCAACACAGAACCACAGAGCGGGTCGCTGCTGTCCGCCGGCTGTCTGGCGCTGACACGGCCCACAACGGGCCGGCCTGCTGAGGATTCCTGCAGCTGACTGAGGTGCAGTGGGTGAAGAACCGTCAGAGTCCACTCCCCCCCAACCCTCTGTGCTGCTGACCACCCTCAGACACACACACACAGCTCTTCAGCTGCTCCAGCAGTGATGCGTCTGTCAGACAGACACTCTGGAGACAGAGGAGGCTCTGGGACCACCTGCAACTGCAGCAGCCTCTCAAACAGCCGTGCAGGTTGGATGGCGGTAAAAATACCACTAAAATCAAAATAAATCCTCTTTCATATTCCGCCTACTTTGATCAGTCGGGTTTGGTGAAGTGAGCTTTGCTAAATGAGGTGATGATTCCATCCTCAACTCCCAGGCAGATCAGCAGCCATGGGGTCCATTAAAGTTCTCAGGCTCAACCCGGCATGCAGCTCATGAACACAGTCCTGTTCAACACTCCGCTGTTGTTTCATTGGTCTAAAGGATTTTGCTCCACAAGTTTTATGACTTCTTAGAACATTAAAAGTTCAAACTTATAGAGAGAATGAATTTTGTCCTTCAACCCGTCCAACAAGCTGAACCTAATCAGTTTGTCCCATCGTCTGGTCATGAACTTGATCATGTGTGAGATCTATGTGGTTTAAAGGTTTCCGTTAATCTTAACTGACCAGTCTGATGCCGAATCGAAACGACGCCTCGGCTTTTGTCCGTCAGCTTCGTTACTTTTGTTCTTATTTTTGACAACCAGCTCCTCCCTATCTAGGTCAGCTCTCATGTTCTGATCTCTGTGCTCCATTTCATTGGAATCCTGCTCTGGAATAAATTAAGTGTGTAGTTTCTGTGTGTGTTGCCATGACTACCGTGTGACGTTGGCATTTCAGTGCCAGCAAGAGGGGCTATCTCTGTTTTCCAGACTTAGAGCTTGCTTAAATAGATAACAGAAAACAGGAATGTATTGACAGATCATTACATGTATAACAAATGGAACATACACAAATTAATTAAAAGAATGATTAATTTTCCTATTATCAAACTGTGCCTGTACTCACAGATCCTTCTTTTGAATTTTGTCACATTGAAACTAAAGTGGTCCATTCAGATGAAATAAAAAAATTTAAATGGAAGTATGAGGTTTGTTTATGCTTGTAGTGACAGTTTGTTAAGAAACCATCTTTTAATGATCCAACAGTTACATCTGTAAACCTTGGTCAGGTGTCTGTGAGCAATAGAATAAACTTATTTGTGATCAGGCGGTTGCAGGAGCATCTAACAGTCAAACGGGTCCACACACAGACAATGTGTGTTTGGTGTTTTCAGAAGGGAAGCCCAGACATCCTCCTGTTGTCTCCACGGTAACATCCTCCATCTTCTTCTTGTCACAGTTTTGTAATTTTTTTGTAATTAATCAGAGTACTATTTATTTTAAGATGTAAAAATTTAATTTTAAAATGGTTCTTTTCTTTTTAATCAGAACAACCAGCAAATACATTTTAAAACTGTGTAAGTATTGTTGATGATGCATTTTATGTGAAAGATTAACCAAAACAAATCAAACATTCAGTAAAGAAATTGTGATCAGACTGATTCCTACTAATAAAAAAAAGTTTCCTATGTAAAAATAAAACATTATTTCCATGTTAACTAAATACAACAGCACAAACCGTCTCTTCCAATATTCTAACATAGATGTGCTGCTTGGAAGTATTTATCAGGCTCCAAAAGAAACTTAGTTGTTAGGGTAATGTTAAGCCCACATCTGCACCTTTACTGATGAATAATAACAAAGTTTATCCTAGAAGTTTAGATATGGGAAAAAAACATGTAATGAATGAAACAAATCAGTTTGTAGAATAACAATGAACCAAACCTACAAAATTACATTACAACATTGCTACACTTCCATTGTTACTTAATAATAATAAAATACATTTTACTTACAGACACAATATGAACACATAAAAGTAATATCACTAAAATAAAAAGATCAAGATATAAAAATACTAGAAAACTACTGGATGAAACTACACAGCTCTATATGGTGAAGGTCTATATAGAGCTGCTAGTTAGAATGCTGGTGGGTTAGACAAGTCTGAACAGATTGGTTCTGACTTTAAATGTGGTTTGTGATGAAACTGTAAAAAGTCCAAATGGAGTGCAGACCAGAGTGGAGTGGCAATGCCTCTCTGTCTGTAACTATTATGTTCTGAGTCCATCACCCAACACCATGGCAACACCTTGATGGCACCCATAATGTCAACATGGCCGCTGGCAACACTTGCATCACTGAGTTCAGACTCTCAGTCCAGGATCGGTT
This sequence comes from Phalloptychus januarius, assembly GCA_902982915.1. Lineage (NCBI taxonomy): Eukaryota > Metazoa > Chordata > Actinopteri > Cyprinodontiformes > Poeciliidae > Phalloptychus > Phalloptychus januarius. The sequence continues at coordinate 805,354 of CADWAE010000470.1, read as the reverse complement.
CTGAACCTGCTGCCATCTGCAGTTAAAATCTTACTGTGTGTATTCTAGAGTTCTGCTGCATCCCTTCTTCCTGTTTTGATGGGTGAACTTTCATTTTTATACAGTCCTGTTTCATAGTGAAGCCACAAGTCATCTGTGTCAAAGTTCAAGTTGAGATTACAGTCATTAAAGTTTTGACCCGATTCTAAATCCCATGACTTGAGTCTAGACCTCTGAATCCCACCTGCTGTCTGCTCTGTTGTTTCACAGCTTGGAAAATACCAGAGAAAGTCGCCCAGGATCTTGATTAGAACTCAACCGAGTCCAGTTGATGTAGAAGAGGACTGAACCTTAAGCTGACCTCAGACAGTGGAGTCGTTCTCGTCGCCATTCAGGTTATTTTAGAAGATAAAAATAGCTGATTTAAATAAATTTAAACAAGAACTGCTGTCACTGTTGTGATGTAAACTACTGGGACCATTAGAATATGATGGAGTTGGCAGTTCATGTCTGCACAAGCAGCTCCATCATTCACACGTTCATCATCACTACACAGTCTCATTGTGTCATTTTTCCCCATCAGTGTGATTGCTGCAAACCTATTTTATTACATCAAGCTGATTTGTCGTCATGTTTTGACATTTTTATGAAAAAGGAACTCCAGCTGCTTGTTGTGTCTTTGAAAATGATTTATTTGTTTATTTGAGCACTTTTTAAATGGAAAGTACTAAGAGAATATACAAACAGCCATAAGATATTACACAGACAAAAAACTTCACATCAGGGGTTTCCCCGAAAACCACCACTAAAAACCAAACCAAGTGAAAGACCTGAGTACAATGAGTCCGACTGTAAGGGTAAATCAACACCATGTGTAAAATGAAAAGCACTTACTTTACTGCAACTTTTATGGGGTGCCTTTTATTATGATTATGATTATTATTATTATTTTATAACTAAAAGAAAAAACACACAGAGGCGTGCACACACTCTGCAACATGATACTGCCTCCACCGTGCTTCACCTGATGGTTATCAGGACATTTGAATGTATTTTAGGCCAAGATGCTTTATTTAGTAAACAGTTTGGTAATTTTCTTGAATCTATTTTGTAAAGCAAATTTCAGCTGAACATTCAGGTCACAACAGTCAATCTGGTCTTAATGTTAATCAGGTAACTTCTGTAGACGGCTGGTTAATCTACCAGTTACATTCAATCAGCCAAATCTGTAGTTGAAATACCAAAACTCAATGCTGGTCGGCTTTTATAAGGCAGCCAATCCAGAAATGCCATTCATTTTCCTTGGCACTGATTGGCTGAACTCCACAGAGTAAAGGGAAGCTGTAGATGTTAGCCTCTGTGGTGCAGACAAAGCAGTTCCCAAAGTGCATATTAATGAATGTTAAGGTATGTTTGGTGTTTGAACTATTAAAATGGACATTTGTAAGAGTCTTTACAGAGGGTCTCAAGTATTTATGGATTTTTGCAATTTGCTGCTGGCTGTAGTCCCACTGTACATGCTACATTTGTTCATATTAGATGAGCTACCATCAGTTTCCAGAGAGTTAAAATTGGTGCATTTGACTCAGAACTAATGTCATTTAAACATTACGAAAAAAAGAGTTGTTTTAATTCAGTGAATTATCTAGAGAAAGCATAAGTCCACAGTAATAAACAAATGCCCGATGTTTCAACTTAGTTTGGTAGTGAATTACCAAGAACTTCTGTTTAACAGGCAGGAATCTGTTTTGGTTTGGACCCAAATTCAACTAACGGTTAGCTTAGCATTTTTTAATCTCCTCCCATAATGATGCTATTAAATAATATAATGAAGGTATGAAGATCTAAGCAGGTGTTTGCTGTTATACAGTTTGGTTACAAAAACACAATAATAATAAAAGAACAAGTTAAATGTTTCATGTTGATTTACCCTTTTTACAGTCATTCTGGCTGCATCTTGTACAAGAACACAAATGTGGCCAAGTTGCAGATATAATTCAAAGCATATAACAGATATTTACCATCATACATAAAACATTTATAGGACAAAATATTTGAGTTGAATTTTCTTCAGTGTATATATTTCCACCCATCCATCCACTTTCTGTACACCGTGTCCCTTAGTGGGTCGGGAATGTGCCGGTGTGTATATATCTATATAAATATATAGATATATATTACACATCCTGCCTATGTGACACCTAAAACCCTCGTTTGGTCTTTAATATGTTTGATGATAATCTGAAGTCACTTTTACTGTTATTGGGACAGAAAAGGACTAGAATTGACATTTCCTTAGATTACTAGAAACTCCATGCTCTGTACATAGAGGTAAATACATTATATATTTTATAAGAACACAAGGACCATGTCTCGTCTCTTTGGAATAACTTAGTAAGCGATGCAAAACCCTGAAATATTCACCTTGAGTTGAGTATTTACAGTCATGCACAAGAAATTTACACACAAACACCCAGCAGTGTATCTTAAGCCAGTCTCCTGACTGCATTTGTAGATAATTGTACATAATTCATCCATAGCAGTATAAAAATTAACAGTATTTTTATTACACATCTCAAAAGCTTTTAAAAGGATTTTTTTTGTGGATTTGTCTCAGTGGAAGGCAAAACCAACACTCTGTCCCAGCAGTACATTTACAACCAGTCATTCTGAGGCACCATCTAATTAGCAGATGCTGAGACTCTCTGCTGGGCAGTTGTTTAGATGATTATTGACCTCTGGCTGAAACACCGACTCTCTCTGACTAAGACACATAATTCCAGCTTTCACTGCAGGAGGAACATCTGCAAAAATATTTAGTTTTGAACATGAAACCTGACGTCAGTCATATGTAGTTAAATAACTTGACATATTAATGTTTTTAAAATTTATGAAATATGTTGAATGGATATTTAGTGACCAATATATTGAGTGGTCACTATTGGTCACATCAAAACATGATGATCATTTATTCAGGAAACGGGTGAACTAAGAGAAAGAAAGAGAAACAGGAGAGTTAAAACTCATGTCCATGAGATTAACAATCCCAAATCTAAGTAAAGTAAAAATGTCACCATCTATTTGTCTGATTTTTATTGTTTTAATTTTAACATTTTTGTCACAAGCAGTCGTCTTTGTTTTTACAGTATCTCGGCTTATGTTGGTTTATCTTACCTCTAAATTTTCTGATTGTCTTCACTAACAAACGCAGAAGCATGCTAAAAGTTTGGCTGGAATATAATTGGGGTATATTTAGAATTGATTTGTGTGGAATGAGTGAGGCTTCATTTACATAACTGCTTTGACTTGAATCTGTTTACCTTCTCAGAATATCACTCACTGCTGATTTTCCATATCAAGTGATGCCAGATAAATACACCTGAATTTAATTAAATTCAGAAAAATGGACTGACCTTTCCATTAGGGATGTTTTTCCTTTCTAACTCCAGAACGGGTGAGAAAGGGGAGCCTGTTTATTTGGCTGCAGTGACTCATGCTCCCTCAAGTTGCACCTTTGTGGCTCTAATTGCCCTCGGTGAACTCTAGTTTCACTCTTTCCAAAACTCTGCAGACTACCATTTACATTTATTTACTTCAAAAACCCAGAATTCTCTCGTTTTAGACAAACTCATTGCAAAGTTTGCAAATGAAGTCTCAATAGGAGATGCATTTGTGCCCAAGATTTAACTTCCTGATACTTTATGATACTTTGTTAATACTTCCATATGATGTTCTTTCTTCTACTCTCCTTTCTCTGGCAAAGTAAACTCAGCATGATGCCACCACCGTGGAAAGGTGTTTTTATTCTTCCAAGCTTCACCTTTCTTCTCCAAATATGGTCACCGTGACAACACCACATCTCCAAAAAATTAAGTTCTTTGTCCCTGAATACATTTGCAGGTGAACCTCTGTCTCTAATTAGGCTTAACGAGGCTCATCTCAAGTATTTCTCTTTGTTCAACCCGACTAATCACTTCTTAGCTTTATCTAAATGCAGGAAATACATCACAGGCTGACAATGCCAAGCTGAAAGGATCCAGGAAGCAGGAGGAGATTAACCAGACAAGAGATTATGTGATCTAACAGAAGTGTCATTGTCAGCTACTTAACAAGGGACAGAGAAGGATTGAGGTTCTGAAAGGTTGGGATTTATTTATCTGTCTGGAAACGAATTCTGTGTTAAAATGGGGCTTGAGAAGAAAAAAGGATCCAGATGTGACACATCCTGCATGTGTGTTAAAAAAGTGAAATAATCTGATAATCTCAGAATAACAAAGGCTAACACACATAAATAAAATAAAAAGATATCACATTTAGATGAAAGAATTAAATGTTACTACAACCTTATCAATCTTCATAGGTTCTTCCACCTTAAAAAAGAGTAAAAACTATCTGACTGCTGTTTAACTTTCCTTGGATTTTGAGGACAAAAACTAGCCAGCATATCGTTCCTAGCATAGAAATGATCCTGTGTTACTCAAAACAACTATTCTTCTTTAAGTCAACAAGAAATGCTCTTAGTTCCATGTTTTTGAGTGTAAGTGGATCTAATCTGGGTTAATCTCAGGTGAGCCTCAATTAGGACGTCCTGCACCTCGTTAGCATTGCTAACAGGTGAAAACAGGGAAAACTGTTCAGTGCATACAGGATGAACCACACAGTCAGATTCTCAGGAAGACGTTTGTTCCCAAAGGAACAAACTTCTGGACAGCAAACAAGATACATAAAAGTGAGAGGAAAGTTCACCACTGACCAATAAATGAGCCAATTTTAGCCTCTTTCTTTCTCTGCTGAAACTAAGAGGTAATCTGATACCTTTTCCATTAAATATTATAAACATAAATTGCAAACTTTTGCTATTTTAAGATGGCAACATACAAATAATACACAATACAAATTCTTGAATCTGAATGAAGTCTAAGTACTATTAAAGGTGGATGCTAATAAGTCGCCTCCTCCTATGAGGCTGTCTTTATTTCACTGATTCCCCACCATCCACCTGTCACTCAGCTGTCTGGATTCGCCATCAATGTGTCCGTTAAGCAGAGAAAAGGCGCCGCAGACGCTCTGGTGTAAGTGCTGGCGGTAAAGGCTTCTTTGCATTCCTTCCTCTCTCTAAATGTGACACATTGTCTAAAATCTAAAAGTTTTAGTGAGATGTTTTGATTGTCTCAGAAAGGTTGTGATTATGCTTCTAATGTAGGAAAGCAAAGTTGGATTAAGCATCCATTTGCCTCCTCACAGATTTCTAATTTAATTTAATTGTTTCAGATCATCCAACACATTTTAGTAGGAGATAAAGATGATCAATTCTCAAAAGATGATCTCAACTATTCATGTAAAAAGTCATTCAAACAATTTGATGTGTCATTCTGCCACCACACCTGCCATCAATGTTTTCTAGAGTTTTTCTCCAGAATTCTGTCCAGACTTTGACTAGACCATTCTGAAACCTTCATTTTTAATTCTTCGTTGCCCCACTCACAACATGTTATTTATAACATGTCAGTAAAAATGAGCCCATATGTAGCATACTGCAAATCTAATTTGTATTGTTGAGAAAAACATGTTGTGCTGAGATAAAACTTTAGAATCCATGCAGAAAGTTTTGCAGATTTTTAAACACTAAATCTTCTCCTTTTCTCCTCTCTCCTCATTTTGTGCTGGTGGTTTTGTTACATATTTCTGTCAAAGCTGGCAGATTCTTCACAAAGATGACAAAAGCAGGTGTCTGCTGAGTGTTGTGAATTGTTTCTGTTGTAGCCCAGTTTTCTAAAATGGTATGTTATTAATATGGAAACAGAGTGAATGAAGTGGGAATGAGGATTCTACAGAGGGACTAGTTCCTGTAGCGCAGCAACATTCTGACAGGGGATCAGGAAAAATTCATGAGTCTCCATCTGGGTGCAGGTTCCTTTAACCCAACGCTGACATACTAAGTCTGCCAGTGTTCCCAATATAATGCACATAAAACCTCTGATTTCCTGATTTTGCACAGCATACATTTATTGTGTAAATGTATGCTGGATATGCTGGAAAAAGCATAAATATATTATTAAATATTTTCTGTTATCTTGTTGAATATCTTTTGAATATTACAAAATATATTCAGTTTTGTTCAAATTAATATTATCAATTGCAAATATTTTCCACAGGGTGTTCTAATTTTTTCCAGCAAAAGCTTATTTCAGTGAGAAGCTTTTTTATATTGGATCTAATATTACATATCATTCTTCACTCCCCACCAGCATCAATGATCCCTGTCTTCATTTCTCCTGTTTCCTTCCTCGAAGCGCTTTAAGTAGGCCGTCAGCACAGCTTTCTTCTAAATCCCTCACATCTTTATGATTCTTCATATTTCTACCTTCAATAATCCACATCAACAAGGACCAAGTGTTCATTTAGTGCTGATTTCAGCAACTCAACATTCCTCTATTTCCCAAGTTCCCCACTGTTGCTTCTTTAGAACAGATATGACCAATAAATTTCCATTTTTGAAGCACACATAACCGGAGAACTGAATGATCTGCTCAGACATATCCAGTCTGAAGGCTGCTCACATATCCGGCTGTGAAACTGGATTCCAGGCTATAAACAAAAACTCATTTCAGGGATTCCTGCCTGTTTCTGTGTGAAAATGGTGCTCCTGTCACCTGCAGTGCCAGATATCACTTATTGGAATAAAAATGAATATAAATACTTCAGGACCTTTTATTATCCATGTCTCTCTGAACAGCAGATCCTCTTGCAGAAGCACAGGGAGCTTTAAGGTAAGTAGCACTGAGCCCTAGCTTGTTAGCTCGATGCTAACTCAGTGTGACTGATTCCTGAAACAAGAAATGAAGAAATAGAAGATGGTACCACAGAGTGCTAAATCTGTAAGGACAACAGCGGAGCCTTCGGTTTCCTATGCTTTGCATCATCATAACGCTGCTCAGCAAATAGAGATTTTTACCTCAGCGTGGCTGAGGACAAAAAGCTAAAACAGAAAAAACTAAAGGAGTTTTGATTCTCTTAAAGGCAAAGAAACTATTCAATAGACAGGAATAACCTGAGCAAATTCAAAGTGCACTTGTCAAATTAGGATTTTCTTTATTTGAAAAGTAAAAAAAACCTCACGCACCATGGAAAGCAGTAATGAATCCCTAAACCTGAATGCTGGTGTTTTGAAGCGTTTGTGTTCATGACAGCTGTGAAGAAACTTTGGTTCACTTTTGTTCTAACTTGGGTTTGTTGGAGAGTTTTATAGAATATAATTGAAATAGCTGAAGGTCACAAAAGCATAGATTATTACATCAGTGTCTGTCTACTTTAAGTCAATCATGCAGTTAGCATACCACGTTCAGAAATCTGTGCTAACACGTCTTCTCTTTAGGGAACCATCTTCTCTGGAACATTTTGGTAACCAGAGGTGGACTGAAGGGGAGTTGAGCTGAAGGCCAAGCAGGAGTGGACAGTATTTATCCTTCAGAGTTTACTGCTAACTAGAGAGAAGAATTCAATGTATTCACTAATCCAGATCATCTTGTGAATTTGAACTTCTGGTTTTAGTGGAAAGGTTTGTCTTTTCAATGCCATCAGTGAATAAAGCAGAACATAATGAATGAACAGGAAGTCGTGGCTTTCTGCAGGTCTCAGCTGTTTTTCTCTGGTGATAGCTGCAGGAACACAGCAGGGATGGGATCCAGAGAAAGGTGAAGCTGAGGTTACCTACTTGGAAATATGAACGAGCCGACTGCTGAGCTGCAGGAGGGTTTGGGTAAAGCTTGTGAAACATTTCACTTCACAGATAAAGTACCTGGATTTGGGACTGAGCAGTTCTATGTGAGGTAAAAAAAAAAATCCTTCCTGGTTCTTTATGAGAATGAAAATTAATTGATTATAAAGAACCAATGAACTCCACATGCCTCTGCATGGGCTGCCACCTTATCGTGGTGGAGGGTTTGAGGGTCCCAATGATCCCTGGAGCTATGCTATGCCATGGTAGGGTCACCCAGGGCAGACAGGTCCGAGGTAAGGAACCAGACTAAGCTCGGGCTGAAGACCCCTTGCGATGAATGATAACAATGGACTTAGTGTCCCCTCGGCCGGACACGGATCACTGGGGCCCCCTGGAGCCAGGCCTGGAGGTGGGGCACGTTGGCAAGCGCCAGATGGATGGATGGATGAAACTCCACATGGCCGACAGAAAGTAAATGTTGTGTTAGTCTATGGTGTGAGTTTCAGATTTATTGTGTCTCCTTCTCCAGCTGACTAGAAGTTAATAAAGGATTCCTGTTCTGCCTCATTGATTCATGCCCTACTTTTCCTTCTCAACCTCATCATTACATTTCTCTAATTCCCCTCTCCTTCAACCTCTGTCATTTCTTTGCATCAGCTTTCTTCTTTGATGGTGAATGAGCTGAAATTAGATGTTTTTGAGCAGAAGCATCTCGACATGCAGGGAAGTCGGGGACGGAATCGCAGACATGGCGACAGTTGGGAAAAAAATATATATTTTAATCTTTTTTCTTTGTTCTACAATATACTAGGGCTTTTCCTGTTCTTCAAACATGCTGAAGATATTTATTAAGAAAAAAAAATTCCCCAAAGTCAGATTGCGACATGGATTCAATCTATTGTTTTTACAGAAATCTGCTGAATTTCATAGTATTTCCAAAATGTTTATTGGCATTTTAAACATTGCCATTGTATCAAGATGGAGAGTTCCTCAGTCTGGGCTCAGCAGTGGAGTCAAAAAGAAAAGCAGCTCTAAGCATCAGCAGCAGATTAGCAGGAATGAGGCTGAACTGGTGGTTTGCTGCTCTGCTGAGTGCAGCGCCGCCTCAGTGAAACGGACCTGAACTTGTTGGTGCGTCTGCATTGGGTCATTGAGTAATTAGAACAGATCTGATCTCAGCTGTGTTCCTTCTTGGTAGCACATCTTAGAGACATTAATAGGAAAAACATCACAAAAAGCAAGGATCCTAAAACAATATGCATTTCCTCTGACAGATTTAATCTGGATTTGCTTTTCTGTCAGCTAAAAATGTTTTAGATCATGAACTTAATTTAAGATTAGTTTCAATTTTTTTTAATCAAATTATGATTCCATTTATTAAAGGAAAACCGTAATCAAAGTCAACCGTCAAGCTATCACTTTCCACTTAATGCACTTAATCCAGGATCGGGTCTAGAGCAGTTCTCACAAGGAAACATTTCAGACCAACCTTTTTACCTTAAAGTTCGTTTCTCTGAACTCCAGATTTCCCATCTGAATGCTGGTGAGTGAAATCACTTTGTGTTTCGGTGTGTTGCTCCTCTCATGAGGCTGCACAACACAGACTGCAACAAAATCTGTTACAACTCAGATTTTGTAATCATGGTGTTTGATCTCTGAGGTTTTGAATCTTCCCTCTAACCTGGAGCAGCTCATCCAGGGGAATCCTGTGGCGTTCCCACCCATCCTAGCAACAATCCCCTTCAGAGTGACTGGAGTAGCTGGCCAGTGAGGCGTTCAGGAGCCCTCATGACCATGAGGAGATCCAAGTGTTGGGAGATCAGTCTGATGAAGCCAACAGAACCACATCACCTGCAAACAGCTCAGACCCGATCCTGACACAACGAAAGCGAATCCCCTCAAAACGTTAGCTTCAGCTAGAGGACCGGTTACTAAGGGCAACCGTGGCCGAGTCCAGCTCTCACCAGAAACAAGCCTGACTTAAATATCCCTTAAATCAGAAATCAAGTTTTCCGTTTAATACATGACATCTTGATCCAATGTTAAAATCTGTTAGTTAATCTGAAACATCAAAGGGGTTAATACTTTACAGAGATGTGAAAAAGCTCTTGTCTTAAAAAAAAAAAGCTGTTGCTTTTCTTCCGTGGTAAATTGACTCCAGTCATATCTGTGCTGCGTCTCAGCTGATTCTGCCACATGAAGTCTCCAGCAGGGCCGAAGCCTCAGCAAACTAAACGACAAATCCAGGGATTGTGTTAGAGAACGAGTTTCTGTGTGCTGCTGGATTCTCCTCATATTCGTCTGTTTGCTCTGCTGCACTGACACATTCATAAAGGATTAGAGAGAAAGCAGCCGACTCAGCTCCTTGTGATTCAGCCATATTTAGGAAATCAGTCTCTTGCTTTCACTTCATCACTATTTAAATTACAGAAGGAATCTTTGAGCTCGTCGGTTCTGTCTGTGATGAAGGCGTCCTGAGTGACATCCTGTCATGCCAGATTCAGACATGGCGACCAGAACTGAAGCTAATCACAAACCCACTTCTGGTGACGACTGGCTCCTGGGACAAAGCAATGAGCTAATTTGCCTTCTTGCTAGGATGTATCAGTCTGAATTAATTAAGGTAACTGAAGTGATCTGAGAAAGCGGCTCCTTGACTCATTCACGCTCCCTCAGAGCCCGTTCTTCTGCTGGCTCTCATTGAGCTTCTCATGTCCCAACATCAGCAGCCCAGGGCTGTTTAACATCTGGCATCTTCATTTGACTACAGAGCTCATCTCAAACATCCCAATTAATGGCTGAGAAGAAAAGCCAGTTCAACAGATACTTGTTTCCTGTTTTTATATTACAAATCAAAGTTCTAAAGAATCTATAAAAATGATGTTCCTGAATCCCTTTTCAAGGACCAACTTTGTTAAGGACGTGGTTAAAATGTACAATTGATTTTTGTATGATTAGCAGTTGAAAGACTTTTCTTGTCAGAATCAGGCTGAGGTCTGAGAATGATGAGGAAACAGAAAAAACCCGTTACCTTCAGGGTTCCTTCCACCTTTCACCTCAGTTCTCCTCTTATTCTGAAAAATATCATATTGAAGCTTTATAATTGTCATGGTTTGTTAGCTGGTAGGATTTTAAGAAGCAGCAACTTTCTCTAATCCACCTGCCTGCAAATCTTCCTCCCTCTGTCGTCATCACTCCCCCACTGACTTCCTCTCAAATTCATCACTTATCCTGATCTGTTTTCAATAAACAGAGTGACTTCAGCCACCTCACCCTTGCGACTTAAAGTTGCTGCCTTCCCCACTGGCGAGTTATATAAGCTCGCTCGCTCGCTCGCCCTGTGAGGGCGGCAGCAGAGAGATACATCAATGGATCTCTAGCAGCTGGAACCGTTCCTTCCTCTTCTCTCCTGGGAGAAGAATTCTTCTTTGTTTCTAAGACAGAAGGCAATCTGCAGCCATCTGCTATTATGCTAAGCCTGAACAGCATCACTGTCAAACTCATCAATTGAGCTTTTAAGCTTTATAGTGGAGAGAACTTCTACTGAGCTCAATCTCAGAATAATGATCCAGTCTGAGGGTAGAGAGAAGAATTCAGGCAGAACTCCACCTAGAGCTCTGAAAAGGATTCAAGATTCAATCTGTTTTGTTGAGTTTTGTTGCTGTTGACATGTGAAGGTCTCAGCCCATCAAATGGGTTTTGATGTTTTTGAAATACAAAAGCAGTTTTTGAGAGCTGATTTACAAAAAAAATGAAATAAAAGACTTTACAAACAACTTTTACCTTTAAAACAGACAAAAACTGAAAGAAAAACTACTGACAGATTTCAATTGGCCTAGTCAAAGTCCAGATTTAAGTCCAACTGAGATGATGTAGCATGACCTAAAACAAGTTTATGTTTGCTAGCATTCCACTTTGGTTGAACACAAAGACCTGCAAAGCAGAATAAGCCAAATGTCCTTTTGCTCTAATATTTACATTAATTTAACCCTTTGGCTGTCATGAGGACATTAGTGTCCTTATGGACCCATTGACTAACATGTGAATGTTGCTGCATGTGTCAGCATACAGCAAAGAAGCTTTAACTTTTATTTGCATCTACGATATTTTTGTGAATAAATTGATTGCAGTCCAGTGACTGGATTAGCATTGAAGTTTAATTTAAGGAAAAAGTAAGCAATAAATAAGTAGTGCTTGGTTCAGTAGATGGTTTTGTTAAACAAATCTCAATCTTGTTTCAAGATGCTGCAGTCGATGAAAACACACAAGTTATTCTGTTTATTCTTTTAGATCTTCAAATATAAAGACTTAATATGTGTTTGAATAATAAATATAATTCTTCCCTTAACTTAATCTTATACGGTCAGATTAAAGCAAATTGTTCTAAACATTGTATTTCTTCTGTTAATAGAAGAAATACAATTTAAAATACATCTCAAAACTTAATAGTAAAAATAGATTTTTTTAAAACAATTGTTAAGCACTTTAAATTCTATTTTTATGTCAAACTTAGAACCGTGATCAGGTAGGATATGATGCTCAGGCAGGGAGACATGCAGGTTCAGTCACTGATGGCCTCGTTTCCAGAGAACTCTGGGACTTCCTCAAACACGTTTTCTTTTCTTCTCTGAACATTTATCATCTGTCCAATGGGTCACATTCAGAACACAGAGCTTACGCTGACTTTGTGGTGAACAGACCAGAGAAATTCCTTTATGTTACGGCTAAAACGTGTCTGGGTTACTTCATGGAAAATATTTGATGGACTTACTTCTGAGAGGAGGAAAAACCTTATAGAAAACTTTAGCTTCTCACTGAAACCATTTCTAGTGTTAATCACTGAGCAGGACCTGACAGACGCTACTTCAGTTATGTCTCAATAGTTGTTAAATCTGAAGCTCATTTGTGGAGTGTGAAGACTTCAGCTGCGTTTCCATTATAAATGTGTGCAAAGGTTTAAATATTCTACTAATGTCAAAGTAAGGACAATGTCGAAATTGCAGTGTTTCCATAAAATAAGAAACGCAATAAAAATCACACGTTAAGTTTGTTCATGTGATGCAGCATGTTTTAATGTGATGGCATTAAAACATGCTGCATTATAATCCTCCAGCTACTTCCTTCATGGTTTGCTCCAGTGGCAACATCCCGTTATGATCATGTGACACATGTGATGTGTAAAGTTTTTCATTGCAGTTTTGCAAGATAAACCAATTTCAGTAGAGCTGAAAGATTACCTCATCCTACTGCTAAAACGATCTTTTAATAAAATAGATGTCTATTAAAAATTTTTTTTTCAAAATGTCAAATTGCGCAATCAACACAGGTACCTATTTTCCCTTATTTTAATCCACCTCTTGTTCCCTTTCTGTACAAATAGTTGATTTCATTTCAACTGCAGGATCAAGAACTTTTTAATGATTCTGCACCAACTTGTCCCCTTCTGGGTCGATAGTTGAACTGTCACAGCTCAGCCAGTGGCCAATTACCCACACAACTGCCCTCGGTACTTTGATATAATAGAGTTCACATTACATCAGAACTTGAACGTATGACTTTTCGGGGATTTTGCTGGAGAATAATTCATCATGGAGAAAACAACAGAATATCCAAACTGTCCTCAGTTGATCCAAATATACATGAAAACACACAAGTCTGAGCAGCGCCACTGCCGCTGCTGAGTAAGAACTCTTTTAGTTTTCATTTCCATTCATGGTCTCCACACTTTACACTTGTTCCTTCCTTCCCAGCCCACATTCACTTTGTCTCACTTCTGTGCAGCTTTTCCACTCTGTGGATCCATGTGAAGGGAAGCTGGGGATCTCTCGCCTGTTTGCTTTAACTTGCAGAGTAAATAGATGCATATCCCCCACCATATGCCGGAGCTCGTTAAATTTCACACATTTATGCTTCTATTTATCCGGTCTTCTTGTCACTCACCTTTATAGTGTTTCCTCTGTTCCTCCTTTGACGTGGCTCACATCGCTCCCTCCCTCCGCCTCCCCTCCCATCCCACCCTTTATCTTCTTCTTTCATCTCATCTCGTACCTATATTTTTATACTGGCACAGCAGCAGGTTTTTGAAAGTCTTTTTGAATGTAGCATTGCACAGTGCGTAACAAGCTGGGTTGATGGTGGAGTTGACATAACACAGCCAGTAGCCAATCGCCCACACGGTGTCAGGGACACAGGACTGACAGAAGGTGGATATCAGCACCATGACATTATATGGTGTCCATGTAATGATGAAAGCCAGGAGGATGGCAAAGATGGTCTTGGTTACCTGCAGAGAATAAGAAAAAAAAGAGAGCAGAAGATTGGACTTAGCAAAACAGAGTAAAGGTACAAGCAGTTCCAAATGAAAGATACCTGCTATTTTCTTTAAAAATACGCAGAGGGAACATTTTGTCTGTTTGACTTTATCTAAACATACCTGATGCAGTTCAAATCTGATGGCTGCCCCTTTTGAAAATCCAGATAATGCGACAGATTTGTTAGCTAATGATGAAGAAGTGAGACTAAACATTTGGACTGAAACGTGTGACTCAATGCCAAAATAACAGCTAAAAACCTCATGAACATGGTGCTGTACAAACATGGGCTGAAAGGTCGCTCAGGGAGGAAGAAGCCATCTCTAAAAGACACGGATTACAGTTTGGAAATGCACTCATGGACAAGAACGTTGAATTTTGTAGATCTATCCTGTGGTCTGATGGCTAAAGGCAACAATGTTTTGGAGTGCTCATCACAAGGTCACGACCTCAGCCTCAGAGAACATCAGTGGGCGGAGCTGACAAGGTGTCTGTCAGGGATGGACCAACATTCCAACAAACTATCGCTGAAGGGAACCCAAACATTTGAGCAGAGTCACACAGCTTAAAATCAAGTAAACCTCAGAATTTAAAGAAAAAAAATGATAAAAATATTACCTTGCAAGTGGAAGGTTTAATAAAAGAAAGAGGGAGCGAAAAAGTCTTTTTTCACAGTGAATGTAAATCTGGTTTCCACTGTATGTGTAAACTGCAGCTATAGCAGCTTGAGGACGACATGATTCAGAGAATAAAAGCAGTGAATGCCATTACGCCCTTGCATTCAAACCAAGCATTTTCAAAGGCATTTACTCTCAACAGAGAGGTATGAATTATTCAAGTGCAAAAAAGACATCTATTTCAAGGGATGAACCAGTGTTCTGCCTTCACATAACTACAAGTAACCTGTTTTGAATTCTAGTTTTAATTGCTGTGTTAGAGCCTGTTGCACAGAGGCATCATTTGTTCCTCAGCTTTAGTTGCATCTAAATGCCTAAAATAACAGTCTGGTGGGAAGAATGTGGCCGAAAACACCAGCAAAGAGTTAAAAAAATAAATAAAGGGAAGCAGCCAGAAGAAATGTTCTTGTTTAAACATAACTTGGTAAATTTATGCAGAATTTACTTTGAAAGAAGCTTTTACATCTAGCAAAGGCACTGGGGACTTCATAAGTGAAGCATACAAGACAGAGGCTTGTTGCCATGCCAACCTGTCCAATAAATGAACCTGGTAGGTTCAGGTGACATGAGACTCTGTGTAGCTTGGTGGGCATTAACCTGGGTCGTGGTCTGTCTTGGGCAAGAAGAAACTTCATGATGTTTCAAGAGTTTATTTCTATTCATTTGGATGGTTGTGGCTTGAAAGTAAGAAAAACCAAAAATGGAGTTTCTTAGAAAATTACATGAGAGCAATAAAAAAATCCCACCATATTGGTGGAAAGTCAAATGGAAGAAAAAACGTCTGGAAGAACATGGATAACCACAACCTTGAGAAGGTATTGAAGCAAAGCACCTTCAATGGAAAGGAAGAACCAAAGGCTTGGACTATGATTGAGTCTTCAAGAGCCACTGACTCAGACATATCCAGGACCTGGACAGTCACCCTCATGTTCCTTCAGTTAAATCCAGAACCAACATCAGAAGCCGCTAATATGAACTGAGGAGACAAAGCTTTGGACCGGATCAGTGGTCCAAAGTCTTGTCTCTAAATCATGAAGTATTTCATGTTAATGGACCAACCAACTATTGAGTGAATATAATTCATGAAACTCAAGAAAGCTTAGAAAGAACTAAATTCAACTCAACTACAAAATATAAAAAATATGAAAAAGCGGATTTGTTGTACTTGTAGGGCAGTGCTGTAGTGAAATACAGCCATGTGGGATTAGGTGTGTGCTTCACCCTGTCTTTTTGTGATGGAGATTGAGGCTGTGCTGTCTTTTATGCACAGTTTGAATGAGCAAAACAACCCTTTACTACCAGTGGCAAAAGCTATATGAAGTGGGGATTGGAAAAGCAATGCAGTCCAGTAATGCATGTATTCAGGCTAGACCTCCTAAAAAAGCGTCAGCAGTGCAATCAGAGCATGGTGGATCAGTTGTGTGATAACAACAATGATGCAGCCACAGATGCTCTTTTGTTGATAAAATCATGAAGAGATTGCTCTCTGTAGTCGTGAGCTCAGCCATTCCCTTCCTTCTTCTGCAGCCCTGATTCAAATACTGCTAACAGAGTTCCAGGTATGGTACTGATCATTCATGCACAACCAGAACTCAACACCAGGTACTAACAGCAAATCCTTTTCTGCTCAGTCGCGTCACCATGATGCATTCCTTGAACGGTGCCCTAATTTGGTAAAAGAGTGAAAACCAAGAGGAGCCAACAACATTACTGTAAACTTAAAGAAGCCATAATCTTCCCACATAGAAACCTTTTCTTTTATAGAAAACATTCACCATTGAAGCACCTGATGCTTTGGTTTGGAAAAATACATTTGCACTGTAATTATTAATATTTTAAAGTGTTTCATGTAAGATTGAAAACATGTTAGTCAAGAAAAAAATTGTAAGCTATTTATTAAAATGCCATGAATTGCAACATCCTGAAGATATTGAATGCTTCATACATTTATATTCAAATAGATAAATAATTTTCCTTAGTTGCATCATTCTATGCACTGTAGCATAAAAAGTAGAACTAATTGGGTTGAAGGCTGCAAGGGGCTGGAGCCATAAGGCAAACCAAGGTCACTGTTCCATCACAGGGTCAACAGAGAGAAAGACAGAGCAGCTGCATAATTATTCATCACAGTCATTAACCAGAATCTACTGGAGGAAATCTTATTCACAGAGAGAAAGTAAAAACCTTGATGTTGTGAGGCCACGTCTGATCCACTCTGCTGACTACCACCTTCTCCTGAAATATTTGCTGGTGTTAGCATCAACACAGATGGCAGAATAGACAAACTGCAGCACATCATAGCTGTTGCCTCATTCATGCCCAGTTTGGCAAAGCGCTTTTAAAGCTGGGAAAATGGATTTTTGCTTCAGTTACTTCAGTTTAACTTAGCAACATTTGGGATCATATGTCTCCTCCCTCTATTGCCATTTCTTCCAGTCTGGTGTTTATTTATTTTAAGTGATGGAATCCAACTTCCTAATAACCAAACCTTAACTTTAGTTATTGTTCTTATGGGTTAACAATGAAACAGACCTGACTTTGTGTCTGACTTGTTGCAACATTACAGAATGATTTGGATCATCCTGCTAATTTCATTAACAAAGATAACCTGAATAAATACAATAAATACAAAAAGCAGATTTAAATGATTTAAATCTAACAGGCCATGAAAGCTAACAGGCTGCTGTTAGCCTTTAGCCTAAAAGAACACAGCTCTACGTTTTGCTGAGTTTACTAACAGTATTTATGCAGGGAATTTCACTCCTGCATAAATAAAGCTTCAGAGTGCTTATCATTTGGATAAACCACATTGGATCATAACAAGATTTGTCCACATGTGTTTACACGGCCCACTGCTTCGCTCAAACATGATGTCCCTGTGGAGCACAACGGCAAGGTGCTCTAATTGAATAACACAAATAACTGGATATTATTCTGAGTTCTCCCACTAGCTATTTTCTCTCTGCAGGAAAAAATGGCTTTGACACAGTTTATAGTAAAATGACCCTAAACAGTCAGTTCAATTCCACAATTTCTGCTAAGCCACAGACATGAAACATCCTCAGAAAATCCACCAACACATTGTGCCAGGTCAAATGAAAGATGAAAAAGGTCAAGAGGCAGAAGACAGAAACCAAGAACGGTTACTGTAATTGTGTTGCCATGTAAGTGTGAAAGTGCAGATTAATAGCAAATATTTGAAAAAAAAAAAGTTCCTTCATGGTGAGAACAGTGGGGTTAAAAGTATTCACACCATGCCAAGAACAAAAACTAACGACTTTGCAAATATACTCATCATCACAGTGAAACCAGTCGTGTCCCTCCTTAGGCTGAAAGGCCGCTCAGAAAGGAAGAAGCCATTACTCCAAACCAAACATTCAGCCAGATTACAATTCAGGAACCCACTCAGATAAAAGAGCAATGGGACATGTCCTGTACTCTGAAGAAACAAACATTTTAGTTTTGAGCCCTTCTGATTGTTGTCATATTTAAAATGAAATAAAATTGGAAAAAAATCTAAAATTCTAAATTAAAAACAGATGTCATCAAGAAAAAAATCTGTGGAAATTAGAGTCTACAGACTTCTGCCAGAAAGTTCAAGTTTGAGGGTAAATGGATCTGCAATACCCACCAGTCAACATGCCAGTTTGGAAACAAAACTGGTTTTCAGTAATATTTTTGTGGTTCTAGGATTAGGTGGTTCTTTGGTTTATTTGGGAAAACTGCAACGGAAAAACTTTTTCCACATTACGAGTCACATGATCAACAGCAGGATGTTGCCGCTGGCGCAATCCACAACGAAGACAACAGGAAGTAGTTGGAGGATCATGACACAGCATTTTTTAACTTAATCACATGTAATTTTTATTCTATTTCCTAATTAATGGAAACACCAAAGTTGAGAAAATGTAATCTTTCAACATAATATTACGTCGAATATAATTTTTCTCACATTTGTAATAGTTTGTTTCAGAGTGAGCAAGAAAGCGCTGAACCCAGAGGACTTTAGTGGGTGGAGCCTAAAGGATAAATGAAAATAACTTTTAATAAATCAGACCTGAAATGAAGTTTAGTTTGTTTTAAAGTCAGAGAGTAAAAAAATGTGTCTTTTGGATACAGTATATGGAAATATGTTGTTGCAACACTATCCAGTTTTCACCACATGCTTACTCAGTGTAAACACTCACTTTCTTTTCTCTGGCAGCCATCTGTCTTTTCCTCTTCACTTGGCTTCTCGCGATGCTGGCAAACTTTCTTGCCACGGTTCTGGGGCGGCTGATTGGGATGGAGCGCCTCTCCGCTCCCTCCACCGGCGGGACGATCTCTATCGCTGTGATGCATTCATCGCCCGCCTGCTTCGTCACTATCTTTATCTTGGACCACCTTGACGATGGGTTCATCTTGGTAAGAGCAGAGTTGGATGTTGTTGTCGTGATAACTGGATTGGGATTTGTAGCCACCTGTAATCAAAAGTAAAGTGTTTTAATAAATCTCACCATTATTTCTCTTCTAATAGGGTTACAATTTTTCTGTTTCATAACATGTGCTGTTAGAGTAGCTAACGGTAGACTGCGATCATTTGGTCGCTCACACTGAACCAGGTTCTACTGGAGGTTTCCTCCTGTTAAAGTGAAGTTCTTCTTAACCTTAAACATTTCTATGAGGCACAGAAGCTCCTCTGCAGCAGCAAAGCAGGTAATTAGCAGTGAGGTCTCACAGGAACTCAGAGTAACGTCTACAGAGTAAAGAGTTGAGCTGAAAGTTAATGTCCTACATCAAGTCAGTAACTCTCAGCTAGCAAAAATGAGACAGTAAGTACAAAAGAATGGGCAGTTAATGAATTGAATATAAAACCGTGTAGTTGGGATTTTAAATCAAGACCATAAACTAAGCCGCATTTTATACTGATTTGTTGCTTTAGTTGAATGTCTGCTGAGAGAGGCTCAATATTTTAGATTGCTTATTTAATTGAATTTTAATGAACTCTACTGGATATAATGGAGGACACAGCACAGCAGCGGATCTTATTGTTGCTCCCAGCAGTTTACATCTTCTTAAACGGAAAATGTTACATGCAAAACAAACAACCAACATCTTTTATTACCTTTTTATTTTATTTTATTTTATTTTTGTTTCATAGAAAGTTATGCCACAAGCATCCAGTTACCCATCCATTATACATTTTAAAAGAAAATTATAATTTTTGTTGCTTGAATTGCACAAAAACATTCTATTGACCAACAAGTTAGATAACCACAGAAATGAGGGCAAATATCATGCTAATGTTCGTTTTATTAAAATCTTAGTTGTATTTATTGTTGTGTAAATAAGGAGGAAGAATTCACACTTTTTGTGTTTTCAATTGGAGAGAAAAGCTCATGTTGGCCCAATTCAGACGGATCTGTGTTGAATAAAAGCCTTTCATCCATCCTGACAGTTTCAAGGAAACAAGGCTGAGACCAGAACTGCAAAGTCTTAATCCAACAGGATTGTTGTGAAAAACTGAAGCAGAACTTCACTCAGTTATAGGCCAGAATATTCCTCACAGATGAATGAGTTTGGTGTAAAATTTATCATGAAGAAAACAAGGTACAACTGTGTCATTAGATTGTCTTTTTATCCAAAGTGAAATGATGTCTGGATGTTATGAGCTCAGCAAGGAAAAAACTGTTACTCCAAAATTGGCAGAAACATTTTTTTTTGGAAATTTGCAAAAGGAAATGTCTTTTCAGTTTTAGAAACAAATTTCTGTAGCATGATGATAAAATCAAACTGAAGTTTTGGTCATAATTTCCAGTTCTGTCAGGAGGAAAGGGATGTGTGTTCAGATGATCCAAGTCAGACATGTTCATGAGGTAATGAACTGGAAACTGTTCAAGTTGAACAAAGAAAATAGAAAATGAATTCTTCAGGCATATTTAAAATGGAAACAGTTTTGATCATCTTCACTAAAACAGAATTCATCTCAGTTACAGAGTGTATAAGAAACTGGTTTCAACTGTATTCTTATTTAATTCAAGACAAACTTTACTTACAATATTTTCTATCAATATGTTTCTGTTCATTGTCATGTAGCTTATCTTTTTATCTTTTCTGATCATTGTCCTCTTTTTCTAAGAAGCCAGAAGGTTCTGGGTTCAAATCCCAGCTCAGGTTCTTTCTGCTGGGACCGTCCATGTCCTCTTCAGGGACTCTGACTGTTGGCTTAATTGGTCTCTTTAAATTACCCCTGGGTATGAATGTGTGTGTGTGTGTGTGTCTGTTTGTCCTGTGTGTGTCTGTGTTGTGATGGGCCGGCAGCACCTCCAGGGTGCAACCCGCCTCTCACCTGTTGACCTCTGGAGAGAGGTCATAAATAGTTAATAGATGGATAGAATGTCCTGTTTTATACTGATTTTGTTTTTATATTTCAATAATTAAAGACAATGAATTAAAGAAAGTTTGTAAGATGAGGTTCTGGCCTTATCATTTTTATTATTAGTAGTAGTACTGTAGTAGTAATATGTTAATTTCTTTGCACCTTCTGCCTATAAGTGAACATTTTTCCAGTCTAATATTTCTGTTTTCTGAATTTTTAAAGTCTTTTTTGAAAGTTTATGGCATCGATTCAATAAAACTATTTCTGAAGACTGAGCTTAGTGATCACATATCCACTCAAACTGCACCAGTTCACTTCAACCAAATCGAGGCCCGGGTTTTTCATTGGTCAGAGTTTGATTAGGGAACAAGGCTGGTGTGAAGTCAACGTAATTCACATAAATATGTGAATTACTAAAATTTGTCTTGGTTGTAAAACTTTCGAAGCTGCGTCAGAGCTCCAGAGCCTTTACTTTCGCCTGGGTTCACCAGTAAAATGTCTAAAAGATAAGCAAATATGAACCAGCACATTTGTGCACTGATAAGAGCCGCTGCATTCGACTCCTATCTGCAGACGTGAAACACGGCTGCATGTGATACGAGTATCTATGGAAACCAGCCGTCAGGTAGCATGTTGTAGAGAAAACAGGGCGATCTCAGCATCCTGCCTCATGGAAAGATGCTCCCCCAGGTCTTTTCCCTGGAGTTTCCCGCTGTGAGAGCTCATCTCCAGCAGAACGTCTCCCGCCCTGAACAGCTCGTGTCAACAGCATCTGGGGAAAAGAGCCGAGCCAAATTGTCTGCAGAGTCCAGTGAGCATCTCTCTGTGTGTGAATAGAGCTAATGGGAACATTAATCAATGATGTGGGGTTTGAATGTATTAAAAGTGGATTTTTTCCCCCACTGATGTGTAAAATACAGAGTGCTGGGAATTTCTTTTTCTAAATACATGGCAGGGCTTCAGGCAAGAGGAATCTCGGTTTCAACAGTTGTTTTGGCAAAGAGTTTCACAGTTAAAAACTGGTTAACAAAAAGCCTCAGCCTGAGTGCTAAGAATAAACTCAGTGGGGAAAACGGTCTGAGGATGTGTGAAGAGCAGCTTAAACACCTGGAACAGTTTGTTTCTACTGGTTAGAGAAAGAGGCAAAGATGCTCCAAGGAGAACAGAAAAATTGATTTTGAAACATTCTGATCTAAAGAAATAACTTTTTAATTTTAATCTAAATTATACAAACTAAAGGACTGATTTGCTAAAAACTAAATGATTTTGCAAAACCAACTCGGTCATGTTAGATGTGTCAAAAAAGTGAAAACGTCAGAATCCTGTAATGGGGAGAATTTCTTTTCAAATAATAATAATAATTGATAAACTCAAAACATTTACATGGACAGATTTGTTGTCCAGTTAGACTAGAATCATAAAACATCACATCCAACATTAATAGATCATATAATGCCATTAATAAAAACACTTTGCAGGTGCAAACAGGATTATACTAATAACCCAGAAATGATGCTGGGTCATCATTCCTGATAACCCAATATTCAGAAGGCGCCTTCTGAATATTATTGAAACAGACTTATATTCATATTTTCACAAGAAAATTAAAAGCAGACAATATTTCAGTTTTCCCACTGATCTCTGCAATCAAATTATATTCCCATTTATTATTTCTATTATTTCACTTCTAGCGCAAATATACATTAATAAAACAGTTCCTGTCTTAAAGACATTACAGTAAAAATGATGGTGATAGAAAATATTAATATTATCAAATCAGCTACATTTGCTCTCAACTGGATACATTATGATGAGCTTCCAGATCATGTGATTATATTTCATTAACCTAATCAAAATTAGCCAAAATATTATGAATTTATGTAACGTATGAGTTTCACTTTTTGAATTTTTTTTTTTTTACTAAAGTTCCTATTTATTTCAAATAGGAACTTTACTTAATCTGTAGACATAATCTGTACGTTGTGTTTGTGTCAAAGGTCAGAAACAGGCAATGAAGGGTTAAAGTTAACTTCAAATACCATCATATTTGCTCTGATATATAGTTATAACTGAGACGGTGTGAAGGAGCGAAAAGGAGGCGAAAGACAAGACAAGAAAAAGTCTAAGCACAAATTCTAAAAGTGTTTTGTTGAGAAAAAGTGAGAAGATGTCAGGCGACAATATGAAACGGCCGGATGAAGCTAAAAATAATCCAGACGTGGTGCTGGGCGTCAAACACTCAGAGCAGGTCAGTCAGCATCTGAAGGAAACGTCCAGACAGCCATCAGGTTGTTATGTCCAACCTACTGTCCTTACATGCAAATTCAGACTCTGAAAGTTCCATCTTGTTTTTTTTTCTCTTCTGCATAATGGTGCATTCATCTGAAAAATATTTGCATACATTACTCAAACAGAGCTGCCATTTGCTTCCTTTTTGGGTCATTATATAATTTCCTGCTTGTCATTGTGTCCATTTTCAGTT
The DNA here is from genome assembly GCA_902982915.1 of Phalloptychus januarius. Classification (NCBI taxonomy): domain Eukaryota; kingdom Metazoa; phylum Chordata; class Actinopteri; order Cyprinodontiformes; family Poeciliidae; genus Phalloptychus; species Phalloptychus januarius. The sequence continues at coordinate 781,827 of CADWAE010000470.1, read as the reverse complement.
TGACACCAAACCATCACTAAACCACAATTACAATTTAGTTTTAATCTCTAACAGCTGAATTGACTGAGTTTTAATAATTATGTAGGAATTAGTCCTAATAAAACAAGTCGTCTTCAGAATTAGATACTTTGACTTTAACTGGCGACGTCCAAATCCAGGAGGTTGTTTCCATCTTTATCAGCTCTGCTGATGCATTCTTCATATTACATCCAGATTCAGTGAATATTGTCAAAATAGTTGAGCTATTCAGTAAAAAAGTATCTTTTTTGATCTGAATCTGAATTATACTGGAATAAATAGTTTAAACTTGGGTAAATTTGTATACAATCAAACTCTAATTAAACATGGTTATATGGTGATTTGAGAGGATTTATGTGAAAAATTTCTATAGTAAAAAACCAAGTTGAAATAAATGATATTAATATGATGAGGTTCAACTAAACTATCATGTAAAAGCTCTTTGAACTCCTTTGTTGCTGAAATTTGCTGCACAAATAAACTTTTTGTGCATTGGAGAATAAATCAATAATATGGTTTTTCTGAACTTAAAGAAGCTGTTTCTCATTGGCTGTCAAGAGAGATGCATTTCTCATAATGTTTGCCTCTGATTGGCTAATCAGTCTGTGTTGATCGAACCTCAGAAAGAATCAAGAAGGTTTCGTCTGAATTCACTGAACTCAGATCCAGAATCGCACAGCATTCTGGGGGATGTAGGCAGAGGAAAGACTAGCTGATCAACTCCTCCTAGCCAGCAAAGCAAGATTAGTGGCATTGACTAACTCACTCACTTTGTGGTTACCTAGCAACAACTTGTTGATTAACTTGTGCAGCAGCAGTTTCCGGCTTTCCATTATGTTTCATAAATGCTTAAAAATAAAAAAAACAGCATGAAGTAAAAACTGGATAAAACAGGAACGGTCACGGCAGCAGGTCGGCAGGATTTTAGATTTTTTAAATAAAAAACAAATAAATAATTATCAATATTGACTGATATGAAATGCTTATGTATATCATTACACGTTTTTTAAGCCATAGTTATAACAGCCAGTAATCAACCTCCGAGGCCACAGAGCAGCTGCATTTGCACTCAGAAACAAGGGGGCTGAGTACTTTTTGCACACCGCACTTTTCAGGGTTTTATTTGTAAAAAAAATTTTTTTGAATCATGTTGAATTTTCTTTCTACTTCACAATTGCATACCACTTTGTGTTGGTCTTCCACATTAAATTCCAATTAAATATTTTGATGTTTGTGAATGTAATGCAACAAAATATGGAAAAGTTCAAAGAAAAGTTTTCATAGTTTATCAAGTTACAGTTTGCAAATCACCACTTCTGAGCAGAGACGTTGAGCCTTAAAGCAGGAGGTTTACAGCAGAAAACACACTGGGTCCCAGAGTGTGTTGTAAACAATATGAAAGATGATCTCCATGGTTACATCAACAGTTCAGGTTTAATGATGCGAGAAATTTTCTCCTACCACACAACTGAGCACGGCTTAAATGTTACAGCCGACATGAGTTACTGACCATGTGCTTCCCTTCATGACCACTGACAACAATATTATCCACATTTTGGACACAAACCTCAGACGTCGCCTCGCTGTTGACCTTTGGTTCTGTTGGAGGGATAAACGCTGTGGACGAGTCGTTGGAACTCTCCTTCTCCTCCTGCCAGAAAGAAAAAGGCACAAACTCTAATGCCACTCAGTTATGTAATAAATGCAGGCTCAAAATACAGTCTCTCTGCTTTAATTTGAGGGCCCTCCAAAGCTGCAAGTAGGGGTTAGAGGACTGCAGCCTTCTGCAGATGGTTCTGAATTTAGAATCTGCTTCATGGAGAGATGGGAGAAATTCTTGTTAGATCCTCTGATTAATAGAGCAGGTAGGAGGATTGTGGAGATTCTATAAGTGGAATCTGCATTCGGATTTTAGTCTGTCAACTAACATCAGTGAAAGTGAAAGGAGCCATTCTTTGACTGGAAAGAACTAAAACAGATCCATGAAAGAGGAAGAGCGAACATCCAGAGTGGAAACCCTCAGCCTTCGCTACAACAGAACGCACTAATGAGCCCAGACACACAGAACGGCTACATCAGGAGGTTATGATTAGATGGATTCCCTCCATGCTATTAAACCAATAGCACAGCTACTACAGGCAACAAACATCAAGGGTTCATCACAGTCGGTGCTGTCAGCTACGTCTTATTATACTTCAGGCTCATTTCAGCAAAAATGTTTCATCTTTCACTTATTAGCGTTGAAACAAGCTGAACATGTAATTGCATCCCAGAGGTCAGTCAAGTCACTACAACCAGTTACTTCCTGATCCTGATCATGCTGAACGTTTAAAGAATCAGATGTTTAAAGATGTTAAAGAATCAGGACACCAACAGTTGTGTTCAACATACAGTTAGCCCCAAAAATCACCCGTTTTCATGACCTTTGACATCCTTGCTCCTGATTCCATGGGTGAATTGTCAAACATAGCAGAGTTCAGTGAAGGAGGGCCTACTGTGACAAATGTCATCTCAACATTCCTGGAGGTGACAGAAGTCAGAACAGAGTGAAAATAATGGTGAGAGTACAGAGCCCTGTGGTGCTGCTGAGCAACCGCTTAGACACAGTCCTTCACAAACTGGTAGAGGCTACAATGCTTTACAGTGTTGAATAGAAACAACTTGGCGAAACAGCTAACAACTTACAATAAACACTTTCTGAACCATAAAGAAATGATGGAACATTTAAAGAAATGATAAAAGACAGAATTTATTTCTGTCTTTTATCACTTCCCAAACACTGATTTTAAACTATGATGCACTGAGGTAAAGGCTCTAAGAAAGGGGATGTTTCTCATGCTGTTGTGTTTATGATCTGCTCATCTAACACCAGTGATCATGGATCAATCTGAATACAAGAAAATACTTGAAGAAGTCATGTTTCCTTACACAAAGCATCAATCAACAGCAAAAATATAACACTGTGCAGTTATTAAAACAGCATACTGAGATTAAAAGTGATGCACAGCTAAGTAAGTTAATTTACAGCAAAGAAAGTAGAAGATGTGTATGAACAAAAACAATAAAAAATGTGTGAACTTATACAACTTATACATGTAACTGATAGTACATGAGATAAAATCTGCATAAGTTTGTGATTTAGAGGAGAATGTTCTCTGTTCCCATGATGTTTACTAAAATAAAAACTTCCATGAGGATTTTGAGCATTGCTCACTTTTTATAGACGCGCTATTATTTTGAACCCAGCTGTAATTTAGCATAAACTCTCTGTGCTGTTGTGCAGCTGCTGCTGGAGCTGAAACAGAAGGTAAAGGTGAACATGCAGGCCGGGGGCATTCATCCTTCAGAACAAAACAACAACGCTGACAATCATATAGGTGCGCAACGCTCTGCCTGCACAAAAAACTAACAATGTTACTATGGAGATCTGTCTCAGTTTTACTGGGGTGTGGTTTCTCAGGTTTTAACCTGTTTCACCTTCTCTTTCTTTGTCTTAACAGTTCCCTCTATCTATCTACCATCTTCTTTTTTCTTTTTCTTTTTCTTCCTCAGCAACACCAACATTCAAACCAAGACTGTCCTTTAAACTACGGCTGTAATAAATGCATAGATTTAAAGCTCTAAATATCTCTCTCTCCATGTATATATATAGCATTAAATGTATGTAGAGTCACACTTAAAGTTTTTCTGTATTTTTATGTATACTTTGGAAGCCAAGCAACAACATTTTGTTGCTAAGCTCACTGTTGTGTCTTTGTGCATTGATAATAAAATAAGTTTAACATCTTAAGTGTTCAAAGATGTATTTAGAGTTTCCTCATTTTCAAACAGAACATATTCCAAGTGGAAGCAACAGAAGGAAAAGGGAACCTGAGAGGTTTAGAGAGGAAATGACTCGGGCTTGCAGGCCGAGGCCCTGAGTTTCCACCCTGGGGCGAACCGAGGGAACGGACGGTTTTCAGCTCCACGGTTACCGGAGGGCACTGAATAAATGTGGAAATAGCTCTAAGACTACTTTTATTTATTTATGATTTAAGGCCATATTCACACAGAGAATGTGGTAATGCTGATCAGCTTAAATTCCAGATTTCTTTCACTATTGGGAAAAACACAAGAGAGTTTAATCAAAATGGACACAAAGACCCTCATATTGAAGCTTAGAGTTTGATTTCTCCAAAAACTGAACTTTCTAATTTCCAATAAGAGTTAGAGTAATAAGTCGGTACCTGTGCCAGTCTGGGACTGGGGTGCCCCAGGGCTTCGGCTTGGGGAGGTTTCTGTTCCTCCACCTGGCCGTTCTTCACTCCATCAATGGCGGTGGTGGTGGAGTCCAGGCTGGCCTTGGGAGTGGAGCGAGGACTGGCCTGAGGGCTGGCATCGTTGTTGTTGTTCTGCTTTATCATGTGACTCTTTAGCAGGTTGGGAGGTCTGGGGACATGGACAGTTATTATATTCAATTAGAAAATATGTTTAAGACTCTTACAGAATGTTTTTGGACGTTGCTAAAACTGTCAAACACTAACTCCCTTTTTGTCCTGCTTCCTTATATTAAAACATTGCAAAGTTTTTCCTGTTTTATTAAATTGCTTCAATTTTCTAAATGTCAGAATTTTTACTTATTTTTTAATCTTTGTGACTTTCTTTAAATTCACACTAATTATGTCATCAATCAGTCTGGGTTCATGTTGCAGGTGGATAAAAGTTTGATTAGTTAATTCATGACATCATCTAATCAGAACCACGCTGAAAATATTTAACCAGATTTAATGTCAGAGTGAAGAAAAGATTGCATCATTACATTCAGCGTATGTAAACCTGTAGTATTCTTTTAAGCTCCGTTGAATTTGAGAAAATAAATCCCTGTTATGTCCAGAAGGCATTTCAAAGATGTTTGATGTTTAATTCACTGATCAGCCTTACTTGATTCCCTTCTTCTCTTTCTTCTCAGGTTTGTGTTTGGAGACTCTGCTCCTGGAAGCCAAGGAGATGTTGATGTATAAGACGGTCATAATGACGACGGGCAGGTAGAAGGCAGCTATGGCCGTCCCAAAGGTCACTGCAGGGTTAGAAAGGAACTGGAAGAGGAAACAGAGAAAGAAAAATGGATCTGTTCACACTCAGATGAGTTAGAGACACAGGCACCAATTTAAAGTCCAATAAAAAGCATCATCTATTCCCACTTGAAATTTAGAGCAGTCCGTGTCATGCTTTGGGCTGTGTATCCAGAGAGAAGCTTCATGCAGAAAGTCTGGCTGGGATTCAAACCCAGGACCTTCATGTGATGCTAAAATTGGGAAATGTTACAAAACCAAAAATAATTCATCTTAACTGTCAACACTGATTTTGTTTAGTTTGATTGAAGTGTAATATTCTTTGTTCCATCATTTCCTCATAAGTGAGACTGAATACTGCAGATGAAAGAAGCCATAGAAACATTAGCAGCATATTTAGGCTTCACCTCACTGTGATCATTAGAACTGACTATGCTATAAAAAATTAATATAATTCGAGTAAAAAATTTTCAATTATTTCATTTATTGTGGAAAAAACATAAGTGTTTTGTTAAATGAATGAAATAAATATAAATCAGTAAATTTGCTGGGGATCCTCAGAGCCGCTAAAGATGAAGCTTCTGGAAATACATTACAGAAATACAGTAAAATCAGTTTCAAAATACCTTTCAGGTGATTTAATGACTTGGAATAACAGAAGAATTCTTAATATCTTTAAAATATAGTAAATGTATTTAATGAAGTGACGGCCCAGTGTTCTTTAAGCTGGGTTCCACCGAGCAGCAGTAGATAACTTACTTACTGCCCAAATATTTAGAAATCACATTAGTTGCTTTCAGAGGGTAAACCTAATGGCCTGTATGAACAGAGAGGGAAATGCAAAAGTAGTTTTATGATCTATTAACCTGATGTCATATTTGCATTATACTGTTATGTATGCAAACCTGCTGTTGTTTTCATAAGGAGGTAGTGCAGTGTGGCCTCTCCTGCCAGAGTCACTGAGCTGCACAATAGTTCAAATAGAGACAGTCTGCTTGATCTGCTGCATTCACTTTTCATTTTAAACTGCATGACTTCAACAACAGAAAGTTTTACCGTTTGCAAAACAGCAGTTGACCTTTTTGAGACTGAATTGCTCTTGACATGACAGAAACTCACTTTTAAAAGATCAAGCTTAAAACACTGGCTGGAAATAATCATAATTCTCCAACTCTAAGAGAAAATTTACTTCAAGGGACAGTATTGTGTATTTTCCAGATATGGTGCCATTTTATAGCACAATCGCATAATCGTAACAGCTTCTATACACTTAACTGTTTGTTAAGTATATTAAGTATATACTTAAATTTGTTTGACTTTGTCATTTAATGCCTTGAAATTGTGTCTCTGTCTCTTTAAAAACTCCTGTTCTTTCTGAAACTCCATCTTCAGAAAGTCATCACAAACCGGCTCCTCTACTAATTCTTTAATAACATTTCACCATCTTTTCACTGAGAAGTAGCTCCTATGAAGAGCTCAGCAGTTCCACCAGGTGTTTGCTAATTGCTGCTGGCTAGTCTGATGGAGCTGAGTGGGAGAGATCCTAACTTTAAAAATGCTAACCTTTCCTCTTAGTAATGTGGGACATTGACCGTCGTACTTGACCTATAAAATGTACCTGAATGTAGCATTCCCCTGCTGGCACTGTACGCTCCCCGACAATGAACTGCCAGAACAAGATGGCTGGAGCCCACAGGATGAACGACAGGATCCACGCTGCAGCGATCATAAGTCCCGCCATCTTGGTTGTCCTTCTGGTGGGATACGTCAGGGGTTTGGTCACGCAGAAGTAGCGATCAAAGCTGATGATCAATAAGTTCATCACAGAAGCGTTTGAGACGACGTAATCTAAAGCTAGCCACAGATCGCAGACCACCGGCCCCAGCGGCCAGGAGCCCACAATGATGTAGACTGTGTATAAGTTCATGCTGAAAACTCCGATGATCAGGTCAGCACAGGCCAGGGAAAATAAAAAATAGTTATTGACAGTCTGCAAGTGACGGTTCACTTTGATGGACAGCATGACTAATATGTTTCCAGTCACAGTCACAAAACTCAGAGATCCAGTCACCAAAGCAATAAAAAACATCTCCAAGGTTTTATATGAACTTCCAGGCGCATCGTTGTCAGGAAGAGAGCAGGATGTGGAATTGTTGGTCGACTCATTACAGGAGACGTTGGAGAAAAGGTCAGCTGACTGGTTACCCAACGACCCTGAGGGAAAAACCACAGGCAGGAATTAGAAGACGGAGGGGAACCCTGAAATGTAGCTAAGTTTGAAATCTGGAATCACTGTTTGACAGTAGACAATGCCTCTGCTTGTATTTCTGTATCCTTCAGGAAACAGATTAAACAGATTTACATTGAGAAAGAAAAGTAAAAAATGAGCCTGAGATTGTGGACAGGAGTTAGAAATGATTTCTGTTTGGATTTCACTCCTGGAAATGAATCCAAACTCAAAAACACATCAGATCCCAACCCCTCCAGTTAGGATCCATGGATAACCTGAAACAAACACCTGCTGTTTGCACTGCCACCAAGAATCTGATAGATCCTAAAACACACTGATGTCTCTGCACACTTCCACATTATGTTTTTGGACACTTTGACAGACAATGTTCTACATGATAGACAGACACAGATAGACGAGTGACAGCAGCTTTAAAGATGGGAGATGCCTTGTGTGCTGATATTCATCTCAAATGATGTGAAGACTGAGCGCACTGAAGAAACTGACGGACTGCAGCTGTCAAACCTGAGGCCCAGAAGGAGCAGCGAGACTTTGGGAACGTTGAGCGGTTCATGGTTCAACTGGTCTGCATGTGTGGATGTGGACCAAAGAAGGCTTTTGACTGTGACCCTTCAGGTTCTTATGGTGGGTGTTGCAGGAACATGACGTTCTATGAGGAATATGATCAAAGCAAGCAAGTAAAACTCATTTCTAGAGGGGATTGGACTACACCGGTCCTGTTATGATAAAATTCTGATGAAAATTAAAAAGCTAGATCATATTTTCCTGCGTTAGCTTCCCTTCATCGACTCCCTGTTAAATCCAGAACAGTTTAAGATTCTCGTGGCAGACGGCTGCTTGCACTGAGCCTTGTTCTGGTTCTGCTGAAGGTTTCTTCCTGTTAGAGAGATTTTCATTTTCTTCTTCATGTCGCCTCATAAATGCTCGGTATGAGGCACCCCTGTAAAATCAACGACAATACAAGCAACAAGCTCATCCAGCAGGAATAAATACAGCAAGTCACTGAGTCAATGTAATCTGCTGGGTTTCCTTAGAAACTTTGTAATTAACTGTCCAGTTATCTGGTCATTTTCAAAAAGGACCAGCTAACTTTTTATCTCACAAGAAGTTAAATCATCATTTGACATCAGCGTTGATTGAGTACTCTAGTTGCTTTTATATATTAGTCTGAAACCCTGAAGTTTTTAAAAGAAACAGCAAAAAAGAGGAAAGTTGCACAAGAGAAAATACTTTTTCAAAACTTCACTTACTAGTTACAATAAGGAGATTTCCAGACAAATAAATGAATAAATAAATAGAAGTAAAGTCACTTTGTAGCCTTATAGTAAACTGTACTCTCCAAGAACCTCATGATGAAACTCTGGAACAATGAAACGGATCATGTGGCCTGATGAGTGCAGATCCTCCGTACTGCAGAGCGATGGGAGCATCAGGGAAAGAACAGCGGCAGATGAAGCGATGCCCCCATCATGCCAAGAGCCTCTCTATAAGCCTGTGGGGGCAGTGTTATGATTAACTCCCGCTGAGGAATCAGAGCCGCTACAGAGAGGCAACAATGGGATGCTGAAAAGACAGCAGGATACAGGCATCATCTACGCTCTGGAGGCAGAGAAGCTTTTTAATATCAACATAAAAAATACGAGAACCTGCCTAACGGGAGCCCACAGAACATTACGAGTTTGGTTTATAAATGAACAATACAACTGTTGAAATCAGATGTCTACATTCAGCATATAGAGGAATTATCTTTTTTTAAATGTATTAAATAATCCAGTTTTCAATTAGTTAGGATTTCTAAAATTTGTTAGATTTGCTACATGCCAGAATAATGACAGAGGGAACATTTTCTGTTTTCTATTTTCTTTGATCTACTTTTTCACTTAACTTATATAAGCTTAAGCTTTAAGTCTACGATGATGTCACAGCTTTGTATGCATCCACTTGATTTACAGCAATTCAGTTACTTAAAGGCAGAGGTGATCGAAATCAAAACCTCAAACACTCCTTCTCCTGTGACATCACAGCAAACATAGCAATAAGTAAGTCAAGACATCAGGAAGGGAACTACGGACTTTCAGTCCAGGTTTGCTTCTCTTGGTTCCCAATCTCCAGTTACCTGATCTCTCCACGTTCATCTGTTCTAAGTTATCTGCAGCTTCTCAGTGGAGACAAGCAGCAGCTGCAAAACCAGCAGCTAATTGTTATCCATGTCCAAGCATCTGTCCTAATCAACTGAGCAATAAAGAAAACTTAGATAAACTCCACCATAAAGAGAGCAATGAAAATCTCAAAGTCACTGTTTTACCATATTGTAGGAACAGTTCAGAAACACATTAATGAACCAGCAGATGTTCAGACCTGCGGAGCTGTCAGTCACTAGATACTTGGTTCTACAACTCATCTCCATCTGGACTGTAGTTTGGTGTTTGTACTGTGCAGGTTCTGGTTAAGAAAGATGAAGGCCAGGCTGGTGTCTGATCATCCAAATGACATTAAAATGATAGTTGGGTACAAATTGACTTTTAGGTTTTAGGTCTTATTCCCATAAACTGTTCTTAGAAACACTTTGTATTTTCTCTTTCGAAGAAGTTCTTAACATCACACAATTTAAAACGTGGCCTCAGAAATACAAGAAAACCGACACCAAGCAAATATACAACTTACAGTTTAGATTTCATCCTCATTAGAATAATGATTGCTTCTATATTACAAAGTTCAAACAAGCTGATCCTAAACTATTTGGTTCATTAAAGTATGAGATTCTTGTTCAGATAGAATTTTATTCAGGCCCAAACTAAGCGCTAACATTAGAAATTGAACCAAACTAAACCCTTTCCTCATGCAGCCCCTTACTGACCAGCAGACATGAACTTCTGGGTGAATGGACAGAAGATAAACATCTTGTATGCCACAAGATCTAGCATAGTAATAAAATTATCAACATAATTCTCATTTTCCTAGACTTTAACAGGGTGTGTCCAAGTTGCATTGGCTCTAGAGCCCCCTGCTGGAGTGGAGGGGAATTGAACTTGACACCAAACTGGAAATTTGGCAGTTTTGGAAAAACGCAGTGAGTGTTTTCCCTTGGCTCTTTCTCTAATTCGGTTGTCAGTACGGATGGATAGATTAATTAAATTGTCCAGAGAGCTCCGCCGGTCTCTGCAGACTAGTTAAATGACTTGAGATCGATCTGGAATCTGCCTCAGGGCCCCAGGTCTCTAAGCGCCTCATGATGAGCCTTAACGAGCCGCAGCTGCGGGGCCTGCACCTGCCGGTCTCACCCTGGAGAGACTGACGGGGACAAAAACACCCAAACCACCACACAGCTCTGTGGATGACAACTGTACACCATGTTTTGATATTTACACCTTCAATTCTACAGCATGTTTAATATAGCAAACTGGTTTAGAATCTAAATACATTAAGGAACATAAGTAAAGTATTTGGTAACTTTTCCAAGTTTCTCCACTTTCAAAGAATAAAGGTCAGGCATTTTCATGGTAGACCTCAGCTGTGGAAGACAGAATCAAAAGAATGATTCCGAAAATCATATGATTTGTGATTTCCATGCAAGTTTTGACCTTGTGGAGGATCAGTGATCATGAGAAAGGTCAAGGTTCAAACCAGAGATAAACAGATCTGAACTGAGGTGGGACCACAGTCTCAAAGGTTGCCATAGTAACACACTACACAGTCATGGATTCAAATCTTGCAGAATTGGGCATCTTGCTGTAAAAAACAGGAGGCTGGTTTAAGAACTATTAATCCCACAATGCATTGTGGGATGCATCATGTCAACACAATGCCTCTGCTGAAGGAACTCGCTCTCATGTTGGTTCAGTGGTCACTGGTGTGTTATGCCATCTACAAAAAAATGCCTAAACAATATTCTCAATAAACAAATAGAAAACATGTTGGTGATTCTCTCTAAACTAAAACATGAGAAATTTGGTCAGATTAACTTCAGTGTATGTAAATATCTTCAACTGCAGATAAATGTATCATCTTATTCTTGCTGTCAAGCTTAGCATACTGACATGTATTAACTAGTTATAATATTATCTGCATCCAACAGCATTACTCAACTTGTTTGGGGAAAAAAGCTGCCAAGTTTTTTGCCTTTTGCAGGCCTGCTGCCATGACTCTAACACACACAGGCCTGCAGGTCGATCAGCTGCAGGTCTCTGTTGCTGCCCTGGGCGAATAACTGGCACTGGCATCCCAACGATCACGTTGTGTTTACAGTCGGCTCAGACAAAACCTGTTACGACATGCCAACAAAAATTAAAACAGTTGTAAAAGTTAAAAAATGTGTGGGAAAATCGAGAGCTCAGATAATGGGAGTGTGGGAGCCACAAGCGACCAAACAAGCCTGTTTTCCAGTGAAAGTATCAGTGAACATCAATACATTTTCATTAAATGCAGTTATTGTGTGTTTAATAGAAACACACAATAACTTAATAGTAATAGAAACACAGATGCCTAAAAAATGTTTAGTTTTATTGTTATTACTATAGCACCATGATAAAACTACCTCCATATCACCACCTCTAGTGGGATGCTCTCTGTGTTCGGAGGAAAAGGAAGGATGAGACTAATTCCTAGAGCAGCATGCCAACCATGAAGCATGGGGCTGGAAGCATCATGCTGAGGGATGCTTTTCTGTAACCGGGGCAGGGTGACAGAAGCATTAAAGGTCCTGGAGAAGTCTGGGCCTCTCCACACCTGAACCCAGCAGAAAATCTCTGGAGGGAGCTGAAGCTCCATGTTGCCTAGCGACAGCCCCAAAACCTGAAAGATCTGGAGGAGATCTGTATGCAGGAGTCGACCAAAACCCTGCAGTGTGTGCAGACCTGGTCAAGAACTACCGAAACGACAAACCTCTGGGATTGTAAAACAAAGGTTTCTATAGCAAATATTAGGTTTTATTTTTTTATTATATCAAATTGGTTATTTCTTGCAAAAAATGCTGATTAATGATTTAAAAATCTTATGCTTTCATCATTGATGAAAATGACAGACCTCTCCATTATTGCAGGTGGTGAAAGATGAAAAATTATCTTTTGAATTTGAGTTTAAAGGAAACTTTCAGACAGCTTCAAATTGCATAAAAATTGAACAAACAGAAACTTTTGTTTTTTTGGACACATTCATACACTAAAATAAGCAGCTAAGGATCTTAAATCCTATAATGAATCGAACAAAAAGTCTGACCCTCATCCAACTCTCCAACACAAATACAAATCGACTTTCCACCGACACGATCCAAGGAGCCGGCTGCAGAACAGGCGGATTAGAGATGGGCGACAAACGAACAAAGAAGCCACAACAATCTGCTGGGCCATCGAAACCTTCTGCAGCTCTGACTGTTTACACGCTACCGGAAGGATGGAACCCCGTCCAATCATTCCCCTTCTCTTATCTCACTAAATCCCTCTTCACATACGAGCATCATATGTCACACGCCCTGCGATTTCTGCTAAACCATGTCAACACAACCAGAGAGCAGCTTCGTTGTGCTCAAACTGAGATTTCTACTCTGAGTCTGGTTGAAGATTCTGGATTTTTACTAGTTAAATAAAGGAGGATAAAATTCTATCTTGTTTTAAACTCTGGGTTTTCACGCTAAAGGAAAATGGGAAAATAAGCAACATTTTTAAAAAAACAAGAAACAAACTAGTAACAGAGAAAGGCTAATAAAATGTAAACCTATAAATAATGTTGTTGTGCTTTGGTTCACCGTTTCTGCTGCATTTGTATGCATCATGGTTCCACCCCATGAAAAAGGACAGATTCTACATTTTATGCTGAGAAACAATTAAATAAGTAAATAAATAACAGTAGTGTTTAGATTTGAATCTTTGCCAAGAAAAATAACAAATAACAACATGTCATATCTTCAATTTACTAAAATTCCAGATATTTTTCCATGAAATCAGGCTGAACTGAAGACAACAGCAGAGTTCCTACAAATGAAAGATTCCAGAATCAGATTTCAATGTCTGCCCAATGAAAATGCAATAAGTCAAAATAAATGTATTTATTGATCGATTCAGCATTAAATAAGTGATCAATACTGTAATAAATTTACAGAGTGAGATTTAGGATGGAAGAACAGAAAGTATGAAGGACATGAGAGTGAAGGCAGAAACAAACCCTTCAGGAAACTAGGTAGTGTAAAAATACACACTTTTTCTATACACTGTTTTCTGTTTCCATACTTATCCAAGCTAAAAATGTGATTGTCTGATTAATTTCCAATTACATATTCCCTTGTTAGATTTTTGCATCGAACAAAACTAAATAAAAGCTAAATAATGTGTTTTGTTGGGAATCGTCTCTGTTTGCGGGTCATTCCTGCGCAGACCGGAGCGCACCTGACTGCGCTTGGCTTTCAGGATGAACTCCAACCCGCCGCTCATTTCCACCAACTGCTTGTTAAAGCGAATAAAAAGGTTTTGTACTCACCGCTGAAGTTCCAGTGAGGCTGAAAGCCTCCAACTTCACTGCTTTCATTCATCATGTTTCATGGCAAAGAGCGACAGCAAGTTTTCCACTCGGGCTCCTGCCGCCGCGACCCCCGCTGGAATCAGAACCGATGTCTCCAGTGTTTGGACTTTTTCTCCTTCCTGGAGCCTGATGCTGTATCAGTCCGAGTCTTTGTTAACATCTAATTAGGATCGCAAGGATTTGAGCTCCATCCATCCAGGCGCACCGCTCCGCGCTCCGCTCCGCTCCTCACCGCGCCGCGCCGCGCCGCGCTGCGCTCTCTGCAAGGAGGAGCAGAGAGAGAGAGAGACACTTATGATGTCATTTCTTCAGCCAATCCTTCATGACCCACTGTTTGGATATTAGATTCTCATTTATACAGATGCTTTCCTAAATCTTACCGAAATTCATGCACAAACTCCGGGATCCATCCATCCATCCATCCATCCATCCACCCACCCACCCACCCACCCATCCATCCATCCATCCATCCATCCATCCATCCATCCATCCATCCATCCATCCATCCATCCATCCATCCATCCATCCATCCATCCATCTATCCATCCATCGGCTGTCCGGATTGTTTTACCCAACATTTACAGCAAACTACAACCAGAAGCATTTTCTACCAAACCACAGCAGATGTTCTGATTCTCTCACCCATCTGGCGATCAAACTCAATCTCCTGTCAGGCGCTGCCCTCAGGTCAGGGAGGAAAGTTTGAGTGTTTTTGTCACTTTAAAAGTGAAAACAAAATTTTTAGATCAGGAAGAGACGCTTTCAAAACTGGGGATTATATATGACAGAGTATTAGGAACAGTGTAAATAAGAACAAGAGAAAAAATTTTGTAGAAAAAAAATGGAAATTTCTGAGTCAAAGTCAAACATTTTCCACTTTCGAAACAGATTTTTTTCTCTAAAATTTCTGAATATTTCACATCTGGTGCTTAGAAATTCTCAGGATTTTCTACAAACTTTCTGAGATTTTCTTCATCTTTTTCTATCTACAGAGGCCCTAATGTGCAGCTTCACAGTCAGAAAGGCATAGAGTTTATTCAGTTTCATCTTTTGTAAAGTAACCACAGTATGTAAAGAAGCAATTCTACCCATTGGACACTAAAAGCATCTTTAAGTTTATCTAATTTTTTGCAGCTATCTATTTATTATAAAATATTATTTTTTCTTGATTCCTCATCTCTCCTGGCTTTTCTTATTGTCCTTCTTATATTAACATCTAAATATATTGATATCGTAGCTCAGGTGTTTGTTGAGCTTTTAAAATTCTAACCAGCTGTTCTCAATTGTTAAATTGTAACTGTAAATATTAATGAGAACTATTTAGGATTGCTTCTGTTCTATCTTATCAAGAATATTTATATTTTCTAAATGCCAGATGAAGTTGATTCCAGACTAAACAGCATAGATATTAGAGAAACAGACGAGAGCCACCAGGTCTTCACATCATTCTGTTGTGCTGCATGAAAAAGAGCAACAACTCAGACGGACGCTACAAGAGTTTATTAATCACTCCAAGGAAACTTAAAGCTGAAGTGTTTCTGAAGGACCAATTCAGAAAAATTGAGCAGAAGATAAAAATACATGAAGCAGAGAGAAAAACAAAAGAGGCAAACAGAAACCTGAGCAGTCAGAGCTGGTAAACAGAGAGGCAGTCATGAGAAAACCAGGAGCAAATATTAAACTTTATGAATAAAAAGATCTGAGATTTACAGTGAAAAGTATTCACCACTTGAATATTTTACCCTTTTGACTTTTACAAATCCCTTCTGTCAAGAGAAAAAGATTTTACAAAATTGCTTCTTGAACTTGATCTCAGATGAAATTAACCAGGATTCTGTTGTTTGGTGAAAAACAGAACTTTGATTTCAGCTTTCTGTCATTTTGCTCCTGTTTTCATTTCTAGTCAATTTTAGACCAAACAGTTTTCATTTATCAGAACCTGAATGAAATCATGAACAGAGGTTTATTTGACACATCTCAAATAAGGTCAACATAAAACTGAGATCAGGTGACTGAACCTTTCACAAATTAGTGGGAAGCAAGATTTTATTCCTCTAATATTAATACCGATTAGTATTTTTCAGGCATTGTGTTAAACACCATAGAGCAGCAAACTGTTGACATTTTTTCAGAGTAGCTCCTTCTTTTCAAACGTCTGAACCCACTGATGTTATAGAGTTTAACATACTGACAGCATCTTGGATATTTTCTCAGTAACTGTACATCTTCAGTGACTTCGCTCAGTTGCGGTGCTCCCCAAGGCTGACTTCTAGGACTTCTCTTTGTTTACCCTCTTGTGTGGTCAGTGAATCCAAAATGATAGTGACTGTCACAGTTTCTCTGCAGACAGCACTCTGACAACATGTCTTATCAGTCAAAAGAAAAAACAACAACAAAAAAAAAACACGTTGCTTCCAGTTTGCTCTTACATTGATCACTGTAATAAAACTTACAGTAACTTTGTCTCCAGTAGGTTCAGAACACTGGAGCTCGACTAATTACAGAGACCAACAGGCACCAAACATTACGCTGTGCTTGCCTGTCCACCATGGTTCCCTTTTAGGTTCATATTGATTTTGAGATCTTGCTGCTTGGTTGAAAGCTTTAAATGGCCATGCTCTGAATAAATCAGTCTTATTGACAAGGTGAGCTTCCACTTGAACTTGAATTGTATTCCAAGGTACAATTTATGACGATAGGAGCTCAAACCATGTCCATTATAAATCTCCAATTCAGGGAAACCAGCCCACTAAACACGGGCCAATTAAATCCTGACCTTAACAGCTAAGCTTGGTTCTGCTTGTGAAAGTCTTAGTGCATCCCTCTTTCATCTACTTTTATTGTTCTGAATATAAATTTGGCAAAAAACAGTTAGTTTCTTCTTATGCAGCATACTGTAATGTCCATTACAGGTTTCTTCAGTTTAGCTGTTACAGCCAATGAAAAAAAACATTTCAGAAAAAGAACATATAAGTTCAACATGGTGGTGGCAGTGTGATGGACTTGGACAACGTTCCTGCTTCAGAACCTTACGCAATCAAGCAAGTGTGACAAAAAAAAATCAAAACAGAAGAAATCTATTGCGGGACAATCAAGTTTTTTATGGTGTAAGCAGATCATCAAACAATGTTTTTAAAGAAGATCTATGATGCAAAATGACCTGCCTAATTCTGTTTGTGTTTCTACTGCTTCTAGAAACAGTCCAAGCCCTAGAACAAAACATCTGACTGTTTGTAGCAATACATCTATGCTTTTTGGTGTCTGAAAAATGAGCCACTTTAAAAATCTCCCCACCACCTTAGAAATAGTTTTGTTATGCTTTCCAGACTGATGGAGGTCAATGGTTCTGTTTCTAATCTGATCTGTAGATCAGGGCTTCAGGTTTATATCAGACAGACTGATTGAGCTAAATTTTCTATTACCATTCTCTTAACTTGTGATTTTTAAAAAAACTAAATAATATGACTTTAAAATGTGCTTGATCTGTTGAAATTTCAGTGTGACAAAAACACTCATAAACCTGCTCAGGTTTTCTCACAGCTCTGCTCATGTTGTCATTCTAATATAAAAAACTCATCTTCAGAGAAATAGCAGCCGCTGAATGAGAGGTGACAGGTGCTCTGCTTTCAGAGCATCTGATGTCACAGTCATTCTGTTTTTACAAACAATAAAACCAGCAAGTCTTGTGAAAACGAGGTGACTTAAGTAGATATTGTTCATTTACAAATAATGCAGTTGATACAAATTTTGTTATGATGTAAATTAGTGACATTAGGCTTAATTGGATGTAATGGTTCCAGACAAACTGTATAGTTCTAAGCAGGTAGATTAGTTGATTTACTGCTTAACCAGATCTTTAAAATGAACTGCTACATACAGTATGTTCTATCCTCATTGCTGGGTATTGAAATTACAGCTTAATAATGCAAATCCAGAACCTAGAGTTGTCCACACTCTGATCACGGCAAATGATAGAATAAGAATCAAAAGTGAAAGTGGGTGAATATCTGAATTATCCATCTCTGTTGTGTCAAAGTGTTATTTTATTCCACTGTAACTATGACAACCCAAAACCTGTCCTTGTCTGTTCAGACATCTTTACCAACCAGGATTTTAATTATGGCGGATGGAGTGCTTCATAAATCTTACTGTTGATACTTTTTGAAGCAATCTCCATTTTCTTATGTTTGAACCAAAGTAAAACCATCTTAGCATCAAACTGGGCAAACTGTGGCAGCAGCTTTACGTTCTGTTTACGATGGTGGAAAGTGAACATTACTGTAGTTGTTGTGGTTGTTAAATTTTCAGTTTCCATCCACAACTTCTCCATAGTGTCTGATACTCTGTAGTTCTTAGCCTTGTCACTTTGTCTTTATGCCTAGCTTTAATATTTTTGGGACTAAAAACCACAACTTTTGCTTATTTTTTAGCGTTAAGCTGGAGAAATAACTTGCTGGAGTTAAGTGAGTAAGGCACTAAAATTCTGTGGTGAGACAGAAATATAAAGATGTGTATCATCAGCATAGAGGTGGTAAGAGATGTCACAAAACTCTAATCTGAGCTACATGTAATAAAATCTCAATTCACTTTTCCAGTTTCACTGAATCAAATTCAGCACTTGAGATCCAGTGACACCAAGTTAGTTCTGGATTCATCTATTAAAACGTTTGTATCTCTACACTGTAGAGTCGTTGAAAACCCAACTAGAAATTCCTGGGCAATAAATGAATGGGTAATAAATCTTTCAACTACAATTTTTAACAAATTTCAATTTAACATTTTAACAGAAATCAGAGATCAGATGCCATGTAATATGTTTCTCTATTTGCTTCCAAAAGAAGAACTATAAAAGGACAATGTTTGCTATAAACGGTGAAGGACAACGACTTCACAATGTGAAGGCATGGGATTCCTCAGTGTGTCAATTAACTGGACGTCAATAGTAGGAGATACAATGTGTGTGTGGGGGTGCATGTGCGTGTGTGTGTTTTTGAACCAACAAGCTTACATAAGAAATTCTACTCAACCCATTATGGGTTGAAGTGGACTGATTTCGGCTCAGCCATTATACTCTTATACAACCCACTGCAGGGAGAAGAGTCTGGGTGTGTGCCTGAGTATTTCTGCACACTCACATTACTCATGCCCTTCTCCTGCATTCCACTCATTTCTACAATAGGAGGCTTCGCCATCAGATGCTTAATGCAACATCTACTTGGCAATAAAAACAATATATTATTATCGTTGCTCTGGCCTCCTGTCTGGAAAATATGACTTTTAAAAATGCCATATTTTCCACTATAAGGTCTTAGGACTAAAAAAAGCATTATTTATTTGTCCTACATTGAGGTAGTGGAGCTATTTAATCCCATTTTCATCTTTTACTGTGTTACTTCTTGATTTACCTCTTTTTCTGTGTGGCACTTTGTCCGTTCTCATGTCTGAATACTGACTGGCCTTCCCACTAACATTTTATACAGAAGGAATTTTAGTCAAAATGAGCAGCAGATATTTTACCACATATTCTAAAATACTGACTGCATTAGTTATGTATTTATTAGTTGCAAAATATAAAGTGCCTTTTACAATTTTTCATGGGATTTAATAATGTTTTACATTTATTGGAAGACATTTTTCAGTCTTTTGCAGCTTTGTTTGCTTTTTTCTCACCTTTAATTTGAAGCAGCAGTGATTGTGACTAAATCCTGGAAATCAGTCGTCTTGCAGTGTTTCCTTTGAATGCTTCACCAAACATCCTAATTAAATCCATTCCTTTTTGCTCCAATAGCTTCCATAGTTTTATTGAAGTGACATCTGTAAAAAAAAAAAAAGAGAAAAGTTTTGTTTCACTAAACTGTAACCTTTTGAAAAATGGTTTGAAGGTGTCCTATTCCCTTTTTTTGGTCCAATTACAGAACTAATCCAATTATAAAACTTCCAGAAACAGTCAGCTATGAATTTATTTTATTAAGTTACAGGCAGAAACATTTATTAAACAGACTAAATCTTTTCTGTAAGTAACAGGATTTCAGCCAAAATATGACATGGCATCTTGCATATGAATGAAATTTGTTTTGATGTCTCAACTCCCACTCAAATTAAACAGCCAGCATGGCTGCAGCATAATGTGTTCTGTCAGATGCATTTTCAGCCTTTTGAATGACAGACCATCGATGGCTCAGAGTTTCTTAAAATTTTGGATGTTTCCTTACAGGCACAACATGTTTTTTGATTATCACAATTGTTACTCTTTGCCAGACAGATTCTTTGACTTTTTCAAATTCAGACAGCTGGTAGAACTTCCCTTTAAGTTGATTTGTGTAGAGTAAGCGTTCATTAGTGTAAAACGATCTGTAAAACTTTAAGCTGTAAACTAAAACAGACAATGAATAGGGAGACATCACAGATGGTGTGAAATTAACTAAAATAATGCAGGGTAGATGTCATAAATTCACCCGATTCACATTTTTATTGATTCTCATCTCTAAAAGTAAAACAATTCAATGCATGTCTTGATGCATTGCTGGGTTGACAAGCAAACAGATGGAATCAGCATCTGTAACTGTCCAGTCAAAAAGTGGTGCAGTGTAAAATTCTGAAGAGTTCTTCCAAATAAAGATGTGGTGAAGTTTGGGTTATAATCTGTGAAAATGTCGCCTCTCTGTGACCCTCCAAGATGTTTCCTTCATTAAATTCTCTCTGTCGTTTTGAGAACTGTAAAAAATGATCCACACTGCTCAAACTTTTCCACTGTCATGCACCCACAAACCTTCATGCATGTTATTGGGATATGACGTGAAAGATTCAAGTAGTGCATGATACAGCTGGGCCACAGTGCTTATTTTATACTGTCGATAGAACAAAATAATCTGATCAGATCAGATCAGGCCCAAATGGAATCTAATTTTCTTACATGCAAAACACTGAAGGTAAAAATAACACTGCACAGCAATGCCATCCGCAGTGTGATGCTCTGGGCATGTTTTCCATCAGCAAGCAGAGGACAACTCATTAGCATTGATAGGAAGATGGATGGAGCTAAACTCAGGATGATCCAGGAAGAAAACCTGTTAGAAGCTGTTCAGAACTCCACAGTTTGCAGGTTTTAATTTGAACGGCTTTGGGCAGTAAGTTTTACTACAGGTTTTCTTAGTCTTGGTATCTCCAGAGCAGAGTTGGTGAACCCTGTGGACAAATCCCTTCCTCAGAGAGTCTGAAATGATTACTGTGAGCTCTGTGAGGAAACAGATTCATTCTTTTCTCCCGCTGACGAGATCACAGCAACGGCTGCAGTCGGCCAGATCTCAGATCCCTGCTGCGAGCGTCTCAGGAGTTAGAAAAACAAAGTGTTGCGGTTAGAGTCAGCCTCCTTTAAGCCTCAGATTTAACTAAAAGAAACTGTTTTAGGATTGCACAGATGAGCTGTTGATATCTGAAGGCAGCTTCAGGAATAAGTCATGTCACAAATATGTTGCCTTAAAATGATAAACGAACAAGAACTCAGAACACAGAGATGTATGTCACATTTGGAAATGGACACATAAAAATAATCTCCATTTATACCAATTTGGATTAAACCAACGATTTAATCATTTCATTCTCTGCTTTACCACAGATCATTACACCACAGACTTTACACCATCATCTCCAGAGGTTCCATTTCAGGTCCCAGATCAGAGCCAGTGCAGCATCGCTGGCTGAATGATGGTCCATTGCAATGATGGATCATAACATTTGGCTAATGAATTTGCCTTCCAAACAATAGTGTGTTGAACACTGTTGGAAGTTTAGGAAATAACTTTTTTCATATTTTGCATAGCCTGGGGGAAATGTAACGTCCTTTTGCAGCCAGCTGCATTCATGAGAGGTTTATTGTATTTTTCACCCCACTGGAACACATCAGGGTAAAGAAAGATAAGCATTCACAATCCAACTACCCATTTATTTCATGTAAAATTGAAAACTATATTTTCTATGTCTTTTTTATTCTCATTTGCTAATGATAATATTAAACAGCTCCTTTTGGGTTGATTATTAATATTAACTCCTTAGATTTTTATTCATATATCCTGCTACTCATTTATTTGATTGTATTTTTTGTTGTTGATTTTCTTTATCATAATCAATCACATATAGAACAAGTTTCTTGTGTGATCTAGAGTGGACTGATACTGGCATTTTAGAAAATAATTTATTTTAATACTTTGCATAACCTGGTGGCCATGAACTTTTGCACCAACAGTTACATTCATAAGAGGCTTATTGTATTTTTCATCCAACTGGAACTTATGGATCTATCATCCATCTTCAAAATTTCTAAGTTGTCAACACCAAAATGCTGAGCAAGAAATGTTGGTTCCCAGACTCCATGTGAGAAACTTTGTGATCTACCAAACATAAGCAGAGCAGATGAGATAGTCTGCTGCTCTTCTCATTCTTGCAAGAATTAGAAGTGTTGTTTAAGTGAAACTCACCTCTCATCTCTGCTTGGTAACTAAGTGACAGTTCATTAGGGCATTTTTTTCTTCATTTTAATCGTTTCCATTATCAAACCTACTGTAATGCTACAAAGAAAAATAAAACAGAAGCATCAGGCTACTTTTGTTGTTCCACATGAACAAATGCTCCCTGTAGAGTCACTTTAGATCAAACTAAACAAATTCAAGTACATTGACCTAAATACCAAAACTGTCTCTCGTAGGATGAATAACACCAGGCAGTTTTCAGCTGCATCTTTTACAGTAAAACAATCTTAAACTTTTAAAACGTTCCTCATGAACCATTCACAGATATAAACATGATAAGCTAACATACCTCCTGCCTGCTGCCAGCCAGTAGCCTTAGTGATCAGGCGCGTGGAGGAATCCAGGAGGATGTTTTGAAGCGCGTGCCAAGGCTTGTGTTGCTCGAGCGGCTGGTGACGTTTGCAGCGTCGCACTCGGCCCGCGTGACCGATTCAGGACCTGACTAGTCTGTTTGATTGTGAATTGAAATAAATTGTAACAAACCCGCTGCTGTTTTCGCGTCACATTTCCTTGTTTTAGGATTTCATTGCGAGTGTTTGCAGTTTATTTGAACGATAGAATTTTTTTCCCAAGTTTAACAATATTTTGATATATTTGAATAAAAAGGTTTGCACACAGTAATAATAAATAATTTCTTATAATAAATGTCAAAAAACCAATGCAGTGGATTCTGCGTTCTAATTTCTTAGACTGAGTCTAATGGTGCATCATGAAGCTTCATCTCGCCATCACTACTTTGTGAGGTTTGTTATAAGAGGTACGGAGGTGGAAGCATCATGTTGATACTGAAGGAGGAACTGGTGCACTTTGCTAAATAGATGGCATCACTGGAAAGCGTGTTAAATGTAAATAGTGAACAACTAAAGACACAGGAAGTTATAGCTTGAGAATAAATTCAATTCAATTCAGTTATTTTTTTGTGGGCTAATTAAGAACAAATGTCTCAAAGTACTTATTTTATATCAAGTCAATCCAAATGTTGACAGATTCAAAGTGTATAATTGCCACTGATAAAAGTTTTCAATCAAAGCTCTTCCTAAACTATCAACAGGTCAGCTGATTGCAAAGACAATGAACATCTTCACTGCTTTCCACCAATCCAAGCCTTCTAGCCTCTTTGGTGATGAGCTCTGAGTTTTTGAGTAAGAAGCAACATGTTGATCAAATCTGCCAGAGGTATGAATAACTGTTATTCAAACTTCTGAATTTAAACAAAATAAAAAAAATAAAACCCTAGTTATTCTGGCATTTGGCAAATAGACATATTTGTCATCCTAAAACATGTATAGTTTATTCTGACATACAGTCTTCAGCAATATGGAAAAATATGTTTCCTACATTTCTGGAGTCTGTCTGCCATAATTGACAAGTTCTGCAAAAAGAAAAAATAAATCCAATTACCTGTTTAGCGTATTTTGTTTACAGGATGTGACCTACAGACAGCTGCTGGTTTAGGATAACATGCAGCCAAACCCATCATCAGGATCTGCTGGTAAGGACAGCTGGGGGGTGGAGGGTCACAGGGGTTGGGGTGGCAGCAAGACAACCTTGTCACTGTTCCTAGCTAATGACCTGCAGCTCACCTTGGAGATGCAGCAGCTGTAACAAGCACCACTGTCAGGATAGAAGCACCAATCCACACAGAGCAATGCCACCAACAGGTTTGATTTGCAGCACCATCCAAAAGTATTCATTCTAGTCAAAGCAGTAGGTAACCATGTGGAATAAACCAAACTGCTAGTCGCTAGTGGAAAAGGGTCATTTATGTCCAAAGTGTCTCTAATGTTACATTAAGGTGGAACTAAACAAATCTACTTATACTTTATTCCTTTTAAGACCTTCTTTACCTCAGTAGGGTGGACGGGGTGCACTTTCCTCATGACACCTGAGATTTCAACAGCTAACAAAGCTGTGTGACATTTCCAGTGAAAACACTCAATAAACCCCCAGGCATTGTAGGCTATTTAACCATGTTACATAAATAGAATCTTTATTTCAGTTTGCATATGTTAGAAGGCTTTATTCCAACTTGGACAGCCTTGTGTGATAAACATTGAGTTAGAAGGAAAACTACAACATGAGGACAAACAGAACCAAGGCCTGCCATTTACTGCTAGAAGTCTTTACTTCGCTTCAACTAATAAAAGATTAAAACAGTTGCTATACATTACACTCACTATACATATTTACATAACTTACAGTCATGCATACTTTGTACAATCTCTGTGTAATAATTCCAAGCATGTTAGAAGGGGTTTAAAACCACCTAGATGGCATCTGAGATCTCACCATCTACCAGCTACAACAGTGAAAAACAGAACATCAGAAAGAAACACCACAAGTGGATTTACTGACTGGTTCGGTTCCATGTTGTGCAGCGGGTCTGCCATGACAGTGAGGCATCCTGAACAAAAGCAGGAAGCTGTTCTGCTGCAATACATCCTGTACCTTCCTGACTGACTGTCACAAGCTGAAATGTTTGCAGTAGGAAAATAGAAGCTCTGTGTGAATGTCTATGTGGAGAACAGAGGGCCGGTGGAGGCAGCAGTGAAGACCGGGCCGGTGTAGAGTCCAGGTCCGTCTGCAGGAACCTGCCAGAAAAGAAACAGGAACACGTCTCAACTAACATGGAATTCTCAAAGTTTCTGTTTTTTTCTAGCAAATCTTTGACTTTTCAAACTCAGAAATGTCCTTGTTTTTTATTAAATCTCTCAGATTAATCTAAAAATGTCTGAGTTTTCTGGTGGAAATGTACTCTCATCCCCCCCTCTGCTCGGTACAACATGACCGTACTGGCCTACAATCATAAGGAAAACTGCTGACATTACAACTTCTCAGTTTTCAATAACTACGCTTCCATAGATCATAAAGTTATGCAAATTGGAATTATGAAAATAAGTTTGCTTAATGGAAACACACCAAGTTTAAAAAAAAACAGTTTGAGGTGTTTTTTCAGCTGTATCAAAATGATGATGATGGTGTAGCATGATTTTTTAATCACATGAACAAACTTACTAACAATTGCAAAATTGTGTTTTCTTTCACCATTAGTGGAATATTGAAGTGTTGTGCACATTCATAATGTAAACTTGACATTAAACAGTAATTAAACTTAATTAATTTATTTATTTTCCACAATTTGGCTTAGAAGGCTGGTGTTACCGTTACTGTATCCCAGCATACAAGTGGAAAGTTGAGTGGAAGGTTGAGTTAACTCTACAGTCCTTCACCTGACCAGCAAAACCATCCAAGGTTTTTTATTGGCTTCATGTAACATTCTAACATTCTGAAAACCTGCCATGTTTAATATGTCACTCTGGGGAATGAATTGTTTTAATGAGCTGAACTTTTTCAACTGAATTACTAAAATAAATGAACCTTTTATGCTGTTCTAATCTACTGAGATGAACCTGTTTGGAGGAACCACAGGCCATGTCCCCATAATCAACACCAAGCAAAAATATTTGCTGTTATTGGCATGACTCCTACTGTTTCCATCACATCTGATTGTTTGCGGCGCAGGAGTTTTCCGAGGAGACTCCAGTCAAAAAGAACTCATTGTGCATAGCTTTGCATACAAATGTGTGAATAATTAGAAGTTTGCAAAGAGGCTTAGAGCAGCCACAGCACTGAAGGCTCTCATTCTACCTTGCTATGTTTCCAGCAAGATGCTACGAGTCTAGAAGAAGTCTGCGGTTTGCAGCAGCAGTGATTTAAGGAAGCTGATTGGAAAGTTCACTGTGTGGGGAAAAGTATATCCAACACTTTCTACTGAGAGGCTACAAAACTATCAGATTTTTTATTTAGATTCAGTCTCTGATGGATGTACATGTAGAGGTTATCTTGTGGTCTTGAAACTATTAATGCAAAGTCATCAGAAAATTTAACATAGATTTTATTTTAAACTTAATATTAAAACATCATTTGAAGATGTTCTTGTTTATAATTGAATTTCACACAAAATTAGGCTCCTTTATGTGTTAAGAAGCTATTATAGCTGGAAAGATGGACATAACCTTATATTTCTAAAGCCTTGTGTTGTCTTGCGGGTCAAAAGTGACCCACTAGCATGTTTAGCTGTAGAAAAAATACCCTAAACTATCAGACTTGAAATTTTATGACTTTTCCTAAATTGGCGGCGTCATCAGAAAAAGTGAGACTTTGTTTTTGTTCATATTTCCATGTGGGCTGAACACCACAAGGGTCCCAGGATGGTCTTATGGATCATTTTGGACCTGTGAATTATAAACGCATTTAAACAGCAGAAACACACACACCACCCCACACACACCTGCACATAAATCATAGAAACTGGACTGATGTACGAACTGAACTTGCATTTGACCTGTACCTGCACTCTCAATCTGCAGCTAACCCCTCACATCACACAAGATCCCAAACACAACAAAACAATCTCAGACATAATAAAAACAAATTAGGTATATAGAATATGAAGGTATGCTGAATCTGTATGATACACAACATAAGAGCTGATGTCAAATTATTCACTAAATCAAGCTACATTTTGTTTTGTTGCGTTATGAGGGGTATTTTTATAATTCACTTCATAAAGAAATATAAAGGAATGAACTGTTGACAAAAAAGCTCAAAATTGTTGACTTTTTCTTCCCTTTCAGTATAAACAATTCAGAAGTAATAACTTCACATTTATATAATTACAATAATAAACATTTACTGTGTAAAGGGAAACTGCTACAACACCTTTGGTTTGTGGTGAAAAGAAATACAGTTGATTGTCTTTTTGTATTCTATAACAAAAATAAATGATAAAAAATCTATTAAATTGAGCTGAATTGATAAATAACAGATCATTTCATGATGCCAAATAGATTTTAGATTCAAAATTCAATTCATTTTCTTTATTTTGGGCTTTTGTTAGAGCGGGTCATTTTTGACCCGTAGGACCCGGGGAGTAAACAGAATGCTAAGACTGAACCAGGGCTAACAGTCAGCTGGTCCTTCGATACAGAACAAAGAAACATGGAAATAGAGTTTATTACAACATTTTTAGAAAATATTAGACAAACAAAACTATATTTAAGATCTGCTCATTTTCATATTTCATCTACAAAAGGTGTGACAGAAAACTCTCATCTCTGGTTTGTACTTTGGAAAAAAAAGAGATCCGTTTTCTACACCATGAGACACTAATGCTAACCTTTGTGAAGTCTTGGCTAGCTGCACCAAATTTTATCTAAGAGCAGCCAAATGTCTGGAATATTGGATATCAGGAAGTGACCTTATAAAACGCTTCCAAACACAACCTTCAATAAACTGCTGCTGCCTCTGAGGCTGATGCTCTTTACTGATGGAAACATGTGTCAGCACATCTCTGCCGACGAAAGTCACACAAACACAAAGCTTTTTAAAATAATCTAAACTACACTTAAAGTAAACAGCAGCTCCACTGCCTGTAATGCATGGATGGACTGACTGACCCCTGGAACATGCAACACCCTCCATTCTCCATGTTGAAATACTTCAAAGCTGCATCCAAACCCCGAGGGCTGGACAGGAATAATGGCTGCAACCATGTGGGTCAGGATCTTTCTTTCCTAGCCAGGCTTTCCTCTTCAGGCTGAGCTCAAATAAAAAGGAGCATTTGAAAAGGAAACAATCTTCCACCTGACATGTTAACCTCAATGAGGGTCATTAGGGTCAATCTGCGGACAGCAGCAACAGTCCCAACTCTTGTTTTTCTTCTTTTACACCCCAGGGGCTAAATATAATTAATACAGAGAATGGATGGAGAGAAAAAAATCGATTCCACAGAAAATCGCAATTCCTAGTACTGTGAATTCTGAATCGATTAAAAATGTTGAAAAATCCATTTTAAAATGTGTTTTAAGTTATCTAGTTTAAGACAAACAGCACAGTACTCAAAGTTCAGGTTGAAGAATCTGAAGAGTCAGACTTTAAACAAATCTGGAAGAGATTTTCACAAGAGGTTCTGCTTGTAGTTTGGCACATCGGAGCCATGAAAGGAGCTTCTACTGTCATTAGTGCATTACTTCTTTTGATTTAATTGAAGAAAGTTTCTGTTTCTTTTGGGGTGTCTGTTTTATTGTCTCAAACCCCCAGTGGGTTGCAGCAGATCGTAACTGCATTGATTAATAACTAGGATCAGTTGGAATCTATGGACTTTGTGTCTCTATGACTGGACTGTAGGGTTTTATGTAAAGTATTTTGAGGCAAGAATTGTGAAATTCATAAAACTAAACTCAACTTTTTAGACACTTAAATCCTCAGTCAGCGACACGCCAACAAAACCAAGAGCTCCATCTCAGACTCCACCTGTCTCAGTTAGCAGATTAAAGGTCAAAGTTCAAACAGGAAGTTGCATCTGATTGGAAGACAAGTAGAAATGCTACTATCAGGTTCAGTGGTGGGAGGGAATCCAGTCGCCCTGCAGTCGACCATGAGATGCCAACGTTTCCCAAGATCCTAATGAGCCATCATTCAAAATCCAGCAGCAGATTGCAAAGAAGAAAAGAATCAAATGCCCAGACATCAATGTGTTTAAAATACAATGATTGCTTTTCTTACTCTGAGGTTGAATTTCACTCACTTCAAAACGTCTTGATAAATAAACGGCAGGAATTAGAAAATGTGATTCCAGCCTGATTTCATCAGGTAGATGTTTATGTTCATGCATTCTTTATAATGAAAAGGTCAAACTATTTCATCTCTAATGACAGCTCACTAATGGACTAATGGGTTCAGCCTGGCTGATAACTAATGGATCAGTGATAATGGCAGCATTAGTGATTCCATAGGGCTGATCTATAAGCTGGCATATTCAGTCAGACTCTGTCATTTCATCAAAGTATAAAACCAACTCAAAATCTAATTCCACTTGTTTCCTTGGAGAGTTCTTCCAATATTTTCGTTTAACGACTTGCAAGCATCACAGAAATGAATGTCAGCATGAACTCAATAAAAATGAAGTACAGCTTTACTTCTAAAGCAACTGCAACAAATCTGCAGCACTGCAGATTTGTTGCAGCGTTGCAGCAGATCAGCTACGCTGCGTTGCTGATCTATCAGCTATATCTAGCTGATATCCATATCAGCTAGGTCTAGCTGATATAGATACAGTGGGGAGAACAAGTATTTGATACACTGTTGATTTTTCAGGTTTTCCCACTTGCAAAGCATGTAGAATACTGTAATTTTTATCATAGGTACTCTTCAACTGTGAGTGATGGAATCTAAAACAAAAATCCAGAAAAATACAATGTATGATTTTTAAATAATTAATTTCCATTTTATTGTGTGAAATAAGTATTTGATACACCAGAAAAATTAAACTTAATATTTGGTACAGAAACCTTTGTTTGCAATTACAGAGATCAGCCGTTTCCTGTAGTTGTTGACCAGGTTTGCACAAACTGCAGCAGGGATTTTGGCCCACTCCTCCATACAGATCTCCTCCAGAGCCTTCAGGTTTCGGGGCTGTCGCTGGGCCACACGGACTTTAAGCTCCCTCCAAAGATTTTCTATTGGATTCAGGTCTGGAGACTGGCTAGGCCACTCCAGGACCTTAAGATGTTTCCTACGGAGCCACTCTTTAGTTTCCCTGGCTGTGTGTTTTGGGTCGTTATCATGCTGGAAGACCCAGCCACAACCCATCTTCAGTGCTCTTACTGAGGGAAGGAGGTTGTTGGCCAAAATCTCACGATACATGGCCCCATCCATCCTTCCCACAATATGGTGCAGTCGTCCTGTCCCCTTTGCAGAAAAGCATCCCCAAAGAATGATGTTTCCACCGCCATGCTTCACGGTTGGGATGGTGTTCTTGGGGTTGTACTCATCATTCTTCTTCCTCCAAACATGACGAGTGGAGTTTAAACCCAAAAGTTCTATTTTTGTCTCATCAGACCACATGATCTTTTCCCATTCCTCCTCTGGATCATTCAGATGGTCATTTGCAAACATCAGACGGGCTTTGACATGCGTTGGCTTGAGGAAGGGCACCTTGCGTTCACTGCAGGATTTCAAGCCTTGATGGCGTAGAGTGTTACTGATTGTTTTCTTTGAGACTGTGGTCCCAGCTCTATTCAGGCCATTGACCAGGTCCTGCCGTGTAGTTCTGGGCTCATTCCTCACCTTCCTCAAGATCAATGATGCTCCACGAGGTGAGAAAATCTCCTTCGGTCTCTGAGACCGAGGAAGATTTTCCGTTATTTTGTATTTCTTCCATTTTCTAATAATTGCACCAACTGTTGTTGCCTTCTCACCAAGCTGCTTGCCTATTGTCCTGTAGCACATCCCAGCCTTGCGCAGGTCTACTATTTTATCCCTGATGTCCTTATACAGCTCTCTGGTCTTGGGCATTGTGGAGATGCTGGAGTCTGATTGATTGAGTGCGTGGACAGGTGTCTTTTATACAGGTAACGAGTCCAAACAGGCACAGTTAATACAAGTAATGAGTGGAGAACAGGAGGGCTTCTTAAAGAAGAACTAACATGTCTGTGAGAGCCAAAATTCTTACTGATTGATAGATGATCAAATACTTATTTCACACAATAAAATGGAAATTAATTATTTAAAAATCATACATTGTATTTTTCTGCATTTTTGTTTTAGATTCCATCATTCACAGTTGAAGAGTACCTGTGATAAAAATTACAGTATTCTACATGCTTTGCAAGTGGGAAAACCTGAAAAATCAACAGTGTATCAAATACTTGTTCTCCCCACTGTAGCTATATCTAGCTGTTCAGCATATGAACAGCTAGATATAGCTGTTTAGCCATATCTAGCTAAAAACAGATATGGAGTTTTTAGCTGTGTGTCTATGTAGATATATGATTTTTATTTTTCAGAAAGATTCACTACCATCATCTAGGCCCATTTTCAATTCATTCAATTAGATTACAGATATTTTTTTTTATCCCAAAAGAAATTTAAATGTTATAATTCATATCATCCAAGTATCTTCAAAGGATGGTGATGTAAGCAGGAAGGATCTCCTGTAACAGTCAGTGTTGCAATTAATGTGAAGAAGCTGCTGACTTAAGACTGTTTTATGACTATCAGGAGATGTAATAGAGATGGAAGTTTCCAGACATCAGAGATGATATTTCATGGCAACGTCCTCGATGATACCATCAGTTATAGGTTAGCTCTGCTAATCCACCTCATTTGCTTTTGCTGCATCTCTCTGAATCTACCTGACCTGGTTAGATGTTTGCGTTTCTTTGTGCAATGTGAAGAATTGATCACAAAGATGTTATTGGTACTGAAGCTGTTTCTCCTGAGCGACCCAAAAAGCTCGATTTAGATTAGGACTCTGAACAGAGGCTGTCTGCAGGCAGTCCCTGTCTTTAAAAGGACATTAAAGATTTAGACACATTGAACACATTGGAAAATATTCTGGAAACAGATATTTTCACTGCGTATTGATGCTCTGAAGCTCCGTCCATTTCCCCTTTACATCTCCAGTTTTTTAAATGATTTTCTTTTCTTACTAGGGTGTAAAGAAAATGGATGGATAGATGATTCCTCACTAATGGCATGATAAGAACATTTTCATCATAGGGAAAAATACAGCCTTAATATACATCACATTTTTTGCTTCATTGTATTCAGTTCTGTACTTCAATACTTTTTCCTTCAGCTCAACTTTCCACAGTAATTTGCTATCTTCTTAAGCAGTGATGCTTTGTGGTCTTCCCTGATTGTGTTGATATCTATAGTCTTCATAATAATTCTCTAGGCCTTAACATAATGGATTAATGTAAGCCTGTATATCTGTGGTCAATCTAAACACGATAAATGTATTCAGTTGAATCAAAATGATCTCAGCTTTACAGTGACCTGACACTCCCGCCTACACAGCCAAGCATTGAAATAAACAACTGATGAGAGGGAGAGAAAAGCCGAGGCGTTTTTAACAAGTTAAAGGCCACGAGAAAAAAACAGCAGCTGTTTAAAGGCTCTCTAACCGGGAAGGAGAGTTACAACAACAACATTCTGTTATTTCTGTACTCTGTTATTTGGACCCAGATGGGAGAGAAGATGAGGCCGTACCTCTCCGAGAGCCTGCAGGGCGACAGTGGCCGCCATGGCCTTGGCGAGTTTCTTATTGGGACTGGCAGTCTGCGGCTGGTAGTCCACCCCGTCCACAGTGACCTGAGCAACACAGCATATGGATGGCTTTAATAACAGCAGCTCTGGATTCAGTTGATTTACGCTTCTAATTACAAACAGTGAAAACAGGAAGATCAGGAAGATGTAAACACAGAATACTGGATTTATTCAAAAATCTATGAGAAAACTTACGGCACTAGCTGCATTTCCATCAATCATAAAATTGTGCAAATTGAAATTACAAAAGTATTTTTGCTTAAAGGGGCAGTATTAATGAATTGAATTGAAGCTCAAAATGTTACACAATGCTGCCCTAAAGGGGCGTTCATCCACCTAAAGTCACTTTAAATGACTTATATCAACAAGATTATTCATGTCTGGCTTTATTTGCATTTCCAATTTAATAGAAATAAGAACTAGAACTGCTTTGTTAATTTAGCAGAACAACAAGCCTTAAGCCAGTATAAAACACATTTCTGTTTTTAAACTATTTTTTATTAGTTGGATCTAATAATCTGCTTTTAAATATAAAGTAGAAAATCATCATAATTAACAGAAATAAAGGCCATCTGTGTAACTAATCTTTATAATGAATGTCACTTAGTGAAACGTTCCTAAAATAAATCAGCTTTTCAATAATATTCATATTTATTGAGTGGGTCTGTTAATCAGACCAACCAACCTTGAAAAGGAAACTCTTGCGGTGGTCCGGTCCGCTGTGGTGAACCATGACGAATTCTGGCTGCGTGATCCGCCTCTTGTTGCACAACTCAATGAGAGCAGAAACCGGGTGCTTCCCTGTGCACAAATACAACCAGCATGAATAAAATGAGAAGGGAAGGATGGCGGCCATTTTCAAATTAAAAGACATTTTCTGTCAGAAACTGAGTCGTGTCTTCAGAATATCAGCTTTTGATGGAGTTCTTTGAACTGCTCCCGTTCTGGGTCACACTGACACCTTTGATTATGAGAACATGAACAAGCAAACAGATAAATCTAAAGCTAACTTCAAGATTTACTGACTTATTTTATGTATACTGACGGAAGGGTAATCTTTAGTTTAAACCGGGGTTTAAATCAGGCAGGTGGGTCACCATGTGATCCCTCCTGAAGAAAACGTTTCCTTAACAGTCAGGAAATGTTCTAACATCTACAGCAACGAGCCTTCTGTCCAGTTTCACCAGACCACAGGACAAGTCTATGTACGTGAATGAGCCTGTAAACTGTAATCTGGCTTTTAATGCATCTTTTAGAGGAATGGCTTCTTCCTCCCGGTGCGGCCTTTCAGGTCATGTCAGAACACGATTCATTTATCTTTACAAGATGTTTAGCTTCTGTTCTGGGGTTGAATCACAGATTCAGTGAATCAAACCAACTGAATCTGAGAAGAGACGGTTCTGCGTCCTGCTTAGGACACAGAACCGTCTCCAGTAATTATTGTAATAAACGATAATATTGTTGTTTTGATATACTTTCAAGTAAATATGTTGATAGTGATGTATTAATGCAAGTTCTCCATCTCAAAGTGGAATCAGTATATTCCAGCCTGGAACTGGAAGTTATTTTAAACATCCAAAATAAAATAAAACAACCAAAAACAATCAATCAAATGGAAATAAAAGCCACACACAACATGAAGCATTAAACATGAATTATGAAGTCTCTGTGAACAAAATTGCCCTTCAAAATATAATTAATATTGAAATGAACTTATTTTTAATTTATAATGTGTTTAATTAAGAACTAAAGGTTCCTGAAGCCGATTCTTGAACATGTACAGCACATGCTTTGAGGAGCTTTACATGTTCATTTAACTGATTACTTTTCTGTTGTTTTTGTTGCTGCCTCTTTTCCATAACTCCTTGTGTTTTTATCCCAGTAAAATAAAGACTCATCAAAATGTAGAATTTGAGAGGATCAGTGATTTCAAAATAAAAAAATAAAAACAAAGTCAGAACTAAACTAATGGAACATTGTATTTCTGTTTATGGAAAAAAATCTGTCTAAGATCAATTTTTATTTTTAATAAAATATAATATTTGTTGGAAATGATAATTCAATTATGCTAGTTTTAACTTTAAGCACAGTTTAAATATTAGACAGATCAACATTGCCTTGAGTAGGACTTAATTTTAAGTTAGATTTATATTCATGGCTTAATCAACATAATCTGATCAGTAGAAGATAATTGTACCAGTTCTCATATCCAAATCAACTTTTTTGATATTCTGGGTTAGAGCAGAACTCTGCCCCACTAGCCTCCATGTCACTTTTAGTTTACAGCAAGGATCTGTTTATTCAGATGAGTCTCTCACAGGGTCTGCGTAGAGATGGCCGTTTCCTGGGCCCATATAAGGGTTGGGGTCCTTTGTCGTGTGTTTGTGTGAGAGGACACCTGGAGAGATTCTAGGATCTCACACAGAGGTGTGAAATGCTGCTTCTCTCAGGACTCACCAGCCCAGCAACTACAGTCATAGGATCATTTAGAGCATCTTCCCTTTGAAATTTAAAACTCCTTGTAGTCAGGGGAGCAGGAACCTCCCAGACTGCATACATTAAAGAAGAGACACACCTTCCTTTAAAAGTTTCGGACCTGAAAGAATTAATCAGATCGTTGGGGTGCGGCGGCACCGGCGCTGTCTCCGTATTGGTCTCTGTATTTGTGCATTTTTCTGCTTCTTTCAGGTGATTGATGTCTGTCTTGTGGTTTTGAATTTCTGATGATTCTGGTATGTTATTGGTGTGATTTGATGGATTTGTTTGTCTGAATAAACTCTGGATATTCTAACAAGATATAATGAAGTAAAGTGACTCAGTGCTGCATCATTACAAAGATGTGTAGAGATATGGCATCTATAAGGACGGCTGGTGATTACAAATTGACTTCTGGGAGAAAGGGCTTTTTTTATTCAAAACTTTCTGTTATATCAATATGGGACGTGTTCATGTTTAACTGTAAATGAATGAAACAAACTAAAGTGTGTGTTAATGGAGGAATCCCTCCACTGCCTTGGTGCTTTGAATAAGACAAGTCTAAGCCTAAGTGCTTTAGAGACATAAATCAAGAATCAATCAATATCTCTGACACAAAGTTATTTTTCCATATGTGAATCTTTTCAGAAAGAGCAAACAGACATGATGCAGTGAGTGTGTTACCCATTAGGTCCTTGGTTACAACAAGTCCTCCTGTTTGCTTCTGTGGCTTTTCTCCCTCAGCAACAAGACCTGGTAGATAAAAATCAGTGAGCACAGGAACTCCATTAGAACTGCTGCCATATTTATTATGATCATCTGTCTGAAAATGTCCCTAAAGAGTCTATCAGTGGGATGTGGAAGGAGCTGACGGAGCTGCAGAGAGAAGCACGAGGTTTAACAGGAAATTCACTGTTTGCATGTGGGGAGTTATTATCCAGTACAGAACCAAGAATTAACCCTTTAAATGCCTGTAGAATCATTTTCATGACCAAAAACAGGTAATCTTTTTCAATCAAATAAAAGATTTGTAGTAAATAACCCAAAAAAGAAAATTCACACCTTTTCTGTCCACTTTGAAGTCAATGACGATGGGTTCCACCGTCCCCTCGCGGTTCCTCCCCAAGCCCTCCCCCGTTCTCCAGCCCATCTTCCTCATGAGGAACTCCCCAACGCCGCCCGACACCGGAGCCGCCCTGAGGAACTGGTCCTACACCAGGAGAGAAAACTCTGCATCAGCACAACGCGACATAGATCCAATATAACCCTGGAACGGGTCACTTCACTGACCTTTGTACTTTATGTCAGTAAAAGGAAGTTATTCCGTTTTAGTTTGAATTGTTTATGTTATATAGACATTTCATAGAGTTCATTCAATATGCTGAAGAACCAACTTCAATGTTTCTGACTGACAGACCCAAACAGACAGTTAAATCGGATCTAAGCTGCTGGTGGGTTTGACAGAACAGACGGTTACAGAGTCAACAGGGACAGACGTGCACTGAGGCTCCTGACAGCCACATGTCAGCTTGGCGTCTAACAGCTCCTAGTAAGACATTCAGCCACAGACCTGCAGTGCCAACAGCTGAGCAGGACTTTGGGGGAGCGAACGCTTAGGACCAGTTTTCAAGGTAAGATATGAAAGCTAACCTTTGAAAGCTATTTTTTTCCCTCTTTATTTTATTTTGTTGTTGATTTTGATTTAGTTTAAGGATTTATGTCCTAAGTCTCAACGCTGCCAGTGATTTTATCACCTTCCTAGAGCTGTGCTGCTCTATCAAACATCGGATATTACATGTGGTTTAAAGTATCTGCAGACGGTGGCAGGCAGGCGACAGACAGAAGATCAACTCCATAATTTACATTTCAAAAAAGATTTTTACATACACTGAATAAAAATACACATATACATTTTTTTCACTGTTTGAAGTTAAATCAAACCAAAGTATTATTTTAGCTTCATTAGAATTCCCAAAATTATTTGTATTTGTAAATCCAAGCAAATAGAAATAAATTTGGTGATCAGATTTTTAACAACATATATAAGTTTTTGGTAAACCAGGTTAAATCATTCAAATCAGTTTTCCTTTGCCATAAATAACTTGTTCACGTCCTTCTGCCCTCCTACAGGACAAACCTGGAGGTTAGATCACACAGATTGTGAGGCTACTTCACTGCTGCTAACTGGATCGCAGGAGTCAGCTGATAGAGACAAGCGGTCTGGGGTTGAGCTGGCAGTCCAACCATTGACTGGTGAAAACTGATCCCATCTCATTAAACAGGTGAGCTGCCACCGTCAGTCTCAGCACCCAGTTAAGGTCAGCAAGTGTGTTTTTGCAAGAGGAAAAAGGCGAGATGTCACCTCTGTCATAAACTTTCACACCAGAGTGTGTAATTTGTCAGTGACAGCTGGGTTATTCTGCAACTAGAGCAGTTTGTGTGAACCTCCTGGTCCGCCGCTGAGCCGTCGCAGAACAAAGATGGACGGAAACCAGAAACGATGCAGCAGTGAACAGCGCTCGCTCCCGAACTTTTAACTAATACCTCATTACAAACAAGACATAGAAAACTGTTTCCTCAGTTTGGTAACAAACTGAAGAAATTGAGGCTTTTTTACTGAACAATTTTTTTTCAGTTTCCTCTCAGAAACACTGCATTTTGCTTCTTAACCGGGTGATAAACGTGACATTGCACGCTTTCCTAAAATCCCCTAATGGGGTTGATCAGCACCTGATGACATCACAGTGGGCCGACTTTTGTGAATTATCCAATCCTGACTCAGAGACTGAGGAAAACTGCCTCGACTCAACCTGGGCCTGAACGTCACCATGTTTTTCTCATCCAGTGTCATGGAAAAATCCAGGGAGAAACGATAATGCCGATAAATTAAATGAGCTCCATAGCTTTTATGTATCGTTTGATTAATCGATTTATCGCTGCCAGGTCCATGATTGTTTTTCTGGGTGTTGTTCTTTTACCTAACTAATCACTAAAATACATTTGTGTGATTCCTAAAACCAGTTTCCATGTTAAAAGTACAGTTGGACTGAGATGTGACAGTGTTGGGGACTTGCTCTGGATTGGTCGAGGATTTCCACGATTCAAACACTGAACCATTGAAGACCGATGGTGAAAAACATCTGTCCTCAACGTCTGTCTCACCGTAGGATTTTATGTTAATGGACTGTATTGGGCCACAGTGGCTAAGTAACCCTTACCTTCTTTAGCCATGCTTGTGGTCCGCTGGTAGACAGCTCCTCTGAGCTGAGAACCTGGGCTCCAGTAGAACCAGTGAAGAGACCAGGAACGTTACTGGACTGAGCCCAGGCATCCACCTGTTAAAAAAACAAGTATTGTCTTAAAAGCCAGTCATTCAATTTTCATTATAACTATTTGAGAAATCAACATTTCCTTCCTCCTGAGTGAGAAGTATTCTACCTGCTCCTGAGCGCGGCTGAGCATACAAATGGCACTGATGTCATAGGGGTTCTCAGCCAATCGCCTCTGAGCTTTGATTCTCTCCGTCACTGCCTGTGTGATATCCACATTCTGAGGGGGGAGAAGAAGAAAAGAAGGCAATTTGAAGTGAAGAAAACTAGGACTGGATGGATTTGGACGTTTCTCTGCTTCACTGCTCATCTACAAGGACCCATCTGTTCCAGCTGCTGCTTCAAAACTTAAAGCTTTACTTAAATCTTTGCTGTTTCCACACAGGAGCTGCAGTTCTGCTATCTGCCAGAGAAGTTCCAGGTGGGAAGCAAAGGAGAGTCCAAACATGTCTGACTGGAGTTAGCTGGAAAGTGCTGAGGAATATATCAGAATAAAATGAATATTTTCAATTTAATTTATCTGGAGTGCAACATAACAGCAGTCAGGTCTCTATGGCTTCAGGTCAAAGCCACTTTATTCTTGTTTGTAGTTAAAACTTTCATTAATTATCTTCTGCAGCATAGAAGTAAAATAACTGTATATTTTATCTGCAGATGCATCAAACCTTCACTAGAGAAATTCTGTTATGGCATTTTAAGCAAGAACATTTTTATTTTCTTATTTAAAAAGGGAATTTATTTGTTATTTGCATTTTTTTATGTATTTCTAAAATTGAATAAAAAAAAGTTCAAGTAGATAAATAAAACAATTTTAAAATGTGATCATTTTTTATCAGAATAATTGATAATTGTCAGTAGAACTGATAGAATGACTGACTACTCTAATAACTGTCAGCTGCAGCTTTAATATAAATGTGTAAAAGTTCATAAAATTATTTTTTTATGTATTTTGGGTTTTTTTTTCCAGAGTTTCTGAGGCTCAATTTGACACATTTTCTATCTATGAACCCAAAATGCACCCGGCTACAGTTTATACTCAGTTTTGCTTTATGTTTTATTCATCTCAGTCTGTGAAAACTGTTGCGAAATGCAGATCCAGTTCTTTGGAACAACAGAATTAGACTTGCACCAACATGTGAGAGATCCTTAGATCATTCTGATCGGGGACTTTAGATACGCAGCCAGTGTAGAAATGTTCTGTAGCGTCTGCTGCAAACACTAGTACATCAAGAACAACATGCAGCTGCTCTTCCCCACTCAGAAGCTTTTTCCAAGGTTTCCAGCTCAGATCAGCCTGGGTTTGGCGTCTCCATTAATAAACACACATCCTAACAGAGGTTTTGTACCTTGTTCTGTCTCACAATAATATTCCTGCCTGCCAACAAAATACCTTCATCCACATGAAATTGTAAAACTGCCAGAGCACTGCAAATTGAACAGTGACAGGAAACTGTAAATACTCAGAGTCCAAGTGTCTTGTTATTCCTCGTATTGCTTGTATTGACAGCCCAGAGGGCTGGCAGTGATGTGTGATCTCTGCCAGCGCTGACAGCCGATCTCATTACCGCTGTCTCTCTCTGCATGTGCCCACCAAGCAGAAGACGGTGTCTTGTTATTCTGCAGAAACAGCTGCTTCCTGCTCAAAGCTCTGATTAGCACGGCCATGTTGGGTAACAGTGACCTCTGTGGCACATACAGATTAGTATTGATGAAGAAGTTATTCATAGCATTAAAGTGATAAAACCAGAAGCTTTTTGCATTTTCCCCAGGTGAAAGGCCTCCTTGCCAACACCCTAATCTGTAATTCCTCCACAGATTCTCGAAAACTTTGCATCTACACATTAAGGAGAGACACAGCGTTGTTTTGTCAATTCAGTCCAAGAACATTTTATTAATTCCAAATAAATGTAACTCATCTTATCCAAGGTTCTTCAAAAGGTTTGTGTAGCAACAGGCGCAACTCATCCTGGACAGGTTCCCTTTAAGCCATGCTAGTTCAAATCAATCTAATACAGAGAATAGTTGCTTCTGTTTTATGCTCCAATATTTAGTTCTCTATATTGAGGTTCTTAACATGATAGATCTTGTTTGCATGTCTCTACCTAAACTTCAGTGTTGGTGTCAGCAGCCAGGTGCTTCTGAACTGCCTACAATGAGTCTAGCACCACCTTATGGCTCATGAATTAACTGCAACCTAGAGAAACACACCAGATCTCTACATACTTTGTTTGCAAAGTTGAACATTTCTATAAACTTTTTTTCATAAACATGTACATGAAGCAATAAAACACCAATAACAGTCAACAGGCTTATTGCTGCAGGGTTTTTTCAATATGAAGGCTCAAATTGCCACAATGCTAAAATATTTCATATTTTATGGGCGCCATGGTTCTCAGTGTATTTCACCATGTGGCATAAACTATTCACTGGGATTAAACTACAGTGCTTTGTTTATGGGACACGTTGCTTTATCTTCCCAGAATGAACTGTAATTCAGCTTATAGGACAGTGTTTCAATAAGCTCAGATCTCTCCAGCTGCAGCTTCAGGAGCTCTCAGTGTTCAAGCAGGAGCTGATTTGGGTCGTAACAGAAAGCAAAACATTTTAATGATGCTGCACAGAGGCGGGTTTTCCTCAAATATCAAAACATGAAAGTCCAACCAGAACAGAATTAAAGTGACTTTATTAAACACCAACAATACCTCCACAGAGTTTATGTCTTACCTGCTGCCGTATTTCAGGGAAAACACTGTCGTTGTCGGGTACAGATGCTACCTGCTGCTCCATGACGTCGGGTACGCCTGGATCTGTCGCCGCCTCGCCCGGCTGCAAGGCGGGCGTTGCTGAGGGAGCGTTTGACACAGACTTCTTGCCTGTAGATGTAGATTTGTCAGCTGCTTTCTCAACTGGAACCCATTCTCCATAGGCAACCACTCCTTCTCCCTCCTACATGGTAACATTATGAACAGAAAGAAGCATCAATATGTGTTAGAAACGGATGGAAATCCTTTGCTTGTCCTTATTGGTTGCACAGATGCATCCTGACCTTCTTACGATGTTGTGACCCTGAAGACACAGGAAACTCCTTGGCCATTTCTGCATCGCTCCGCGATGTTGGACGAACTGTTGTGTTCTGAAAGTTGAAAAAAAATAAATGCAATAAAAATTTTAATGCTCATTTTTCTTAAAACAATCCATGTAAATGCTGACAAGTAATTTTTCAACTTCACATGTATTTAAACCTGACAGCCGATCAATAAGCAGCTGCCAGATTCAACATAACTAATTTTATTCCTATTTTTAAGGCGATTAAAGCCATATTTTTGATAAATTAACAAATTAAAATCTGATCTGCCTTTTCTGCATCTTAATACATCTTTTAATAAAAAACATCTGTCAAATCACACCAACTACAGCTTTATATTTGCCAATTCTGCCTCTTTAGTGTCTATTTCTCGGTTTAGAAAAGACAGAAAAATTACATTAATGTTGAAGTTGATGACTTTTTGCTCTCGAATGGTTGATCCTCCAAAGAGTTTGCCATCGTCTTCTTCATCGGAAACATGAGGTAGAGCCACCGGCAGCTCTCCAGTGCTGTCTGCAATCATCTTGCATTTCTGAAAAATAAAATGACTTCAGAAATATAACGTCCCCTCCAGTGTGAGATCATAACTTCATCTTAGCATATTCAGACACTATTTGTAGTTTTTAGCTTTGAAAACTAGAAGGGCTTTTAAATAAACGTTTCTAAAGATGCAGTAAAGCTGCAGGTCTTGACTTGTTCTGTGGTTTCAAGTGGGAGAGTGCTGATGTCAGAAGTCAGAAATAAGACAAGGTGACTTTTTTTTTTTTTTTTTAACCATTCTTGACAGATTCCAGACAGATACATGTCTGGTCTTCAAAGTTTGTTGCTTTTCTCTGTCCTTCAGTAAGAGCACAGACAGCATGGAAAGAAAACCACAGGAAAGTCCTTGACCAATCAGCTCCTGCCTCCTTTCACTTTTCAACTCAATTATCATGACTTAGAAAAAAACTCTGTTCTTACAACTATGAAAACTGGTTGTTTTTAGCATCAAAGTTACAATCCGAATATATCTGAGCATTTATTGATAATGCAATATTGTTAAATTCATTATATATTTGGCTAATATAGATTGGACATCGTTAATTGTCACTAACAAAACATGTCAATTAGATAAGTACTGCATTTAACCGTATTGGTTTTTGATGGGGATTTATAAACTGATACATTCAAACAGGATTTATGGTTCTTCAGTTGTATTTCTGCAAATAAGATGAAACAGAAACTTTAAAATATGCATTTTTGCGTTATTTAATTTTCTAGTAAAACTTGTGTAAAAGTATTTCTGCTGACTCCTGGAGCCTTAGCTTTCATATTTGGCCTCAACATTTTGGCCATGTTTTGGAGAAGACCTGACATTGATGTAACCAATCCTCCACGCTGACAGCATGCTGATGACTGCTTCCTGTTTTAGTGCTTTGTTTAATCCTGAAAACACAAACTGGGCTCTTACATCAGTGAACTCCTTAATGCTAATGCTGTTGGCCTGCTTCGCCACCTTCTTCTTCACTTCTTCCAGAGCGGCCGAGTTGGACTGGATGCCGAGGACAGAGGGCTTGTTACCGACGGAGGGCAATGTGAGCAACGAAGACAGAGTCCCCATGTTGGACAGAGCTGCAGTCACAGACGCTACAGGGGAGACAAAGATTACAAAAAGATTGGAAAGAGAGCCGATAAAATGGGTTAGCATTGTTCATTTAAGTTAGTGGAACAACAACATATTTATTGTTTTTAATTCTGGTATGCAGGTTATTCAACCATCAAATTGGTGCAAAGTGTTATTCTACCCATTCAAGTGTTTCAGGAACCTGGATCATTCATGGAACTTCCTTGAAAATATTTTCCTTTAATGTTGGGAATCTCTGTGCTTCTCCATCAGATCAAGTTTTGAAGCAAAAAATGGGCCTTTGCTGTCTGTTGCTTTTGTTCACAAATATGGTTTATGTGACATAACAGGTTCTGACCGGAACCTTTGTATGCAAAAAAAACTCATTCAAATCAATGTAATTAATTAATTGAAATGAATGTGCCCCAGCGTTAGCCTTTTAGAAGCTTACAAAGTTATGTCTTCACCTTCTGACTTCTCCATAACTCAGACTCATTATTCTGCATTTAGTAAATAAAATACATTTTGATCATTCTAACCAATTTAAAGCAACTGAAGTTCACCCAAATTTAAGATCAAACACTGAAAAACATTTTTGTGTTTTTATTTAAAAAGGTGTTTTTTATATTATTCAGAGGATTTATCTAATAAAATGTAAGCCCAGTTCACTGTGGCCTTTCAAAACCTGAAAGGTCACACAGCCGACTAAAAATCATAGGTCTGATGTGTTTGATGACAGAGTTTGAGAAATCCCTTAGATTTCCACCTGAATTTCTCTAAATTCAGGCGACGTTGAAGCAGTAACTGGAGTTTGTGGTATTTTAACCGATAAAGATGCAACAAAAAGTCAAAGCTGCGGATTAAGAACTGGAGGTCAGAGCGCGATCCAGGGCCACATTTGTTGCTTTATGATATGGAGGTGAGCTATAATCTAACCAACATCTTCAGAATGTAACATATTTAAGAAATCATTTCCAGGTTTTACCAGCAGTCATGCTAGCCATTGCTGCATTCATGGCCATGTTTGGAAGGGCCAGAGGAAGCACTGTAGTCCTCAGGCTGGCAGGGACAGGCATCCCAGCCTTCACACACATGGCAGCAGCATTGGCCTTGGCTATTTCCAGCAGCTGCTCCTTATCTGAGGAAACACAGAAACAGGAATAATTAACCCCGATTTATTCAAAAACATCCAACTCATAGTGGCAAACAGTAGCTTTGACTGTGGGATGCTGGTTCAGAGTATCTGACCCAGTTCACTGATGCGTTTCGGGCTGGTACTCCTGCTCCGGTCCTTTCTTGTGGGCGATCTTTTTTTGCGCAGGATGAGGACGGGGGAGTGGCTCGGTTCCCGTTTCCAGCGGTCCCTCTGGCTGTAGGTTAGCCTCCTGCGGTTGCGTGATGCAGACCGTGAGCGGGACCTCCGGGAGCGCCGGTGGACCGACCTGCGCAGAGAAGAAACCAACAAAACACAAACGATGATGACGGTTCTGATGCTGGTAGCCAAATGTTGGATGTTCCAGAATGAAAACGTAACGCTACCTGGAGCGCGACCTCTTCCTCACTGAGCGGCTTCTGGACCTGGAT
The DNA here is from genome assembly GCA_902982915.1 of Phalloptychus januarius. Taxonomy (NCBI): domain Eukaryota; kingdom Metazoa; phylum Chordata; class Actinopteri; order Cyprinodontiformes; family Poeciliidae; genus Phalloptychus; species Phalloptychus januarius. The sequence goes on along the minus strand of CADWAE010000470.1, from coordinate 737,283 downwards.
CTTCTCCTGTAGCTCCTGCTGGGGGACTTGGACCTTTTTCTCTTTTTTGATGACTTCCTGTCTCTGTCTCTGTCTGGGGACTTGGACTGCTTTCTTTTTCTCTTAGCTGGTGACTTGTCATGAGACCTGGGCTTTTCTGAGGCTTTCTGCTGAGGGGCGGTGGACTTCAGGGCTTGTTTGGGTTCAGAGGGTTTGGGTGGCTTGTGGGCAGATGAACCAGAACCTAAAGCTTTAAGAAGACCATCAAACAAATTGGACTTTAATCAAGCTGGAACTCCAACTGGTGCTTTGAGACAGTGTGACAATAACCAGTGTGTCTCTGTGTGTGAGATCTACAGCCTTCTTGAAGCTTAACCAAGGACCCTGCTTCCATTTATGAATTTAAATAATTCCATTTTGTTAAATTGGGTGAGATGTGTCTCATTTAGCCTGGGAGTCAGAACTGTGCAGAGGAACTTGTGGGGATTGTTGGCTTGCAATGATCTTACCTTGTTTTTCAAGATTCTCCGCTGGCTCGGCTGCTTTTGGTTCAGCTCTCTCTTCTGCCAGCAGGGGTCCCTGTGCAGAACTGAGGTTCTTCACCGGCGACTGAAGCCTCTCTGAAGGACACTGGGCATTGAGCACCGATTCACACAAATGTCCTGCCGTCTCAGACGGGCTGCAGTCAACCACACCACAACATCATTTGTTTCATTTTAGAAGCATATCAAACAATTACAATTTTTTCTGTCCTGTGAGGGATTGTTAATTACTGTAATGACAACACCTGACAGAATCCATGGAAAAATACATGAAGTAGCCAGCAGCCCAGGAGCTTTGAAGCTGTTTTTGGCCTTTATATATTTTAAAGCCATTTGAGACATTGATGGGAAAAGTCTTCATGCGTTTCCTTATAGAGGTATTTACAGCCAGAGTGGGCTGAGACTGTCCTGCTTATATTTAACAGTATTTATGACGGCGAAAAGCTTCTTCAGAGCTGCAGCGCCTGGTGACTGTACAGTGTAATCAGGTGAACATGTAACACTCATGCAACTTTGTCATGTTTTTGTTCTTTGCTGAAACTAACCAAGCAGCAAACCGCTTCGGTTACATCTTGTGGTTTACTGCTTTATCCAATTTAAAGCCAAAATGATTCTAAATAGGCAAATTTGTATTTTCTGGGAACTAATTGCTCCATTTATGGACTTATCCAGATGTACAAAAATTTTCCACATCATTATCTGCTGGGAAAATGTTTCATTTCGCCCAACATTAGTCTACAGATGACTGTAACAGGAAGTGGAGCCTATATCTCAGAAAAATGGAGAGTATTCCTCCGCTGTACTTGAGGTTTGGACCTTGAAACTTTCAGAGTTTGTGACTCTGGGGTGATTTTAGCTACCAACTCTGGTTGGTGGAGAAAGTAATTCATTAAATTCTATTGAGTGTGACCAGGGTCTGATGACCTGGTGTGCCAACAGCAGAGAACCTGAACTGAAAAGCGAGTTATCAAAATAATGAAAAATAATAACAGGACTCCCCCATCCTTTTCCTGGAGGACATTTTCAGGACTCTCCCACCACATTCAGGCAGACTGTGTCATTCACCTGTTTTCTATTTCAATCTTCTTTTTGCTGAGGGCTGCCCTCTATAATATAACCTTGGATTTATCTTATGCAACCACAATAACCCATTTTCTAAACTATTCTATAACAAACAGAGTCAAAAAACTAAGTGCTACTTTTTCACAGCTGATATAAAAGACGCTTCAAAGCCAGAGTAAAGCAGGACTTTTCAGTGGCCCATGTTGGCAGGAGTCTCCAGCCTGTGACTCTTTAGACCTTCCTCAGTGGTTCTTACTATTTTCAAGTAAAACTGATGTTCATGTAGTTGGACTGAGGGTTAAAATGTCACTTTGGTTGCAGACCATTAGTGATTTAACTAGGCCGATTGGTCCTTGATCATAAGGACACAGACTGAAAAAACTGAGCTTTTTTATTGAATGTATCTAGAACTCCCTCTGGCGGCAGGCATCTATCACATCATTTGTTGTGATAATACCTGTAATACCTGCTTTCGCTTTGGTGGCACTGTGAAGGAGGCGGTGATGGAGTCTGTGATCTTTGGCAGTGGAGTCCCAGCGATGAGGCGGGGTTGCTCTTCACTGAGCAGGAATGGGACTCAGAAATGGAATGTGACGGCGGACACGGGCTCCTGCTCCCAGCTCTCTTTTCATTTCCAGTGCCTTTATTGGAGCTGTCCTGTTTTAGAGTGAAAGGCAGCAAAAACAACTAAACAAAAACATGATACATGTATATGTGATGTCAACACAGATAGTTTGGGAAAGTGTCCTAAATGATCTGAGGCTCATATTCATACAGAGAGAAGGATCAGAATCAGTTCAGCTTATCAGGCATTTTTGGGTGGAACTCTGACCACCAGATGGCGACAAAGTGTTTCAACAGGAAGTGGTGAGGTAAATGCACATCTGGGATTGTTTCTGTCAAACTTCCTGTTTGAATTGTTTCTGCTTTCCTTTCTTTACTTCATTCATCATAGAAACAGTCCAGTGGGAGAAATAACAGGCTCACCATCAAGTCCATATAACCTGACTTCAAAATGTCAATATTTTAACTTCAGATAGTAAACAGAAGATAAATGATACATTTGATGAGACTGATGATTCATATAAAACAAAGCAGCCTGTATTTACCCTAACATGAATGATTATTACCTGTTTGGGGATGATATCTGGAAGCTGATCCTGTCGAGGTCGCAAACATTCATTGGCCTTCTGCTTCGACGTGACTTCAGAGTCAGAATCGGACGTGTTCTCTCCACTTCTCCTTCTCTTCTTCTTCTTCTTTCTCTTCTTTTTCTTTCCTGACGAGTGCTCTCTGTTGGAGCTGGACTTCTTGTCACCTGGACCATTCAGGAGACACGTTTAAGACACTGACGACTTTCAGAGCAAGGAGACTGAACCATGTAAGACCCAGACTTCTTTTTCGAGACTTAAAACCAAAATGTAAAAGTTATTGCACTGCAGCCATTGGAAAAGAAAGTGCGCCCTGTTTTCAATTCTCACATTACCCTACCCTTCAGCATAGAAAGAAGTTCTCCTAATAGTTCAAACACCAGATATACCTCAATATGAATTATTATCTATGGTTTTTTTCTCATCTCCGCTCTTGGGATGAGTCAATCAGCACCAGTGAAAATGACTGTAATTCTTGGATTGGCTGGTCTGAAAACATTAAGTGTGTCAAGTAGCAATATATCTACTTGACATGCCTTTAGGAAGGGATGCCAGCTTCCTAAGCTGGGTTATCTTTTGAAAGTTTTGAATAAACTCTAGGAAGAATTCAGGAAGAATTGTCTTGTTTGATTTACAGTCTCTGTACTTCGGACTTATTTCTCCAATAAAACATTGTTTCAAAAGTGCCAACTTTGATTCAGATGCTGCTTTGCAAACTCCTTCAACACTTCTAAACAAGTCCTGCTTATTCCCGTCTTCTTGCCTCAAAGCTCATCAAACTGAGGCCTGCAGAGTCTCACTCCCAAAAACCAACATATAATATCACATATGGATTATTCTGGTCTTACATTTCAGCTGTTTACCTCCAAATTGCTACTAAATCACACAGACTGACTTTGACTAAACTCACATTTACATAGTTTTAAAAAGTAGCAAATGCTGTTGAAGAAATCTAAAAGATGTCTGTGTTTTCATGTCCATTTGTGGCAGGTGCTAACATCGTACGTTCAAGGTTGGCCTTCAAAAAAGCACATGTAAAAGGTGAATATTTTTACCCGGCTGTAGAAAGTGCAGATGAGCTCTGGTCGACTCACCTTGCTCCTTCATCTCTGGAGCTGGTGTCTCTTTTCTATGAGGAAAAAACAAAAGACAGGCAAGTCACAATGAAAACATGCACCTCAACCAAAAACAGCAGAATGTGAAGCATCGCCCTCTTAAGCATCTGTGCTACATCCATTAGTAACTTTCACAAGTTCTCCCTCTCTTCTAGCTTGATTATGCCTATAACTTGTTTCAGCGAGGTCATGCGTTACTATGGTTTCCCAAAGCTATGGTTTCAAAACTGTAACTTTTTTCTTTTAGAAATTCCAAAGTTTTCCAAAATTCCAAACTTTTTAAGCTCTGGTAAAGTGCATTTTGGGATATACAGTCAAAGATAATATCTGATATTATTTCATTTTAAGATCAATTGAATCTTGAACGCATTCAATTTCAGTTAAGATCTATTATTACAGTGAACATGTTAGCTTCTAATCTACACAATACAATATTTGCTTGCATTTAAAGACTGAGTGAGTTTGTTTTGGAGTAAAATGATTAGAAATTATGAGATAAATTAAGATAGGTTCACAGGAATAATTAATTAAAATAACTGAAAGTAATTAAAGCAGATTTTTTAAATTGTTACAGTGATAAATGTGACATTTTGGAACAATAATGAAATGGAAGAAAACAATTAACTGATTAATATTTAATTGGATTGCTGAAAAAAGTAAAAGCAATTATTGAAGGATATTGTCAACATGATGTTTCAGATGACCCTGCTTGGACGATGGAGGTTTCACCTCGACTCTTGTCCCTCCATGTCGGCTCCAGACTCAGAACTGCTCTCCTTGTCATGGTTCTTCTTCTTCTTCTTGCTCTTGTGCTTTTTGTGCTTCTTCTGCTTCTTTTGGGACTTGTTGGGGTCCGGATCCTGGTCTCTCGGAGGACTTCTCTTTGCCGCATCACTAACTTTACCATCGCAGTCCGCGCCTGTTGCCTCACTGTTGGAAAACGGATCAGAACATCACATGTTACCGTCTGAATATTTAAGAAACACGAGGGCAGCACTGTAAAGATACATGTAGAAGCAGACAAAAATATTTAGCGTGGATCTTTCTGACAGTACCGCTGTTTGGCCTGTAATCTCCACCGTGGTTCAAATAATCTTTAACAATCAAACGGATGATATTTATAAATATAAAAACCAGTTTCCATCTGTCTGAAGACTTTCAGCAGGTTCATCCTCTGCCCTTCCCGAAGCCTGCATGCTCTGCATGGTTAGTTCACAACATTCAGAACCACATGATTCGGCGACATTCAGACTGCAGGGTTATCGTTAGAAACCGTCCGTCAGCAGAAACACAAGCTAAATACGACTGCCAACATACCTTTTATCCTCCTTCTGCTCCTCTATCTCTCGAATCTTGTTTAGAATAAAATCCTGGAAAATTTGTTCTATGTTGGCCGCCATGTTTCAGTGTGTAACTAGAATAAACGTCCGGGTAGGAACTCCATCCGCTCCGTAACTGCACCCATGCTGCGCCCATAAGCATAGACATAATGGCTGTGTCAACTTCTTCTTCTTTTATAGCATTTTCTGGCTGTTTACATACTTAGTGTTTTACCTCCATCAACTGGACGGAGATGTAATTCAGAAATTCATTTTATCCTATATATATTCTGACCTTAACAATAACTATATAATATACATACACTCACCCACACATACATACGAAATCCTGTCAACTAATTTTGTACCTTTAAATATTTAATAAGTGCTTAAATTGTATCACTTGATTGCTGCTTCCCTAATAAATTATTCAAAGTTATTGAAATCCCCATTACCCTTTCCATTTCCTTTGCCTCTCTTATATCTTTTCTAAATCAACACATATTCTACTTCTTCTGTTCCTCTACAATAAGAACAATCACATGTTGGATGTTTCCCTATTATTTTTAAACCACTATTTAAACTAGTATGCCCAATCCTCAACCTGTTAATCGATATTTCCTCTTCCTTTCTTATGATTACCTCTGTTAGCATTTCATGTAAATGCCTTCCTTTTTCCTCTAAGTTCCATCTTTCCTGCCATATTTTATTTATTTTATATTTTTTACCAACTTTATTTGAAGACATTCCATTTACAGTATAACAACATATGACAACATTGAGTGAATATTCATATGTCTCAGAAAAGAACAGTACAGATAAAAAGCAAATAACAAAAAGAAAAAGCTAGGGGATATAAGTTTCATTACATATTCCAAATTTTTTAATAGCCAATTTTTTGCTAGAGTCTTTGATAGATCTGACATACGTACTTTCTTAGAAAAAAGCAGCAAAGCATGCTATTTAAAATTAATTTATAAAACGTAAATGGCAAGACTGCTCAGTGATCTATATTAGTGGACTGGACGTCACGTGACAGACACGCCACGCGCCCTATTACAGGGATATTATTGGTCGGGAAAAGTACAAGAGAAAAAGTCAAAAAGGGACGCAATGTTTTGCTATTAATTGTCAACACTACGACAGCAAGACAATAAGGTCCAAATGAATCACATTTCACAGGTCAGTAAAAAGTTTTAATTAAAATATTAAATGGGGAGTAGGTTAGTTGCTGTACTGGTGCTGCACAGTTCGGTGTGTTTCGGTTCAGTTAGCGACCCAAACATCTACTTTAGGACAGACAATCAGCAGAGCAGGTGCTTAAATTAGCTAAAGAACCACCGCAAATGTTCAGGCAATTACTTCTTAATGATCGCAAAATAAACATCAAGCCTGAAAATTCAAAAAACATAAAACTATAAGGACTGAATGTGACGTTTTGGTGTTTTTACGTACTTTTTGTGTGGGAAGTGATTGTGGTTTTTTATGCAAATCTTTCTACTTCTGTTTTGTCGGTCGCTATGGTGTGATGTTAAGCTAACAGAATGGGGAAAAAGGGAATTCAAGTGGTTTTTATGTTGTTCTCCTGGATCTACGGACCTGGACTAATTGCATCATTGTTTTTGGTAATATTCAAAGCAAATAGTATAAAATATTTTGCAGAGCAAAGAGCAAAGTTTGTTCAATTTTAAACCATGGCTCCTACAGCAGCAATTAGGTCAAATTAAATTAAGGGTCATTATAAGAGAGACATTTGCTTAGTCCTCTATTGCATCTTAACAGAACTGACATAAACTACTCTAAGTTGTTTATATATATATATTTACATCCAGAGAGAATACATATTTTACATATCCAAACATCAGCACTTTTCGAATGTTTAATTTGTTGGGTTCAAACCCCAAACATTTTTAACACACACGCTGCAAAGAGACAACAGAGACAAGAGAATTAGTTTCAAACTCGCAAGGAGAGGAGTTCGGAGATGTGTTTCAGTTACATGCCCCAAACTACTCTGAAAACATCTCCGCTCTCAACGCTTTTTATTAAGAATAGGGACGCCCTAGTTACATGACACGGCCAACTGCTAAAGGGTGGGACATAAATCAGTTGAAACTTGTCCTTGAATCTCATAAAACAATAACCCATTATAATCAGTACACCCTGCTTCAGTACATCCATATCATGTTCCGGCGCCACGGCCTGCCTTTCCAGTGAGGGAGGAAGCCTCCGCTTCCTTCCTCTAGTCTCACAAGCAGAGGGAATCAAGTGCCTTAAATCAGATATTTAGGAAGAAAGCAGTGTTTAAGCTTTTTCCTACAAATCAATTGGTCTCGCCAGCTGTCTTCAACTCCTCTAAATGTGGGTTGTTGTGGCCGAGTGGTTAAGGCGATAGACTAGAAATCCATTGGGGTCTCCCCGCGCAGGTTCGAATCCTGCCAACAACGCGAGTCTTGTTGGGACTGTTTGATGGTCTGACTTCATTAAAGTTCAGGTGTAAGAGAAAGCAGAGGGAATTAAGTTCCTTAAAGCAGATGTTGAAGAAGAGAGCATTATTTAAGCTTTTTCCTACAAATCTATTGGTGTCACCAGGTATCTTCAACTCCTCTAAATGTGGGTTGTTGTGGCCGAGTGGTTAAGGCGATGGACTAGAAATCCATTGGGGTCTCCCCGCGCAGGTTCGAATCCTGCCAACAACGCAAGTCTTGTTGGGACTGTTTGATGGTCTGACTTCATGCCAGACCATGTGTTGGAGAACTCAGAGGAGAAAAACATTCATTGATCAGATAATGAAAACAGCATTTTTTTTAAAGCGTTTTCCTACAAATCAATTGATGTCTCCAGCTGCCTTAAGTGGTGTCTTTCGTGGGTTGTTGTGGCCGAGTGGTAAAGGCGATGGACTCGAAATCCATTGGGGTCTCCCTGCGCAGGTTCGAATCCTGCCAACAATGCAAGTCTATTGGACTGTTTGATGGTCTGACTTCATTAAAGTCCAGGTGTAAGAGAAAGCAGAGGGAATTAATTTCCTTAAAGCAGATGTTGAGGAAGAGAGCATTATTTAAGCTTTTTCCTACAAATCTACTGGTGTCACCAGGTATCTTCAACTCCTCTAACTGTGGGTTGTTGTGGCCGAGTGGTTAAGGCGATGGACTAGAAATCCATTGGGGTCTCCCCGCGCAGGTTCGAATCCTGCCAACAACGCAAGTCTTGTGGGACTGTTTGATGGTCGTACTTCATGCCAGTCCATTTGTTCGAGAAAGCAGAGGGAATCAAGTGCCTTAAATCAGATATTTAGGAAGAAAGCAGTGTTTAAGCTTTTTCCTACAAATCAATTGGTCTCGCCAGCTGTCTTCAACTCCTCTAAATGTGGGTTGTTGTGGCCGAGTGGTTAAGGCGATGGACTAGAAATCCATTGGGGTCTCCCCGCGCAGGTTCGAATCCTGCCAACAACGCAAGTCTATTGGACTGTTTGATGGTCTGACTTCATTAAATTTCAGGTGTAAGAGAAAGCAGAGGGAATTAATTTCCTTAAAGCAGATATTAAGGAAGAGAGCAGTGTTTAAGCTTTTTCCTACAAATCTATTGGTGTCACCAGGTATCTTCAACTACTCTAAATGTGGGTTGTTGTGGCCGAGTGGTTAAGGCGATGGACTAGAAATCCATTGGGGTCTCCCCGCGCAGGTTCGAATCCTGCCAACAACGCAAGTCTTGTTGGGACTGTTTGATGGTCTGACTTAATGCCAGTCCATGTGTTGGAGAACGCAGAGGAGAAAAACATTCATTGATCAGATAATGAAAACAGCATTTTTTTAAAGCGTTTTCCTACAAATCAATTGATGTCTCCAGCTGCCTTAAGTGGTGTCTTTCGTGGGTTGTTGTGGCCGAGTGGTAAAGGCGATGGACTTGAAATCCATTGGGGTCTCCCCGCGCAGGTTCGAATCCTGCCAACAACGCAAGTCTATTGGACTGTTTGATGGTCGTACTTCATGCCAGTCCATTTGTTCGAGAAAGCAGAGGGAATCAAGTTCCTTAAAGCAGATATTAAGGAAGAAAGCAGTGTTTAAGCTTTTTCCTACAAATCAATTGGTCTCGCCAGCTGTCTTCAACTCCTCTAAATGTGGGTTGTTGTGGCCGAGTGGTTAAGGCGATGGACTAGAAATCCATTGGGGTCTCCCCGCTCAGGTTCGAATCCTGCCAACAACGCAAGTCTTGTTGGGACTGTTTGATGGTCCGACTTCATGCCAGACCATGTGTTGGAGAACCCAGACGAAATTAATTTCCTTAAAGCAGATATTGAGGAAGAGAGCAGTGTTTAAGCTTTTTCCTACAAATCTATTGGTGTCTCCAGGTATCTTCAACTCCTCTAAATGTGGGTTGTTGTGGCCGAGTGGTTAAGGCGATGGACTAGAAATCCATTGGGGTCTCCCTGCGCAGGTTCGAATCCTGCCAACAATGCAAGTCTATTGGACTGTTTGATGGTCTGACTTCATTAAAGTCCAGGTGTAAGAGAAAGCAGAGGGAATTAATTTCCTTAAAGCAGATGTTGAGGAAGAGAGCATTATTTAAGCTGTTTCCTACAAATCTACTGGTGTCACCAGGTATCTTCAACTCCTCTAAATGTGGGTTGTTGTGGCCGAGTGGTTAAGGCGATGGACTAGAAATCCATTGGGGTCTCCCCGCGCAGGTTCGAATCCTGCCAACAACGTAAGTCTTGTTGGGACTGTTTGATGGTCTGACTTAATGCCAGTCCATGTGTTGGAGAACGCAGAGGAGAAAAACATTCATTAATCTGATAATGAAAACAGCAATTTATAAAGCGTTTTCCTACAATTCAATTGATGTCTCCACTTGCCTTAAGTGGTGCCTTAAAGCGATGGACTTGAAATCCATTGGGGTCTCCCCGCGCAGGTTCGAATCCTGCCAACAACGCAAGTCTTGTGGGACTGTTTGATGGTCGTACTTCATGCCAGTCCATTTGTTCGAGAAAGCAGAGGGAATCAAGTGCCTTAAATCAGATATTTAGGAAGAAAGCAGTGTTTAAGCTTTTTCCTACAAATCAATTGGTCTCGCCAGCTGTCTTCAACTCCTCTAAATGTGGGTTGTTGTGGCCGAGTGGTTAAGGCGATGGACTAGAAATCCATTGGGGTCTCCCCGCGCAGGTTCGAATCCTGCCAACAACGCAAGTCTATTGGACTGTTTGATGGTCTGACTTCATTAAATTTCAGGTGTAAGAGAAAGCAGAGGGAATTAATTTCCTTAAAGCAGATATTAAGGAAGAGAGCAGTGTTTAAGCTTTTTCCTACAAATCTATTGGTGTCTCCAGGTATCTTCAACTCCTCTAAATGTGGGTTGTTGTGGCCGAGTGGTTAAGGCGATGGACTAGAAATCCATTGGGGTCTCCCCGCGCAGGTTCGAATCCTGCCAACAACGCAAGTCTTGTTGGGACTGTTTGATGGTCTGACTTAATGCCAGTCCATGTGTTGGAGAACGCAGAGGAGAAAAACATTCATTGATCAGATAATGAAAACAGCATTTTTTTAAAGCGTTTTCCTACAAATCAATTGATGTCTCCAGCTGCCTTAAGTGGTGTCTTTCGTGGGTTGTTGTGGCCGAGTGGTTAAGGCGATGGACTCGAAATCCATTGGGGTCTCCCCGCGCAGGTTCGAATCCTGCCAACAACGCAAGTCAATTGGACTGTTTGACGGTCTGACTTCATTAAACTCCAGGTGTAAGAGAAAGCAGAGGTAATTAATTTCCTTAAAGCAGATATTGAGGAAGAGAGCATTATTTAAGCTTTTTCCTACAAATCTATTGGTGTCACCAGGTATCTTCAACTCCTCTAAATGTGGGTTGTTGTGGCCGAGTGGTAAAGGCGATGGACTAGAAATCCATTGGGGTCTCCCGCGCAGGTTCGAATCCTGCCAACAACGCAAGTCTTTGGGACTGTTTGATGGTCGTACTTCATGCCAGTCCATTTGTTCGAGAAGCAGAGGGAATCAAGTTCCTTAAAGTCAGATATTTAGGAAGAAAGCAGTGTTTAAGCTTTTCCTACAAATCAATTGGTCTCCCAGCTGTCTTCAACTCCTCTAAATGTGGGTTGTTGTGGCCGAGTGGTAAAGGCGATGGACTAGAAATCCATTGGGGTCTCCCCGCGCAGGTTCGAATCCTGCCAACAACGCAAGTCTTGTGGGACTGTTTGATGGTCTGACTTCATGCCAGTCCATTTGTTGAGAAAGCAGAGGGAATAATTCCTTAAAGCAGATATTGAGGAAGAAGCATTTTTAAGCTTTTCCTACAAATCATTGGTGTCCCAGGTATCTTCAACTCCTCTAAATGTGGGTTGTTGTGGCCGAGTGGTTAAGGCGATGGACTCGAAATCCATTGGGGTCTCCCCGCGCAGGTTCGAATCCTGCCAACAACGCAAGTCTCGTGGGACTGTTTGATGGTCTGACTTCATTAAAGTCCAGTTGTAAGAGAAAGCAGAGGGAATTAATTTCCTTAAAGCAGATGTTAGGAAGAAGCATTATTTAAGCTTTTCCTACAAATCATTGGTTCACCAGGTATCTTCAACTCCTCTAAATGTGGGTTGTTGTGGCCGAGTGGTTAAGGCGATGGACTAGAAATCCATTGGGGTCTCCCCGCGCAGGTTCGAATCCTGCCAACAACGCAAGTCTTGTTGGGACTGTTTGATGGTCTGACTTAATGCCAGTCCATTGTTGGAGAACGCAGAGGAGAAACATTCATTGATCAGATAATGAAACAGCATTTTTAAGCGTTTTCCTACAAATCAATTGTGTCTCCAGGCTGCTTCAATTCCTTAAGTGGGTTGTTGTGGCCGAGTGGTTAGGCGATGGACTTGAAATCCATTGGGTCTCCCCGAGGTTCGAATCCTGCCAACAACGCAAGTCTGTGGACTGTTTGATGGTCTGACTTCATTAAAGTCCATTGTTAGAGAAAGCAGAGGGAATTAATTCCTTAAAGCAGATATTGAGGAAGAAGCATTTTTAAGCTTTTTCCTACAAATCATTGGTGTCCAGCTTCTTCAACTCCTCTAAATGTGGGTTGTTGTGGACGAGTGGTTAAGGCGATGGACTAGAAATCCATTGGGGTCTCCCCGCGCAGGTTCGAATCCTGCCAACAACGCAAGTCTTGTTGGGACTGTTTGATGGTCTGACTTCATGCCAGACCATGTGTTGGAGAACTCAGAGAAATTAATTTCCTTAAAGCAGATATTGAGGAAGAGAGCAGTGTTTAAGCTTTTTCCTACAAATCTATTGGTGTCTCCAGGTATCTTCAACTCCTCTAAATGTGGGTTGTTGTGGCCGAGTGGTTAAGGCGATGGACTAGAAATCCATTGGGGTCTCCCCGCGCAGGTTCGAATCCTGCCAACAACGCAAGTCTTGTTGGGACTGTTTGATGGTCTGACTTAATGCCAGTCCATGTGTTGGAGAACGCAGAGGAGAAAAACATTCATTGATCAGATAATGAAAACAGCATTTTTTTAAAGCGTTTTCCTACAAATCAATTGATGTCTCCAGCTGCCTTAAGTGGTGTCTTTCGTGGGTTGTTGTGGCCGAGTGGTTAAGGCGATGGACTCGAAATCCATTGGGGTCTCCCCGCGCAGGTTCGAATCCTGCCAACAACGCAAGTCTCGTGGGACTGTTTGATGGTCTGACTTCATTAAAGTCCAGTTGTAAGAGAAAGCAGAGGGAATTAATTTCCTTAAAGCAGATGTTGAGGAAGAGAGCATTATTTAAGCTTTTTCCTACAAATCTACTGGTGTCACCAGGTATCTTCAACTCCTCTAAATGTGGGTTGTTGTGGCCGAGTGGTTAAGGCGATGGACTAGAAATCCATTGGGGTCTCCCCGCGCAGGTTCGAATCCTGCCAACAACGTAAGTCTTGTTGGGACTGTTTGATGGTCTGACTTAATGCCAGTCCATGTGTTGGAGAACGCAGAGGAGAAAAACATTCATTGATCTGATAATGAAAACAGCAATTTATAAAGCGTTTTCCTACAATTCAATTGATGTCTCCACTTGCCTTAAGTGGTGCCTTAAGGCGATGGACTTGAAATCCATTGGGGTCTCCCCGCGCAGGTTCGAATCCTGCCAACAACGCAAGTCTATTGGACTGTTTGAAGGTCTGACTTCTTGCCAGTCCATGTGTTGGAGAACGCAGACGAAATTAATTTCCTTAAAGCAGATATCGAGGAAGAGAGCAGTTTTTAAGCTTTTCCTACAAATCAATTGGTCTCGCCAGCTGTCTTCAACTCCTCTAAATGTGGGTTGTTGTGGCCGAGTGGTTAAGGCGATGGACTAGAAATCCATTGGGGTCTCCCCGCGCAGGTTCGAATCCTGCCAACAACGCAAGTCTTGTTGGGACTGTTTGATGGTCTGACTTCATTAAAGTTCAGGTGTAAGAGAAAGCAGAGGGAATTAAGTTCCTTAAAGCAGATGTTGAGGAAGAGAGAATTATTTAAGCTGTTTCCTACAAATCTATTGGTGTCACCAGGTATCTTCAACTACTCTAAATGTGGGTTGTTGTGGCCGAGTGGTTAAGGCGATGGACTAGAAAACCATTGGGGTCTCCCCGCGCAGGTTCGAATCCTGCCAACAACGCAAGTCTTGTGGGACTGTTTGATGGTCGTACTTCGTGCCAGTCCATTTGTTCGAGAAAGCATAGGGAATCAAGTTCCGTAAAGCAGATGTTGAGGAAGAGAGCATTATTTAAGCTTTTTCCTACAAATCTATTGGTGTCACCAGGTATCTTCAACTCCTCTAAATGTGGGTTGTTGTGGCCGAGTGGTTAAGGCGATGGACTTGAAATCCATTGGGGTCTCCCTGCGTAGGTTTGAATCCTGCCAACAACGCAAGTCTCATGCGACTGTTTGATGGTCTGACTTCATTAAAGTCCAGTTGTAAGAGAAAGCAGAGGGAATTAATTTCCTTAAAGCAGATGTTGAGGAAGAGAGCATTATTTAAGCTTTTTCCTACAAATCTATTGGTGTCACCAGGTATCTTCAACTCCTCTAAATGTGGGTTGTTGTGGACGAGTGGTTAAGGCGATGGACTAGAAATCCATTGGGGTCTCCCGCGCAGGTTCGAATCCTGCCAACAACGCAAGTCTTGTTGGGACTTTTTGATGGTCCGACTTCATGCCAGACCATGTGTTGGAGAACGCAGACGAAATTAATTTCCTTAAAGCAGATATTGAGGAAGAGAGCAGTGTTTAAGCTTTTTCCTACAAATCTATTGGTGTCACCAGGTATCTTCAACTACTCTAAATGTGGGTTGTTGTGGCCGAGTGGTTAAGGCGATGGACTAGAAATCCATTGGGGTCTCCCCGCGCAGGTTCGAATCCTGCCAACAACGCAAGTCTTGTTGGGACTGTTTGATGGTCTGACTTAATGCCAGTCCATGTGTTGAGAACGCAGAAGAAAAACATTCATTGATCAGATAATGAAACAGCATTTTTAAAGCGTTTTCCTACAAATCAATTGATGTCTCCAGCTGCCTTAAGTGGTGTCTTTGGTGGGTTGTTGTGGCCGAGTGGTAAAGGCGATGGACTTGAAATCCATTGGGGTCTCCCCACGCAGGTTCGAATCCTGCCAACAACGTAAGTCTTGTTGGGACTGTTTGATGGTCTGACTTAATGCCAGTCCATGTGTTGGAGAACGCAGAGGAGAAAAACATTCATTGATCTGATAATGAAAACAGCAATTTATAAAGCGTTTTCCTACAATTCAATTGATGTCTCCACTTGCCTTAAGTGGTGCCTTAAGGCGATGGACTTGAAATCCATTGGGGTCTCCCCGCGCAGGTTCGAATCCTGCCAACAACGCAAGTCTTGTGGGACTGTTTGATGGTCGTACTTCATGCCAGTCCATTTGTTCAAGAAAGCAGAGGGAATCAAGTGCCTTAAAGCAGATATTTAGGAAGAAAGCAGTGCTTAAGCTTTTTCCTACAAATCAATTGGTCTCGCCAGCTGTCTTCAACTCCTCTAAATGTGGGTTGTTGTGGCCGAGTGGTTAAGGCGATGGACTAGAAATCCATTGGGGTCTCCCCGCGCAGGTTCGAATCCTGCCAACAACGCAAGTCTTGTTGGGACTGTTTGATGGTCTGACTTCATTAAAGTTCAGGTGTAAGAAAGCAGAGGAATTAATTTCCCTTTAAAAGCAGATGTTGAGGAAGGAGAATTATTTAAGCTGTTTCCTACAAATCTATTGGTGTCACCAGGTATCTTCAACTCCTCTAAATGTGGGTTGTTGGGGCCGAGTGGTTAAGGCGATGGACTAGAAAACCATTGGGGTCTCCCAGCGCAGGTTCGAATCCTCCCAAAGCAACGCAAGTCTTGTGGGACTGTTTGATGGTCGTACCGTGCCAGTCCATTTGTTCAGAAAGCAGAGGAATCAAGTTCCGTAAAGCAGATGTTGAGGAAGAGAGCATTATTTAAGTTTTTTCCTACAAATCTATTGGTGTCACCAGGTATCTTCAACTCCTCTAAATGTGGGTTGTTGTGGCCGAGTGGTTAAGGCGATGGACTTGAAATCCATTGGGGTCTCCCCGCGCAGGTTCGAATCCTGCCAACAACGCAAGTCTCGTGGGACTGTTTGATGGTCTGACTTCATTAAAGTCCAGTTGTAAGAGAAAGCAGAGGGAATTAATTTCCTTAAAGCAGATGTTGAGGAAGAGAGCATTATTTAAGCTTTTTCCTACAAATCTATTGGTGTCACCAGGTATCTTCAACTACTCTAAATGTGGGTTGTTGTGGCCGAGTGGTTAAGGCGATGGACTAGAAATCCATTGGGGTCTCCCCGCGCAGGTTCGAATCCTGCCAACAACGCAAGTCTTGTTGGGACTTTTTGATGGTCCGACTTCATGCCAGACCATGTGTTGGAAAGCAGAGGCGAAATTAATTTCCTTAAAGCAGATATTGAGGAAGAGAGCAGTGTTTAAGCTTTTTCGTACAAATGTGTTGGGTGTCAGCAGGTATGTTCAACTACTCTAAATGTGGGTTGTTGTGGCCGAGTGGTTAAGGCGATGGACTTGAAATCCATTGGGGTCTCCCTGCGTAGGTTTGAATCCTGCCAACAACGCAAGTCTCATGCGACTGTTTGATGGTCTGACTTCATTAAAGTCCAGTTGTAAGAGAAAGCAGAGGGAATTAATTTCCTTAAAGCAGATGTTGAGGAAGAGAGCATTATTTAAGCTTTTTCCTACAAATCTATTGGTGTCACCAGGTATCTTCAACTCCTCTAAATGTGGGTTGTTGTGGCCGAGTGGTTAAGGCGATGGACTAGAAATCCATTGGGGTCTCCCCGCGCAGGTTCGAATCCTGCCAACAACGCAAGTCTTGTTGGGACTTTTTGATGGTCCGACTTCATGCCAGACCATGTGTTGGAGAACGCAGACGAAATTAATTTCCTTAAAGCAGATATTGAGGAAGAGAGCAGTGTTTAAGCTTTTTCCTACAAATCTATTGGTGTCACCAGGTATCTTCAACTACTCTAAATGTGGGTTGTTGTGGCCGAGTGGTTAAGGCGATGGACTAGAAATCCATTGGGGTCTCCCCGCGCAGGTTCGAATCCTGCCAACAACGCAAGTCTTGTTGGGACTGTTTGATGGTCTGACTTAATGCCAGTCCATGTGTTGGAGAACGCAGAGAAGAAAAACATTCATTGATCAGATAATGAAAACAGCATTTTTTAAAAGCGTTTTCCTACAAATCAATTGATGTCTCCAGCTGCCTTAAGTGGTGTCTTTGGTGGGTTGTTGTGGCCGAGTGGTAAAGGCGATGGACTTGAAATCCATTGGGGTCTCCCCGCGCAGGTTCGAATCCTGCCAACAACGCAAGTCTATTGGACTGTTTGAAGGTCTGACTTCTTGCCAGTCCATGTGTTGGAGAAGCTAGACGAAATTAATTTCCTTAAAGCAGATATCGAGGAAGAGAGCAGTTTTTAAGCTTTTCCTACAAATCAATTGGTCTCGCCAGGTGTCTTCATCTCCTCTAAATGTGGGTTGTTGTGGCCGAGTGGTTAAGGCGATGGACTAGAAATCCATTGGGGTCTCCCTGCGTAGGTTCGAATCCTGCCAACAACGCAAGTCTTGTGGGA